>OU893334.1:31981801-32628562 GCA_918026875.4 Diatraea saccharalis
TATGAAAGAAAATTTCCATTGTTAAAAAAAAATCAAATTAAAACGTTGAAGCTACCAATCGAAAATCATCTATAACTATTAATTAATTCTGCCGGACTTACTTTCTACCTAGTTTTAAACCATTATCCGACCAAAATAAGACAACACGTCTCAATGTGGCGTTTTCTCTTTTGTCATTCTCAATTTACTTTATACGGCCAATAGTTTAAAAAGTAAATAGTAAGCTCATAATAATACGGTGCCTATACGTTTAGTTAGACCATGTCGGGTCTTTGAAAATCCTCGACAAGCATTAGATATAACAATAATATATAGTCTCGTATATTTTAATTAAACCGAACGACCGAACGTACGTTTTAATTCCAACCGGTAATTTATATACGTAAAATATTAAAAAGCGAACCGCCATCTTTGTCCCAATAGGCAGGTCAATAAACGGGACGATTTACGATATATTTGCGGAGGCGATAAAAATTGAGCTGAATAAGGGTACACACGCCCGATCGCATTTTTTGGTTGTTTAATTAAAAAAAAAGAGAAGAATATAAATGTTATATTATGATGCGGCTTTCGCATCGTCCATTTGTGGATGGACGAATGCATAGAACTGGGGTCGAAGTACTTACTATTTGTTCTCGAGACTTCGATCAACTGTACTACCCTCTTTTTTATATTTTTACCAGCATGAAGGTCAAGAATTCATGTACATTATACAAACATGAACTTTTCTATATAGCCTCTGGTCTGGGGTGTTCTAACACCTCCGTTGTATCAGATTTTCATAGTACAATGTGGAAACAATTTGATATACGAGCGACGTATGTGATATTAATAATAATTAAAATAATCCGTTGAATAGGTAATATACATATTTACCTATTTTATGTATAATATATTAGTAGTAAATCGAGTTTGGTACGAGTTTCCTTAGTAACTACTAAATATAGATTAATTTAGGGTCAACACTAAAGGCTGCTAACGCAATTAAAATTCTAAAGCATCAGCAAAGTCTGGCTAGTTAATAAAATATAAATCCCGAAAAAAAAAATCCAAGCAAAAAAATATTCAATCCTAAATACACGATATCATAGCAGCAGCTAGTATTTTAAAAAATATATAATATTTTTAATTATTGAATTTCAAACATAGCCACCTGTTTTATAACTTCTGTTATCCTTGCCTCTGTCATCACCACGCGTTCGGTATGACCGTGACAGGTATGTCTCGGTGTTCTACTTCTTTACTTTTACCCTTCATATTGTAAAACGCTTTCGTCAGATTTTTTGGAAATAAGTTATTATTTAATAGCTAACACGACGAACTTCAAACGGGTTTTTATGGGAAAAGAAGTGTTGTTATTACTTTTAATGTCTTATTTTTTTTCAAAACAATGCAGTTTTAAATCTTAAAAACTTTTTGTTAAAATATTAATGCAAATAAACAAAACAATTTTTATAATATTTGTGTAGAACAATGTCATCGATGGCAGCCCTGACACTTCACAATACCGAATAGTAAAATAGGATTATTAATTTATTCTATTTTTGCGCGTGACGCTTAATATGCATGCATTCGGGGGTCCACTGCCTGGAGTTTTATTATTTAGGGTAATCTAATGCATCGTGGATATGATGGGAACCCTTATGGACCACCTAGTCGTATATTTATATTAACTATTACGCAAGGGTCAACGCTTTATAGAGCTGTATAAATTAAAACAGTTGTAATTTTCTTTTTCTAATCCTACTTGAGTGTAATAATGATATTACAATTTTTAAATCTCGGTCTCAATTCGCCATTAGTAAGAATGTGCCAGGAATATAATCGTTGGCTACTTTCAGGAGTAGAGTGCTGAAATCATTGTCCTCAGGAGATAGATTTTGAGTATTTATCTAATGAGAATTTTGATAATTATTATTCCTTAAATTAATTACTTTTTTTAAACTAATTTTAATTCAAACTGACATGCAATATTAACATATCTATATTTTTATAGTTTAACATTGCAATGTATTCATTATAATATATAAATATTCTTAATCAATTACATTTTTTTTTCTTTTTCATAATTTGTAAACTTGTATCAATTTTTTTTTCAATTTTGACAAAATTTTGCTAATGCTGTACACGCTTATTATTGGTGCAAGTATCAGATGTGATTCTTGGTGATTATGTTGTTATTTTTATGATGTTTTTTGTACTGTTAGTGTGTGTTATGATAATAAATAAATAAATACCAATAAGATATTTAAAAAAATCTACTCCATAAACGTCATCATAAATTTCATTTAAAGGCGTTTCATTTGTTGATGAAAATTATATTGAAGTCGAGCGGTATTAAGGAACATCTACAAAATGTCCATCCTTTTAGATTTTAGTCGCTTTACAGTCACAATATCGTTTGTCAATTAACGAAAAATCATTGATACTTATTAAATATAAAATTAATTCAATATTAAAATAATATTTTTTTGATCCAGTACAACGTCAATTAAATTTTCTTCACTCAGTGCATCATCTAATTTTTTGTCGGTTCCCAAATATTTATAAAAAATGAGAAAAGGGGTACGGTGAAACCGAAGCTTTTCATTGATAAAATTAACAAAAACTTTATATCCGAAAGACCTTTTATAGAGAATTGGTGCGATTTGCGGGAATTGATTGCTAGTCGTGGTGATGTTAGAAGTTTAGAAGTCATAAAAATCAACGAGCATGTATAGATAGCTTAGAAAGAAAAGAAAGAAGAAAGAAAAATCATTTATTAAACACACACACATGCAATTTTGCAAAAGACATTAATAAATTACTATTAACTTATAGTTAGTAGACGTACTTCTTAGTAGGTGACAACCAACTTCTTATTAATAAGCAAAGAAACTATTTTATACCTTCTTAACACTTTCGTTTTCCAGTATTTTATAATACATACAAAATTTCTTATTGGATTTTTAAAACATCCGTCAAACGGTATTTCAACACCATTATTTATTCCTACCATAGCGGTATAATAACACTATGAGATTATGCCAGAATCGATTTAAGAGTAAATCACGCATATTTTTATATCAATAGAGGAGACTCCAACTTTTAGCTTGGTATGAATGTATTTTATTTATTCACCTTCTGTTTCCAGTACAGCATGGAAGAACTAATTTCCTATTACAACATTGTACCGAAGCATTTGTAGGTAAGCAAAACCATAAAATACCTGAGCACAAACTGACTTCAGCAACTTAACGACTGAGGAAGCTGCACCATTTTTCCTGGATGCCGCGGATATAATATTCCATGGAAGACGTATTAAAGGGCAATAGGTAAGAAAATGTGATATTGATATATGAAGTATATTAGTGACCTAAATTGGGCAAACAGGCACGTAACATAGGTTGCGAATGAGCTGAAATATGGCTACAAAATATGGTTTACAAGCACAGGTTACAAGGCACTGTCATTACATATGCCTTCTGCTTTATCGATGTTCATTACTTTATATATGCTACTAGTTTTTAGATTTCTGATATAATTTTGTGAACATGATCTGACGATCAATCTGATCATAAAAGATTGGCCTCCAGCTTCCAAACTCTTCCAATTTCGCGTTGTAGGTATATAAGAGGTCCCTATCAATCCTTGTTAACTTTTTCACATTATCTTCCAAGTAATTTTTTTGACTATTCTCCTACATGATATTCGATTGATATAGGTAATCTGAAATTTGCTATGACGTCACTCTGACCTACATAGTGTGGTCACATTCAGTTAACTTATTTCCGTGTCCACGTGCCCTCACCTTTAATAATTAACCAAGTCCCGATGCGGGTGCGGGAGTTTTTCCCGTAAATCGGCGATCCGGGATAAAGGTGATCAATATTGTAGCGGAACACAACGAGACTGAACGGCAGGGGTGTCGAAACAAACAGAAATATATATTTTTTTTAAATCACATTTGTTGCTCTTTATGTGTGTAATTTTTTTTTGTGTTATGAATATCGGAAATTATGACGATGATAGAGAAAATATGGTTTTAAATATTGATTCAGTTAAGATTGTCCCATTTTTTATCGGAATCGAAGCATCACATTTGTTTTATATGAAAATAACTGGTTTTATGTATGTTCATTAATTTTTCCGCGAAACCTTCACAGATTTTCAAATTATTTTTGTGATTATGTTTTATGGGCCAGACTTGATCCCATATATATTTTTTTTAAATCAAATAAGAAGTTTTGTTTTAATAATAAAATATCTGCAAGGGTTTTGCCAAATATCCTAAAATTAGTCAAATGACCTAGTTATATCATCACAGAAAACAAAAGATAGCGTATCATTGTATCATTGTATGCCTATTTCTATGTTAACCGAACCAGCTATATACAATATATTATTTATATAATTTAATATTAAATAAAATATGTGTACATATTGGAAATATATATGTCAACATACTAATAAATGCGTTATGTTAACATCATTTTTATACAGATATTTAATATTTTAAGCGATACCTTTTGAAAATAATGAAATATAATGAATCATGTTATCATTTTAATAACCTATAAAATATCTCCGCTCAACTTATAAAGAAACAGTTTCTAGGGTAAGTTATTATATTTCTTACTTTCTAAAGGTTGACATCCGTTAAATAAAAATAAAAACATTCATCCTTTTAATCCTACTAATATTATAAATGTGAATGTTTCTTTGTTTGCATGTCTGTCCGTCAATAACGCCGAAACTAATGACCGGATTATGATGAAATTTTATATAAAGATAAGGTATTAGCAGACTCAGATAATAGGATACTTCTTATCCCACTAAACATTTCGCTAGGGACCACGCGAGCGAAGCCGCTGGCGAAAGCTAGTTATTCATAAAAGCACTGTAAAGCAGAATAAACATACCTCGTGACACCCCTGTCTCCAAACACAAATTGAATTAGTTATGTGTGTGTGATTGGCTTTTTGTGTCGCGCTGATTGCAATTGTGCGTGCCGATTGGGTGAGTAATTGGTCACAATTAGTGTTACGGTGATGATGATTACGATGACGATGTGGATGGAGTGTTACGTGATTCGAATCGATGCTAACATGTTAATTCGAGTTCCCATAAAATATTTGTCAATGGTCTTCATGTTCAATTGACTCAGGACATGGATTCAGGGTCAATTACATACAATATATCCAAAACTAATATAGTTAGTGTATCATAAGAAAATGCACATTCAGATTTTCGAAAGGTTGAACAGTAATACTATAGAAATATCACTGTAGTTTTTAGGTTTGGCTTTCCTGAGCTAACGCGGTATTGCTGTATTAATGAGTGTTGTAAGAAGGAATGTTCTGATGAAGACAACATCTTGATCTTAGTGCTATATTTAGTCGTCTTCTTAGTGTTTAAGTATAATGCTTATCATAACCGTCTTTAATTGACCACAGTCAAATCTTATTGATATATGATATGATTGAATGATCGTTGGTAAGTTTGGTGTAAATTCATCGATTGTCACCCAATAAAAAAATATCACGTGTAAATTAATAAATAAAAATAAATAAATGTGTACTCTATTATACTGGTCAGCTCAAACATTCATTTTATCAAAGAGAGAATCAACCTGCCAAATCCCTAATTCTATATGACATGATGTATAGAAAATTATAAAATTTAATTTACCTAGCAACCGAATTAAACTAAACAAAGAAAATAATTGTAGGCATTGGTAAGTCCAAATAACAGCCAAGAGAAGATTTGTATGAGTTAATTAACTAATTATAAATATCTAAAACACTTAAATCCCATTTCATCAGCACTTTCTTATGACAAGTTCAGTCATAAGAAAGTTCAGTATTTCACTGCGAATTAAATCCAAAAAGTAAACGCCAGACGAAAACGATACAAAAGCACGACAATTATATAATGTAACATCTCATCTAGTGCATATTACTATAAACTACGCGATTATTACGGCCGAAAATAGCTTGCACTCTTTCACCGGCGCCCGACACACAATTGCTGGGAAATTAAAAATTCTGCCATGCGATTACGACGCCAAACGTCATCCACCTTCGAGTCCCACCCTAAAATCGCACTCGCACGGGCAGCTTAAAACTAATACATCTGGGAGGTGTGTGGGGTACGGCAGAGGGGTAAGGGGGGAAGGTCTGTGTTAATTATTCACATTTTAA
Organism: Diatraea saccharalis; assembly: GCA_918026875.4. Lineage (NCBI taxonomy): Eukaryota > Metazoa > Arthropoda > Insecta > Lepidoptera > Crambidae > Diatraea > Diatraea saccharalis. The sequence continues at coordinate 31,987,984 of OU893334.1, forward strand.
TTTACGGAGCCCGGTCTAGCCAGTCGGGCTGGGAAAAATGTCTTGCAGTCTTTTCGTTCGACAGTTACACGGAATTGTACAGGATAGGTGCTAATTTATCGTAATTCTCCCGGTCCGACCTTATTAAGTCTTCCGAATGAGACGAGACTAGTGCGAGGATAAGAGTGCTATTAAAAACTGGAATGCCTCCTCACCAATTTGATAATCGCTTTTGAGGAATATTTCCCGTGGATGCGAAGAAATGTATAATATCGTGAGCGTAGCAAGAGCATGACTATTTACTAGAACAACATTTAGAATTTTGCTTAATGAGATGTATCCTTCTAATAATTGAAAGAGAACTATTCGCAGAAATGAAAAGCCAATTAAGATGTTACAAAATACTAGAAAATAAATAAATATGTTTAAGATATTGTCGGTGTTGCTGGGTAGAAACAATAATGGGAATTAACAAAAGTGGATCATATACATTTCGATGATCAGAAAAGGGGCATGTTTGTGAAATTACTGTTTTTTCCATTCCTCCCTTACATTCCAGCGGCGTCGAAGTTAATAGCCGTGCATTATTCAAAAGAATACTAAACCAACATTCAAACATAGCACGTAACCCCAAACGTATTAGACATCACTTCCATAACACATGCTTTGAATATTACACACGACAACCCCCTTTAAAACAACGGACGTCCGTCTCTGTCACCCTCAAACTGAAAGAAAGGGATGCCAATCGGTGTTCCACATGATTCCGATGAGAAGAACGATCAGAATACGGACGCACGATTGCCATCTAAATAATTCAGGCGTATATCCCGTGCTTGTATCCTTTGGCAAAATTAACACAGTGTTTGATAAAGCTTGGTCTTCGTCAAATCTTTCTTAATCTACCGGTTTAAAGACTAGATTCCAGTGGCGTTGTTTTTACAGTTACATTTGTTATGTTTGCGGTGACGTATGGAGTTTTTACAAGCTCTTATACGAAATGTCGATTTGAATCCGGTCCCTCGGTGTGATGAGGCTGCAAAACAATGACTGCCGATCATAATACGGTGGACGACAAGAAGATGAAGTTTGCTAATAACCCAGCTCGGCTCACCCTTTCCACTCACTTTTGCGATTTGTATTGCAGATGAATAATATTAATTATTGTTTGGTTCAGTGTGTAAATAAGATTGCCTTTTTAGCTATGAGCTGATCAATTTGATTAGACACATTCCGAATTATTTTTCTAGTCTATTCCAACAAATCTTAATAGTCTATTCCAGTTTTCTTTTATTAAATTTGTCGTATGTGTTGAGGTTGGAATATAATTATTTAGCAAATGAGAAAGAGGAAAATGCCGTTTATGCTAGGGCCTAACTCAATAACAATATAAAACAACTTCGACAATTAGTTAATGCTAAGTTAATTGAACAGAGTATGTTACAAGTTTGGACAATTTATAGATAATATAAAAAGCAAACAAATATAAGATAAATATACATAAAAGGTGTAATAAATAATATGACTTGAACATAAATAAAGTTGCCCTTAATCAATTTCTCACACAGGTTATTTAGCATATTTTTGTTGGTATTTCAAAAGGATATATCAAAAATATATTCTCATTAACTTCGGGGCATGTAAGGTAAGGAGTTGAATGCTAATTGAGGGACTGGGTGCAGACGAAACGAGTCTCTGTGTTGACGACTGAATATTTTAATTGGCTGCTTGCTGTTGAAGAATGTAAAGATCATGTTGATGAGAAAGCTGATCACTTTTTTATAAATAATGTAACAGGACGTTGATAAAAAAACCAAGTTTTATTTTCTTAATTGCGCAGATTCTGAAAGGAAAATAAATTTTCTGTAAGAATTCTGTAACTAAGCCAAATTATATGTCCGAATAGGTAAGATTGATGAGATGATAAATTAGATAAGTTAAAATATTTTGAGTTTATATAATTACAGGATATAACAAAATGTGAAAATTTATAAATAATAATGCGTTCCGATTAGATTGTAGACGTGTGCATTGCAAAGCTAAAACTAAGGATCAACACCGAAAGATAATTAACAAAATAAAACGCAATGAATCAACAACACCACCACCGCATCCCCACAGGTGGGGGAAACGTTGTTAATTATGCGATTTTCTTTGAAATAAGTTAATAAATATTGGATAAGCCCTCCCGCCTTAAACCCTACACCCTCTCACACCTAACGTTACTTTGGTGTCCGATGTTAAATTAGATACGTGATTATTGTACCCGTGATAAATGAATCTATTTTCGTTAAAGATTGTTTGTTTCTTTAGTTGTATGTATCACAGTAATCAAAAGAGCTTCCTCTTTAATAAGGAGTAAGATCCAAATAATACACGCAATAAATCATTAAAATATGTAATTTTAAAAGTTAAGCTGGAATCATTTATCAGTGACCCGGTAGCTGAATTTTTTCCATTTATGCAAAACAATCATATATAATGTTATAGTTTTCTAAGAAGTCTATTTAAGAGAAAATAACATACTTCTCGTTAAATAATTAATTAATGTAGATTTAGGTTGATTAGATTATAGTATAGTATGTAAGATTATACAGTGGCGATATTACGTTGACAGTTAAAAAGTGTTTGTTAGTGATAGATACATAGTGCAATGCATGCCATCAATATTGCAATAATACACTCAAAATTATGAAGATCTTTCCATTTGAAATACTTATGTTAAATATGATGGGGCATTTGTAAGATGAGTTAGTTAGGATGTGTTGGAAAATTATGTTATCAATGGCATAAATTAATTATACTATATAATATAAATAAGTATTGGTTGATATATATGAAGACTATTTTACGATAGAGGTTTTTTCACAATTGAATTGGCATGGCAAAAGAATATTATTCCTTGTTCCTTTTGTTTACAGTTCACTTGTATTTATGTACGTAACCACAGTGTCCGTTCGTCTGTCGCCGTTACCCGCAAACTGGCCATCTTGACAGCGACTAGCTTTTCTGTTTCTGACGTAACAATGGTGAATATAAGCTTCGTGTTTTATCTTTCTTAGTTTTGACATGGTTAACATATCATAGCATTCCTTTTGTGAAATCACCATAACAATGGAATTATTTATTTCCGGAATAATAATATGCTACTATTTGTAGTGAAATATATAAATCTTTTGCAATGATATGTATCTCGTTTTGTTCTTCGAATATATTTAAAAAAATTAAACATAAACTTTTTCAATTTTGTATATTAATTAAACTTAAGGTCAGATTTTGTTAAAACACACAAGACAGATAAGCTGTACGAAGCGGTAAGTTGCGAACAGAGTTAATAACTATTTACTGGGTGGCGGGTTGGGAACAAAACAGGAGAATAAATATAGATCCTGGATTCACATTTTATGATGTTATTGATCCGAACAAGTTTATTCAAAAACACCATCCGATTCAAAGTGATACCATGTTGGGTGCCAATGGCATAAGTATTACAAGACCGTGTGACCGAATAAGGCTAACGCAGCTTCAATTATTAATCGCATACGGTCAGTTAATTAGCCGCCTGCGTCATGTACATACGATCCCTTACAAAATCCGCTAACTCATAAATACGCGACGAAACGCCACGATCTCAGAAATTTCCACTTTTCGGCAAGCGACTTAATAATTCACACCGTAGGCGCGGACGCGAGCAAAAATGAATTCTCTAATGTGAATGGAACTTAGTCCGGCCCTCGCCGACAGCAAAATAATTAAAGCATAGCATTAAAAATTCTTCCAGTGAGCTCTGGTCGGTCCGGATATGTGATAATATTAATACGGCCCTGGCTTTCGTTCATGTTCTAAGCATCTAAAATCTGCTTATTACAATTATTCAGATGAATATTGCAAAGGCACCCAGAACACCCTTTCATGGTAAAAGTTGCATAGGTAATGAAAAAGGATTTTTGTTCATATAAGCAAACATTGCTATAATTCAAATAGAGAATTTTAAACTAAAGCTTTTACTGAAACCGGTTTGTAATTCTGATGGAAACGTATCAAAATTGTTATTATATATTTTACAATATAGTTCATTTAATTACTGAAATAAAAAATATTACATGTCACATCAGTAACATCAGTATACACTCATATTATAACAAGTAACATGTTGGGCGCCAATGGTTGAGTAACTTTCTATCCGTGACTTCTTTTTAACTACCAATCTTGAATTACCAATAATTAAAGAAAATACAATGTGTTTGTGTAGAAAATACAATATTCTTAATGCATACTTGCATTGCAAAATGAAGCATAATGCAAGATTTCAAATTGTTTATTCTTACAGATGGGGCTCTGATATGTCAATCAGTCGATAAATTAGTATACATTTTTATATATTTGGTAAAAAATATTATATAAATTAATATTCAAAGGGTAACAATGTTCAGTAAATATTTTATTTTTAGTTGTATTATTGATCACGACACTCTTTTTGCAAACGAAAATACTTGATAGTATCTTAAGTAGAGTAATCATCTCCCACTGAGTCTACACCACACCATTATGTGAGTAGATCAAACAAAAATCCCTTTTTATCCTTTCGCTTACCTTTATGCTACTGGACTACGACAGAGCTACGAGACAAATGCAGAATGTCAGCTTATTCTTACCTAATAAATATTTTTACGTAAAATAATAATTTATTAATATTTCAGTAGTTCTACATTAGTATTGTTTATAGTTACCCGGAGTTGAATAAATACTTTACCGATTTAAAAATTCTCGTTACATATTGGGTCAAAGTTCATAAATTGATGAATAAGTTATTTATCTACTTGGTCACAATTTTCTAAAAAATAATTGCAGAGTTTCTGCGATAACGATTTCCAAAGATCGAGTAGCAATGCCAAATTGGGGTTCTTCTTACAAGGGTTAAGGGATCGGAACATCTTGTAAGGGGAAGGTTTTATTGAATGTTGATTTTTCAGCTTTATCCCTAAGATTCTTATCGAGAATGTCGAAAACTTCGATATTTTTCAGGATTTGAAGTTATAGAATTGATAACAAATAAAATATATACAAAATTAAAAACTGCTATTAATCTATTTCTAGAATTGTTACAGAATATTCGAGTAGGTAATACCAGACAAAGTAATCGAGTCGTTAAAAACTGTTCCGCAGTCCGCACAATGAATGCTGTTTCAAACGTAAAAGTCCGGACACAAAGCTCCAATACAGCAGGAGTTAGTTTTAAGCAATTAACGGGCCGCAATCCTGTTTAATTCCGAACAGCCACCCGCAATAAACGAAACGTACCCATCCACCGAAAGGGAATGTGATGAAAAAGGTACGATGTCCACACACACTTGAGGAGCCAACGAAATTACAGGCGGCGGTCGCGGGCGGCGTACGTAATATCATTCCACGCGAGTCTTGAAAACGAAATTAAATTTTGCATGAAATGAAACAAAATACAAAGAAAGTGGGCACACAAAGGCAACTGGCGCCCAACCTGGTGTTGAGGTTAGTTAGCCTCGTGCCGACTTATCGTTGTACAAACAGCGTATATAATTTGTTTCTAATCAAATTAACGTTTTTCTGCTTCTTTGTATGGTTCGTCTGCTAATGTGAGATTTAATGTAATTACTTTTTTGTATGGAGGCTTGTCGCTGCTTTGGCAACATTTAGGAAATTATAAATCTGGCTGTGAGGAGTTTATACTTTATCATTGCATAATATTTTCACTAACGTATAATTATGTTATCATTTCAGCTCGGCGGGAGCCCTTAATTAATATATAAATAATGGCAAAAGTCAAAAAAACCTTCGTATAAGTATTGTATGCAAAAATACAACTATTAGTACACCCGATAAAGTGCTGTTTTGTATTCGACGCGATGCGAAAGTACAAAAACAATGATGTAAGACGATGAGAAAGGATAATGTATCTCTATTATGTTGATGTTGATTTTGTTGACGACCATAAGTTTTTCGTTGAGATTTGAAACAACAACAAGAGTACTTAAATATTGAAAGAAAAAAAAAATTGGTGTAATCAATACAATATTTTTTATTCTGTGATATGTATTATTATCAAATGGGTATTTACAGGTAAGTTAAGTAGTTTTGTTGTAAGCATTAAACATATGTTACTTTGCAGCTTTCACTTCTTTAATCTTTGCGCTCGTAAAATCGAGATTAGATGCAAAATATGCCGACATCATTAATGCATCTATTTTCGGCAGATTATCCGATTGTGCTATCACATAACCATTAATAATAGTATTGTTCTTAAGTAATCTCACAGAAATACAGATTCAATGAACTTTTCTCTAAACACTTTACACAAATGAATATCCGATAAGTCAAATGACCATTTACGTCACATTTCGTTCGACCAATGGTGACACGTTTTGTAAATTTAAATTTCTTTTTTATTTTGGATTCCTTATTTAATATTTTCTGGGTTATAATAATAAATAATCAAAATATACACTTTAACATTGTTATTAATAAACAAGGATTAGCGTTGCAGTAAAGTTACGCTGAGTCAAAATTCATATTATTAAATAGAGACTTAGCTAAGGGTAACCTAGTAAGAAGTTCTACGGGAGTAATATTTATTCCTAGAAGGTAGTAGATTTGCTTATTCTCTGTATAATATGAATTCGGACTAATACAAAAATCGCAATTTTAGCGTAAATTTGCTCTGACGCTAAACTTTGTTTATTAATAGCACTGTTAGGGTATAATATAAAGATATTAAAGAATATAAACAAAAATAATTGAGACTAATTTAAATTTTATGCATATTCCCTAGGCACATAGGTTGTGCTTCTACTGACCAACACGTGTAGCATGACAAAGCCGAGAATCGCTTTGTGTACACCCAAATGTCACTTTCTTGGATCGAGAGTGAGATACCGTATGAGCGCACCTGAGAGAAGTGACATTTGAGTGTAGACAGACCTTGTCGAGTTCGTCATGCTACGTGCGTAGGACTTGTCTCCGCAGGTGGATAATGTCATAATGCGAAAGCTAATTTAACTACTTTCTATACATTCATACGAATAAATATGTAGAAGAGACTTGCTTAACTGAAATAAACGTTTTTAGTAAGACAATTTAACATATTACATAAAAAAAACCTTGTATCTTTTTTTAATCAAGATTGAATATCAACATGGCATTCGTTTGCGAGTTTATTACAAGGTACGAGGGCCGTCAAATGGGTTGAAGCAGAGTACCTTGTCCCGGACGAATCAATCCAGATCGAGGCATGACAAGGAATGTATGGAATAGGATACAGTATTGATAGTAGATTTTCTCTTTGAACTTCTTATAAATCAAATGAAAATATATTTATTCACCATTTATAATATTACTCTCTCTGTAGTCGGCCCCTCATGAATGAGGATCGCGGTCATCGTGGAGTAATCCACATTTGAATTGGACTATTCGTCTCCATCCGCTTATGTCCATCGCATCTCGTAACGATCGTGTAGAATTTGGTGGTATTATTGCAAGTTTCTCGAAAACACTGTCATTATAGTTACGGAATGTCAGGTAGGTATTACTATTAGTAGATACTAATTACTCTATTGTTTCTTTTTTCAGACTTCGAGCTATGTATGACGGGCTTTTGGATACACACGCTTATAATATGGGTTAAATTTGGTAAATGTTTGGATAAAGTTTCTGTAGTAACAAGAACAAAATAGTGACGACGCAAATCGAACACATTTATTGAAAACATAATACACAAATATCTTCAAAATAACTTGCACTTAAAATATCACACTAGATTAGACCCTACTCCTTATTTTCTGACGCGGTTTTCGATTCCAATAGATTCTAATAAGATTAGTGTTGTCACACGGGTGTTAGATAAAATAGTTTGTGGCCTATAATTGGGGTTCAGGTCGCACCGTCCGATTCACCGATGGTACTAACAAAAACGAACCGAGGGTCCACACGGTAAGGTCTAATTTATATACGATCAATTTCCCATGGTCATCACTCGCATGACTAGGCAATATCGACTTGGGATGTGATGCGGCGAAGGAATGCAGCGATTTTGAACTCAGACATATGAGTTTAGGGTTGGTTTTTATTCGTACCATTTGGAGGATAGTTTTCTCCGATCGGGCACCGTTTACAAATTGGATCGTTGGTGGGTAAATCAGGGTAAGCCAGTAATTGAGTCTTACAGGATCATTCGGTTTGTCCCGGATACGGTCAAAGGATTATGTGATACACTGATATCTATCGGTCTTTCGATGTTTGCTTATACGACCCTAATCGTTTGGGTAAGCTCCCTCCTCGCCTGTTCAGTTTGCTTTTACGTTGCTGTCATGAGAATTTAAAAATTTTAAGAAAGATCTTTTAAAATATATTTGTAACTATTATGGGGAAAAGCAGATTAAAGTAGTTTACGAAAATGAACTACAGCAATAATTTTTAGCATTGAATTGTTACTAAGAACACAGTAAACGTACACAGTAAACTAATTATCTTTGATATTGGCGATGTTACTACTAACTTAAAAATGTCTGATTCAGAACGAACATTAACGGATGGATGATTTGAGAATGTAGTTAAAAAAATATTTCTCTGTCTTGGCTTTGCTTTGTCGAGTAGCTCGGTGGCGTAGTGGATAAGCGCCGTGGTCCGCGATCGTAGTCGTTAAGCAACTTTCGCAAGGGTCGGTCACGGGATGGGTGACCAAAAAATTATTATCTCGAGCTACTCCGTGCTTCGGAAGGCACGTTAAGCCGTTGGTCCCGGCTGCATTTGCAGTCGTTAATACCCTCCAATCCGCATTGGGCCAGCGTGGAGGGTCATGGCCCATCCTCCTTAACCATGCATAAGGAAGGCCTGAGCCCCTGCAGTGGGGACGTAAAAGGGCTGGTGATTTGGCTTTGCAAAAATATTGCACGAAGAATAGAACCAAATTGTAATTCTATAGTTGTGACCACCAAATAATAGTAAGACACTACAACAATTAGTATGGGGAATTGTTCTGAAGCCGATTACTCAGACGCCCGCTTCCAGACATCAAATAGGGAAGAACCTGGACATGTTTACTCACCCGTCGCTATTTGATGTCCGTCTGTGACAATAACGCCTTCATTAAGACGAGCGATTGTTTAGGTGATCCCATCTTTGTTACATGTATTAGTCTTTTCAAGTCATCTTATTCGTATGTTAGTAGGATGGCGACTAATTTTTGTTTGTATGTCAGGTAGAGTATTGAATAATATTAATAAACACGTATTTTTTTATTTTTAATAAATGACGGCGATACATTGCTGTGACGTAGCTTGTAGAACGTAGCGAGCTCCCACCCCTTAACTTTAATAAGAATATTATCTAAGTCATTCTTGTTTAAATTGGAGCAAAAAAAAAACGTATCTAATATTTTTCTATTATCTAACGGATAGAATTTCTATTTTGTTACCCAATCGTATTGTAAAAATGTATATTATTTTTTAAAAAATTAAAAAATTTAAAATTTGTGATATACTGGTACCCACACTAGGCAAGGCCTGGCCTGTGGGAACAACAGTGATCGATTTCAATTACAAATGTTAACGGCACTTTACAGCGTGTAAATTAAAATAAAAGAAAATAAGCTAGAAACAAACATCAAATCTTAATAATGTTACAATGAAAAGGTAAACGAAATAGGGCGCGTGTGCGTGTGTGTGTGGGTGTGGTATATGTGTGTGTAAGTGTTTGTGTGTGTGTGTGTGTGTGTGTGCGTGTGTGTGTGTGTGTGTGTGTGTGTGTGTGTGTGTGTGTGTGTGTGTGTGTGTGTGTGTGTGTGTGTGTGTGTGTGTGTGTGTGTGTGTGTGTGTGTGTGTGTGTGTGTGTGTGTGTGTGTGTGTGTGCGTGTGTGTGTGCGTGCGTGTGGGTGTTGGTGATTATCTCGACTTATTTATACTGCAGTATTATTGGGTTCATTTAGTAACTTTCAGGAAATCTTCTGTGTCTCCGTGAGTCCATGTCAGAAGCATATTAGTAACCAGATACTTTGCTTTTCGAACGGCTTCAAGTCTAAAATCGCAGCGAGAGATAAGTTTATTATAAATATATGGGAATAGAAAATGGCCAAAACGTTGCGAAAAAGTTGTTTTTGTAAGAGGTATTGGAATTTTCTTCATATCTTTTTTATTTTACTTACGAATTTACAGCAAGAATGTGCGACAACCTTATTTAAATTGAATAGATTTCAATTAGTTAAAGCGCTTTTGCTGTGGAAATGTGAAACTATTAAGGTATCTCAACCATCCAGTCTTATTTTCTATATGGACTCGATGGATCCCCCATCCCGGGATCTTAGACATGGGGAATCGTTGAAATCAGCATGTGACCCACTCGATCACAGATGTCAACAAAAACTAAGATACACACTTAGATATAACCTTTAATGGAAATTAAAATTACAATAACGAAATGTTTTTAAGGACTTTTAGGTACAATACAAAAATTAGGTCAGCAATATATCAGGATAAAAGAAAACTTGTCAAATTCTTTATTATAATACTTAGTGTATCTCAATTATAGTTCACAATTAGTTGTAGATACTTTGTATAGTGCTGTAATGCATGACTTTGGTATTTATATGACATCTTCATGATATTTTTTACTTAATACACAATCGTTCACAAATTTGGCAACAGTGTATCACCAAGTAGCGCAGCTTCTTTAGATTGTAGTTTTACAATTTTATAGGCGTGGACATGTATTATTAATCAATATGTGAACATGTTACACTATTTTCGCAGATAATCCAATAATCACGGTAATATTAAAAAAAAACGGCACCAATTAAAAAAAACTTGTATGCATTAAACATCTTTCTTACAATGATCGTCGCATCGTGCATTTGCTATGTAAAAACTTTTAGATTCCGGAACAGTCTGGAATACTCCGGTAAGTAGGAGATTTGCAAAGATTCGGCGGCATAATGCACCAAACTCCGAGATAACGGGTTATCAAAGAAAATACAGCCGCGAGCGGAACGTACACATTGGGCCATGGTTGTGAATTCTGTCACAGACTAAAAAATACAGACATATAATAGGTAAAAGAAAAAATATGTCAAAATTTCTAATCATCATCATTATTATTAGACTATTATTGTAAGGCCTTCTATATGGATTGAATCACAAAGGGAAAACTGGGAATATTCCATCACGTCTTTTAGTGCGAGTTGGTGGAGGTTAAAGCTGGGCGTGAAAACAGCACTGTCTCTAGCTATCTTATTGCGCCCGGTAATTAAATACATAGGTACAGAGATGATGGCGTCAATTTAACGTCAAAAAATATTTACTAATTATTTATTAGCAAACTATTGGTGGTTAGGCTCTTACGACTTTCTAATGCGACTAATAAAACTGTTGTAATTATTTTGATAAAATAACTCTTAGAGTTTTAAGTAGTATTTTATAGAATCGATTGAAGCAGAACACACTTGTCAAATAATACCAAGCCAATTATTATGTCATTTAAGTAGTAATAATAATAATAATAATAAAATCTTTATTTGCAAAAATATGGTTTTATAAGTTGTTATCAAGTTTTGAATACCCAGCATATTTTGTCGTCAGGACAACGTGCAAATATTACAAGTCATTTTTAAAAAGAAATATAAAGCTATCAACATAATTTAGTAGGTACCTTTATAAATCTTTGTGATTTATTCCATGTAAATTTTGTAGTATCTAATCAAAAAATCTGAGTCACATATCATGTTTCGTCAGAAATGTAAAAAAACTGCTAATATTATTTAATTAGTCTGTGGCGTAACTCAATATCGTTCACGTACACTGCACTAGGTCCTTCCAGACAGAAGTTCGCCCCAACATCTTAGCATAATTAGCCGAAAGGGGCTGTTTATTGCTAATATTAGTTGTTGGGATTAATACAAGCGTGGAGCGTCGAGAGTTTTAACTGCCATTATCATAAGTCTGAGGTATGATTAGTGTTTGCGACTTGAAGACGACTTTCCAATATTAAAATTAATATTGGAGCTTAATAAAGGTCAACGAAAAATTACTATGAATACAAGAAACGACATTACTATCACATGTTTGGGTATTTTTTGCACCGATAATGTCAATTACTTTTTTGTTTTAATATCCGAACTTTATTTATATTATTCTGAACATTAGTTTTGCGTTGCAGGTTACCAAGAATTGGAAATTCTTTTACCATTAGAGATCATTAAAAGGGACACTAATATATAAGCATGATCTTCAGCGATCTGGAAGGGCGAGTGTTATAGAACACTTCATAGTCATGACAGAAGATTTGTGAATTCTGGTACAGGACGAACTTCTAATAAAATGTGGAATAGATCATAAATGGTAAATAGTGAATCTGTCTTAAATAGAGACATAATGAATTTTTAACATGCTGTTTGTTCAGAATCTATATTATAATGGAAATCTTCTAATTCACTTCTATTGAACTGTTTCGGCTGACTTAGGTATTTATTAGTATAGAGTATGAAATAGCAGGATGAAATTGATGATATCGAAACAATGGTTTCAAGAATAAGTTTCCAGCATGATTATAATATCGTTTACAACTGAGCAAATAAAGGATAACTGTCCTAATAACCAAAGTCGTAACACGGTCGACTCGTAAGGTCTGAAATCGCGAATTGTAAACGATTAAGCGTCAACGGTTAATAGCCAATATTAGTTTTATGGCTAATACGGTCGCGTTGGCAACTCCGAAGTTTCCAAACTAAAGATTTTACCTAATTAAACTTATCCGCTTTAGAGAAAATAACGATGCAAATAGTATTTAGATAGTTTACATTTAATTAAATAACTTCTTTTAAACGTGTTTGAGAAGGTGTACTTTTATAGATTTGATTACATTTTTATATGTTCCGGATCCTTTGCAGTCTCCGTGCTGTAGTTACTAGTTTGTGATGTATGTCCTTTTATAATTATTAAAAACTACCTTCTAATGGACACATCCTTTTATTGCTTTTTTCTTTTACAAGTTTAAATTAATGTTAATATTTGAACTACAACCAACTTTAAATATAACAAACTCTATAACTACTACTCATAATTCATTGATTTTTATAATATTAAAACAATTGCCACAAAAGTACCAAATGTATACCTAAATCAATTTTTTTTGGTCAAAAATAAAAAATATATGTCGCATCATCATTACGAAGATCGTTTGATTTAGTTTCTTTTATTTTAATTGCTAGTTATTCGATTACTTAATTACTCGATTGTAAAGAGAGCGTGATCATCGATACTTTTAAATTTATTAGAATGGTGACACTGACTTTGACAGTTCGTTTATAAAAACCAAGTTGCCGCCATTTTGGCAGACATTCTGTTTCCAAACGCCGAGGAGTAAAGACATCAGATGACATCACGCTCATCTCGTTATATTTTCGTAAGAAAAGTGATAAAATGGAAAAATCCACGTTGGTATACACGCCTGCAGTGTTATTTTAAAGATAGTCTTCCGATATGAACGATCTATTTGGGCTTCGAAATAGCCCCTTTTCGGAAGACCCGCCGTTATATATTATTCCGGTATATATATATTATTCAAGCTGATAACTATTTACACCGTTTATTAGGTATAAGAAAACCTTGATAGATTTAGGGCTCAAATTCGACGGAAGCTCCGTTGTTAGTATAAGTTACGGAACGCATCACCCATTGAGTATGTAAGGTTGAATGTTGAGTTAGATCGTCAGTTATATCACATACTAGCTTTCCGCCAGCAGGGGTCTTCACCCGCGTGGTCCCTATAGAACTATTTATTGGGACAAAAAGTACCCTATTATCTATGTCAGCTAATACCTTATCTTTATACCAAATTTCATCAAAATCCGTTCAGTAGTTTCGGCGTGATTGACTAACAAACATCCAAATAAAGAAAATTTCACATTTATAATATTAGTAGGATTTGTCAGTTCTGACATTCTGCTAGGACGAGATGCGACGCACCTTTCGTCCGATATGCGTCGACCATAAGTCATGAGTACGATATACAAAGTGATAGTATGGAATCGAACATAAAATGAAAAGTTATGCAATTGTAAAAAAATACAATTAATATTTTAAAATCCTGAGGATGCGCACAGCAATTTTATTTGCTTTGAACTAAACCGCCCTTTAATATCTCTGTAGCTATATTTATCAATTTTCCATCAAGATTATTTATGCTTTCTTTTAAAATCCATAAAACACAAAACAATACCAGATTTAATCAAGACTTATCCGTATCGGCACAGACGACGACAATTCAAGCGACGTTACTTCTCGTCACAAAATATTTTTAAGACAACGGTATAAGTCTTACAATCGCAACGAGCAATACATACTCAAATATTTTGCTGGCTGTACTAACCAATCCGAGTGCACAAATCCAAAAACATTACCCCACCCCAAGAAGCTCGTCTAGATGCGGGCAAATCTTCGAATTAATTTTACTGGCAAAATATGCAAATTTAGAGATATAGCCCCCTTAATAACATGTACAAAAGAGTGGCGACTCGAGAACGAAAACTGAAGATTACGTGATGTTGAGACTACAGGTGAGATTGTGGTACCTGATGATTACAAATTTTAGCGAATCAATAGACGAGTTAAATATTAAGTACAGAGTAATTACACTATAAATGAAGTTAGATTATAATTCAAAAGCATTTTTGATGAGTTAGTTCGAAAAAAAAATTTTTTTTTTTTAATGTTGAGTGAAAATGCAGAAATTATCGTAAAGAGGTTATAATAATTTGCCGATGAGCTATTGGTACATGGATTACTTATATCTGACGAGTGGAAACAATGTGCAATAATCGAGAACTAGTTAGTTTCCTATTTGAAATTTATTGAAATGCATTATTTTCTTTTAGATAAGTGAGAATTAGATATATTGTATTCTTGATGGAATTACAATAATTTTATTTCTGAATCTATGTACTTGATAGTTATCCACATATCCTTTTATTAATATATTTTATTTGCATATTCCACATTTTTCTTAAAGTCAAGCTACAAGCCAGTTTATAAAACATATTTAGTAAAAAAGGATCAACGTTTCAAAGACCAAAGATAATGTTAAAAAAAACCGTTCCTTGTTTATTATTATGGTACTTTAGGGCTTTATTGATTTTGAATAATATTATTAAGAAAAGCGTCTTAAAAAAAGTTAAATAATTTAACTGCCACTAATATACTTTCAAAATGACGACTGTGAAAATAGGCGTTCTATCGTTTAGGCTGCATCCAATCTGGCGAGTAAACAATCTAGAAGTTAATCTTTGGTGTAATCGTTACCTCGGGCTAACATTATAGCCGCTTGGCGGAGTTTAATAGGTAACAAAATTTACCGTGATGCTAGAAAATACACGATGCTTACGTGCCCACATTGTTGCAAACTTATCAGAGGTTATTAGATTTCAGGTGTTCTGTAGGGATTATGGCTGCTCCTAGATTTTTAGGAGAAAACCATTATCCTTAAAGATGAGAGTTTGTGAGAGATGGCTAGTCCGGTCATGTTTGAACATAAACTTCTTCAACAGAATATGGTAGAAGATGAGAAATGTAGCTCTTTTTTGGATATCAACAGTTTTTGATTTCAAAGAAATTTGGTTAATGCAGAATTCACATGTTTATACAAAGCATTCGTGTATTAATTATGGAGAAAATTTGTTGCGTTGGTTAATCATAATTGTTGACAACAAAACAATCAAAGTAATCATTAAAATATGCTTACCTCACATAAGTAAATGCTTTTATCTAGGATCGGCGTAATTCATTTTCCATATTTCTCGATCAGCCATCATCTCAATATTCGTTTCATTTACTGTTTCTTCTTTGGTGAAATTTACAGTCTTTCCATATATTTTTTTGGGCTGAAACGCTAATTGAATCTGATTTCTCGTGATATACTTACTTGCACAATACCGTCTGGTTGCCAGAGTCGAACAGTCCTCCACGACCCCACCTCGACGGTAACTCTGCCACAGTGACTCCTCTGGTGCCCCAGACGCACACACGGCTACCACAGTTGCTGCTGACGACACGTTCCACGGAGAATGACGGAGGAGAGAGGAAGTGCAGCTTCTGGAAAAAGGACAATAGTTTAATAGTAAAATTTTATTTTGGACACACCAATATGAACGCTCTTTTCTTACAAGGGTTGTTATTATATGAGATCATAAGTGGCAGCTGACTGAAACCTATTTTAATGAGAAGGGTTATGTATCAATCAATTTCTCTCCTGATATAGTCTTGAAAAGAATCAGGTGAAAAAGTTTTGTGTTGAGTTTCAGTAGAAACTTTTGTTGATCATTTGTTATGCCAATTCAAAATAATGTTTATTTTGAATGGTATCTCTTAAATGTAAACGTAAAGGGCTAAATAATGCGAATTTTGACTTTGATCCACTTTAGTCCACTTTTACAACTGCTGCGTAAGACTAGTATCTAACTCTAATTAGACGATGATGTTGCCGCTATCACAAAAAATACTAAAATCATATTAAATTAATATTTAAGGGAGTCTATGAAACGTCATTTTTTTCGTTTTTATAGACACTTGACAGGTGTTTCTGTCCTTTTTTTATCTGTCTGAAATTTTTGAACATAGATGTCAAAGGCATATTCAAAATGCCTAATGAATCCTCTCATTTATTATATCTAATTGTTCGTCTTCAAGTAGGCCCTGTTTTCTATCCAAGGGGAAGAAAAAGGAATCATCAATTATATTTTTATTCGATTATGGCTTATCTAAAGTGGATTAAAAAGATACCGATAAAACTATCTGAAACAAGAGAAAAATGATTAAGAAACTTTTTTAATCAATAACAGGAGCAAAAGGAAGCTGCGCCTTCGATTTTTTTTTATTTCTCGTTACAGCGCCTTCGCCCGTTTCTCTGACGTCATACTTATAATCATTTAGTGTACGTTCACACTAGCGTTTATAGGACGCGCGCGTTTATAAATACTCTGCGTTTATAAGTATGAGGAGGATAATTATATCATTTTTTTATTTGCATTACAAACAACACAATTGGAATATGTAACTGATTAAGATACAAAATAACCACAAAACAAACAAAAAAAGATGAGTGAGAAATTTATGTCAAATGTGTGTTGCAGCAATAGCTGCAGTTCAGTGTAGAATTTGCTCCTATAGGAGGATATTAGGATAAGTAATTTATATTATGTTGATATATATATATATATATATATATATATATATATTCCTATGCAATGTTCTCTTTCGGTGTCGAAACTAAAGCTGTTACAATACCAATTACCGTAAACAATACAGGTAGAGGTAAATGGTGACCATTTACAATTTGTACTAGAATCTGAAATACATCCGATTCCTGTCCAACACTAACTACTACTATACTTTAATAGTAAATTATATTACACAGTAGCGATAATTTACACTAACATAAATGGCGGACGCCTGTAAACAGGACGTTTTCTGATATGAAAACGTAAGAGGAAAGTTTATATACACCTTGTTTTAGATTAGCACTGAATCTTATTTATTTCGGGTAAAATTTTACTCGTCATGTTACTATTGATGATGTCAGTAAACTTGGACTGTGCTCTCTGAACTTACTTTTAAAGTAGTGTCGTGAATTTATGTTTTGTACTAAAGCTTGTTTTGTGAACTAAATATAATATATTTGGTGAACATCAATGTAGCAGGCACATCAACGAGTTTGATGTATATCTTTAGCATACAATAAGTGAAACTGTAAATTTTGGAAGATCTTACCTAGACGTCTAGCTAGCAGGCACACTAGAAATACTATTCGTATTAGTTTGAATTAGATGTCAAAAATTGCGACTAACTTCTATACGACAAACTTTTATTTCACTCATTTCAATGGAAAATCTCGATATTTCTGATTATTTGTGCCTACTAACTTGATGCTTAAAGCAACGGCATTTCAAATAAACGGGTAGGAATCTAAAGCTAATAAATACACAGAACAATTGTAAGTTACATTTAAATTCAAAGTTTCTTTTTTATTATTCTTTAATACTAAAAAAATACTTCCACCTACTAAATGTTCATGGATGCTTGGGATGAATTTTAAACTTTATTGTGTTGCAATAAGATTCAGATGTATTTATAGCGATGTGGTGAGTACCATCTAGTAGTTGTTGATAGAAAAACCATGTCTCGAACTATAAATCATAGATTTTATAAAATCCTCGAAAATAGTTATAAATAAGTCACAATTACGTAGTATAAAAGGTAAATTTCTTTGCTAATGATCTTCCAATATCTATTAATTTATAGTGTCACTAATAATATGCTATGGATCATTATTTGTCACTATTTATCCACAATTTATTGACATACACAAGACCCTAAAACTCGTAGGTGTGCCAGCTACCTTGACGTTTACTATCTTTGCGTATACTTCTCCTGCAATTGACAGTGACATAAAACTTCAAATCAAGACTTGTTGATTTAATTTGGTCGGATAATGGTTTAAATTCAATCTTCGTTTTATGATAACACGTTGTGTCTTGCGTGCGGCGCGTGTATTCTCAACATCTGAACGTTCTAGAAACGCCAGTGTAAGCTCACTCTCACTGTTTGATGGCTGGCCGCCGCCGTTGCCGTTTTTAAAGGAAATTGAAAAAGTTGCCTTGCTCGTTGGCTGTGAAATGAGGCTACGTGGTATCGGCTATCTCCCATTTTGGTGGCAACTTGGGAGTTCAAAGTGAAAGAATTTATCGAGAGCATAAATTATATATTCAGGTTTTATATTTTTATTAATAAAAGAATTTCTCTATTTTATATTATTATAACATTATTATTACATCACAGTTATATATGTAACGTAGCGAAATGGCAATCTATAAGATTTCAACGTCATCTGTTTAATTTTTTTAAACTAGAGGTATATTATTACGTTCAGTACAGACAGTTCAATCGGCGGCCTTGTCGATTAAAAGCGATATTTTGTAGGTCGTTTACCGTTAAACAGTCAATGGAGTTCTCAAAAAATCTAGTCTATGGTAATCTTAAATTGTAACTTAAAGAGTATTAAGAAAAAATTTGAAGCTTTTACCGTTTAATTCAAATATACCTGAAAATACTGAAAGAATAAATATCAATAACGGACCGTTAACTAAAGAAACCCGGCGTTAACAGAAAGAACAATGGTTTAGTGAAATAATACACGTTATTAAAGAGTGATTATCGAAAAGAATCGAAGTGAGTTAACCCTGCCGCGCAAGCAAAGCCACCCGGGGCATTAGGATGGGGTAGTGCACACAACGATATATAATGTTTTTATTATTATTATTTTGTTGTATTTACCAAAATGAAACAGTAATAATAAAAACTTCGTCCAGCTAAATGCAAAAAAACAAGAAGTACCTAGTTTATTTTATTACTGAAAATAGATGCATCATTTTATCAGACTCGAGACTGAAGTGAGCTTGAATTAATCACAAAACTCAATAATTACTTAGTTCCATTGTATCTTTATATGTTTACACTTTCATACTGTTTTTAGTCGTGAAGAAAAATGAATGTCAAATACAAAACTACATTTACAATATATGTTTTGTACAATCTCCATTATACATACAAGGCGTCAATAACATGATTTGTTTTGTAAAGTTGATATACGTCTTGAGGGATGTCGATCTGCTGTTTATTTGCTTCTAATTTTTACTTCAAAATTTCTACGGTATACTTTTGAGAGTGGAAGAAATTATTGACGAAAAGATTGAAAAATATCAAAACATGACCCGCATCGTTACATATGCCTTAAACGTACTGAAACCTTAGAAAAGGATTATTATTTAGACGCCTTATTACTGATATATAAATGTGACATTGTGAATCCAGAAATTATCCAAATAAGTTTGATGAACTTTACAAAAATCGCTGTTACTGAAGCCGCGCGTTGTTTCAAACTCGATGCGGTGACTGGGGCGCATAAATTCCACGTTGAAAATTTGCTGACAGTCCCGTAGGATAATGCTATGGAATTTCACGGATCGAATCATTACAATTGGGAACTCAAAATAATATGGAATACCAGATTCTATGGAGTCAATTAGAAGATGTCAATGCTGTTTTAATGGTTAATACCTGAGACGACTACTTTTATTTTTTTATATAAGATAATCTACCTATAAATATCATAAAATAAATATCATTGCTGAGCAGGCAGGGAACTCTAAGCGCCATCCACCGAGTATGGTTTTATTTCTGAAGTTTTGGGATCGATTCCTGGTCAACCAATATAGGAAATGAACATTCCTAAGTTCATTTCCTGAGTCTGGATATAGTGGTGACGTAGTTGTTTCAGATTTGCATAATATAATTATTTTAGCTACTTAGTTTGCAATCTGAGCAATTTTAAGTGATGTTGTCTAATATTTATTTGTTTATACTCACCGGTTTTAATTACTTCCTGTTCCTTCTTGGATATCCTACGATTTCTTCATCTTTTCACTTGAATTATTATCAGTTTAGGCATTCTTCCCACATGTGCGAACCAACAAGGAAATGCTCAAGTTACCTTTTACAAGATACTAACTTTCAGGTCAACTCACTTTCATACATCCTAATTCATTTAATCTCTACACTATTATAGGTAAAGTTTTTTTTCGTTTATTAGGGGTTAATCTTCGGAAGTACTGATCCGATGATGAAAATTTTATCACCTACGGGAAGCTACATCATACGCGGGTGATTTACGCTGGTGAAATATAATTTACACTGGGATGAGATGTCAGGGACAAAGAGGATTTTTAAGCAAATTAATCAAATATAATACACAGTGTAATATTATAATGATAACGCAGATTAACGATAGATCTTCAACTTAATTACACGTATACAAAATGAAGCCATGAAACAAAATTAATTACATATGCAAATACACAAACAAGAGTACTATAAAAATAAAGAGGGAAGCGGCCTGTAGGATTACCAACGTAGATATTAAAATTCTAGGTACATACGTCGCTAAGCGCGGTATGCACATTACGCGGACGGTCTTCGAGAGGGTGGTCCGGTCGTTTTTCCATATTTTAATAAAATAAAATATGATAAAAAAATTAGATTAAAATATTCCGACCGCGTGCGAACGTGTATCGTGATAAAAACGGGCGAAGGGTGAGTCTGGTCGGCACTGATTAGGTTTCGGGTTAATGCAATTGTTGGTACGTTAATCCTTTCTAATCAAGTAGTTAAAAATTTCTTATATGAGTGAGTAAAATGGCGATAAATCTGGAATTATCAAAAGTGAATCACATTTTTTTAAAATATTTTTCTGATCACAATAGGGCGCAATACTTAATCTACTTAATCAGGATATACTTTATCTTTCTTTTTTATTTTAAAATTAAATATCTCCTTAGTTGTGCTTCTGATTCTGAATCCATTTCAATTCGATGGACGATAACGACAGAACATTATTAAAGTAGATGACTTTAATTCACACTTATTTTAAGTTGATTTGTTATCATTCGGCCTCAATAAATTTTGGACTTTCCTTATTGGCATTAAAGTAGAATTCAAATAATACATGGGTATAAATTAGTGATAGGTTACGACTTCGAAAACCATTATATTTTTAAACGTATTTCTATAACTAACTGTTAATATAACGTAACAAACAAATTAATTAAATTACAAATACGTATATATATATTGATCATTTGCAATTAAATCTCCTCACTATTGTAAATTTTAAACACCCCATAAGTGAAGTTTCTTCAGTTAACCCTAACGGTGCCGATCGGTGTTCTGGACGTATTTTTCCCGACGTTTCGTTTTACGTGACCGGTCAGAGTCCGAGCAGTTGCGAAGATTACGCCCGCGTGCATCCGAATTATTGTTTGGATACACAATTTTTATTTTTTAATTCAACCACGACTCGAATATTAATGACGCGATTACGCGGACATATATTTCGAGGGACCGTCTCTTTCGTGTTAAATTGTAATTTTATAATTATTGTTGAAATTGTTCACAGCGTTAGATGAGATGTTTATGTATATATTTAATGCTAAAAAGTGGATTGCTACAATGATATTTCGGGGTTGTTGTACTTGTAATAGCGCAATCTTTCAAATTTAGTAATAATTATAATGTTAATGACCATAAAAGTTTAAAACAACATGTAAATAAATGCACTTTTAAGGGATATTTTCAATTTAGTATAATTAATCGTAATTTAAAATGAATTTATTAAATATTTCCCATCTCAGACTAATCAGCTAAAGTATTCGTTGATCGGAAGTTATCAGCAGCCTACACCCACTGTTGTAGTCCAGTCATTGCTTATAGATAGCCAACCGATCCTATTAACATTCCATTTATCTGTTCGAGGTGAAATCAGGAACTTTAGTGACGTCACCGACAAATAGGACGTTCTACTCGTAATAGTAATAATAAATAAGCACGTATTTTTGTACAGATATTGGTAGTTGAAAGGTAATCTATAATTATACTAAAATCAGCAAAGATTTTGGAAGGTGATATCAGGTGCCATAAGAAGCGAGCGTATATGAATAGATCAATGTAAGTGGAGGAGGTGAAAGATGAATGTAAAGAACGTCCCTTTTGGCGCTCTCTTCTCTGCCTAGTCCGCAAGGGAACGGGGCGAAGATATAGAAATACTAATTCCTATCATTAGGAGACTAGTGTCTGTGCCTTTATTTACTGTCTAGGATTTATAACAAAACCACCTGTGGTTGTTAATCCATATCTATACTAATTATAAAGAGGTAAACTACGTTTCTAACATTGTTTGTTTGTAGGAGTAATCTTCGGAAATACTTACTGATCAGATCACGAAAATTCTTTCATTTACGGGACGCTACATCACACGCGGTTGCTATACGTTATCATTTATTCGAGCGAAGTAGCGTACTATAAATCTCGGGCATTCATATCTTTGGCATTCAGTTTCCTCGTCTTTCGCTGTATCTGTCACTGCTTCGGATATGTGATATCAGATAAAAACAATTGACAGTCAAAGAGCTATTACGTCTACAGTCTAAGCTTATAATTAGTTGATGATTACTTTACATTTTGAGGTTTTGAAGTCTGAAAATGTTACAGAAATTTCAAGATAGGATTAATCTGGTTTAATAAGGCTGTTATCAGTGTTTTATTACAAAAGTTATGGACGTAATACACAGTAAAAAATAAATAAAATTCCTTAAAATGTATTTACTAAATTATTAAAACAGCACCTTGCCTTTTATAAGAAATATATCAAAATTTAAGAGTTTAGTATCTCTACTCGCTACTAGATGGCGCTACCCGTCGAACTCTCAGAGCACCGCTCTTCTCTCCCTACTCGGGTGCCAGAACATTAAACGGAAATTAATATTTTTCCGCGTCTATCAGGCGAATTTGTTCTTCGAATATAAATCGGGTTTTTATTGCAATGAGAAATTTTCCCTATGTAATGGATTGCCCGGGAATTGCCCCGACCATTTAATGACGCAGCGGAGACACCAGTTTAGTTGGAAATTGGAAAATTTATTCCCGTGATGCGAAATGATAGGATAATTCCATTTCAGAATGGACTCCGTTTGACTGGGATCCTTTTGAAGATTTTATGTACCTATATTTTTAATTTCATTTATTAGACCAGACAGATATTCGGATGCATCAGTAACAGGATAGTATTCGAATAACATAATGACATGTATTGGTTTGTTTACGATTAAATAAATTTCAAATTTATTGTTTTTATTTCGATTAAAGTATTTAATTCGACTTGAGTTTAGTACAATTTTACCTATTAAGTTCAAGTAAAAAAAGTCAAAAAATAAATAACATAAAGTAACTAAGTCGAACAACGTTTAATTTAAATTTACAATGCAAAGGAAATTTTCAAGTTTGTTTTTAAACAAACACAGTTCAACGTTAGTGATTCGACTAATCGTTCAGCAATTGATAAGTGTATTAAAAAGACCTGACTTGTAAGAGTTATAAGAGTTTTTCTCGCATTGCTGTTATCAAACTGCGAGCACCTGTCCGCGAAACGCGCAGACGACATCGAACCGCGAATAGTTACTAACTCTGAGCATAAATCACCAACTCCGACACAGCGTGCTCTCTCCTGGGCCATTAACATTTTTTATGCATAGAAATCGATCCGGCGAGCGTCTAATGCCTCCCGCGATACATTAATATCTTACTTTTTATGACTCTTCTGTAACAATTCGTCTCGGCGAGTGCGGGGTGTAAGCGACGTTTTCGGTTTTATTAAAAAATGAATTTTAACGCCGCGGGGTAAGAACGACCGAGGGCCGGCTGCCGGTGGGGTGCTCGATTTTCGAGTTCGCGAATTGTGGAAGTTGATAATAGGTGGCGCTGGCGATTTTCTTAACGCCTCAATTTTTCTTTCACGAGCACTTTGAGATTAAAAGTTTGGAAAATGAAATGAAAAGTTGGGCCGGTAGGTGCGTATCGGGTGTATTGGGGGATTATTACTTGGGTGTTGAGAATTCCTTATTCTTGTTCGCGTAGTTATCTATAGGTATCAAGTCAAGTATATCTTGAATCGGTGAACTTCTGTCTAAACTTAAGAACACTTCTGCCATTATAAATTATTATGCAAGTGAATTTTTCAAATTCACTTTTTTTTGTACAAGCTGTTCCTCCGCGACAACGCTCGCGTAAATTATAGCGTATGTCACCCGCATTGATGTAGCTTCCCGTAGGTGAACGAATTTTTCACATTGGACAGTAGTTTCGGAGCCTATTTGATACAAACCAACTAATAAACATCTATTTGTTCCTGTTTATAATATTAGCATAGACAATTCTTACACAGAACATACACATCCAAAAAAATATTATTTTTAACCGGTTTAGTTTGATGCAAAATAATAGAACACCGAAGTAGTTCGTCTATATACTAATGCTGTTTCTCACTATAATATTAAATGAAGCATGAGTTTATAACATTTTAATAGTCTTGTAAACTGCCAGAGGCATGAATTAGTTGGTTATAGCTTCAAAATTATTATAAACTTCTACCGACTGGCGCAGGTAATTTTTTAAAATTACACTTTGTTTCTTTTTTACCAGACTGCAAAGGAAGCGTTATGTTTTTTTTTTTGCGCATATCTTGTACGTATGTATGTAATCTTATTATTACCTCATATCTTCAGAACCGCTGAACGGATTTCGATGATTGAGGTATCGTTAGAATTTTCTTTGCAGCCTAAGTGTTCTTAGTTAGGTAACGTTAAATAAAATAAAATTATATTTAATGATATATTTTTTGGTTCTAATACTTTAGTATGAGTGTGAAATTAAAGGGCTCAATACAAATATTCAAAAAAGTATATCATGATTATCATTACCTTAATACCTATTAATATGGACTTTGTTCTTTTACTTTTCGAATCAACCTGGTAATTTGTTTAACTTTAAAAACATAAACTTATTATTCAATTTCATGCCTTCGACTGCATGTTATGTATGATGATGCATTTTTTTTAATTTGTTCCAGATAGTTTTTCACGTAGGCGGTTTTTTAAATTAAACTTAAATAATATAAAAACATATCTTTTGAAATTTAGTACGACTTTTGCGGTAGTGACTTTTACACCCATTACGAAGCGGTTTTATCTCTGAAATACCGAGTTCGATTTCCGATTGAGTCAAAATAGAAATAATACAATAATTCAATGCTTTTGCATGATAAACGGCAGCTGACGAAGCCGTGATGGAAAATGATAAGACAGTGCTATCTGCGAGGAGCTTTTTTTTTTCAGATTTCGTCAATGACTTTACGGAACAGATTATCATATACCATAAAGCGTTAACTGTTCGATCTTATAAAAAAAAAAACAGCAACGCAACAAAAAACGTAACGAAAAGAGCACCCGATTGTGCGTTACGAACAAACAACTTTTGTGATAATTCGGTTCTGAAATAATCAAACAACCGATTGCTGCTTAGTTTTCGGTTTAATTCATATCCTTCACTGCACTCCATATTGTATAAAAAAAAGTGTTAAAAAGCAGGAAAGTATCATTATGCATACCACTATATTAATCTACAACCTAATCCTAATCCTAAGGTGTTTTATTTCTAAAGTTGATGGAAAAATATCTACGCATTTCTTTTAGGTTGAGCTTTATCTAACTAAAATATATTTAAAAAGTCCATATATTCACACACAGGGGTTTTAAAAGCTCGTTTATAAAAAAAAAATACGATTACATTGATTCATTGGTAGCACATTCTAGTATCTCCAACACTCATGTAATGTGTAAGAACAATGTGGAAGCTAGATAACTTTCTATTACGCAAGAAGGAGAAAATTTGATTGGTTAATTTATTTGACACTACTAACTGTGCAACCCAAGGTTCCATAAGAGTTTAAGTATTATATTTTAATTTTATTTGTAAAAAACCTAAACCCGCACGAGGAAAATTTCTAAGCCAAATGTTGCCTAATAAACATGTGATATTATAAAGGGATAGTACGAATATACGACGTCATATACACTGACGTTAGGGTGACCAAAGTTATGGCAAAAAAAAGGTTTCACAGGAAAAAATAGTGGTACAATTAGCATTTTTAGTTTATGTAAACATTTATTTATTGCCAAAATGATGGTTTCAATTCTGTTGTACGACTCTATAGTAAACAAAATATAATTTTAATTTATCTCAACGATATCCCGAAGTCAGATATAACAAACACTACGAAACAAAGTTGAAAAAAAAGTTCACTTGAGATACAGTATGTACATACTGTATTATAGCCAGTACACTGTTTATATTTTTCCGGAAAACCTTTTGAGTTGTCAAACAGAAGTAACAGTCATCTACGTAATTTTTGGGTTTAAGGTACTGCATTGGGACACCAAAAGACATTTAATTTATATACTTATAGCACCTTAAACAACACATTTTAGGCACCCACGATTTATCTTGATTTTTAATTATAATCTTAAAATAATCCTCATAACACGTCTCAAACGACGAAGAAATAGGCATTTTTTCACTTTTAGGAGCGGATTCTCCACATAGATAACAAAATAAATCAGGCGAGTTAACGCAAACACGTGGCAATTTGTAGATTAATGAATAATCTAAATGTTTTGATGACTTGTATATCCAGGAATGATATATTTTTATGACTATCTTCAAAAATGTGAAGTAGAAAGTAAAGAAACTAAGATTCCTGTTATATATTTTTTGACGTGATATGTTAATATAAATATTCCTAATATTTAAAAAAACCCATTTAGTTTGATATGATTAAAACTAATTTAGTCTAGTTTTTATGCAAGATACTTGTTTCTCTCCCTAAATCGTGTACTAATTAAAAGCAAAATAAGTGGTGCCAAATCTCAAAATTACTACGATCCCTCAGAAATAAGAAGTTTTAGATACCTAAATAATTTCGCCAAAATTAAAGTAAGTAATAATTTATATAGTAAGATTTTGGATGGTTTCTGGAATGTCTATTTTAAGACTTTTAATATCTATTATGAGGTTAATTGTAATTACTAGGTTTCTGTAACTCGTGTAATGTTATTTTATTGTATTATCCCAAAAACACTCGATCGTGTGGTATATGTGTATTCTGGCATAGAGCCAGGTTCGCCCTTATCGGTTCGTACTCTCATACCGAAATATCACAGCTTAACTCTAAGATGGACCAATTTATGGTAGTTATCTTACAGTTTTGTTGTTTAACTATATGACCACATTTAAGTAACATTAATAGCTATTCAGGATTCAGTAATCTAAGATTAATATACTTTATAGCTTCACCTTTTAAGTCGAACTTTCTAGGAAATAACACATTAAGAAATATATACTCAATCTTAGAATGACACCATCGCGTACAATGCTCAGAGTCCAAGATGAGTGGCTTAGCCCTCGTCTGAGACAACGAAGGAACCACAACACCCAGACGCGAGACAATATAGAAAAGTTCATTTTCTACATTGACCCGACCGGGAATCAGACCACCTCAGAGATGGCGACACCTAGAAACTGGCGTGCGAACCACTCGGCTACGGAGGTCGTCAATGATTGCTTGCTATTTGCGTTTTTCATGGTGTAAGTGAATTTACACAATGCAAATGTGAGGACCGTGGTCATTTGTGTTTGTTTAGTTGTTGATAGCTGCACCCGCTAATAGGACAAAGTGTATTTTCTTTTATATATATCATAATCACTTCCATAAGCTTTAAGATTTATAATTAATTGTATTTTTAAACAGGTTAAACCTGGTGTGTGCTTCTACAAAATTTTAAATTAATAAAACATTCTTGGTTACAGATTACATTGGCATAAAATTCAATGTTACAAATACTAATGAAAAAATCTTTTAATGCGGTTTTCAATTGGCGTTTATCAATGTTACTGGTATTGAAAGTCTTAAGCACGACTGAGTCTTGACTTTATTTAGTTTACATATGACCAAGCCCTTCGAGACGTCCATTAGTGAAATTCAAATGCTAATTATGTTGTTTAAAAAATAACCTGAGCTTTTAGAATCCATTTAGGTATCTTTACCATCAATATTTTAAGAGTAAGACATATTTCTAAAGTTAGAAATCGATAGTCTTTAAGAAAAAGGAAGAAACGAAACGTCACATCTCCGGTATTTGTTTTGAGTGAGAAAAGGTTTCTCATACAGCGTTTTGCTGAGAAAAATTTGACGAGAATCAAATATACAAAGGCGCAACGGCGCGAGATGGCGGCGCGGCACTTACGCCACTTTGCGCGGGAAACAAGCCACGGGGCGGCCATAATGGCCCGCTTTGACTTACTAGATGGAATTTTTAATGCAATAATTTCGATAATTTATCGCTAGATAGCTTCTCCTTTGTGGCGCGAGGGCGGGAGCAAAAATTGGTTTTCTTTTTATCAGTAAACATAAGAGTGGCCGTCTCGATTGACCTCCGGCTGTGGGGACACACAGTTCTAAAGGTTATTTATATATAAAAAAAACTAAACATTTTAGAAATTATGATAATGTAACCGATATAATTATTTCAGGAAAATTTACGAATAATTTATTAAAACTGCTTTTGTAATTTATAAATATATTATTAAATACTCGTATCTTAATTTTTAAACGCCATGGTCACACGACTGATTTATTATTTGAAAATTACACGCATTTAACTCACTCAATACCACACTCGATTGCAATTGATGAATTGTTAAATATAATAGATACCAAAGATCTGTCGAATACGAACTAATAATGGAAGCATTTTTAAAAAGTAACAATCATGAATATTATGGTGTAAAAATAATAATTCTTATATTTTTTTGACAGTATGTCGACAAAAACGTTAACATTTAAATCTAAAGTGACACTTTTGAGGTTCCGTAGGCGTCGTAATTAAATACGTGACGTCATTTAGCTATGGTCTCCCGCGGTAATTTGTGAAAATGGAAAGATGCCGGTCACGATAAAGCGACCGGTTATTCTGCTTTTTTATTATTAGAATATACATAAAAAACCGTTGAAATCGCTCCCAACAACCGCTGTTACGGATAATCTAATTCGCATTCCTAATGAGTTAAATTGAAATTTCAAATAACAAAGGAATAAATGACGCATTGACATTACGTTGAAGTCCCTATTCCTTTTATCGTAGGTACCATTGACGTATAAAATCATTTAGGTAGATTGCTTTGCTCTTGCATAAACTCCGAAAGTAAAACTGCGATAAATTGAAACATATATGGCAATTTTTGTGTGATAATAAGTGTTACTATTCCACAATTTTCTTCAAACTAATGGGAAAAAGTCGTATTTTTTATTGCGCAGATCATTTCGAAGCATCAGAGTCCGAGTCCGCCCCAGGGTCAGTTCGTGCACTTAAAATTCTACAACACATTACAAACTTGTCACTCGATCAGAGGCGAGGCGAATTTTATGACGGTCCTCAGGATATTAGGAGGGTTGGGTGTAATGGCGGCGATCCGGCGGACAATGCGTCGCGGCCCATCAAGACCTCCTCTCATTAAAAACAACAATAAGCAAGCGGGCGACCGTTCGGCAAATCGCGTTACTTGGACCAATTTCGTTTGCCACAATCCTTTCTGTATTGTTGTGTTCACTAAGTATAGACAGTGTTACGTTTTGATAATGGGCTGGATCGTCAATACTTATTACTTTATGTCGTTTTCGAGAAACGTTTCGATATTTTAATCATGCCAAGTGTACTTATAGGTCAAAAATGTGCACATGTCTGAAAGATTTTTATTTATTATTATTTTACACGGTTTCAAACTGCTTTAACATTTCATTTTCATTTGCTTTAACACAATTTAAATACGAAAGCCACAAGTGGATATTGTTAGGGCAAAGTTTGGATTGACTGCTACCAACCTATGATGTCAAATGAATGAGGAAATTCTTTGCGGAGAATCCTATATCTTGCAATATTGCATGTAAAGCTTAAACCTCATTTCTGTTCACAAACAACTTTAATCGTATAAGGCGCATGATCTAAAATTCATCGTACAAGACGATAAGCAGTATCTGCTCTAATTAAGATGCAACAAAGCCCTAACTTCAATACATGCACTGCCAACATACGAACGTTAGTAACCTTCGAGGCAATTTCCTGCGTACCACATTGCAGTGAATTTTCATATTAACGAACGCTCTTGTCTAGACCCGTTCATAGAAGAAATATGGTTAGTATTAAACCAGATTTATTATCCAGATTAGCGATATATCTTTGCTAATTCAAAATAAGGACGACAAGCTAGTTTTTTTTAAAGTTAATATAGGAATTATAGCTACGTAATAATAATAAAAATATGTAATAATATCCAACAATTTGGAAGACAGTGCAGTATCCTAAGTTGATAATTGATTATGAAGTTGATAATTGATTATGAAGAGTAAATTGTTCATAATCAATTATCAACTTTTCTTTTTTCTAATTCTCTTTTGAATAGGTACCAATATGGCTGCCGCCCTGGTCACAGTACTGTAACAACTTTTAATATACACCATTGACGACGATTGTTGGGCTATGGAGAATAAAGCTCTTACAGTTCTAATTCTTCAATACTTCAGCAGTGCTTTTAATTCTGTCGATTTAGATGGGACTCAGATCCAGTTAACAGATACCGCAAAAATCGTTACAATAGTATCTAATCTTGCATGGAGTGCCGATTTATCTGAGGCTAGTCGTAAGACTTTTTTCTCTTTTAACACATGCAAATGCCTTCAAATTTTTTTTTATTTTAAAACTAAAGTGTTACTGGCACAGTCCTTAATTAAATGTACTCTTCTTGAGTATGCTGGTGCATGTTACTTAGATGCCACTGAGTAATTAAACAAACTCGAACGACTTCAAAATCTAGTGATTAGATTTGTTGATGGTCTTCGTAAGTATGATCATGTGTCACATTTACTTAAGCAGCTTAAGTAAAAATGTCAGGATTGTCTGCCTTCTGTTCAATATCCTTTATAATCTCGCCTATCCTTTCTATCTGCGTGAGCGTTTCACTTTTCACCGTTCTCCTGATACTCTTTGCAGACCTCATCTAAAGTCTGTTCTTCAAACTCCTTCACAAAAAACAGGTTGTACGCACTGTTCATGCTGCTAGACTCTAAAACTCTCTATCTGTTGATATACGTGACGGTTACGTTCTTTCTTTGTTCAAAAACAGAGTGAAGGGTTACCCTTCTTCAGGTATTATTAAACTTGATATATTATTATTTATATAATATTTGCACAATTATGTTAGTATTTTTTTTGTCTTTCCCAGTATTTGTATTTATTCATATATTCCATATTAATTTTATTTAGGAGGTAGGCACACTGACTTCTCTTACTGTATTTTTTTTCCTGTAGTACGCCTGCTGGTAGAAATTTCAATTTGAAATAAGCAGTGCCCTTATACTAATGTCTGTTATATTTGTTCATGTGAAATTGTATAAATGTACAAAATATATTAATTGATTAAATATAAAACATAATGAATCTACAAACGTGCAAGTCTCATCACATTTTTAACATTTGACATAAGCTAGTCTATAACCAATTTCAAAGCTATTAACAGATATACTCGTATCCATTGGGACACATACGATCAAACCATGTTTATAAATCAGCAAGCACTTAAGGTACCCGATATCTAAAACATAATTTAGATCACATAAATAAATATGCATTAAAAAGAGGAGAAACCTTTAAAAACAAGCTCTTCTCATTACAGTCCCCCATTCAATTTTAACGACGTCGTATTCCTTGCCTTTGATGTTAATCTATAATTCAGGCTCGATCTCCCGATAAATAACGAATCAACAAACAAAAGAACGAAAAAAGATGGCACAAATATCCCCCTCCCGATAATTTCATTATTTGAGCCTACCTGCACTTTGTAATGTCTGCCTTTATGAGAGCTTATTTGTTTGCCTTTATCTGTTAAAGCTATAGATGAATATTTTCATTAAAGAATAAATGGTCTCCAGGCTCTCTGAATGGTAAAAGATGATTCAATGAAATTGGATTTTACACAAAAAATCTCGCACACGACGTACTTTTATTAGAGATAGTTTATGTCTCACATGGATTTATATTTAAAGATAGTTGAATAATGTTCAGAGCTAGGCGAAGAATTACGGCGACTTTACTAGTCTATATACTATAAAATCAACGCTCTTATCTCCTAAAGGTTTTGAAACGAGGCTACGAAATACAAATGAACAAGATTTTCGTGACGTCAAAAAATTCGTTTTGCTTTACAGTACCCGCTGTACATGTATTTACTTTAAAATTACACATATAATTAAACAATTTCCAAGTTATCCTCGGCGACTTCGGATAAGGACATGACGCAGAAAGAAGAAACCTATATTGCTCTTCAACGATTCAGTTTATAATCAGCGAATTTCCATAAATCATACCCATATATAACATAATAATAATGATAGTATTTTTCAGCAGAATTGTTACATGTTTCTTACACTATTTTCCATATTTAGTGGTACTATTTCATTTATATATAGGGCAATTTCTATCTAGTATAAAATATAACCTTAACAATTAAGGTACAATCTAATTTGAGATTACATACTGAAGGAATAAATACTGAAAACTGTACTGCACTGCGAAACCAAATCAAATGTCTAATATACTAAGCCAAATAAGATTCAGACTGATTCAGCCAAAGTAATCCATAACATATAGTATTTGTATAGTTTATATCATCCAGGTATATGTAGAGTATTTTTTATTTAAGCACTAGCTATTTTCCCGCTACTTTGCATGCGTAAATTACAGCATTTGCTAACCGCATATGATGTAATCTCCCGTATGTGAAATTATTTTCAATATCCAGTACTTTCGGTACTTATTCAACGCAAAGAAATAATCAAATCTTTGTCATTTATATCACTAATATAGATTAATAATGTAATAGCTATCGGTTAATCAAACAAAATACGCATAAAATATAAAAGTACACACTAAAACTATGTTTGGAAAATGGTAATGTAGTAAAAAAGGCAATGCTATCTAATAATTGTTACATAAATATAAATGATTTAAAAAGCGATAAAACTTTAATGATGATAGTTTATTAGCTGTAATTAAAAAAAAATATATATATAGTATTCATTTCACTTGTCCAAATTATTAAGTGTATCATTCATAATGAAATAAATAAAACATTTTGTTCAGTAATAATATTCGAACGGCCGTCGTTACATATAAAAAAATCCTGATTTGGCTCTTTGAAAGTAAATTAGTTTCATCTAAAATACAACCATCAGAGGCGACAATTTTCCTTTGACTTGTGTACGGAGAAAAAAATAATTCGGAGCCCAGTGCAAAGTCATAAGTATGGTAATGAATGCAAAATTTGTCGACCCAAAAAAAATCAAAGAACGCACATTTTGAAAGTTGTCTATAGGTGTTCTGCTTTAAGGGAGGCGTTTGCGGTGGCAGGGAATTTCATTTTAGAGGTGGAGGTTTTTACTTAATGGAAATAATGATAAGTTAATATAACATAGCAATGAAATAATTAGTAATATTACTCTATAATGGCCTGTCTCGTCTTTGTTTGTAATAAGAGTCTATCGCCTGAATTGCTGTATGCATAATATACTTTATATTGTAGTTTTCTTCTTGCCTGCGGAAGCTGCTCTATACATATTAACTAAAAACTTAATATGTAATTTTCTCCTAACAATTCGTAATTATGTGATAATGAGGCGAGAGGTTTCTTTGCTCCCAATCAATATAAAACTATAATTTTTATACCATGCAAATTTATATGATTGCTTAACGCTTCAACATATCTGATTCTGAATTTTAATTCATAATATGATTTTTCACAATGAAATATGTATTTTTTAGCATGCAGTG
This sequence comes from Diatraea saccharalis, assembly GCA_918026875.4. Lineage (NCBI taxonomy): Eukaryota > Metazoa > Arthropoda > Insecta > Lepidoptera > Crambidae > Diatraea > Diatraea saccharalis. Next base: position 32,022,353 of record OU893334.1, read on the forward strand.
TCCATTTTTAGTTTACTTTAAAGATAAAAAATCAAATAAAATAAATAGGTGGTTGTTTTTTGTTACATATAATTTATTTCAAATTATCAGTCGCATTATGGAAACTAGTTTCAGAAATTGAAAAAAAATATATATCCGAATAACCGTTATAAGCAACCTACAATATTAAAAGTTACGAAGGAGAAAAAAAAGAACAGCGCCCAAGACGATTGGCCCTGAAGCCGATACTGGCAAGGGGAGTAGGGGGGTATCTTGAGAAGAGATGTGTTTTTGTCGTGTTTTTATTAGTGAAAAACAATGATGAATTAGCGAACATCCCGTTTATTAGTCGCGCGTGCGATTTTTTCTGTTTCGCCGACATTTTTTAATTTGTCTCTGGCAGCGATGGCCCGTGAAAATTTGTATAAGGGGAGGTGGAATGTACTTATATTATCGGTGTTCGGAGCTCCTTGTAGTAAATTAAATTGTTTGCGCGCTCCACCGAGGTGTTTTATAGACACGTAAGATATTGGCCTCCGTAACTTTTAATGATGGATGAGTACGAGTATAGAAAGAACTTGGCTATGACTCGTGTTTTAACATTAACCAATAGAAATCTATTGACATCTATAGAATAGAATATGGTTTTATTAACAGCACACCCTACAAACACAGTTTATAACATTATTACGTATTATAAAATCTATAATAATATACTGTACGTAAAATGTACTGTGAAGTTCATGCGTAACATTTTAAAATTAAATCAAATCAATCTTTATTGATGATCACAGGTTATATAAAGATATTGGACACAAGGACTGAATAGGTACACCGTGATCTGCCTATAAGGCATACAATATTAGAAGGTTAGTAATTGTCAACTAATCTAATCAATAAAAATTCAATTAATTAATTAAGCATTTGTACAATTACAAAGTACTGTCAGCTAGATACTCGTTGACACTATAATATGCATTAGAAACTAATAATTTATAAAGTTTACTTTTAAAAAAATTACAATCATCATTTACATTTTAAATACTGTATTTGTTTCAGCTATCAGATGAAACTTGAAATAATAATCGAACAACGTTTTCTCAAAGATTATAAGAAATACGATAACTATGAAAAAGGAACATTTAGACATCGATAATATTGGCAAAGATAAAACAGGGCATGCAAAGAGAACGCTCGAGCTCTTAATCGCTATTCAAATCACCACAAATCTGTTTTCGACGACTCCACCGGTCAAACCGAAAAAAAAGCTCAAATCCTTAGGGAAAGGAAATTAATAAAACATCCACTAAAGTGAAAACAGGCAGAAAAATACAGTCGGGGGAGTAGAGAAAAAAAAACTGTCCACCAGAGAACGTGCTCTTCATTAACGCGGAATGGCAACAGCGGATGAATTGATCAATCAGAAATTTTATGGGCGCGAATCACTCAACGGAAAATAATTCCGGGGCCGTTTGGCTCGGCTCATCGCCACCGTTTTAATTTCATCCTCTTGGGGAGATCGAGTGTCATCCAATCTATCTGACGACTTGGAAAAAAATGCCGTCACACCCCTCCCCTGAAGTTTAGACCACCCCCTCCCACGCCTAACGGACACCTTAGCTAATACGCCTCCTGGGAAGCCGATCGCTCTTTAATTATGTGCACTTTTCAGAAAACAGTGGCAATATAATATCTCTAGAATCCTAATAGGATTCCTGAAATAATAAAGTATTTTTTCCCGTAACCAAGAAGAAGACTTTGATTGACGCATTTCGTTTAAGTTTACCGAATTCCTAAACATGTTTCTAAAAGAACTCCAAATAAAAAGCTAGTCCATATAGTAACAAAACATTACTGATAGCTGATAGTAATTACTGATAGCTATATTGTTTCTTCTCTAGCAGCTTCGCTGACGTATAAAGCTTTCCTTTTGAATCACTCTGTATATTGATGAAAATCACATTAACATCCCACAAAAAAATCTCAACGTACAGACAGCGGAAAGCGACTTCATTTTATATGTATCATGTATAAATAAAATAAAATAAAATAAAAATGCCTTTTATTTCTTACTATAAACAGTTAAGTAGTTTATGTGGATCTGTGCTATAAACTAAGCTAGTAAGAACCCCTCGTTCTCGAAGGTGAAGGCCTCCTCTAGAGACTTCCAAGCGTCTTTGTTTTTCGCTGTCTCCATCCACTGCTTTCCCGCCACCTGTATTATATCATCTGTCCAGCGGGCAGCTGGTCTACCTCTCTTTCTAGTGCCCGGTGGGCCGTTCCAACATGTTATTTTGTGAGTCCATCTATTATCTGTTTGTCTAGCTATGTGGCCAGCCCAGCGCCACTTTAATTTTTTACAGTGATGTAGAGCGTCAGTTACTTTTGTCTTATTTCTTATAGTCCTGTGCGATATTTTTTGGATTTTTTTAATTTTTAAAATACTTCTTTCCATACCTCTCTGACATGTTGTAATTTTGGATTTTACTCGATGTGTGAGTTTCCAGGTCTGGCTAGCGTAGGTTAAGGATGGTAGTATACAAGAGTTCATTATCTTTTGTTTTATTATGATGAACATATTGCTCTTCAAAACTTCTTTTAGGCTCCAAAATTTTTTCATGTATGTATCATGTATAGATAGTTAATTACATATATACAATCATGGCTTATCCCGTAAAGACAAAGCAAACGGACCAATGATCTTTCTCACACATAGCTTCAAATGATGCGGTTACTAACACATATATTCTTAAAATACAAAGCTTGCGCGGAATAAGGAACGGCTGTTCTGGTCTTTGTTTCTCTTGCAGTTCCTATTTAGAAGGCAAATATATAATTACATAAACCAGCTCAATATTACCCTCGGCGTGCTCGATAATCGATGGTTGTACGCGGAGTAATTACTCTCTAAGCTGGCCCTGATTACCTATTCCGTTTACGATCGTTGATTAATCATGATCAAATGGAAACAACAACAGCCTTGTTCATCAAACTCCTTTATAAAAATTGATCAATTATTTTTTAATTTAGATAGACGATGCTGAATATCTCGAATAGTTACAACACCTCTTTGTATAATATGCTCTCTAAAAAAAAACTTTTTGTTTTCGCAAAAAAAGAAATCCGTCGCATCGCTAATAACTACGGATAATCTTTGCGAACTCGAACACTGGTGGGGGAAGTTAAAATGGCAATCAATCCGGCAATTTTAAGGGGAGTGCCGAATTTAAATCCAAAAAAGGAACTCCCGATTTGTAATTCAAACGTGCAAGAAACGGCGCTACGCCCGTACCGAACGGTCCCTGTCCTACTCAGGAACGATGAGGAATTAGCCTGTCACAATCATAAACGGATTCTGACGAGGTATCATGTTACCTGGCGGTTTCGGTAAATTTTCCCTGAACTTGTTCATTTCTAAGTATATCGACGATGCACCGTTCATTGGTGTACGCTGTTGGCGTAACAACAAAAAAGAATACATAATGAAGACACTGAAATAGTAAAAAATGTGTCATGGTGTGTGTCGCCAAGCTGGCCTCAGCTCAGTATGAGCAGTAAGTGAGGCTTACTGCTCTGATATTCTGCAAAAGCCAGCAGTGACGACATGGACCATTTTACGACCATAAAATAATAAATAAAACAAAAATAAAAATGTAACTTATTTCGAACTAGCTAATTTCCCGCGTCTTCCCCCGCGTCATCAATAACCTTCGTCGGGCGACATGATGTAGCTTTCCCTGGGTGAAACGATTTTTAAAATCAGTCTAGCAGTTTCGAAAGCCAAAAAATCAAACAAAATCTTTTCTTTTTATAATATCATTATAGTATTTGCAGAAAGAAGTACACAATGTTTATAACATAGATGAGTCTTATTAGTAATATTTTTAGTGTACAACCTGTGCTAATAAATTGTATCATTTAACAATTACAAATATGTTTTATTAAGTTATTCATAAATGGAAACTGGTCTTTATATAAAAAGAAAATATCTCAAAAATGTATAGGATTATTCTGATAAATTATATTAAATATAATTTTATAGGATTATTCTGCCTACATACATAAAATATTTGATTACCTAGATCTAATAGAAACAAGAGAGTGTCGTACATGGATGTGTGTTTCGGTTCTGTTCTCAATGTAACGTTTCATTTGTTCGGGGTTAGCCCGCAGATCAACAAATGCTTAAAAATAATGAATTCTTTATATATCAAACGAGTCTCTCGGTGTGAAGTCAGTTCTATCTTACCAATGGACAGGACCCAGCAAGTCCGCGACGGACGAATAATTGAAACGCTTAATTCAGCCATTACCTAACGCTCTGCAGTCAATTTGGGGTCGCAGCCTCGGAGAGAATTATCTTCTACCGATTCGAGGATTTATTATAAGAATTCAAAAAATAATGTCCTTGTGAATCTTAACTTTTGATGGTTAATTACTCGATTTATAGGAATATATAATTTGATGCATAAAATCATTACTACTGTAAACTAATGACCAAGTAGGTATCACTTGGCATATATTATCGATGTAATAATATAAATGCGAAAGTGAGTTTGTTCAAACGAAACATTACCTTGGTACGACTACGACTTTGGACTAAAAAAAACTCTGTTTTTTTTTACCGCGAATGTTATTTAATATATTATTATATTTTGCGTCTCTTCGAAGATGATTACCAATTAACAGGCAGTAGTGAGATTCTATTACCAAAACTCTTAAATACAATTAGTTAATAGTTAAGATTTCCAAGCCTCATATTTGCCTGCTAACTATTATAGGAATGATCACTGTTGTATACTATCTTTCATTTATATTTCTGACGTTATAACATAAAGTGTCCAGCTCCTACGTATGAATGATGTAGTTTCCATACTATCATTGATGATATTTATTACAGTTAGAACACCATGATTTCTAAAGCATTATTTCTTTTTGTTAGAGCATGTCACAAATCAGACAAGTCCATTATGTTTAAAGAAAATGTTCCTGATTCTGGTATTAGGATTCCACTACTAGTACTTTATTATTTATAATCTTCAATATATATGCAAGTAAAAAGAAAATATTAGTTAGTGTGTGGCTGATTATTGGATATTCTATATTAATACTAGACACCATCACACACATTGTCTAGATTTCAAGTTAAATAGACAAAGCTTTCTGGAAATCTGAAACAACGAATATACCTAAATATAATTTTCTATATTGACACGACTGGGACCTAATAGATGACGACGCTTTAAAACTGACATGCGAGCCGCTCCACTCAGTAGATCGTAAAAGCTAAGCTAGTAGTTTGGAAAACTGACGTAACATAATAATAACGTGATGTAAACAAATCATCTATTCATGTATTGATGAGAATACTGTTTGATACAGATACATATATAGCTGAGGCAGTCACGGCAGGGAACTTGATTTCATACTAAGAGTGATAGCGGAGCCCCGAACATTAATTGTTTATAATACGTTGCAGTTAATGACTGTGCAATTTTAAAATTGAATACCACCCCTGATACTGGTGATCAAGATCAGCCCGCAGCTATCTTCATTAATGAAAAACATAAAGGGGGGTGCGATCAGGAAACTGGGGGTTCGCGCCCTGTTTAAAGCCTAAGGGATGAAAATGGAATGGAAAAAATTATGACGCCTACTAATGAGGTTATCGAGCTTCGATTGGGCGTATTATGGTTTTTGGTTTGAAACAAAATTGGAATGACTGGAATGTATATTATTAGCAATATTTAAAACTAACTGTGTTCCCATGACTTTGTCCGTGTAATTATAGGCTATCACCCGCGTAGGATGCATCTTCCCATAAATGAAGGAATTTATAAAATCGGTCCAGCAGATTCGAAGCTTATTCAATATTAATAATTTACAGGATAATATTAGTTTACAAAACCGAGCATTCATTGAGATTAATGGCATTTAAAGACATCTCAGTCTTCAATAGTTTCTAGTTTTCTTTTAGTCTATAATATTTTCTTGTCTAAAGTAATATAGAAAAAACGCTTAATTTATATAGAAATATTTGATAATAAGAAAGAAATGAGCTAAAAGTTTTTGAAAATATAAAAATAATTTAGTCACTACTTTTAAAGCTAAATAAGCTTTATTAGTATAGGCTTTTTTATGTCGTTGTAATTGTAAAAGTTCTTATTAAACTGTTGACCTTGTACCTTCAATTTTCTTTGTTTGAACTTTGCATTATTATATCGGCAGAATATGAAAAAACCAATCTGCACTCTTATTTGAATCATCTTTTTGTAATCACATGAATATAAATTGAATGTATAATAAAAAATAACGTTTATACTGCAACCTGCCACTTCGCCCGCGTAAATCATAGCCTACGTCAACCCCGTATGATGTAGCTTCCCGTAGGTGAAAAAAATTTAAAATCGGCCTAGTCGTTTCGGAGCTTATTCGACGCAAACAAACAGTCAAATCTTTCCCCTTTATAGTATTAGTATAGATTTAAAGTCAAGAAAAGCATTCCTTCTTTTCACAATTAGAACAAAGGGTCTCTAGCATAACTGGGCATTCAAATCGATGTAAATTAGGACATTCTGATATCATAATCGTTGGGATTACGAAGCGTAAAATCCATACCCTCGTCGAGGAGACGATCAAAGAGTGTCACGTCAACTATCCACATCAAAGTGGAGGCTAATTGACTCCGGCCGGGCCGCGAGGATCATAAGGCTTATTAACTGATGCACTTGATGTTTCCAGATATCGCTTCAATGATTTCGTCGGTCAAAGTACGATGTCAGTGCCCTCTAATTCGATTTGGCTTGTGTTCTCAATTTAGTTAACTATTTTAGCATTACAGAAAAGTTTAAAGGTTGATAATACAGTTCTTTAAGCAGCAATTTACGTTGGCTCAATGGGGGGTCAAAATAAAATCTCTGGGTTCCGAGTTCGATCTCCAGTAGGTACAATCTAGAAAATATTTTTTTCTACATTGTCTCGGTTATTAATAATATTTTTAAATAAATAAACAATTGAATATTGGACGATATCACACACATTGCTTAGATTCTATATTAAGTAGTTAAAACACTTGTTTTATAGAAATCTGACACAATTAAGGTAACACAACAGCCAGACTTGAGACGCTATAGCAAGATCCAATTTACACATCGGAAATTGTTTTGAGCTTCGTCGTATGTGTGAATAAAATCCGAGTTTCATTATCCAGAGTCCATTACTTCACTCAAACATTACTAGCCAAACGGAATTCAAATTGAACCTACTCCGCCAGCAGCGCCGCTATGCTAATGCACACTTTATTTCCAACGTTGCCAAAGCAAATATTTTCGTCGGACAAAAAGGGAAACTTCCAAAGAAGACCGTAAGACGTCAGCGCATCATAAAACTGTCTTGTTTACACCGTGTCCACTAATTGCACGGAAAAAAAATTAAAACTCGCCGATACATCACTCTCGGGGCGTCGTCGTGGCCCCGACTTTTTGCGTGTACATTATCAAAATTGCCCCCCGCACCCTCCTGACGCACCTTAATGAGCATCCCCGCCCGTCTCCCGATTTTATAACTGCCGATAGGACGGGCACATTGAATAATTGTCGTAATTTAGACGGCTTGTACCGAGAAAACACGACGCTACAGTTTTATTACGTATCGTTATGACTCTCGATAGAGTATATCGACGCGGTTCTACCGCGCGCGAGATAACCGCGCCACTTGCCTGTTTAATGCGATTGCGATCGCACCGAAATATAATTGCTATCGTGGAAACAAAACACGGAACGGTGGAACGTTAAATTTTTAATGGTCATTCGTTTTGTTCTCTAGATTTGATGTATATAAAAGTGGGAACGAACATCAAAGAGTCGCTGTTGATCATTATCATATACGCATTTGTATTAACCATTAAATATTTTCCCGTTCGTATTTATTTAGTGCCCATATACCTAAATAAGTACTACTACATGCCTACTGGCATCATGTCCGCCAATTGTACGCTTTATTTGTGCAATGAAGTTTAAATAAATAAATAAAAGGCAAAAAATGGCGAGAACAGACAATAATGCAAATAGATTTTGAGTAAAAAGAAGTAATTACCAGAAGTATTGAATATGGTTAATATTTGGGGGGTTTTATGACGCACAAATTCAATAAATTCATGCTGAGTAGTGTATGTATATTATTATAAAAAGGGATTTATGGCACCTTATTTATTATACTTAGTAAGTGATTGACTATTTAATTGTTATAAATAAATTGTTAGACAGCTCATTCGAATATTTAAGTTACAGTATTTAAGAACCACATAAATGGAAGTAAGAAACTGATAGCAATAGGAACAAAATTAATACACGTAATACGACCATCTTCGTATACGTCAAATGAGACATATCTTGTAACCTTATAATGGGCCCTAGTCGAATATATGCGAAAAAATTTTAATATTCGCCATTTTTACTCGTCGAGAAGACTTGTAACGCGTAATAAGCCACTTGTATGATTTTAATAACGCTATGTTCCAACTGTATCATTAAAAAATATTGGCGCACGCTTGTCGCGATACTCATATTTTTTCTGCTAATTTGTCCGCCGTACGTATGAAGTCGAGTATGTTTCATACTTTTCCAATTTCACATTTTTTTATTATGAGTTACATCGTTATTAATAAGACTTGACTAGTGAAAAATCGCGAATCAAGAAAATAATCTCATCTAAACATAGATGAGAGCCGTGGTCTACCATAACTACACACATACCAGTCAAAATCATAACTCCTCTTTTTATTCATCGTAGTTGGATAGGAAAAGAATTATGAAACACGAGCTAGCTGAACATTATGAAACAAGGCTATGAAGTTTTCAAATGGTTACTGTTTCTGGTTAGAAAGAAGATCTAAACACATGAGTTACGCCTATCTTAATTGACCGTATATTATATTAATTATACATGTCACTGTAAATAAATAACTTTCTCGACCAGTTGAGGGGCACTCTACTGCTTTTACTTTTTGACTTTGAACTTCCAATCTTCTTTCTACGAAAGTAAGTAATGTTAACTTCAATTGCTTAATATATGAAACTTATATTGCAAATCGACCTATTAGTCCAGTCAATAGTTAATAGACTTTTATAATTGTTAGGGTTACAAAGAGCTGGAAAAAGGCAGTTGCGTCAATATTTAATATGAACATAAACTAAGAACTGTTGAAATTGTGGTTCAGCCTGCACAAACTTTTTTGTAAATAAAAAAAATTTATCATCTCATCATCAGCCTACGATAGTCCCCAATGTGGGTAGGTAAACAGGCTTACCATAAGGAGAGAAAAAACAGGAAGGACCATTGACCGACCACACGGGCCCATCGACGATCGAGCTTTTCTATCACAAACAGTCAAAACAGTTTTGGATCGTACACTGTTACACGTAGAAGAACATTTTAGAAGAAAATTATTAATGATATTTCTATCAATGGCAATGGCAAACAAAGTTACCATAACATTTGTAAGGATATATCAATTTTTATATGAACATTTATTTCCAGTTTTTTATTGATAAATTTGATCAATTTTGCATTCACAATATCAGTATAGCATAATCTTAATGAAAAATTCTTAAAAAAAAAACACATTGTTACCAGTGCTCTCAGATGATCAGGGAGACCAAGGACAGAGTGAATTTTTTAAGCAATTTTCCTTAAATTATTTGAAGGTAGTTTCTCTCCAGATCGCGGGGCATTTAAATGTCAAGTACACATGTCACGATATACAATAATTCTGATTCAAATTGGCATTTCTCCCGCATACCCATACATCCGGTGGCAGCCGCGGCCGACAGATTCCTCCCGTCGTCGACCGACCCCACGCAAATACTTATGCCTCTCATTACCACGGTCAAAACACGCGGCCACGCTGAGGCTCATTAGTTATTCATCAGAAGCTCCGACGGATCGCAATTTACAGGTTTTTCAGTAACGAGCGACCTCAGACGGGGGAAGATAGCGACCAAGTGTGTGCACCCGATATTTTTTTATTCGGAAAGACGCGAATGAGCATTTCCATGTTGGGGAAAAGCCTGGAATTTTAATGAAACCACGCTGATGAAATACGAGAAATATTCGGTAAGTATATAATGATATCTAAGAAAATAAAGATACGAGACTTATCAAAGGATGATAATCCTTGCTCTTATTCAAATTGAATCACAATATTTTTAGCAATGTATTTGCTATCGGGACTTGTATTATTGAAATGTATGAATTAGAACATTAGAGCAATTTGGACACAGATTCCACTGGCAGAAAATAATGTGAGAGAACATGAGGGGTCATTCAGTTTATTGTACTACTAGATTCCCATCAGAACTGTTTATTTGTATATCGTTTCATATTATGATACGGATATAATTAAAATGACAAATTGAATAGTAAACAATGGTTGCTATGGCAACGTTTTTATTCCTTAAACAAAATTTAATTTCTATTCTCATCCCTTTATTTGCTGTTTTTCGGGAACATATATAATATAGCCTATGTTGATCGCACATGATGTAACTGCGCGCAGTTAAAAGAATTTTTAAAATCGGTCCAGTAGTTTCATGAGCATATTCGACGCAAACAAACAAACAATCAAATCTTTCCTCTTTATAATATTAGTATAGATTTACTGACAGCTCAGAATATCGAGCAGTACCACTGTTTGAAAATAGATTTATCTTTGACTGTTGTTAAACAAGTAAGAAACTGTCACCATCTTCTACTTCCAAATAGCGGTAAATTATCGTATTAAAAATAACTATCATTAGCGAAAAAAATTGTAACGGTTATAATTTCGGTATTATTAATGTATAGAACAAATTGCAAACAACAAACATCTGCACATTCGGAGTTAAAACTTCCTATTATCGCTATTCCTAATTTACACCTCCATCGCCAGGCACGAACCGTCTCCTTGGAAGTAATCTATGGGTCGAGTTGGCCGATGTATATGCAGATGGATATATTATCGTGTTAAATAAAACGAGAACAGGGCCCGCTCGACACAGCCGGATTACCGGCGTGATGAAAAAGGGAGAATCATTTATTTTATTACACGCCGAAAAATAATAGACGGCATGAGGCGGCGGCGGCGGCGTGGCAACGGAGGTGTGACTTTACTCTTGAATTTGATTATTAGTAAGAGGAAAACTGTTTTGGGGTGGATCATGTAAATTATGCCCGATGTTGCGCGATGGTGAATTACGTCTGATGAAAAGGGTATCATTTGTACTGCTAGGTGTAATGCGATACGCGGGCCTGTTGGATACTTGACGGATGGCCTGTTCATTGACTATAAGTCTTTGATGAACTTGAATTATTTAGTATTTGCCTAATAATGTGCACAAGTATATAATAATGTGCTTTCAAAAATTTATATAAAACCTTAAACATTACTGCATCAACAAATAAATCAACATACACATTGACTATACAGATGCCTATATAGACCAAAATGTGACCGTGTCCTATGCTATTCTTCGGGCTAATTTTATTTTATAGGCGTTGGCGCTAGATGCCGCAAGTGGTCAAGCAACATTTAACACCTCATGCTATTCTATAGATGCTCGCATTAATGTCGATAGCTGACGTTGATTCACAGCATACTTTAACAAGCACTGTAGCGAAAGTGACTAGTGCTTTTAAAATTCGTCAATCGAGTCGAATGTTCGGTGCGGTCGCCCGGACGTCATCGGGCACCGTCTTTTAAGATTTTTTCTTAAGATAAATTATTTTTGTATATTTTGACAACTTTTTCATAATTTTTAGTGATAAACAAGAACGAGTGAACTAACTCACAATTCAAGTTTACTAAAAACACTCTAATTCTAATTCAGTCCTAATGAGTTTAATTATATTGTATTACTTTCAAACAAAAATCGTCAGCTATAAATATCGTGAAAAAATTATTGGAGTAAATATCGTGAACCAAAAATATATTAAATTGAAGACTATTTCCTTTTTTATTTCAAGTAGTTTAAAAGGGTACAGAAATAAAACAAATTTGGTTGCAAAATACTTATATATATTTTTAACTTTTCGAATCCTCGGGCTACTTTCGCAGTTTATGTCACTATTGACTCTGCCAAACAAAAAAAAACGAAACCAAAGTTACCCTCAACATTACGGTGTAAACATGAGTACGTCGCACGTTCAAGATATAGTTTTCATGCTATTATTGAATTTAAGATATAAAATACTAGGGTAAGTGCGCCGGTTTCTATTGGTGTCTATATTCAGGATCATTTTACAGGATCCTATTATATCTACATGATGTTTACCTAAAAATATTACGAAATCGTTTTTATTCTGAAAAAAGACATGATTGTTTTATAATTTATTTGATGTATGGTTTTTCATTATTAAAGGGATGAAAAGAAAAAAAATTTGGTAGCTCCAACTGAAAATAAAAACACTTTGCTTAAACCCGAAGTTTTATTGAGAAATACATTATTTCATAAATAAGACATATTAAGTCTATGGACTAATTATATTATAGACTTGTAGTTTTAGCTCTTTAAACTTGACAATTTCAGTAATTGGATTTGGACAGGCACACTGATTTTATCATATATGTAAGCTTCAATTTATATAATACAGAAAATATTTCCTCCTTATAAATGATTTAAATGAAAAGACCTAAATCGTAAAGATAAGCTGATGCATTAAATTTTTTTTGTCTCTCTAATAAAAATAACATAAACCTGGTTTCCCAAAACTGTCATTTATTTAAAATAAACTACAATTACAGGTATTATCTATAACATTCTGTACCAATATTTTTTACAGGCATATGGTTTTAATTTCTTGAACTTGATGACTCAACTGAATGTCGAGAACTGACACAATTGCCCTACACGAGCTTTCATTAAATGTATATTATATATTTCATTTATACTTCCCTTATAAAATCTATTAAGCGGGTAAGCAGGAAAGCGATCTATTGATGACACATATATATATATGTCGGCGAGAAGGCGCTTCGATTGTGCAAAACGCCATCTGTCACCTGCAGTTGTCATCTGTCAAGATCTATGGTGCTTTGCGAAACGTCAAGTTATGACATTGACGGCTGTCATCGCTTGGGAGTGGTCTATGCTTGTTCGAAGATGGCACTTTACGTTGTGCGGCCATATTGAGCGGACGTAAGCGCAGAACTCTCCGCGTTTCGTATCGAAATCTGTTTGCATCACGTTATTATTAATGTACTCCGATTAGATAATTAAGTAATTCAATTAAATAACTGATTTGTGATCTATATGCGATCTTATTTCGAAGGAATATCTCGAAAACTAGACAGATTGCGGATGTTGACTAACCTAACTTTCCGCCGGCCCCGCATGACTTTCCGACATCAGAAGTTGGGATGTAACCGACCAAGTGGACACATAGATGTCATGGATATGGAGAATCTTATTGCAGTAACAAAATCAAAACTTTCTCGCCCTCATCTACGTCATGACTGGGCCGTCGTCGAGTCACATGTGCATCTGCCCGAATTCGATCCTGACAAAATACAAGAAGAATCACTTGAAGCCTTCGTAAGAAGAACTAAGCGTTCCTAATATGAAGAACAGTAACCTGAACGCTGCTGTCACGTTTTTCAATTATGAAGCAGATGGTCACTACTCTCAAGATGCCTGTAGCTGAAGAAGATGCAACGGTGGCAAGCCTGATGGTTCGTCTGCTGGTATTGCTAGTGAGCGACATGTGGACGTCTGCACCATTGCTACCCTTGCTAGTATTTTGCAGCATTTTGGTGAGTCGTTTTCATTTTGTTTTGATACTGGAGTCGAGCGCTCCCTTATAACGTAATTAATATCGTGAATAATTCATGGCAATCGAATTAGCAACACTATTAAAATTACTGGTATTGGTGATAGGAGTGTTTATAGTATCGTGCAGATTTTAGTTATGTTTCAGATTGACGATATTGCTTTTTAATTTCTCTTTCATGTTCTCTTGGACCTTCAACTAGTTTTAATTAGGTAGTTCAACAAAACTTATTCTTTGTAACTGTTTTTTCTCTCCTATTTTTTTGTAAAGCAGTAGTATGTAAGTCGCTCAGGTTGTTTACATCTTCCGGGCCTTCGTAGTCGTAGGCGTAAATCGGGCTAGATTTCCCGTCGCATTGCGGCCACGTTTGTGAGTGGCGTGCGTTGGCTAGCAGATGTAAACGATCGCTGTTGGTTCGTCGCATAGAGACGACGGTTGTGTATGGGTACCGGATGGAGGTCACCCGTGGATGTGTTGTGTTGTGAAAGGGTACCGGATGGAGGTCACCCGTGGATGCGTTGTGTTGTGGAAGGGTACCGGATGGAGGTCACCCAACCACGTGATTGTTTTGTGATGACCGGATGGAGGTTGTCACAAGGTGCTGGATGGAAGCATCTGAAATTATAGAGTATTGCATACGTCACTGTTTTACTATGTAATCCATAATTATCAATTTGATTTAGAAAGCTAATTTGTCTGATGAGTTTCGTTGAACTGTTAGTGATCGTTTACGTAAGATGCCATAGGGACATGTACCAGTCGAAATCGAAGTGGAGTTTAATGAAATGTCTGATGATAATAAATTAGTTTAATTGGTAATGTGAATGCGAGTAAGAACTCTACCGGCCGTAGAAAGTCGACCGTACTAGTAACTAATACGTAGCCGTAGCCCGTTGGAAGTCGGTGTTTCTTGAGGCATCTCAAGTAGTCCGTGGGTGTGCGGTGGGCGTGTAGTACTAGCGGAGGTCGTGGTCTGTATAGACCGTCTCGTGTGTAGTCTAAGAGAGATGCACATGTGCGATTTACAATGATAAATGCGCGTCTGTGTGAGAGAGTTGGTGATGACTCGTCGGCTATGGAGGCCGTGGCGGTAGAGATATTTACTCGGGTATTTTGGAAGTTAATATGTTAGTGTTTTAAGTTGATTTATTGCTAGATTATTTTGAATTATTGTGAGATAACGATGGTACATGACTCTTCACAGTTTCAAATTGAATTTTAATGTAATTTAATGAAAGTGTAAATTGATCAGTTAACAATCTAAAGAAACTTAAAGTAAAAACGGTCTCTAATTATTAAAGTTTCGATTGGTTTCAAAATCTTGCTCTAGTTGAAGTCAGGACTGACCGAGTAAAGAATCTACTGCGCTGCATATTTTCCCTTTCAGATTAAACCCCCACGCGAGGATGCGTGAGGCTATCAGAATAGCCGTTTCGCAGAGCATCTCCATCACCGTTACGAAGATCATTTGGTTTAGTTTTCTTTTTTTTAATTTTTATTTACTCGGTTACTTAATTACTCGATTGTAAAGAGGACGTGATCATCGATACTTTTAATTTTATAAGAATGGTAACACCGACTTTGACAGTTCGATAGCGTAAAGCAAGTTGCCGCCATTTTGGCACACATGATTCTCTTATGCATTTGAGCTGGGAGAAAACTCTGGAAAAGCTCTATAGTAATTATTGGTTTGAAAACATGTTAAAATATGTTCGTAAATTCGTTGACAACTGTATCCCTTGGTGATGTGACGACTGTTTGTGAGGTATCGTCACTTGGAGGTGGCATGAGTTAAATCACTCGTATTAGGTGATGTGACGACTGTTTCTGGGGTATCGTCACTTGAAGGTGACATGAGTTACATCGCTCGAATTAGGTGATGCGACGATTGTGATTAATAGAGTTGATGATGTGCAGAGTACAGATAATGATTAAATTTGACTGACTGACTGAAGTGACTTGTTACAAAATGAGGAGCGTAGTAGACCAAACTAGATCCGAAATACAAGGGCCCGTTTAAGGTCATGGAGTTATTAGATGGTTATCGTTATTTGTTGAAGGCGTTAAATTCTAAGAGGACGTACAAGTATGCTTATGATAGACTGAGAAGGATGCCTGAAGGTCAGTTAGTTGTAGAAGAATTGGTGGATCAACGTGATGATCCCGTGTTCGAAGTTCCTGGCACATCGCGTGATTAAGTTGGGTAACACTCGATGGAGGTGTTACTTGAGCGATTAATGGAGTTGTTTATAGGAACAATGCTCGATGGAGGCATTAGTTGTTAATGTGCTCGATGGAGGCACTGGTAGCATAACGCTCGAAGGAGGCGTTTTGCTTGTGTTGTTAGAGGCACGAACGGAATATAATGCTCGATGGAGGCGTTATGTGTCTTGATGTGTGCGTTCTATCACTGTACAGAATCGCGATATGTGTTCAGTTGTGTACTAATGAGAGTAAGACTTGATTTAAAATTTGAACTTCAAATATCCTTCGAAGTTGTACTAACGCAGTATTTGATCATTGTACATGTTGTAATCAGTAAACATAGTTAATGATCGGTATGCTTATGTGACCGTATTTTTACTGGTCAGAGATGACCAAGTGATGGCAAAGGCTACTGGTAGTGTTTTCATTTTTAGACTCACACGAGGACGTGTGATGCAGCAGGATGGCCGTGTCGGCGAGAAGGCGCTTCGATTGTGCAAAACGCCATCTGTCACCTGCAGTTGTCATCTGTCAAGATCTATGGTGCTTTGCGAAACGTCAAGTTATGACATTGACGGCTGTCATCGCTTGGGAGTGGTCTATGCTTGTTCGAAGATGGCACTTTACGTTGTGCGGCCATATTGAGCGGACGTAAGCGCAGAACTCTCCGCGTTTCGTATCGAAATCTGTTTGCATCACGTTATTATTAATGTACTCCGATTAGATAATTAAGTAATTCAATTAAATAACTGATTTGTGATCTATATGCGATCTTATTTCGAAGGAATATCTCGAAAACTAGACAGATTGCGGATGTTGACTAACCTAACTTTCCGCCGGCCCCGCATGACTTTCCGACATATATATATATGTGTCATCAATTCGTCGACAGTCTATATCTACAGACTGTCGACGAATTGACCCTACCTATAAGAGTTTCTTTTTTATATCTTTAAAAATAAGTTTAACTGTATTTTATTCTTGTTTAAAATTGACAATTATTAAAAAATTTAACAGCTAGAAAAAGTATTTTAAATAATATAAACTATGACCTCTTACAAACCCATCTGTGTAAAGACTTCTTTTAATATTTAAAAATGCCTTTGCCTAAAATTGTGAAGATTTGTAATATTACGAAAACTAGATTCAATAATCCTTTATTTATTTTTTGAGCATAGGATTTTTTTCCTATAAAAAATTATACTGATTAGTATATATTTTGGATGTTACACAAACGTGAAATATGATACGTGTAACGTAACTATTGTGATTTTTGAGAACAAAATTTTTTTACATAGCTATGACACCCCGTGACTTTGCCATCATCCGTTTAGCACATTTTGAGTACATGACGAACTTAAAATTCTTCAATCACTTAATATGTAAGGACATTTTAAATTCTTGTTAACACAATTACTCAATGATATTACATAAATCAACATTAAAAATGGTGCTACCATCACCTAAAGTCCGAAACAATAAATATAATTTACAATCGGAACTTTAAAACTTGTAGCAGCAGACTATACCTCTAATATTATGTAATCAATTGCCAAAACCGCAGCAATATTTCTTTGTAGTTTATCTCTCCGAAAATTAATAATAAATCAATTTACTACTTATACCGAGTAGAACTCCGCTTATTTATTGGATCGGTTAACTAATTAAATATATATATTACCAAAAAATTAATTATTATGTAACCGTATCCCAACTTTAGAGTGCTTAGGATTTTAAATGTATCAGCTGCTCATCAACCAGCACAAGTCGTAAAATACGAGTGAGAGAATGGGTTTAACGTTACATTTTATGTGATAGTGACACAGTATCAGCACACAAACAAGAATGGACAATTTATAAAAGAGAGGGACAGAGAATCTTTGAAATACTTTGAAACACATAAAAAGTCCTGATTGGGCGGTAGGGAAAAAATATTGGATAATTCAAAAGAGCTGTATTAATGCTACCTAATTTGAATAAAGAGAATTTGGACTTTGACTGTGAATAGCTACGTTCTTTTATTCTTCCAATCGCATTTGGGATAATTGTCTTGCATGATAATCAATCAGGGCTTCGGTTACTTGGTAGAGCCGCTGGTGTGACGATATGGATTGTTTAATTTTCAGTCTAACGATTATTTTGAAATATATTTATCAATTATATTACATTTTGTATACAAGATAATTATCGATCGGTTTTAGTTTACAAGTCGTGGAGGCAGATAAAACGACAGGTACACGATTAATTATACAGAGCTGCTAATTTTTGTGACAAAGTAAACTCTAGTTTGTCAGCTATAACTAAATTTTAACATTGGTTTGAGGCTGACAAAAGGGGCTGACAAAATGTAAAACAATTTTGTATTGATAAAACATGGATTGTCTGCAGTTATATAGTACGTATGTGTCTAAACTTTAGACACTATGTAATAATGTGACTAAAATGGTATCGTATGCTTTAGACTCTAAAGCATACGATACCATTTTAGTCACATTTTATTGGTTATTGTTTAAGTAAAATATATCATAATCGATTAAGGCGAAGCCAAAAGGAGTATGTATGTAAAAGTGTTCATCTGTTCCTTTATAATTTCGAAACAACTCATCGTAACTGGACGAATAAGGTATTATTAGAAGCGTCTTAGTTGTTCGTACTATAGGCTATAAGACGTTACAATAAATTGGCAACAGCATTCTCTAGAGAGCATAAAGTTTAAAAAAATATATTATTCAGTCATTCCGATAATTAGTTAAATAAACCACTGATCATAACAAAAGAAACTGTTGTCACATACGACTACATTGCTATTATAATATAGTTCTATCGCTATAAAACAATTTTCTTGTTTCAAACTTTATAGAGCGTGATTTAGCTGTAGTTGGATTTAAGTTTTTGAACTTACTTTTTATTTAATACAAATGATAGTATCCTTATCTTAGATAGAACACTGTACCTATTTTATTTCTGACTTTCATGACTTGTAATCTGGTAAATTAAAGATTAGAAGCCTTACTTATAAAAATCAACTAATCAACGTAACTTAGTATCTGATTAATTAATCACTACTTCTAAAGTACTCATTACATATTTCTTACTAATAAACGCTACTTAAGAGTTATTTGCTAATCAACGGTAAATAACACTATACTTTTTTAATGTGCAAACACTGGATGAAAACTCTACCAAAAGCAAATGGCTGCGTCATGAAATATGAAATTTAAAAAAAGAACCGTCAGTGTTGTCAAAATCATTGCAAGAACGGTACAAAGGTAATATTTTTCGGTAAGTATTATGAATGATGGCTAAATTTTGTTTGTTTGTCCGTCAGGTAAATTTTTGAAGAATTTAAACATTCTTTTTGTGTAATGAATAAATAACAGCGATACTTTGAGTTGAAATGTCGCATGAAGTCACATCTTTGTACATTTTCTACACAGTTGTGACATAGCAAGCTCCCCCTCCTCAACTTAAAGCCTATTCTCTATGTCATTACTTGTTAAATTGAAGCAAAAATAAAAAACTGAGTCTGAGTGTTTTTTACCCAGTCATCAATATATTTTTCTTAATACATTACATTTTTCTTGAACACAACGAACTTTCTCAGCGTTATTAATATAAAATATAGGTCTATATAAATTTATTTACTTGGCAGTGGTTATAACATCTCTATATCACTTACCGTTCCCCCAACCGTGCGTTTTTCGTGGGGGTATTATCAATTATTAAACATCAGCATGGAAATAGCACCCGAGAGTCCGTTGGCATCCCACCCTGTACTACAATATACCTTATATCGTTCTCGTATTAAATATTCTCGGATTACGAGGAGGCCTCGGCTTCGGCACCCGTCAAATGGCTTTCGGTTTTGTGCAAGTTATTAGCGGGATTTGCATGTTTTTGATTTATTGTTTTTTTTTTCGCGAGGGTCTTGGGATGAGCCTTGGGAATTGAATGAGGTGAGACGGTATCGTGATGCTGTCTTCCGTTCGTTTACGGTTCGTTTGATGTGGTATCTTATATGAATGTGTGTCGTACCTTTTCTTTATTAGAAAAATAAGTAGACAAAATATATATACACTCCGACTGAACACATAAATAACGCCAGTGATTAAGGTATTGAAATGTATACAACTTTATATTACATCAATGGTGTGCACTGTTTCTTAATAAAAACTTTAGAACTCTCAGGCGATACAGATTAGGAGTCACCCAAATCTGTATCACCTGAGGTAAAAATGCTTTTCACCATTGACTAGGAACCACCTTACGAAATTAAACAAAGTCTAAAGTTTTAATAATCGTTATGCGGCGCTTTGCGCTAGGAATTTGCGTATACGACATGTCAAGGGATAAAAGATAAAACTTTTCATTTGGTATTAATCTAATCTGCTTAAGCGATTCGTAACATTAAGCTTTCCCAGTTAAGCTATGCCTTATTCTAGGTTAGTGAAAAACGGTGTTAATCTAGTAGCTTGCTACTTCCTTCAACAAACAATACAAGCTTAAATGATATGGATTCTTATTTGTTAGATCCCAATAAAAAGCTCTATTGATTTTGATATTTCCGAATTACTTTCGTAGTAATTTGTATTTTATAATGTTATTAACTATAATATATATAAACACATGATGTAAATTAGGACCAACGCGTTGGAGTTATGACAAAACTGTTCAATGCATTTATTTTTCTTGGAAAACCACTTCCACCGTTATTGAATCATTGTCATTCGTAAGATTAATCGTGCACCTTGGACAAATGAGTTTGTTCTGTCGGATCACATCAATTCTTCATTTGGAGACAGCAAATAATGCTGAGACC
This sequence comes from Diatraea saccharalis, assembly GCA_918026875.4. NCBI lineage: Eukaryota > Metazoa > Arthropoda > Insecta > Lepidoptera > Crambidae > Diatraea > Diatraea saccharalis. Next base: position 32,043,159 of record OU893334.1, read on the forward strand.
CCATCACAATTGTGTAGCAAGAGAAAAATAATGGAGCCAATCGTTTCCGAAGCACTCTGGCGCCGTCAAACAATGATTCACGGCGATTGAGCGATGGGGTGTCAAAACACCGTTGGGTCGACATCTGATCCATCACAATGGCCATTTCTTTCACTAAACCAGTTTATACAGAGCTCTCTTGAACCGTTCCGCGAAGTAACAAGGGAGTTACGTTGGGATTTACGAGTTCCTAACATAACGGCCATTTTCCAGATGAAATTATTTTCACTAGTAGTGCAGGCTGACGTTTCGATCTGCTTCTAGATGGATTAATTTGATTATCGCCCGGCAGATGTTTCTGGCCGGTGGTTATTAAACATGGGAAATGTTCGTGTGATGTTTCATAGTTTATTAGTTAAATGCTAGCAAACTTAGAGACTGTTAAAAATAATAAGTTCAAAAACTAAAATCCCACTTCAGCTAAATCACGCTATAAGAAGTATGAATCAAGTAATTTCTTTTATAGCGATAGCAATATTATAATAGCGATAACTAAAGGACAGCGTAGTCGTATGCCACTGATTACCTGTCAGGTTTTAGTTCCAGTACTTATTATTTTTTATTTAAAATCAAAATCAAAAGCTATCAATATATATATTTTAAATATGCTAATTAAGTCAATTAATTTGATACCCTACACGGATTGATTGAACAATATATTTGTTAGTTTCTTACTTTATGATCTCCAGAGGGCGCTGTTGCCAATTTAATGTTACGTCAACTAAGACACTTTACTTACACACAGTTACGATGAGTAGTTTCGAAGTTATAAGGGAACAGAAGAACATTCTTACATACATATCGACCTAAATCATAACTCTCATTTTCCCTACGGCGTAGTCGGGTAAACAACCATTAATGCATAATAAAAGACCAAGTTTTTAATTCATATATACGGATTTTTTTGAATGAGACGCGAGAGCACAACAGTGGATAAGTTTCAATATGAAATAATCCGAGAATCAAGATGTTGAGCAACTCTTCTGTTTGGTTTGTCTCTTAATTCATTTACTAATATACAAAATAATAATAATAAAAAACACAAGAATTCCGCCGTGGTGAAAGCGGTATAAAAATATTATCTATTCTAGTTTACTAATAGAAGATATATAAATTCAGTAAATAATACGGTGCTTGGGCTAGTTTTCACACTTTATTTTTTTTTTTTACTGTATTAGTTAATAACTCTTTTGCAATTTGTAGGGCGACGTATCTGGCTTGTAACTATTTGTACAAACTTTTTCCTTTATGATCTTGTTCGACTTCTGCACACCTAGCGCATAAAATATTTTGCTTGTTCTGGAGAATTGTAAGCTTTTAACTATATCATTAAGTCCTTTGATTGTAGTGTTTCAGATCATTGCCAATAATAAACAAATATCAAATAAAAGTAAGATATTATATAATATTAAAATAAGTCTTTTAATCTCTTTACATTAATAAAAGGATCTCTTTAAAAATCCGCCTCTCGGCAATTACTCATAAGATCAATAAATTTTTGCTGCGATCCAAACCACGCAGCCATCTTCTGCGAATATCTTCAGCCGTTCAATTTTCTAGGCCATTTCCGAATAGTATAATTAAATTTGTCCGATCCACGTTCCCGGGTCGCCCGTTAAATTCCCAGCAGCCATTGGACGTTTGCATCAGATGAATTTTGGCTAACGTAATCGGGTATTACGATTTCTTGCGTCTCTCCTTGGGATTTATGACGCGTCTACACTAATGCGATTTTGCGTTACATCACTGTGCCCCGCTGTTTCAGTTTGTTTAATCATTCCTATTGTTAATTCACGTTTATTATATTATACTATTAATTTTGTGAAGTTGATATGTAGTGTTATGTTGATGCATGTTGATATATTATCATTTTTGGTTACCTTTTGTCCGAAGTGGCAAATTTGCTACACGATGTGTATGAAAAAACAGTACTTTTCTCAACTCAATTTTGTTTTTAACAAACTCATTATTTAATTTGAAAAATACTTATCTATATTTTTATGATGGATTCCTTGCAGGATAGGCAAAGAGCATGACTAGGTACGACCTTTTTTACTATTTTCATATATTCTTATGCGTTTTATGGCTTCTGCCTTTACTTTCTAAGCGATAAATTTGTTTGAGGAATCAAAAACTATAATGAAAAGCAAAAATTACTTAACAATTAAAGTGATTTCACTTCACTCGTTATGTAAGTTATTACGCATCTTAAATAATAGTAAATTTTTAGTCAAATTTATCAAATTTCGGATATTTAACTCAAAACCTCTTGAAGTGGTGTTTAGCTTCAAGATTGTAAAACTCAACTGGAGAACGCTTGTTCACAGGCCGAAAATATCTCGTTATAGTTTGTCCTGGCATCCAGAGGCGAGTGCTTAATAACTGTGGTCTCGGCGGTTGCAATCAAACGCATCTCCCGACTGCCTTGCGCGCTCGCTGATCTCAAAGCGAATGAATCAAATCCCAAGACGTTGCATTACAAGCAACGAAATATTTACTTATTACTATTATCTATTTTTATTTGTTTTACAGTAACGGAATTATTTACATTTATCTGTATTGTAATCTTAATTGAATTCAATAAAACAAATCGAGTTTGTGTCATACAAGAATTTACTCTCCGTGTCGTGATTAGTCATGTGGGACAAAAGTGCGTACTATCTGTTTAAATCTTTGGACAATAAGAAAAAGGGTAAAAGGACACTCGCGCATCGCGTCGGGTGTTCGAGGAGGTACTGATTGCTTTTAAAAAAATGAGAAATTTCTCGCTGTTTAAACGTTTTTCTGCTGCGCATACTTTATCAAGAAGACACTAAAGATATTTTTTTCCTATAAAGTATTTAATTTTTTATATTGTTAATAATACATTCATCGCTTTGATTATCGTTTACATGTAAGGCTTATGCATATAATTAAAATAATACGCAAAATATTTGATTTATTATTATGGTCAATTCCTTCAATAAATATTATTCAAAATTTAATACGATATCATGGAACTGTTTTAGGACTGTCTGTACTTTACAGATCCTCCACATCCAAATCCAGAATGTTATGTCAACAGTTAAGCCGAAGTCCGAGCAATTAAAACCAACTAAGGTCATTAATCAAACATCGTGTATTAATCTATCGAAAATATCAAAGTTAATCCTTTACACGATCGAGTCGGACACATGTCCGATAAGATCTACATTTAATTAACCGGTCAAACCCAAACGTTTGGACCGCACCAACATCAAAGGACATCTTAATACGCTCAGAGCGAAATCGGCTCCGTCTAAACATCGGCATTAGAGCAACCAACCCCCGAACAATTTGTGTATCTTCCTTGTCGAGGTGAAATTTTCACCCACGGGTGTCCAATAGTCTATTAAAACGGTAGTACCAATAAGACTCCATCCTTTGTTTATAATAAACACTTTCTATTTGCTCTGTCCCTTTCGGTCTTCGAACCACATGTATACAACTGTCTTCGTCCCACGTTTGTTTTGTAGAAGCATTCTAGTGCATATCTAGGGTACAACGGTACTGAGCACCCTCAGGAACGTTAACGACGTGCCCCGAGTTCGCCCGAGGCCGATTCAATTACTACTGTCGTATTATTACGACGAAAATATGTATGTATTTGTGTACGTTTCGTGCGGTGTGTAAATTAAATTATGTTTCGAGTTTATTGGTCGCGGTCGGTGATTACTTTGAGGAACGAACGGACGAGACTTTATATAGGCATTGAAATACGAATTGCTATAGGAATTTTCAGCTAGATGTGAGATATCTATGTTGCGTTTGTCTTGTAGGTAGCATTTCGTTCGCAAGAGAGGGGGCCTATGGAATCCTTAAGTGGGGTTGGATCCAGCGGACTAGAAAAAAAGCTAGTTAGCCATTTGACTAGGGAAAGTTTTAGGAGTATATATCGCACCCCCGGTGCGACACTGTCACTTTTGCAAAAAATACAAAAATTAGTTAAATATGTCATAATTGTCCTAAAGCCCCCTTTACTTGGTGCGATAATGTTACTTTTGTAATTGAATCATACGGAACTATGTTTCTAATCATCATCTCATCTGTATCTTCTAAAGTCATTGTTTTGTGAGGTGACAGAGTTTAAAACTCTTCTCCTGAAAAACTTAATTTTTGCATAAGTGACAGTGTCGCACCGGGAGTGCGATATCATAAAATATCCTATCGACAACCTTCTAGTACAATCGGGTAGCACAAACCATATTCTCCTCCTAACTCCAACCTCCTCAACGAAATTGCACGTGGGTTCCAATGTAGCGTCATCACAAGAGTTCGATTTTCGGTTGGGCTAATGTAGAAAATGAGCTTGTCTACATTGTCGCCAAGTGCTTTAGCTACCTAATTTGGGATCTGAGCTAAAGTGAATATATGTGGTGTTGTTTATTATTTATAAAGTTAAAATAAACCGTCTCCAACCAAAACAATAGAAGCTGTACTCAAAATCAGGATGGCATCTTCAATTTTATTACATTTCATAGAACATTCAAGTATACCGTAACATCAGTTAACAACAGTTCGCAAGCACTATAATCGGTAATACCAACCGCTTCACCACCGCAGGGCGCAATCATTGGGCCGATATTGCTCTTAACAACTCGATAAGGCGCTATCGGGGACCTCCGCCAATTTATGGGGAGTTAATACCCTTAACAGTTGAGATAGATTTTCATTGTTTAGTTGGGTACGAATAATTAATATATCATAATTATTGTATTATGTTTTACGTAACTAAAATGTTTTTATAGATATCTACAAAGTTTAGTGAAATAATGCATCGTATGATTTTTGTAAATATAAACTATTTATTGTAGCGATTAAATACCATTCATTAAAAGTGAATCACATATAAATTAAAGGTTAAAATAATCTTATATTTAAAATAACTATAAAGCTGAGAACGAGAACTCTTGATGACGTGAACTAAAACAAATGAAACTTCAATCATTTCACTATCAGATGAGTACCAACGCATATTGCAACACTGCTGCTAAATAAAATCGTAAGGTATATTAATTTTTCAAAAAGTACTGTGCTCGCTCTCGGAGCATCGCCGTCGGCGCCGTAGACAGTCGCGAGTGCTGTAGACGCTCTCGTCTGATCGTACGGCATTGAAACATGCGGTTTCTAAAATGTATCATTTAATTTTACATTCAAAATGGCACCTTTATCTATTTATATTTTCACGACATATCCCTTGCGGGGTAAGCAGAGAAAACCGGAATAAGGACTGTAAATTTAAACTAATTGTATTATGTTATGGAATATAACAAATAAGAAATACAGATATAGACACTCACAATGAGCAGTGAAAAAGCAAAAACATGACATAAAAATTAACTTAGAAAAATGATGCTGCTTATCCAGGCAGTCTCTAAGCGTCACATTTATCTTACAAACATTGAAATAATAATATACTCATTTAGGTTTTTTGGTAGAGTGTGGTTGGGTCTAGCTAGCGTTCTCCAAACGGATTACGGATCATTGACATAAATTTCAATTATCAGGTCATAGACATCTGATATCAGAAAATTGCTATTAATTTTTTATTCAAATTATTTTATGGTTATCGTTGGTTCTGTGACCCGATCTTTGTGATGCATACACGACAACAGAAGATGAGTGAAATATGGAGTTGGCATAAAGAGAATAATCAAGTTTCAAAATCAAACTAAATTTAACAATCAATCATTTTTAAGTCGTTAAATTCTCGGGTTTGCTTTTGCACGTTACAAATCAAAATACAAATACATCATATAGAGTGAAATATCTGGCTGGCTTTTTGCGAATTTTTATGAATAATTACACTAAATAGAATATTTTATAACTAAAAACTTATTTTCATCTGACTGCAATAGAAGGAGGGTTACTTTTTTTTTACATCTAACTTACCTTTATTGTTTTTGAAGAACAACCTGTTGCTAATTTAGTTATACTGCTTATGAAGTATAGCATAAAGTAATGTAGGTACATACTTATATTTACTACTTTTCCATCGTCTTTGTTTTAGAAATATTTACTATCTTTCGAAACTACAATATTGCTTTAAAAAATAAGTATACCTGAACCGTATTTTTTATATAATGAGAATTTAATATGCAATTGTCACTATGTCACTTGTTTTACATGACAGAAGAGAAAACGCCAAGTAGACGTCTCCAGTTATTTTGGTCTGATAATGACTTAAACCTGGGGATAAGCTTAGTCTTCGTTTTATTATAAGACAGAGTACATTATTTTTACAACTTGCGATGTGTTTTGATAACCACCCCTTTATCTGGCAATCTCTTAATTATTAAGGTAGATTTTTTTATATATAATTGGTTCATCAGTGATCTAAGTCTAATCTTAGTATTTAAGTTCTTTTTGATAAATATGAATTAATAATCGAATTTTCTTTCAAGTCACGACCACAACACGTCTCCGCTGTCTCCTAATTTGTGTTTTCCTGTTGATAAATTTATTTAGTTCGTCGGGATTGTCTCCCAGCAGCCACCCGCGGAAAGCTGAATGATCAATTATAAAGGTTTTCATATGCAAATAGCACGGGAGCATTTTAATTACGTGCCCTCATTGCATTAGATATTGATTGAGTTCATTAAGCCGAATTGGGGTAACTCGATAGGGCGGTTGATTGCGAATTAATTTTAAACACGCGAGACGATGGCGCTATCTAAGAACTTAAGTTTTTCACAAAGGCCGCGTTTAAAACCATAACGCTAATAATTCTGCTATCCAATTTGAAGTGATTTGATAATGCCGGCTACTTTCTTCTTTCAGCTTCTTTTACTGATTTTTTAAAGACCAGCAATACATGAATGTACCACAAATGTATTTGATGTTTCGAGCAACAAATTGTAATATAAACCAAGTAGTAATTTTATCCAAAGATATGCTTTTCGACACATTAAAAACAACTCTTAAAAAATCCAGAAGACTCCATTTACTTATCCAAAGCAAACGAATCTGGTGAGCCGGGGCGTTAATCAATTTCAACCATTAAGCTAAATTGCTTCTCAAATCTAAAAGTCTAAAGAAAGTGGTGAAAAGTTTGGGCATTAATATCATCCCGATATTCGATGAGAGGCGAAAACGTTTTCTAAAATCCACTAACCCTTTGTTAACTTATGCGTAACGAATCGTTGAATTTTTGATCCAGAGCGGGGGGCGGGGGGCGGGCGGTAGAAGGGGGTCTTCTCTGAGACATTATTAACACTTAATATTTAGTGCCCAAGGGTGGGATGTGTTTGCTTGAGGATTTCTTTGTTTGACGGAACCACGGTTCGGAGGTGCCGTTAATCCTTTAAGAGTTTCACCGTTCTCGAGTTTATATTGCGGTTTAACGTTACCAAAATGTGTAGTGAGTAGATTATCTTTGACCTTGAAGTGATTGCGTGTGGATTATATGTTGTCACCTTTTGTGTTAAGCGAACTTTCTTCAAAATATCTCTTCATTTTTTAAATATCTAATTCAATAATTTTATCGTTAATTACAAACTCACTCGGGCTTTGCGTTCATCCAGGAATGTTTACCAATTATAGTTATTATCAGTCATACTTTTAACAAATCACAGAAAAGCTTAATGTATTAGACATATAACTTTAGTGAAACCACAGAAAAATCATAAACTTTATCACATTCGGATAGACGAATACTGAACGTGATAAAGTTTTTCACTTGGCTGATAGTTTTATAATATATATTGCCTTACGTAGTAATGTAATATCGAAAGTCTATATATTTTTAGTGCATTGAAGATGTAAAAACGAGGTATTCAGACTTTTAAAGACTCAGCGTGTGAGTCTACCGCGCATAAAGTGTAGAAAAAAGTTGCTTCAACCCTTTTAGAGAGCCACAAGACACTATCACCCAAACGAACGGTAGTTTATGCTCCCTCCAGACCATTGCCGATTCCCTAAAACACACCACCCCGCCGCGTGGAAGTGTCACAACTCAGAGTAATTAATATTTTAATTGGGCATTTCGTGCGTTGTTACTTAGCTGATATTGCTCGATAAATTTGGCGGTGCAAATAATAAACCTCCCCCCTTCGGTAATGTCCCCGTTGCTGTTAATGCAACAAGGCAGTACTGTCTCTTTATGATTTAAAACTATGTTGAGTTATAAACTGTTTAAAAAAAAACAGTGGATATATAGCTTTCTGGTTGAATGGCTTGCATGTTGTAAATTTGATGACGTGTTGTTTCGATTCAACTTAATTATTTTCGATAATTGTAGTCTTTAAGTATAGAATACGCATGCCTTATGATTTTGTTTGTAGTTGAAGCAATGCTTTGTCTAATATTTATATTCTAGAAAACTAGACAATATTATTAAAATATAGTTTCATTTATAAGTAATTTGCTACTAAATTGCAAACAGGTTTAATTTTTTTTTCATATATTACTACTAATTAATAACTTTTAATTTCTAACCGGAAATAATCGCTTCGCAGCTAGTTGCAGAAACGTTAAAACCACTCAACAACTAATAAGATTAATTATTATATATGATCAAAGTTGCGTTCTTTTCAAGTTTTGAAATTATTCCTCCTAAGCTGCAACCTCCAACAGTTCAGTTTCAGTTATTCTAAATGTAAGATACTGTCCTCTCGTTTGCCATGTCACAAACGCGGTTTGAGCTATCTTGACACTTGATAAGCGATATTGGTACTTGGACGCTTCAAGAATTAAGACGCCGCAGGAATTCACGCCATTCGCCGCTTAACTTGGTAGCTATTGTGCGTCTGTTTTGCTGGGTTTAAGATATAAATTATGAGTTATGAGTGCATCTAATTAAGTATTTAACGATTAGATTTAATAAGAGATAAGGACAGAAAGTAGATTCGAATGGACGCATATAAATAGCCTAGAAGATTATCGGAAGCCGTGTAGAAAGAAAAGGTTACATTCATGTTAAAATATGGATATGCTGCAAATGATGAATTAGAAGATATCATAACGGTTCATTTATAAAATAGACACTGAATATCTGAAGAAATGAAATTGTGAAAAAATCTACAAAAAAGTTGCAATGGACAGACTTTTCCTATGGATAGAAACACAGGTAGAAAGGGATATAAATCACTACGCGGATAACGCGGATTCATTGGTGATGATGACAGCAGATTTTCAAGATAATATTGCACAACAAAAAACCTTTAAAAAAGATTTTTATAGTAATATCAGTTCGGAAAGTTCTAAAGTAAAGTGTGTCAACGGATTTTAAGTATTTCACACCGAAAGCTCACTAACGAACCATCAACACAAATCTACTTTAAATTCCCACCGCCGTCACCACATCAAACGCTAATCACTGGAAAAAGTCACCAATGAACGAGTGGTTAAAAATCAAACACACCTGCTTTGAGGTAACACTTCTGCGGGTACTAATGACGCAAGGGGGGGAACGTGAATAAGGTTGCCTACTTTTTTAACATTTCATAAGCACCCGTATAAAAAATTTTATTCGCACAAAATTAACTTTGAATCTTAATTTCATATATGTAATTAAGTGTTCATTTTACATTAAGCGCTTGTGGTATTTCAACAAACTAAACAAAAAAGGTTTTTACCTTCAAAGTTCATATTTTAGTTGCTAAAGAGTATAATGTAACCTTATTTATGGTTCTATTCATTTGTAAATATTTTGCTATTTAGTCTTAAGGTTTAAGATAAAATCAAAGCCTCTGTCACAGGTAAGTTACCAAAAAGTACTAAAATTATCAGGAAACTTTACATTATTAATAGTGTGTTATTTTTAGTGTCCGACCGAAGCTTCGGCTTCCGCTTCGGCATCGGGCACCTTCGGCCAAAAAAACCATCTTCGGTGAAACCTTCGGCTTCGGCCCAAAACTAGGCCGAAGCCGAAGGTTTCGCCGAAGGTTCGAGCTACCGTCGAGATTGAATGAACTGTTTCGAAACACTTAGTGAGAGAGCGATGGACCGGTCGTGTTGGCAGAGGCCGCGGGGAGTCAGGGCGCTTGTGCACTACAATGAATTTTCAGGTCCGGCGGGCCGACTTTTTCCGGTCCCGAATGACATGAAAAACTCGGATGAGTAGCTTGTGCACTTGTCCGTTTTTTCCGGATCGGAGCGGCACATTTTAGGGTAGCTCTCTGTGAAGCTACACGTCACTTACAATAGGCACGATGAGATTTTTGAAACGTTGGTAATTGCTTGCTCTATTACTTACTGTACGTGCGAAGACGTAGAAGACAGGAAAAATATTCCTGACAGTGCACAAGCTAGCATTACCTACATATGGCCTGACATATCAGGCCGGAAAAAATCGGACCGCTGGACATGAAAATTCAGTGTAGTGCACAAGCGCCTTCACTGTCAAATCTGTATTTCTAAATCAACTTCTATATGAGACAGTCAATATAACCTTCAATATTGAAGTTTTGAAATAATTTTAATATTAATTGTAGCTTGTAGACAATATTGAACAAAATTAATTACTGAGAAATTATAAACCATCGGCTTCGGCTTCGGCTTCGGCTTTTGCCGAAGGTTGTGGCGATTGCCGATTAATCGGCTTCGGCTTCGGCTTCGGCCAAAAATAGACCTTCGGTCGGACACTAGTTATTTTAAAATATTATTCAATAAATATATTCCATTAAATTTCAGAAAAATCAAAATGAAACTAAACACTAACTACACAGTTTTGGTTGATGGCCTAACGAAGAAGCGTTGCATCAATAATATGAATAGATCGGTTCTTTAAATATATTTCAATTTTGGTTCATTAGGCAGGAAGGTCTAAGCCTCAATATTGGTTATACTAACATTCTAATGCCACATCGGCATTAGTAATAATAGTATCTTATTAAGATTCCATTTACCGCATTATGCTCTTAAATATTTTCGTTATTGTATTATCTTGTCTGAAGAACTGCGTCAAACGAAGGTATCATTGAGATGCCACTGGTCACAATTACGTTGACATTAGTGCCAGTGAAATTCGGTACCTAGTATGGTGACAGCCCTAGGTGCAACACTAGCGTAGGTTTTACGATCGCGATCAGTGTTAAGCGTGCGTTAAAAATAGGCCGGATGGCCCTCGAAATGGGGTGGTGGTAATTGTGTCTTTGATTATATTTGCATTTTTAATGGTTCTTTGAAAGTCTTGATCGTTAGAGTCGAGTTTGTCGAAGTGTGTATGATTTAAAAAAAATCTTCCCCGAATTCGCGCAAAAGAGGATGAAGTTAGATGATTTATTTTAAATGCACCATTTCGAAGTCGGCAATTTTTTCTTACTAATATTATAAATTGTCTGTTTGTTTACACACGTCAGAGCCGCTGAACTAATTAGGAACCCACCTATGAATTTTGCATACATTTAATATCTATAAAATACATTATTTTATCAGTTCTGCATTTACAATATTATTATGCTTAAAAATGCTTAAAAAGTCTACTTTGTCCCTGGCACTCTGAGATGGGACTCGAACCCATTTATTTTAGCATTTTTTAGATTATTGTAAAACCAGGCTAAATGAGATATTGAATATGTGTTGTACCTTCGATGTTCCATAATTTGGGTCTGAGCAATGTATGTGATAAATTCTAATATATTTATGTATTATTCAATAATAGTCGTATATCGCAATAGACCTTTCAACAAAATTTCATCTCTTAATGTAGATCCAGAACAATACACAAATGCGTTGTAACCGCAAACACAATTAGGTGAATCATAATTAAAACGGGCCGTGTTATCACGCCCCTGGCGGTCGCCTTCGGAATCAATAAATCATAGCATCTCAAACTGTTCACAGTCAACTTGTCACACGCATTGTTGTTACGGATGCTTAGCCACATCAAGAACATATTATTTGGATGCATACGTAGTATTCGTATGTGCTAAGCCATTTGCTACTAGTAATTATTTCAGTAGATTTCAAAACAATCATTTCAAAATCTATTGATATAAATTTGACGACCTCTGTGGCCATGCTCGATTCCCGTACAGCATGCTTACTCTTGAACATACTTTGGCGCTAGTGTACCCAATCAAGAGAACGAAACGGCACAATTGCTTTGTAGATCGATCGCGATAACGTTCGCGATTAAGCATACAGGAAAATGAACAATAGGTAATAATATTAATATAGCTAGCTAGCTAGCTTACTTAAAACTAGTAAAACTAGTTATGTAATTTTTGAGTATTTTTACAGGACAATATTAATTAATAGCACGTCAAACTGTTGATGTAAAGAATTAAAACTTAAAATATTGCAATAGGTATTAAAATTTATGTTAAATTGATAAACGTGTTGTAATTGTGGTATTAGTGATAAGTTAATTTATAATTACATTTGTCTCAATCACAATTTTCTATAGCTGCTGCTAATAGTAAAATTATATAAAAATTAATTGTAATAATCGTTGCTCGCCGTTCTTAAATGTTGTGTGTCACGCCTTATCGAATCAAAGTTTCTTATGAGCGATTCTGTTGTAGGCCTCGCGGAAGGCAAACCACAGAACGTACCCAAAGGACCATCTTAACTTCAATGACTCGGAGCCCGATCAACTGTACAGTTAGACTATGCAAGTTTCAAGATAACAGTAAGTATAATCAAGTTCCATATTCTACCCAGAGTCAGAGCAAAAAAATAGAATGTGACCATTGGTCATTCAGAACGTTAATAAATAACTGAAGGTGTGTTTAATGTTTCAGTGATAGTCTGAGAATCAAGTTGATTGAGGGAAACTAATGATTCCCCATTTCATTGATATTTTTTTTTGGAATTGGTGAATCTTGACGCCCAAACATTTGCCATTTTTGAAATTATATAACCACGCTCTCGCCCAAGGTTACACAGAAGTAACAATAGAAGTAGCAAAACAGGGTGTAATTGTAACTATTTGACAGTATATTTTTATGTAAAACAAATATTAATAACCTTTCACTTTTGTGATTGTATTGGCATTTTTGGGTTACAGAGTACACCGGAGAGCATACTCCATTTTTGCCAGGCAACATTATGGAAGATACCTTAATTGATTGAATAATCAATATTTTCAATTCAACCGATCAGTGTAATATGTGATTCTTGACCAGAATTTGACATTTATCTAAACACTGTTTTATGGAAATCGTATAATAGTTTCGATAGACCAGGGAATGTCTAAATGCCCCTTTCAGCAACAGTAATCTTGTCCGCATCGACACTTATTTGGCCAAACCACCCCATCCCTACAAGAGACAAAATGTTGGTAAACATTAGTGGGTGGCGGGGAGATTTTATTGCCCCCCATGCCTTAAAATATTGTCTGATTCATTAGAGGATATTTCACATTTAAGTTTCGTGTGTGCTCTTAGCTTCCTCACCGGAGATATTTTAACGCGACGAAACTTTTGAGTGCCAAATTTCCGAGGTGATTATTTGGGGGTGCGTTCTAACGACAGTGTTACAATTTTCTAAAAGGATACCGTTTCGTGTAATAAGACGCTAAGATTTCGCTATACCCTTAATTATGAGGGGGCGGTGGGGGGGATATAATGACACATGTATGTAAATATTCCGTATAACGACTCGACTGGAGGTAGACGTGTGCGCGGCTAAATGCGAGCTCGGTTGTTTTCTTTGATTAAAGAATTTTATTACGGGGTTATAATTCACGATTAGAAGTTAAAGGGTTGGGGCTGCGTCTTTAGATAAAGCGTGTAATAGCCGCGTGATCCTGAATCGTAATTGTTATTGTTGCCTTGAAAAATTGAACGCGGATTGGGAGTTTAATGGGCGCGCGGTAAGCCCTTTTGTTGCTTTCATAACATGCGGTTTAAGGTTTACATTTGGAGTGGCACGTAACCGATATAATGAGTTTTTTTTACTGGAATTTATGTCAGCATAATCAATCTATTTATTGGCGAAACAAAAAAGGAGGTTGTATATAATTGAGAGTTTACGATGTGGGTATTATAAATGTAGATGTCATATAGAATCAGTCTTAATATTCCCAGTACTGGATCACAGGACTTTCTTGCTGAAAAGATGAACGGTCCTTAACAGACCAACGACCTAAGTGGGCACTTGATATTTTTTGGCATGAGACTCTTGAGAAAATTAGCAAAGGCAGCGAAAAGTCGACAATGACGGTCATCGAATAGACATTGATACTTTATTCCTTAATCCTAGAAATACTATTAGGTGCGTCTCCTCAGTATTGCACTGCCTTTTGGTTTTTATCATATTCGGCTACACATACGTGCGGTTGTTGAATCTATACGAGTAAAAAATATGTGTATATATTTTATCTATGTTATATCGACTTTTTCAAATATATCTTATATGAAATATAGAAGTGGATTTTATGCAATTGTTACGTACTTACATACATTAGTCATCAGTTATATACATAAAGTAGAGATTTGATACATAAAGTTATAAAGCGGCAGACTCTTGTGACGCTTACCTGCAACAAAAACAATAAAGTAAATAAATTAACGAAAGAAAACATCACAAAAGAGAACAAACACGTCACATACTCAAGTTCCCGATTGTATTTTCTTAAAATATTACGGAATCCTGATTAAGTATAAACAAAATTTTCGTATTAAGTTACTCCTTCCGATTGTGAAAACCGCAAAAGAATCTTCGACAAATTATCACGATCCAGCGGACAGACGCGAAGGAATGATATTGTTATATAACATGTTAAGATGATCCGTTTAAACAACAACAAATAACTATCAATATAAAGGCATACGACCAACAAAGGCTCATTTTAATCATCATAAAGCCTGAAGTAGCTCTAATCACCGAACCCTTGACATCCTACCCACGTGATACGATGAACGTAAAATTAAAACTGCTATAAACTTAAATTGTTAATAATAACTATACGTAGGTAGGTACCCCACCTACTTTGGATCTTATAACCCGTGCGCGTTTTAAATTTTAATGAATATAGATATCTTTATTCGCTTTGAGAGAACTCGGTGTGATGCCAGTTAGGCGCAGAGCACACTGAAAACATACTGTTGAAAAAGATAATAAAGTAGTGAAACAATTTCAAGAATAAGTTGCTGCTTTTAAGATCTAAAAAAAAATATTGGGCACATTCTTCGTTTCAGACAGAAGATATTTAAATTATGAATAATCCGTTTGAAACGTTTATCATGTGTAAGTATAATATATATATTTCTCTTCATCGCAAAATCAGTTATGGAAGTGGTAAACTCAAATAAAAATGAAATGATTCTGTTTTTTAAAATGAAGCAATTATTGAAAAGAAAAATAAATGAAGACTCTTAAAGGTTACAGAACTTGCATGGCTATGTTAGCTTATTAATAAATGCAAAATGCAAGTCGCAAGTCAAAATAAGTAATTTATAATTTTATTATTTTATCAAAACGTGTTATTTTTGCATTGATTTGGAACGCGTATCTTTTTTATTTTACATAAAACCTAATTTCCGAAACATTTCATTTGAGAAAAAAACACAAAACTTGTTAATGGAATTCTGGACAGGTGTGTAACAACCTTTACTGTGATTAAAACATTCGAGGCGGGCCATTAAATCTAATATGCAGCGGAATCATGCGCGATGTTGTCTGTTACTCGCATGCAGTTTTTTCGGGCATAATAATTGTAATTAATAATAATAGCTTTCTCCCACTTCCCTTTGTAAGTCGCACAAAAAAAAAACGATACTGACTTTGTAATGTAAACTGTCATTGGAAAGTGCACTTTGTCGCGTTGATGTTAAGGAGAAATTTTCTGCGTGTTGTTTTTATGAGTTTGATGTGTAATGTTGTTTCGGTAAAATCTTTGTTCAATTATTTGTGATAATGATTAAATAGAAAGGATGATGTCTCAACTCGTATTGGATTATTTCATTTTAACACCGAGTTTTGAATCGCTTTTAGGACTACTCGGAGGTACTGAAACAACGCATCAAGTCGAAGCTAATCAATAAGGGCTGGCTATTAACTCACAAACTAATAATGACTTGTAAACAATTAGTGGACAACTCAAGCAATTAGTCGTTAATTGGATACCGCACTAATTACCATGCCTAGTGCGGACTGACCGCGCCTCAGATATTGTCAAAAGTCAAGAGTAATCGATGTTTTAATTTGCTATTGAAATACAGTAATCTCTCAAAGAAAAATACTTAAAAATCAATTAATGGAAAGTTTAAAAAAATGTAGCAGTATTTCTTTCGGCTGTTTAGATTAATTGCTTGAGTGTTTATAAAAATACAGAACACTGCTTGAGAAATTGGCTGCCCTGCTCGGGCTCGGGTAGCTCAATTTGTAAGAGCAGTGTCGTTAGATTGCAAACAATGCCGGATCAACGGGTTAAGACTCTTTGATGCCCTAAGGAATCCTTTTTATCTGTACACAAAAATAATCATATATTTTCTGCATCATTCATTTCAAAAGGAATCTGGATTAGATCCTTGATGAAAAGTCATGCACCCTATAGCCGCGTAGCTAGACTGTAGCCGTAGCAATATATCGCTGTAACACTACGTGATTCTTCTGATCGAATTCCGTAACACGTAGTCTAAATTAATTTTGTAGCTCATTTGTAAGAATAAATTTTTAGACTATTATTAAGTATTATTCAGTTAACGCCGGTGTCAATTATATTACACGAAAAAGATTATTAACCTTTTGATATTGCATATAAATGAATGTAAGTAATTATGACTTGTTCACCATATTCGCTTAGGTTCCATCTATTAAGAAGGCATGCGCGCCAGCAGTGGGAACCGCCTTTTGTACGTACTTATCTAAAATTATTGTGTGTCCATTGTATTCTCACAGGAATTACGTCGTTAGATCACTTTTCAACACCCCGATATGACATTGACATTGATATGTGGTAGTGACATTACTGCTATTAGCTATAACGGCCGGACTATCCGTCAAAGCCGACAACGTACAGCCGTCACGTCTCGATGCTGAAGATGCCGCCCGCCGTGCCCCCGTGCATCAGTATCGGATTATTAAAAATATTTCCCTGGACAATAGGGATTGGCTCGAGTCCTCACTCAAGGGCCAGTTAGAGGTTTTATATGTCTAGATGTGGTATCACAGAAATAGATAGCTTGGTGACAAATGTTATGTACCTCAATTTCTGGAATCATTTAAAATAATAGGTTGGGGAAAATTTTCTTCGTATTTTAAAACATTTATAAAAAGATTATTTACATTTAACTAAAGTCCGTAGGTACGATTTTGTTCGATAAATTTTTGCTATCTTGTAGGCAGTGATACGAAATTTTGGGGTTTCTGGTCAAAAAACCGCAACAAGTGGTTTTGGCAGTCCTTGCGTGATTTTAACCTGACACTGACAAAAGAATTCTGAAGAAAGTGTGGTAACAATCTGATGGCGCATGGTCAGGACTAGACGGCGGATGCATTAACGCCTCCCAGCTCTCCCTCTTAATTTTTGCTGAGTGGCAAAACATGTGTGAGGTGTTGCGAGTTAAGCCGGGTTTTGCAACAGTCTGTGAAGCCTGATTAATCTTTGGCCACGACCTTTTTCGCACATACTTGTCGTACGTGATGCACTTCTCACCACTAGTTATCAGCTTCTTTAAAAATGATTCATTATGCCGTAATAAAGAAACACAAGAAAAAAATGAAAATCATACATATTAATAATTTAAATTCGGAGTTACCACCTTCTTATAAATTTAAACTTTTTAAGAAACAAATGATATAGCTAGATTTTACTACAAATTTTCCCTCTTGACTGTAGAATAAATAAATTTTGACTGTAGAATAGATAAATTATTACATTCATTAGAAATTATTATATTATTAAATAAGTTATTCGTTCGAGTTTCAACGAACGGATATGATCGATCAAGTAAGTGAAGTCAAAGACTTAGAACTTTGGTTGCTTTAAAATCTTAGAAATCTCTGGTGACGCCCTTGTATCGATACCTAAAAATATGAATATGTAGCGATATCGACGAAACATTGATATAGACATATCGAAAATTACCAACATATCGAAATCTTATATAGAATGAAGTCCAAATAGAATAAGGTTATCAGTTGAGAAAATTTTAAATCCACTATTTTGGTCGTCCACTCGATGAGCAGCCCTTGACAAAGTTACTTGACTTTCGTCATAGAAGACCAAATATATTTCAAACCCTAAAATATAACTCGTTTTTTATGTTTTTATTTTCTGTAATACCCAGGGAACGGTCGGCGTATTATAAATTATATCAATGGTCATTTCCAGTAAGCAATAGTCATCAACGAAAACCCCCAGTGGCCATTGGCTAATCAAATATCTTTTCTACGTCGAGTAGGTGACAATACCGGACATAATGCACTGGCACTCAAACTTTCATATATGCTAAAGTGCGAATTTTTATACAATAGGCTATGTTGATGTATTTAAAGCGAAATAAATGGTCACTACCGTTATCAGATGCGGATGATTTTATTCTAGTGTTAGCTGACCCGGCAAATTTTAATACCTTTTGTGTGGGAAAATATTCCTTCCACTTTTATCACCATAAATATCCCCCTCAGACTTCGAAAAAAAAGCGCCGTATTAGTTCAGCCATTGTCGAGTTGTAAGTTTAACATCACATTTGGAGGTTAATTTTCATTTTATATATATTTCTACTGTATATTAATAGCCTTATCTATTATATTTTAACGTATACCGAGTTTTATATTTCACTTATAAAGCAATACGTTATTCGGGGATCGAGTTTTATTAAAAAGATGATGTAAACAACGTCGTAATCGTGGACAAAGTTTGAGAGCCACTAACAAGACGAGGAACGAATGGCAAATGATTAATAAATGTAATACCATTAGCCTGCCTCTGGCGCAATTTGTCAATACAAAAACTAAATTAGTAATACATATCCCCACTGTGATGACACACGAATATAACGGCTTCACCCTGTATCTCATTAGTGGATGATTATTTAAATGCAACTACACGAAACTATAAGGATTTTTGAAATGCAAATGTGACGTTACGATTTCATTCAGTTTCAGGTGATTGATTAAAACTTTTTACAAGCTTTGATTAAACTTGCAAATTATTTTAAAGCAGGTATCTGAAAATGTGTATACATATTTTTTTATATGGCAACGCATGGTTTGTTAAGTAATAATAATTTAACTGTAATATGGTGGACGGCCCAAGATTTTTTGAGCACTCACATTATACAAGTACCAAATGAAAATAACAAAATGAATTCCATATATATGGAATAATTGACAAGATTACGTTCCAATACGATATAAAGTAATAAAAACAAATTTGGATGAAGTAAATCGAATCCATCATGACATAAAAAAGTTGTTATTATTTTTCATCAATAAAAACTCATTGAAAATTCTCATATTAATATACAACGTGTCCCAAAATTCAACGATAAGCGGGCGCCAAGAGGTACCCTTGCTCATGTGTACTTATGGAAAAATAAGAAAAAAATTATATCTTATCTTTTTTATTATAAAATTAAATTCGAAAATCTTCGAAAATTTACACCTTTTATGATATTTTCAACTACCACGACCACAACTTCTCAATTATGTTCAATCTTTTTTTTGTATCGGATACCTAAGTAGCACTACTATTCGCTACAACTCTTTCGAAAATTTTCGAATTTTATTTTATAATAAAAGAGATTAATAAGATATAATTTTTTTCTTATTTTTCCATAAGTACACATGAGCAGGTCTACCTCTTGGCGCCCGCTTATCGTTGAATTTTGGGACACGTTGTATAGTGGTATTTTTGAAAAGCTCGATAGCGCAGTGATTAGCGCGCCCTGTCTGAGATACGGTTGTTAAGCAACTTAAGTCCGATTTCAATAATTACTCAATTTGGTTGTGTACAATCTAAATATACTAATATGGCGCACACAACAAATAGCTTGTCTAACCGTCTGTCTGTATGTAATTACTCAACAGCGATCCGCGTCCGATGCTCACAATGGACACGCAGTGTATAAATTAGATTAATGTTGCCGGTTGCCGACGGTGTTGGGAAATGAGGAACTTATCATGGACCAAGAGAGCGGCAGGTGTCAAATCACTATGAAGGATGTACTATGATATATGTAAACACATAATCACCTGTACGTAACAGGTTTTGATTTATAGTGGATAAGTATCTATGTAGAACTTAGTCTAACTTTAAACAGAGAACAGTATCGCGAAAAATCATCGAATGCGGATCGACTTCGTAACAAATGCAATTGTTATGTTTTTATATCGAAACACTTAGTTTCGCTATCCGGCGAGGTAGTGCTGTGTAAATATCTTACAAATATTTGAGAGCTGTGCTGGATATAAAAAATCGTTCCTACTTAATAAAAGTTACTGTGCGTCACACTCGCAAGGCACGGCCTTTACATACTCAACGGTTTCAATGGCTTCTCAATATGAAATATAATTATTCATATAAAAACAGGGACACGAAAAAATTAATAAATAAAATCTAATTTGTATTAATCAACATCAAAAGGCTCGTTTGATAACTGTCGGTGGAACAAACTAGTCACAAACGTAATTAATAAATTAAGTTAGTCTCAAAAATTACTTGTTGATACTGGTACATAAATTACTTTCATAACGCCATTTCAAAAACCATTTATGCCATCCAAAAAATATTAAGGAAGTAGGTAAACAGTATCAGAGGAGCAAGAACATTGTCGAAATACATCAGAACATTCAGAACGTTACAAACAAGGGGCCGGCGAGTCTATAATCATTTATCTAGACGTGTTTAATAAAAGGAAGATTATTTATGGCGGCACCGCGGTCCCGGACGCTAATGTCGCATGATTTAATCCCATTACATTGGGCAGGACGCCAGCCACCATCGGAAGAGAAAGAGCCGTGGACGCTGGTGTTTTTTTTTTCTCTGAATTAATACAATGATCATTACAAAGGATCGTGAAGGTATAATAATACATCTAACAAAGTTATCGATCAGCTATATAAAATTAATATAGGAAAAAATCTCGAGATATCCGGGAACAATGTATCGGAAACAATATTTAAAGTGATGACAATAGCCAACCGTTTACCGATATCTATAACACAGATTTATTTATAACACACAAAGCAATAATCTCCAACATTAAAATCTAAGGCGATTCGGACAAAGAAAATCTAAATACAATTGAACGCGTGGTAGCGTCCACTAAACCCCCTATTATATCAGTAGATTAAAGGGCACTTTACTCAATATTCCATAAAATATTGCCTCATAAATAGACCAGTCGGTATACGTGATCACGCCGGACCTTCAGTAATCCCGTTAAAAATTGCCAAACAGAAAACGTAGAATGAAACGCTGTTATACATCAAGCGGCTTAAAAAGAGGAGAGAGAAAAAAAAAACTTATACGCGTCTGAAAACTCGTAAATGGGGAGATGACGTCCGAAGACAGATCTCGGGCGGTTCAGGACGACAGATACGAATGGAATCGGATGGGTGTAATAGAGACTGGCGCGGTCAAGCTAAATGACCGGCATCCGGACGTAGACAAAAGCGAATCCACCGTAATAAAGCAGGATTGATGAAAAAGCGCTAAGCCGCGCCGATATAACCGACAGACGCAAGACGCAGGAGGAGAGCTACGAGCGATGGTTAATCGATCTCTTTTCGATCAACATATGGAAATATTTATTTATAAAAATTCAGCCTCAATGTAGTCTCAACTTTAAATATGTATAAAAATTGTGCATAATATACTACGACTACCTACCATTATTGCATCTTGAAAGATCAAATAATATATAATATTTTATTACTAACAAGACATATATATGTCGTAGGCCAATTGTCGTATCACGATATGCCGCCATTTCTTGATTTGGTCAGGAAAATCACGATCGACCCGGTTAAAAGTTTGGCAGATCAACAATAACATAAGGGTAACTAACACTGAGCTGTGAAATTATTATAATAAAGAAATATGTGAGAACTTTAAATTTAAGATAATTTTGAAACGCTTTACACTTTTTAGTAAACATATTAACAATCAATTATATCATGACTAGCTGACCCGGCGAACTTCGTACCGCCATATTTTATTTCTCTAATCGCAACTGAAGAAAAAAAACCCTTCCGGTAAAATAAACACTTGCTTAAGAAACAATTAATTAGTACATTTTATTAGTTTACAATCACGACATAAGCGAATAATTGAGATGTTTTAACTATCCTATCCAGTAAGTTAGACCAAAATACGGTTACATGAGAAATTTGATTGAAATCGGTTCAGTAGTTTTGGAGTTTATTGGCAACATACATCGTGACACAAAATTTTTATATATATAAGATATCCCGGGCAGATCTCGATTAGCCCAAACCAACGATTGGCCCACGACATATACAAGCAAGTAGTGCAAAGTATCAACTGTCTTCCCTAAATTAACCAAAAACATAATGGAACGTTCTTATAATTTACGGTTTTTTTATATACCACGAACTAGTAATTGGAATATTGTTTCAGGATTTATTAATAATCTCATACGTTGCCTCTTTCTCTTGTGACTTAAGCGTATCCCAAAGACGTCTTCACAGAGGCTTTAATACAAAGCTATTGCTATTACTGAGATCGCGACGAGCGGGCCATCGAACACGGCCCGGCTTTGCCGGACTCACTTTACCGGGATTTCGGATATGACGTAAAGCACTCACTTAGTACGCCAACGAAATACCCTGACCGAGTTTTTCTCTTTCTATTTATTAGGATATATTCGTGGATGAAGAGATTCCAACGGATTAGATCCGGGGTGCAATATCGCTCCCGCTCGGATATTACCCTCCTTATTGGACGATGTTAATTGTATTAAGGATTTGGTTGTTTTAACCGTTATCTCTTAGATATTTTAGAAATATCGTGATATTTGCATCTACTCTTAATATTTATTTTTCTATGCTAAGCACCCATTAATCTGTTAAAATTAAAATGAATCTCTAGCGCAAAACTGCAGAATGGTTGTGTTTTCTTTTTCCACAGAAACTAGACGGTATGACTTTCCTTGTGAGCAAACTGCTGAGGCAGTTTCAAATATTATTACTATATTGCTAAATAAGTCAAACAATTTTGACAAATACTTGTTTATAAATCTTAATACAGTGGGTAATTAAATACCTACTACTGTTTGGTTAAGTCACAAAATACTGCTGCATTTCCAAGCGATCAGTGAAATTTATATCTTTGACAAAACAGATCAAAAGAATATTAAAAATAAATGATTTCATACTAAAAGACACGAAGACGTCCAATTCGTAACATAACAAAACGTAAGCCCACACATAATAATTTATGAACAACTGACTAAAAAGCGGGATAGCCACAATATTTGCTGTCGACCCGAAATTAGCGTTTCTTACTCCATACCTTTGTTGCGAATGAAACAGAATACTGTACACAGCCTGTAGGGACACCTGCCAGGCATACGGTCACAGTAACATATATTAATAACACGTTAATTTATTAACAAGCACTGTTTATCCAGGGATTAACTGAGAATAGTTTTAGCTGAACAACAAAGGGCCGAAAGGGTTCAAAGCGAATTTCTTGCCGACATATTTACCTGAGGTGGAAGGTGATAGTAATTTTACGCGCGAGAAGTCCGAGCTTTGGTTGGGAGCAAACATTGTTCTCTAGTAGGTACATGCCTAAAATTTTGCACATGTGGCATTGTACAAGAGCAGTATGTGGATATCAAAACCATAAGTTTAGTTTGATGATGTTAATAAATGGTATGATGGAACTGTTGATATGAACTTTGATATAAACTATCAGACGTGGCGGCGACGTGAATTTTGCTTTCATGAAAATGTTAACTTTAACATACTGTTGTGTCGGTTGGAGTTATATAATAATGTTCGTGTTTTAGTTGCCCTCAATAGGTACATGATATGTGTCCTCAAATTGTTGATCTCGTAGAAAAACTCGTAGAAAAGCCCATCTCAAATTAACCGCTAATAGACACAAAATAACATATTCAACTATGTATTGAAATTTTGTTAATTACGATAAGTAGGATATTTAAAAATAAATGTATCATTCATGTTCAAATATATTAAATAAATTCATATATATTTTCTATAATATAGTTAGTGGTTTAAAGTCGTTTTTACATTTTTGCAGTTACATAATTATTATTTTATGTGATCGGCTGTATGCTGGAAACGATTATATTGATTACACTATTTCTTACTAGTAAATAATGTGTATTATAACAAAACTTTTTCAAAAATAGAACGGACTTCAAACTTTAAAAAGTGATAAATAATTCAAGAAAATGCTACTGATATTTTTTAAGTTTAAAAACGATTCTATAGTTTTAAAAGAGTTTTTATTTCATGATTATTAATGTTATTAATATATATATTTTTTATATAATAGATAAAACTAAAAATATTAAATATCTGTCTAAATAAAAACATTCAACATAGTGAAAGTCTTAGAAAATGAGATTTGTTTATTTGTTCGACATATTTTTTTCTAATAATTTACACTGATATTAAAAAGAGGAAATATTTCATATTGTTTGTTTGTTTGCATTGGATAGGCTCCGAAAATATTGGACAGATTTATAAGAGTCTTTCATCTACGGAAAGTTAAATAAAACGCGGGGGTCATAGGCTATATTATACGCCGGCGAAGTCGTGAAGAAACAGCTAGTTCTATAGAAATTGTTGCACAATTCAAAAAGATACATACTCGTTGAAGACAGCAAATCCTCCTTAAAGATTTTGAATGAATTCAAAATACGCAATCTTTTGTTTTTTAGCTAAAAAACATATCATCAAAATATTTAGGTAATATATGATGAGAAGCGTATTTAGTTTCGTTATAAAATGAAAATTACTGATTCGATAAAATTTAAACTGTCTATTAGGCTGTATAATAAAAAAGAATTTTGAAAATCGGTCAGCAATTGGCGGGAGATATCTGTGAACGTACATAAAAAAAAAACATACATTGCCGTCGAATATGTAACCTACTTCTTTTGGATTTAAAGACTGTCAAAAATGAATAAAACCAAGTTTAAATTAAAAACAAAGTTGGACTTTGATATCGTCTGTTAGTGTATCGTTCGTCTAGCATCCAGTGATTGAGACCACTCGTTGTAGTCGAGGAAAACAAAAATTGACAAATTTCTTATGTCGAATGTAAATCAGTTGAAAAAGACAGCTGCAGGACAAAGTCTATCTATATCATAAGTATGATTAATTCGTAACAATTTTGTATAAATTGGCTGTGATTGTAGTGGTATCGGAAAATTCACGCTGAGAAGCGCATACATGTTAATATTTGACGACGTCGCTGAAGACGCTGAAGAATGTAGAAAACTAACTTTTACATTATCTGGGGGCTGGGTGTGAATTTTTCTTGTTTTAGTTACTTCGAAATACGACGGCTTTAGCTACTTATGTTGTTTTCTGAGTAATGTATATGATGTTGCCTAATATTTATTTATATATTACTATAAATTGTAACTATTCGATTCACTAGTATATAATAAAATTAACATATCATACGAAGGGACTAAGTGAATGGATTTAATCAAGAATAATTAAATATATGAGGATAATAAAATGCAACCCCATCAAACAGACGTTCCAAAACAAAGATCACAAAGGGCGAAGGTCCGATGTAGAAGCGATACATCATTAATGAGACTGACCACATCTATTGTTGTACTATTTAACAACTACCCACCCGTTGAGGATTTCGTACCAAATTAAACTCCAACAATTCTATAGAAAATAACGTTGAAACTCTTTGTTGGCTCCCGGTGTAGAGAGCAAATAAAACTATTGTTACAACCAGTATTAATTAATGTGAATTGTATTATTAATCTGTATGGTTCTGCATTTTGAATTTTTGAGATGTTCGTTTGTAAATGAGCGATGCCAGATTGGCTGATTCAAGAGATTTTATGAATAAGATCAGTGTCAGAATGATTCGATCTACGATGTTGTATAGATTTTTATTTCAAAGATTTTGAATAAATACTATCAACGTCCTCTTCAATGGGATATATTATTATGGACCTTCAGATGGATAGACAGAATAATCTTTTTTGTACACACAAATATTTTTTACCTGTTATTTCATTTTTAAACAGCATTTGGTGGCCTCATCACTAATAGATATTTCTAGTCTAACTGATCCAGGTCAACTATTTTTCTTTCTAACTGATACAACATTTTTGTTGATTCGATAGCAATATTTTATTAATATATTTGATCTATTTCTCATTCACAATGCTTTACTGAAAATTATTCTTAATACAAAATGCTTAACAAACCCCCTTGGTCCCCGGCACCCTGAGATGGGATTCGAACCCACGACCTTTCGCTATCCGGGCGATTGCTCTAACCCCTGAGTCAGGGACCAAGTGGATTTTTTAAGGACATTTTGTATTAAGAATATTTTATTAATAGTTGTTATATACTTTCATGGTTGCTAACATTAGAGGGATTGTTACCACGTACCTTATATTTATTTCGACGCAGTTGAAATCGTCACGATACGGAGAATAAGACACATGGTAGCAATTCCGTAATTGATCATAATTTTAATATTTTTATTAATTTAAATTTGTTCTAATCCATACATCTTCATTGGATGGACGAAGAACTCAAAGGGATCAACTATTATATCATTTCCAAGACGGGTGTATCAGAACCGATATAAATAATTTTGTTTCGGGATATTACGAGAAACACCGTGTTGAAATCGGGACCGTTATTTAGAAAATTCAAACTTCCGATGCGAAAGAATAGAGAGAAGGAATCAGATTTCCGAGTGGGGAACCCTTCAGTTTCCTGTGAAGTGGCATGATAATTATCCCATAATGATCGTTCGGAGTCTCCATCGGCATGGCCTCAGTATTAATTTCATGCATTGACTGCGGAGGTACGTTCACATTTTAAGCGATTTAATCTTAAAGAAAATAATATCTTGGATAATTATTTCTAATGTTTTTAAATAAAGCTGATGTCTGTCAGTGTTGGAATATGTTATTATTACGATTACAATTGGACATGTTGTACATTATAATCATTAGCCTATTAAGATGTCTACTGCTTGATTCGAAGTAATTGTAGAAAAAACACAGGCAGTACGGGCCGGAATTGTACATACTAAGGTCTAGGGTGGTTTGGTGCGTGTAAACAGGTCTAATACGATAACAACTACGTCAACGGCTGTCTTGTGTTGAGATTACAATGGAATTGGAGATTTTCTCAGTATTATTGTGTTAAACCTTTTGTTAGTTTTATATTATACCAGAAAGATTTATTCTTGAATATTTGTCTCTAAAGAATTTTTCTCCACTAATAATTTTAAGTAGGATTATATTTTCGAGATCACAAGGTCTCCGAAGTCTGTACACAACAAACGGAAGTGCGCTTTCGAGTCGATTGTTTCACGAGATTTTAATAACGGTGCAACGCAAAGAACAAGTCTCAGAGTATTGTTGACTTCAAGATGGGTGGGTACTCGTTGTCGTCACACCAACCCCCCTTCGTGCTACAGTTTGATTTTATTAAGTTTAAATCTATGCGTTTCCACACGTATAACTATATACATAGGATCATTTAAATTATACCAAAAACCGATCAGTAAATAAGAATTTGTATTAAACAACTACATTTGTATCACATTCATTATTATACATTCTGAATAAAATTCCGAAGATATTTGTGATCGACGGGTTATAGAAACACATATATTACGGTATTTGAAAGACATTGAATACTATAAACATTTAACAATTCATCGAGCTTGATTAAACACAAAGAAAAGACAGAGAATAGCAGAAAAAACCCATTTTTGCAAATAAAATGCCCATATTATAAATAAGTATACTCTGAAAACTATCAAGTTAATCAAGGCACAATATACTCCTACTAATAATCTCTAATAAATACCGCCATCAAAAGCACATCGCATGACATCTTAAGTAGTACTCGCCATTATCCAACTACAGCGAAACTATCCAGCTATCAAATTATCGTCCATTAATTTCATCTTCATCTACCGCAAGACTATTAGACTCTTTGTGCTCCCAACGTGCCGTACGTTTAGTGCCGATAAATAACGTCATTACCTGTTCAAGGGACGTAAAGCATCTTCGTGAACAATACGCAAATGTGGGCCGCTATTAAATCTATTATAAGCGGGGTGAGACGTTCGGTCGCCGTTTATTACACCAGCTAGAAGTGTGTTCAACAATAAAGTGACATTTGAGGTAGATGTATCGCGAATTGTTAATATAATGTTCAAAATATTTAAGAAATGGTCACACCATGTAAATTTTGAAGTTAGATAACCTAATTAGCCGTAAATAGTACCGTTATCAAATACATTGACGACGTAGTTTCGTATCCACGCTAAACATTTTTCCAAAGGCAGTCAGCGGAGGCAATTATCCGGATCTCGGACACAACAGCGCAGACGTCCTCCAGTCACAATGGCTGCCACTCGAGGTCGCACCGTAACGAATCCACTACTATCAACCGGTCCCTTTCGCGAAACTGGCACGGGATTGTTTGTGAGACACTACGCCACTACCGTTAATGATGTATAGGAGAGGTTCATTAGCTACTGCGCTTTGCACCTTTGCAACTTTTGTTCCAATATGACACTAATTGCTGAATGATTACAGATATTAGTTATTCAGTCATCTAACATCAGTAAATATAAAATCTAGTTCTTTTACAACGAGAGCAGTAATTAGTGATACATCAAAAACTTCTTTAAATGTCTGCCAATCTGTCAGCCAGCTAAAATAATGAACCCCTCTTAGAAAAAGTCCCGGACATCGTGTACACCAATTACTCCTTATCGAAAATGCACAAAGGTGACAAGCGAACAACGGCTATTGCCTGTATCCCGCACAATCCATCACCCGCCGATTGTTCGCCCCGACCGAGGCCTGATCATTATTTAAAATATAGATGAGTGTGTTTTCTTTCCAATAATCGAGACCACGATCGGGGGAGAATACAATGGAGTCTTTGAAAGCGTCGCCCGTGGCGAAGCGGGGCTGAGGACTAGACTCGCTATTTGTATTAGTAAATTGAAGGTACACTGTCCACTTTATTGAGGTCTCCCAGTATGCATTCTTCGCTTTCTTTCGGCAGCATTTAGGGATCTTTCTTAGAATATTTATGGTTGGGAATTCCAGGAGTGGCTACCTTATTTATCAAGATTTGGAAACAAATACCACACAAAAATATTACAATGTCTTATTGTCTCATTGAGTCTTCGTGAAGATATCATGTAGAGTAAACAAATTGGTCCAGTGTGAATGGAAATCCACTCGCATATTAAAAGTTCGGTACAAATATTAAATATTAGAAACTGTAGACGTTACACGTCCATATGTCTACAGTTTCTACATGTATAGAAAATTAACTATGACAAATGGAGACGTGATCGATTCTATAATGGTTCGGTTTGTTACTTTCGAGTTTTGGAACCCTAAAAATAACAGAACCCAAACGTTCATCCAAAGCAACGTTCGTGAAAGTAGTGAGGGCACCGAGGGGGATCAATTAAGGTGGTCTTTGTGAACATTCTATCGGCGCGCAATGAAAAGAGTTGTGATTTTCTTTGATATGAGGAGACGCGGTTTGCCGAGTGAGAAATCAAAGGGCTTCATCGTGACGCATGACGAGTTTTATTAAGATTTAATGCCAGCAACGACACTCGGAGGCGGGAAAAGAACGAGTCTCAAGTATTCTGTCGCGATGTACGTTTTACATGACGCCATTTTGGATCCGCGAGTGCAACGCGGCAAACTGAACGCGATCCCTCTCGCCTACTCCATATATAAAAATGTGCATTTTAAATAAATTGTAATTTGAACGAGTGAAGTGTATTCACAGCGAAAGATAAAGCGTTTATGAGCAAATCATTTCGTGTATAGAATTAATCTCAAATAGTTTCAAGATTTACACGCTTTTTTAGAATCTTTTAGCTATTTGTTCTAGTATAAACATTGTGAATTCTCGACAGTCATCTAGATATGTAGATGACATAGAGATGACAAAGAAATGGCGTGTGAAAGAAAAGGCTTATACCCAACTACGGATCACGGAAAGCAGAAAAAGAATTAATTTATCAGCTTTCCTTAATCAAAATTTCTAATTCATCGTTTTAGCACTTCTTAATTGGTAATGAGATCGTAAAGAGGCAGGAACGTGCATGTTCCAACGCCAATTTCTGATCAAGGTTTACCGTGAAACATCTCAGCGTGATGAGATAATGAACATTCATGCGCATACATATTCACGGAGTATGGACACTGCTAGGGGGTGTGGGGTGTCACCTATCTTGGCAGCGCTTTAAGCCCGCTGTAGAAACAACAACTGAATGCTATACTTGACAATGTTCAGTTTCATTATTTATTCACTGAATGAAGAGTAAATGGATATTATATTCGCTACCTTTAAATCTTTATTAGCTAATAGTGCAAATTTCACACTTCCAAATACCAGTTTGCAAGGGAGAAGAAAAGTATGATTTTATTACTCATACATTCCTATAAAATTTTAACTTTTTCGAAATTCAACGAATATTTGAGAAATGATGAATGAATCGATAATAATCGTTTAGGGTCATTTTAATTCTGATTTCATATGGTCAATATGATATATGTATAACAAAAATTAACAAAATTTTAAGGAATTCCCCAACACATTCTAGTTATTATACTGCATATATCTACATAATATAAATATCTGCACACAACTCATAAGTGAAAGCCTGACTTAACAGAAACCCTTTAAGTGCCCTTAGAGAAATAATTTATCCAAGTATTGGCGTATCAGACAATACTCCTGAGATACTGCTAATAACTTATGACGTCAGCAATGTGCAGTTAATTCGGCCGGTTCGTTACGGCTCGGAGGGACGAGATATATTGTCTCGAAGGGACTCGGTTTATCTTCTTGTGTTTGAGCATTGTGTGTATTCGATGGGTTAAGTGAAATCTTAAACTACGAAATGGGTATATGATGAAGATTATAACTCAGAAGAGCGGCAAAATCATCTGCATCGATACTACATGTATTATGTTGGAGCTTAAATAACCAAAACTTATAGTTTTACACCCGAGCATCCAATTTATGTTCCTCACATAAGACGGTATTACAATCCCCTCTTAAACCTTAGACAATCAATAAATAACCAACAGACACCTTCCACATACTATCGGGACATTATTAATTAAAATCCTCAGAAGGAAGCCCGCACCTTCCTACCCAAGGCTCCAATCGGGTTAGGCAAAGAAGGGCCAATTCGCCTCGGGCTAGTAATCCTTTTGAGGGATTTAATCCTTAGTCGGAGGACCAAGTATCGATACAAGAAGCTTGATGCGTGTGTGATGTGAAATAGCAGCTTGTAATAAGGTAATATTTAACGTAAAGACAAAGTATTCATGTAATGCAATATACATAAGTGGTATTTACTGTACAATAGAATTACGTCAACGTTAAAATATGATTTGGTAATGCCATATGATAGCAATTAAATAAAAGTTTTGGATATCAAAACCAAACATATATTAAAAACCTACAGTAAATTATTATATTCAATAGCTTTTATATTCACAATGCTATATTAATATTTTGAAAATTACTAAAAAGAATTAATACCCAGATTCCCGAGAACTAAACATTCTTTAAATATGTAAATTTGTTAACCATTTCTCACTCACACATACTCTATTTTTTTACGTATTTGTCTATAATACTAATAGAGGAGCTCCTTGGCCCTTGCGAAGGTTTCTTAACTTTCGGCCATAAGATGGGTGACCAAAAAATTATTATATCGAGCACATCCGTGCACGTTAAGTCGGTAGTTGCGGCACTTAAATCGGTATTCGTTAAGACCCACCAATCCGCCTCATTAGTGGGGGAATTAATATTCTGATATAACGCTATTACTAATTAATCGGAGTACGTACGTTATACTCTAACACAGGAAACTCAGAACAGAAACAATCGTAAACACAAGAAGTTTACCAACTCCATAGTTAAGTTCGAGACAACCAATCTACCTACTAGGTTGCGATAAATAAGCCCACAATCGGAACAAATAGACAGGCGGCAAATTAAACTCAGAGGCACTACATTTCGATTCACATACATTAGGTACATACATCGATCTAACACGTCCAAACAAAAGCCGGCGAAATGCTTGCAAACACGCGATCGTCTCAACTCTACCCCCCCCGAAATCTAAAAGGCTGATGTGAACGGAATTCAGACGCCTGGTGGTGGAATTAAAGTTTCCTTTCGATTGGAATCGCTTTCATGGGTAAGGTAATAAAGGACATTCGTTAAGACCGTCCAGTAAGCCAATATAACTTTGCAATTGGAAACAGAATTGTGCAATGTTTTCTTACCTACGTTCGTTTTGAAGACGAATAGTTGAAGAGACATGATACCTAATATAATAGTAATAAGTGCAGCTGAAACTTAAGATTCTAAACAAAAGACATACTAAACTACTCGTATAAGGTCAAAGTTATGCAAATAGCATAAAGAAAAATATCTGTAGAATCCATTCAAAGTCAACCCGAAGGTTAAAATATTGTAGGAAAACGTTCGAAAGATCTCACGGTAACGTTACATGACTGCATTAAAACCACCCTTAACGCGGGGCACAACCAAAAACAAAACAATCCGATGCTCACCTCCTCGCGTCCGGTCCCGTACAGTAAATTTACATTCCCCGCCATCCATCCAGAAGTCCATCCGGGTTTGTAATAAAACGATCCTAAGGCACGGAGGAAAACGTCTTACAGCCAACGGTTTAATTTACAAATCGCTAGCGACTGTAGTAGATTTTATATTTTAATATTATTTCTCATAACTTATTAAACGACTCACAAACAATGAATTCGTCATAGTGTGCAAAATAAAACAGGACATTGAAAACAAAAACATGACTACAGACCAGTGTTAACTGTTTTATTTAACAGTTAGGAAGAAGCAGACGTTTGGCGATTTATCTATATTCGGAGAGTGATCAGGGGCTTCGCCCATATACTCGGGTACAATGTCGCAAGGTATATTGCAATCAGTTTTTACTGCAAATCACATAATAGCTAAAGCAGTATAACCCACTTTCCCAAAATCTTAATTAAGGCTTTGGCGTGGTGGTAACACATCGCTCTAAGAGGTGTGCCGTAGCACCGTTTATTTGGTCCTAGTTTTCCGTATGCAAACTTTTTGTCTTCTTTTTTGTTTTTTCAACATCATTTCCTTTTATTATGCACCTTTCGTAATTTGAAATTTTGACTTATCAAATATGCTCTTAATGAAGGTCGGTTCGTATAAAAATCATTTAGTGTGAACATGATAATGTAATCATATAAATTTAAATATAAAAAAATAAATAATAATTAAGTTATTATAATTTAAAAAAGAAAATTGTTAATCTAAAAGTATATCTTCGTGAAATATCGTCCAAGTTTATATGTATATTACAGAAAACCCAGAAACGGGGTATGTATTTGTTCTATTTAATAACTGTAATCATATATTTAGGTAATCATACGAACTGTTTTTTTATTCATTCTTTGTTTTGTTACAGTTTTTCTTTACCCATTTCTTTATTACCGTATAATAAAATCAAGTTCTCCAGCTTAGTCAGCCTTTCATTCATTCGCCCAAGCATCGAATCCGTCACAAGAGTCAGAAGATGTGTTAAATCGCTCATCTCTTATTAATTACATGTTTATCAAAACCAGCCTCTCGCGCCTTTAGACGGACGCCGAAGGCCACCAATTCTCGGTCCTGTTTACAGGACGATGCTATCTTGTAATTGTAACAATATTTGCTTTGCGTTTATGTGGAGGCCCAGGTTAATTGGTAAGCATAGATTAAGGTCTAAAGTGTGGCGGAAGTTGGGGACAAAATTAATATTGAAGTTCGGCTACTTTGATTTTGTTAATTGATGTAAGGGACGGTAAGTGATTTACACGTATTTATTTAATCTGGCTGGACGCAAGACTTGAACAGTACAGAGAAAGGGCTGCACGTTCAATGTTTATTCTTCCATTTCAGTGATAAGTTTGGTACTCAGACACAAGTGGAAAATTTTCTTACAGTCTAGTACTATTATTAATAGGCAAGACTTTTTACAGAGATTTAAATATTAATACCGGTTCTTTGATCAAATCATTGAATCAATATTTACAAGAATTCTCA
Source organism: Diatraea saccharalis (assembly GCA_918026875.4). Lineage (NCBI taxonomy): Eukaryota > Metazoa > Arthropoda > Insecta > Lepidoptera > Crambidae > Diatraea > Diatraea saccharalis. Next base: position 32,077,434 of record OU893334.1, read on the forward strand.
TATTCGAATAAAATAATGAATGTTTTCGACAAATAAATCTATGACTAGTATAATTTTAAAGCAAATCTAAACTAAATACATAATCGACGGTGGCCTCTTTAAGGTGTAACACAAGCCCATTCAGAGACAAGAGTCCATAATCTTGAAGACCTCATCTCAATAATCGTCGGGTAACTCTAATGAAGTACTTTTCGGGATCAAGGTTCTCAAGTCAACCCCTTGACCACCTTCCCTAACATCCGGGGCTCCAGAGCGGTCACTATAAATCGGCCAATGAGAAGTAGTGATTTAATCGGTAGAGTCCCTCAGGAAGCCCATTAAATCGTATGGTCAAAGGATAATTAATTCCGTGGTAACGTCCAAGTGAGATTAATGGCGGTCTGAGAATTGACCTCTTTCCAATGTAACGTGTTCATTGTTTTGGAGATTGATGGAGATTGCCTCGTGCTAACTATATTGAGGTTTATGAGCCCCGACACGCTGACTGAGTGGATTGGTTGTATTGTATTTGTAATAAAATAGAAACTTAATTAGTAACCTAAGATTTTATTTAAGTAATTTACATTGGTAAAAGATATAAGCCGTACAAGATTAGGATTTCTTAAGGCGAGGTTGTATGAAATTACCACTTTTTAAGCAAATTTTATTCCAAGGCTGCGCAAATATTTGTCTACGATAAATCATTTTATGAAAATTAAACATATGATCGATATCTCACTAAACGTAAATTTCAATAATTGTCTCGATAGAAAAATATCGCAGACTCTAAATAGGTTTTGGATCGAGGACAAAAATAGATTTTGATATAATCTAAACTATAAAAAAAGAAATATAACTGCATTTGTTTTCTTTTTTTCTGTGATTAAAAATGTATGGAATCAAGCGAGCGCGTATTTACTAGCGATGCGTATGTCTTGAATAAAAATTATTTAATTATTTTATATATATTCTTGAAAAAATACACATTTAAAATATAGAAGCAATCGATTAAAATTTACTTTAAATATCAATACCTAGAAATACATGAATATCATGATTTCTTCACAAAATCAACTGATAGCAAATTACGAATCTTAGAGACTTTTAAACTCAATTTAGGGCCGGTACATATCAACGGAAAATGAGTCGCATCTCGTCATCGGTCACGAAACGTTTAGAACTGATAAATTACTCGTATATGATACTAGCTGATTTGCGTAGACTTCACCCACGTAAATTATAGCCTATGTCACCCGCGTAAGTTGCAGCTTGTAGCTCTCCGTAAGTGCAGGAATGTTTAGACCGGTGCAGTAATTTCTGAGCCAATAAATAAACGATCAAATCATTCCTCTTTATAATATTACTATAGATAAAATTCCACCTTGCTGGCAACTTGATGGAAGTTTCGTCTCGTAACAAATAAATAAATTTATAACAACATCACATACATTGCTCATATTATCTGAGACAACGAAGGTACCACAACAGCCAGACCCGGGACAATACAGAAAAGTTCATTTTCTACATTGACCCGACCGGGAATCGAACCCGAGACCTCAGAGATGGCGACACATTGAAGCCGGCGTGCGAAACACTCGACTAAATAGGTTGTCATGTATTCTTCCATAAAATACTTCACGGAGCTTTTGTCAGATTTGCACAAGCCCTTAGGTACAGAAATAAAGAATTACTCCTGTGTCTCATGGTCGTGATCCAAGGTTGAGCATACTCTAGACTGCTATAAACCTTTTATTTAATAATATATATATAATAATAATAATTCACATTATAGTTTAAAAAATATGATTTACCTAGTTATATAGTTAGTTATATTATATATAGTTAGAGTAGTTTATGACACTTTTTACATTATTCACAAAAGCGGACCTATTCTTAAAATTCGTTTATCTATGTTATATCATTAACAAGTATCTCAAGAACAGTGATAGATAGGCAGTTGAAATATTCACAGAAAAAGCATTTCTGTTGTTGTATTGTCTTTAACAAAAACATAAAATAAAAAATTAATAAATCCCCGACCCAAAAAATGGCTTCAAGAAGTATAAAAATAATCTTTAAGAACATAAAATCTTAAAATTTGTGAACACTAAATTCCTTATTTAAAATTTGTCATTATATAGTTTTTTGTTTTTATTTAATTTCTAATAAACATAAAATAACTCAAAATGATCTTGATGAAAGAGGTAATTGATTAAAGAAAACTTAAATCCAATCCCCATATTCATTTATAAAATACATACAGGAATCAAACTGGATAATGTTGCAAAGTCCTTGTAGCTCTTCAAAGACTTTTCTAATTTTCATAAAACATGTTTAAGAACCAACAAAAGTTTTCGATAAACAAAAAATCGCATTCAAATAGGTTCATTAATTCAGGAGCTACAGTGCCACAGAGAGACAGGTCAAACTAATCCTCTTTTTGCGTCAGGGGTTATAAATAGAATTAAATGTAAATATTTGAGGCACTCCCATACACTAAATATGCTTATTTTTCATACATAACTGTAAGAAATCCTTAGTGCACAAGACCAGCCCCCTAATTGTCTAATTTTAAATCTATTGAAATCGCTTTCAGTTTGAAAGGTGTTGCACAACCATTGCTTGTTTCTGAAGACAGTTGAAAAAAAAGTATTTGTATTATGCAGCAATGGTTGTGCAACACCTTTCAAACTGAAAGCGATTGCAATAGATTTAAAATTAGACAATTAGGGGGCAGCTTGCACTTGGCTGCTTTTATTTTAATATTTAATAAGCAGACAAAGTAAAAGATCTACATAACCGAAGAAAAAAAATAATTGAATTATGAGAATAAATTTAATATTATTTGATAGTAACAACTTTTAGAAATTAGAAAAAAAAAAATTATTCACTTTGGAATAATTATTTCACTCAATCATACCTAGTGATATTGTAAATGTTGAATTGAAATAAGTCTCATTAATATAATATTAATTATTAAATTATTGATAATAAACTAAGTTAGAAAATATCCTTGATGAAAAATGCTTAAAAAATCCACTTCAATGTGGTTAGATTCGCTCAGATTTCAAAAGGTCGAAGGTTTGAATCCGATTTCAGAGTACCTAGAGGCAGTGATTTTTTTAAGCATTTTTCATTAAGATGATTTTTCAATACAGCATTGTGAATGCCAAATTTATCAAATATAATAAATATCACAATCATTCTATTATCCCAGAAAATAACCTATTTTTGTACGGCAGTCTTCCACTTCCTTTGCTTTGAGTTGTCTATGATTTAATACTATTCCTCAAACACACCACAATTGTTTCAATTTCTGGCATAGGTATAATTCACTAGCCATGAAAATGTTTTCAAAATTGATGATCAGCAACCCTACTGGCGACAGACCACAGAGTCTTAGCTAAACAATAATCCTGTCTTTATCTTGCAGGCACAGAATCCTAAAAAATTGGCATTTGAATAAAAAATTTTTGTTAACTAAATTTCAATATCTATAATTTTAATATTTTGTCCTATATAAATAAATTAGATAACACTATGTATAGATGTACGTAACTATCCTGCTATGCCATAGCCTTAAAATGGAGATTTATTGAAAACTCCTAACACCATAATATGTATTGAATTATTTTGTTTATTAAATACATCTAGTTACTACTTTGCCTTACATCCCTCCCCTCTCCGTCTTATACTTAATTAATATTTTTTCATCATGACTTATCTGTAAGCAATAAGAGCATTTATTTTATCACTAGATTTGGACTAAAAGTCAGTGTATTAAATATTACAAAGACTGAATGAATGCAATAAGATTGTTTTTATTGATATGTTACACCTTGGTGATTAAGAGTTTTTGTCCAGAGGCAGAGGATGAAGCATGATCGCTATACACAATTTACATATTTACATATATTGTATATAAATATTTAGCATATCCCGTAAATATTCAGAATTCAGAGATAAATCCAGTTCATTATCATTAGTTTACCATTTTGACATAACTCGGACATTGCTTAGTGCCACTACTTTTGTACCGGCACAAAGCGATGTCAGTATTAAAAAATCAATCATCAAATAGGAATCAAAATATTCATTGTGTGGTCCGGGTGGCAATATCCAACTTCTCCCCACATCTCTAGATTTCTATATAAATCATGACAAAATAACAGAATTTAAATAATGTTTTAGATTGTATTTATAAAGTTGATTGAATACTGATTATAATATCATCAATAGATACTGTTGTCTAATAAAAATTATGTTTTCAACCATTTATATTCATTTATGGCCTATAGGAATACATATTATCTGAACTAATTATCAAAATAACTTTCTTTGTTGATCAATGTTCTATTGTTTATTTCACAACTGTTATACTAAAATTAAAACTATTTAACAGTCATACTAAAATTCAATAAACCATTCTCAACATGAATAAGTTTCTCTATCAAGGCTTTACTAAGACTTTACTGGAAACACAGTGTGCAAAATAAATAAGAATTTTCTATACATGTAAACATAACCTCAAAATATCAGTTACATTCAGGTTTTATTATGATGAAGTGTCGCGCTTGTGACAGTACAGGACAGGACTTATAAACACAGATGCGTACCTGATATGGTGTTTCTTCCCCGTGTTCTTCCAAATGCTTCAAATTCAAACAGAACAAGCAGTTTTCACTATAATTCCAAACATACAAAACATCGTCTTTAAGTTCCATTAAGTTGCACAATTTACCACTGTCTTCGAGTTTTAGGTCCTTAAATAATTTATGACCGGCCAATTTAGTCTCATATAAACGAGAATCCATGGTGAAAATATCAATAACAATTCGTTTTATTTAGAAATTTACAAATCCAAGTTTGACAACCGCTTGGCTAAGTATTTATTCCGTCCGCGCAAATGTGACATACACGGCGGTGTATAACTGACCATTTCTAATGGTTCTTATTAGAAGGTATTAGAGTGTATTTTCGTTTCTATAGAATTGGTGCTGAGAAACTTCAAGTATTTTTTTTAATTCATTGAAAAGAAATCTCCTACTATGCTGCCAAAATTTCAAAATTCTTAAATGTATATTTAAACATATTTCGTTACATTTCGGACTTTTTTCTGAGTAGCGGTGGTAATATTACATTTTCACAATATCAATTCGAAACTATATATAATTTTTTGAAACTAAACTAACAAACAAGTAGCAAAATAAATCAAATAGCTTCACCCTTGCTAATTTAGCAAGCGCAAATAAACCAGCGTGCTATTAACTGGCATGCTTATTCACAAGCATGCTCTTTTCGTACGCTTCATATTCTTCATAAAGTGAAAAAAAATGTGTCAAGATACACAGAAAAGTAACAACCTTAACTCTAAAACGCTAAGGTTTTGAATATTTGAATATTGCTATTTCACTTACAAATCCAAACGCTTACAACAATATGGTTTGATATTCCATATCTATCATAAATATCGGGTACCGAATTCTACTTATCGCATCGATGCAGAGTTGTACCGATATTTATATCAGATATTACAATATTGATATAATATAAATTTCAATATCTATATACGATTTATATCGCCCTCTTTTATTTCTGATATAATATCATTTGATTGTGTAGGATCCTTGTATTTTTTTGTTATTAAAAAATACAATATCTCATTTTGGAACACCAGACTTTCAATCATTAGATGTCCTAAATGTTTTGAATGTAGTTCTATTAACAAAACAATAATAAATTTCTGTTAATAAAGATACAAATAACTCAGTTCCACTCGTCGAATATGTTCGAGGGCAGAATGCGGCCGTTTTTTGTGGTTCGCTTTAATTATTCACTCATTTTTATATTGATAAGTGCAAATGGGGTATTAGTGATAGGAATAGGTAATACTTAATCGAAGAACAGAGACAAAACTTCCCAATATCTGTGCAGTACGATCTTTCAAACTTTTCCTTAATATACAAGGAGACTCAAGAGAAAGGTGTTTAATGACATTATAACTAAGTATATGTATAACTGTAAATTAAAGAGGTAGGTAGCCGTTTTACTGTTCGATGAGGAAGTATTTAAAAGAAAAACAAAATCAAACTAGATGTTGCTACGGTACTTTTTGATTTCTCCATGACAACCCTTCCGGTTTTCTTTCATGTTTATAAGAAAATTAGTTTTCAAAACTCAATAAACAACTCATATTCTATTATTACTTTTTCGTATTTGTATTAATATCTAAGTTTCAAACTTTCTAAATTTCAGTTTTTTAATATGTTGGTTAAAAGGAATGGAAATGACTACTATCTTTGTTCATTCATTCGTTTCCTGCCTCAGTGCTTTCTTTTTCTTTTTTTAAATACTTCCTCATTAGAAAACGCAGAGGAAACATGCTGAAGAGAAGAACAAAGTAGAAGGTATTAAAAATATGTGTGAAGTAAACAAAAATTAAAAATGGTGGTTGGCGCTAGCAATATAAGGTATGTAATCAGTTTTTGAATTTAATTGATTGGATTAAGAAAAAGAGACTTCAATATTTAATTAAATTAATAAATATGAGACAACTTAACGTAAACTTTAGATTCAAGTCTGGAACAACGAAGGTAAGTATATTTAAAATAAAATATAGACCATATAAAATATAGAAAGATCATTTTTTAACTTTCAAAACTCCTTTAATAAACCTCGAACATGGCAACACCTTGAAACATCTTGTATGTTTTTTTATATTTAAAATAGGTATTCATTTTTGAAAGAGCTACTGTCTACATGCCTATCAATCTAAATATTATAATGATTGTTACACACTTGTACTGAATCCGAGGAACGCCCACTGGTCCGGTTTAAAGAATGCAATGGACATAAATTTAAGGCGTTCAGTCTACTAACGCACAGGTGTAAATGTATTACTTTATCGTGAAAAGTTGTGCATGAAAATGTTGCATTATGTTATGGCAGCTGTGATGTATCAAAATTCACTTCCTCGCTTATAAGGATATAAACACTCGCAAATAAGCTTCCTCGTAAACTCTTAAAATGTCCAAAACTTTGGCAACTTCTGAGTCAACCGGTCATCTAACCGGTATTCTGTAACTCATTTTTAATTAATGTCTAAGCCCTAGCCAGTTGCAATATATTTTTTTAATTAGATGAAATTATTCATTGAAGTTCACTTTCTAGGTCACTAATGCTCTAATGCTTACGGAATATGAAATAACAGTTTATCGATACAAGATCAAGGAGTTCAGTGAAGATCGTCGATAATGACCACAGAACATATCTCTCTCTGTGTTCTGTGATAATGACATTACAAAATTTCGAACCATTGATAGAAAATACGAATAAGTGATTTGGTCACATTGGAGTTGCTCACTTTTTACGATGATTACGACTTTAGGTTGTCAGTTTAGTTCGCTAATAGGCCTGTTGGTCATAATATTAAAATGGCCTAAACCGGGAATCTGCCCTTTAAGGAACTTATCAACCAATGGAAATGAGCCCATTCAATTTCGTTGATATGAGTATAAAAAAGCATTCACATAACTGTTAATACTTAGCCGTTTAGCAAGGACTATAGCCATAATTTTTGACAAGGCAACATCGGAAGTTATAGTAAACTTAAAAGAGTCAAATCTTAGCAAAAAGCATCAGGAGGGTAAGTGCACCATTAAAGAACACCCGCTTAATATTGCTGTAAATATTGTGAACGGGCTTAATATTAAAACGACCATGCGATACTTGTACGTTAACGCGTTACTTTTAGGGGGTGTTCACATTATATTGTCAAAATAAGTTTGCTAAAGATCGCAAGCTCTGGGTGTTGCGAAAGTACGAGTACACTTAATTATAACTTTTTAACTGATAGGAACTTTAGGAAATCAGTACTATCAGAAGGTTAAAAGAAGTTTTAATGATAAGTTATAAACAATCTTGGAGTCAAAATGTAACGAGAAGAGATTGTTTATTCGTAACTAAAAACATTATGAGCATGAATGTAAAATAATTAAGAGAAGAATAACTTAAAAAAAATATACACCGTGTAAAAGATGATATGAGTAAGAAGGCATTCAATATTGTGATGATGGATGATTGAAAGAATAATAAATTGTGTCACACAAAAATGAAAGAATTTACATAAAAGGGAATCAAATAATGAACATATATCGCACACCTAGATCTAAACTAAGACAACTCAAAAAACTAATTTGGAGGTTTGACAATACATTTGTTTGCATGGCAGGAGCGCGACCACTGTTGATTCAACAAAAAAAAGCTTAAGTTATCTAGCGGCTCAACCCCGAACCTTCATTGAATCTGTTATGTTGGATAGATGCGTATGATCACCGAGTATTTGAATATTGTACTAAGTCAAAACTCGCTCAAATTTTTGAGTTGTCTCAGTTTAGATCTAGGTGTGCGATATGTAAATACTGATTTGATATATGAATAACGTATAAAACGTACATTGATTGATTTAAGGATACTCAAGGAATAACAATAACTATATTTTTTTATCTCTGTTAGATATATTATGAAACATGATTTTTGAATTTTTGCGTAATCAATAAATTATGGTAATAAATTGAGTTGAACATATAATATAATGATCTCACGTTTATTAAGAAAGACATAAAACCATTTACAGCATTCTTAATCCAGATTGCATAAACTATACACACAAATTTTAACGTTTAATGAAATTTTATATTATAGTCTTCTATAATTCCATAAGCTGATTACCATATAACTTGAGCAGAAAAATTGGAGTATTTTTAAAAAGTTTTGACGGAATAGGCTTACTTTCTGTAGGTACTTACTTAAAAATAATAATGTGAGCACAACCTAAACTTGAGACGATAGCAAGACACAGCGCTCGCAAGATAGTGCTTGGGGGTCATCGCAAACAAATGAGGGGTGTAAATCCACCCGCGTGGGTGGAGCACCTGCCCCAGGTAGCATTTGCTTAACCCTTTCTCGGCTAACATATGGATATACGTAAGACAGTGTGGTTAAGACACTTGAAGTGTTTCGGACGTTTCACTGGATTTATAGGTGGGTGTATTGGTTTTGTTTTGTGGAGGCAGGCTTTAGGTGTTAGTTCCGCCATACATCTTTACGAGAGGGTTAAGAAATCTCGAGGTCAGATTAGTGGAAATGGGAGGACATAAATTGTATGATGAGTCTATGTGTACGTATATTTATTCACATTTTTTAGGTAGATAAAGAGAAGTAACATAAATTTCTTTACTCAAGCTTTATATTCGTAAATGGGTTTGGTAAGATTTGGGTATTAATTTTCTCATTCTTTGCATAAACGTAATACAAAAATCTTTCCATCAACTAAAATAAAGATGGAGTTTTTTATTTTTGTATATTTTTCTCATTATCGTACATATTATCAAAACTGAACTAAAACTAAATGGAAGATTCCAACTTTGTGATGATGCATGTCATGGACAATTAATTTATGAAAACAAACGTGCATCTAAAATTGTAATATGAAAACTATTTTTCAACTCCCCCGAATTCCCAAGACGAGTAAGGAAAATAACAGATAGACGGTGAAACAATTCTAGCAGTAATTGGGGTAGATGTCTCGCGAGGATCCATGACACCGTGACGTATGGCGATATTGTGTAAATTGTATGCCCATATTCCGTGCGTGACAGGCACGGGTGAGTTTACCCTGCGATAGATTTAATACAAATACGTAATAGGAATGCGTTAGCAAATAATTGTACCTACCTAATTTATTTATTTTTAGAACATAACAATTAAGATTCTATATCGAATTCATTTTAATTTGGTTTGTTTCCATAATGAAGGCAAAGCTAATTAAAATGAATCATGGAATTGTGGCTATATACTATTATATAAACATACACTACGTCTTTGTTAAGAGCTGACAAAATTCATGCATCTAATTTACTTGTCATTTATAAGGTGGTAGATAAAAATGTAGGACGATTAAAAAGTGTTATCAATAAGCTAATTTGTTTGATAATTTTTTTGAACTTTATAACTCTACTAATGGCCGCCAGCGACTTCGCCCACGTTTTCCATTATTTCTCCGCTCCTAACAGTTGCAGCATGATGTTATAAATAGCTTAAAGCCTTCCTCGATAAATGGTCTATTCAACACAAAAATAATTTTTCAATTCGAACCAGTAGTTCCTGAGATTAGCGCGTTCAAACAAACAAACTTCTCATCACACCATCACCAGCCCTTTTACGTCCCCACTGCAGGGGCTTAGGCCTTCCTTATGAATGGTTAAGGAGGATGGGCCATGACCCTCCACGCTGGCCCATTGCGGATTGGAGGATATTAACGACTGCAAATGCACCCGGGATAAACGCTTAACGTGCCTTCCAAAGCACGGAGTAGCTCGAGATAATAATTTATGGTCGCCCATCCTGTGACCGACCCTTGCGAAAGTTGCTTAACGACTACGATCGCGTGCCGCGGCGCTTATCCACTACGCCACCGAGCTACTAACAAACTCTTCAGCTTTATAATATTAGTATAGACTAATATTTATAACTTTGACAAAAGTTATAGTAGGTTAGGTAGGAAATAATAACACCTACAAACTTACCTACTCTCGTACCTACAAACTTATGTACTCACATAAAGTTAAAAAAAATTATATTTCTTGTCGACGGTCATTAATCTTTTATCTATCTTTAAATAATACCGATTTATATTATACGGGGAAAACCATGAATGTTCAATCATGTGCGATCTTACCCTAACGTTATCAAAAAAAATAATGATTGATAAAATGATTTATCTATAACATTCGCGATATTTTTATAGCATTTTTTTTCAAATGCCTATTAGCACTATTAGTAAAAATTCCATGTGACAATAATATTGATTGTAACATGATCTATATATATATCTATCTGTATCTTCCCTTGCGGGGTAGGCAGAGAGGACCGAATGCCACAATGTATGGTCTTACATACATCTTTCGTATTCAAAATCATTTATTCAGTCTAGGCTGTTACAAACACTTGTGAAGTTCGAAACTCTATGCCTTCGGTTCGTAAATCTAGAGCGGGAACTTTGTACCGAGCAGAACCGAAAAAATCAGCAAGAACTGCTTTTTTATTTTTTTACTTGCCGGTTTTTATGGCTTCTGACATCTCCTTCTGAGAGATTGTGATTGATTTGATCGTGAAAGATGTGTCGTGGCTCTATATAAGGTTTAATATTATTATATGCCAGGATTTTGTGGAGTGGAATAGTTAAGTATACTGAACAATTTTTACTATGGGAGTAACACTGATTATTCACAAAAAAACAGCTGTTTCATACAGTTGGCGATTGTAGGTATTACAGTTTTGTATGAAACAGCTGCTTATTTTTTCCTGAAATCAGTATTTCTGAGCATAATATTGCAAATAAACTAATTAATTTATGAACTTTTATTGCTCTTTATAATATGAACATTAATTTGTGAGCTAGGTATTGAGGAACCTGATGATGCAGTGATTAACATGAACCGCCTATGAATGTGTATTAAGCAACTTTACTGATGTCGGTTATCAGATGAATGACTAAAAAAATCATGTCTCCTCTGAGCGTCGTGCGTTTGAGGTGCTGAGTTTCCTACGACCTCATCATAGTATGTTTTAAGTATACAGTTAATGTACTGTTATAATTGATACACGTGACAACGGTCCCTTCAGACGGACACATTGTCCATCATATCCAAAATACAGTAGTATTCGTAGAAACAATATGTCCTTAATGGCGTGAGATGTCTATAAGACAAAATAAATATTGTTTGTTGGCATCATAAATAAGGGCCGGGACAGACGGAGGGACACGCGTCACCTTTTGATACATTTCCGCTGTCGTTATTAATGATAAGTCATCGGTGGCGTCCCGACGGGCCAGTGGACGCAGGGCTGCCACTACAGATATCTTCCGAAAGAAATTCTATCAACGTTTGATATTACGTCAAATCTATTATAAAAATTGTTATATGAAATTTAACTTGCTTGTAAAATTTATTCACCAGAATTTTATTACTACCCTATTGATTGTTTTATTGGAAGCAAGCATTGCCATAGTGATTGTAGATGTTGGTGAAGAACGCTGGGAAAGGTTGTCGTGAGGGAGATGTATGGAAGGGAAATTTGTAGATGATGGAGAAGTTGGTGAAGAACGCTGAAAATCGCTGGCATGCGGGAGCAATTGGCAATATATAGCAATATATATTATTGAAATAAGAAACAAAAATAAAGCTCTAAAACTGTTAGCAATATGTCACTTCCTCTTTTTATATTTAAAAATATATATTAACAAAAAGGTCCCTAAAAGGGTTGTTGTCAATTATGCTGTGTATAACAATTGAAACTTTAGAATGCCTTCAATATTTAAAAGTAAATATAATATTTGTTAATAATGAACTGTTACACGGTACATTGTAATAGTTGAAATACTTACGTAATTTTCACGGCAACGATAAATCGTGGAGGTAGCAAGTCATAATATAAACAATATTTCAATTAGAATATAAAAATATAATTATTGCATATTAAACACAAAGACTCTTAAGGTGTAAAATTTACTATAATTAATTCGTTTAATTATTTTTTGAACCCACGACAATATTTTGAAATGGTTATAACCACATAACCATGTAAATTATAACAGTATAATCTTCGTTTTTCTCAAGCTGTGACCTAGTTCGAGCGGCATCCCTGCCCAATTCATACGTCGCGACCTGCCCAGCATAATAATAGAAGGTTGGCGGGAGGTGGGCGGAGGGAACGCATCGCCACCCCGTAATATCATGTGAGACGTCGGTAAATTTATCAATCGCGTTACATCGCCCGTTGTGCTCACGGCCTTATATTTTATTCAGCCCGCGCTCTTTTGACATTGATCTCGCCTTGATGTGTGTATGTATGGGAAATTTTGAGCTATTGAGCTTTATGACTGCTGGTATGAGTTATTGGGATAGATTTTAATGGGTGACATTTCTCAAATGAAATCATAGTAACTATCTTATGAGCTTTCCTATTCTGTTAAAAATACAGCGTAGACTATGACTAATTTACACTGATCGACGACGTCTAGGCGATTTCTATGGCTCATTCATTATCAGGATCGACTAGTTCTGTATCTCGTCTGTGATATCTTTTCCTCCTATGTAATAGATTTATTACAGAAAAATTGTTTCTAAGATACCTAGCTATCTTGCCGCGACTTCTATGTCACCCGTACGCATATGACGTAGTTTCCCCTAGGTTGTGTTTTTTTTTAATCGTAAAAATAGTTTGGTCAAATTTTACTGTTAGAGAAGAGAATATAATACTGTGAACAAAAAACAACTCTATTCGCTGGTTCCTTTCACTATGAGGAATTCTAGTGTGTATTGATGAACCGTTGACATATCGACCTTCGTAGCTGAATGGTTCGCACGCCGGTTTCAAGGTATCGCCATCTCTAGTCCGGTCCCAGGTTCGATTCCTGGTAGAGTCAATGTAGAAAAAGGACTTTTCTGTATTGTCTTGGGTCTGGGTGTTGTAGTACTTTGTTGTCTCAGATACTATATTATAGGGGTCTTTAGCTAGGAGGGAATCTGAGCAATGCATGTGATGTTGTGTGTTTTAGCTTCAATAAATAGATTAGATTAAAAATAGAATCATGCACTTTGTTTGAACATTAATATGACATTTGTGTGGAGTCCACAGAACACAAGACGTTTCTGTGGTAGAACCTAAAATTTTGAATATTACGAAATTGTCGCTCAAAAAGAAGCTAAGATTTTGACTTTAAATAATAGCTATAGACAAATAACTTCTCTCAGACAACTTATTAACAGAAGAATAGATAATCTAACAGACCTCAATGCGACATCTCTGATATTATATTGGTAGCTGCATTCTCAGAAGTCATGCAATGATATCACAGTCACAAAATAAATACAAACCCATGGAAGTAGTAAGTAGTATTACTTCGATGCTCAAACCTAATATCACTCCAATAATCAAATTTTTAAGCACCAGACCCCCTGTAGGTAGAAATATGTTGTACCTACCCACAATAGCTGGAGAATATTTCACTTTGATTCGGAATGGTATCACGTAATTTCATCTCCCTCAGCAGCCGCGCTTTCTTATAAATAAACCAACATATAGGCACCCATAAATAACGCTTTCCGAGATTTTCGTACGTGTACACGGGTTGTATAATTTAATTCTTGTTTGTTTTAAAGCCTGTTGAATTGGTGCTGGCTTTGAATGAGTGTGCGTGTTAGTGAGATTGCTATGGTGTTTTGTTTAGGAGAATCAGGTCGATGTATTGAATGTGGTTATGTTATGCGATGATGGAAGTCTGACTTATATTATACGTAAAAGTTTTTACATGTACCTATTTGGATAAAATTATTGAAATGAATTTATTAAATCTTGTCTCATTTATTAATACGTATTTTTTTGACAATTTGTAAATTATAAAATTGACTTTTTGGTAAGAAATAATTTGATAAATCATAACATAGTACTTAATTAGATAATAAATCCGTTATCAAGTATTAGTAGACTTATACCTACTCATAAGTAGTTAAGAGTCCTATTACAAATCAAATTAAGGGCCTAATAAAACGAATCTTTTATTCCTTATGAAGTAATAATTGTTCAGGTACAAATTTTGTTTAGTAATATTATTGTAGATGGGAGATATTCACATAAAAAGTTATTTTCGAAGATTTTTGGTTTTTAATAAAAAAAAATATATTTTTATATGTAGGTATTTAATCAATGACATTTCATTTATTAAAGCTATCGTGCATTTTATGAAGATTTTTCTCTGGTATTTTGAGTAGGTATAATTAACTTTATTCTTCATTTTAAGCATTATTTACAAAAAATGTAGCAGCTACGAACTATACAAATAGATTTTCTATATTACTGAATAAAGCATTTAATAATTTATTTTTAATTCCAAGATCAAGTACGCCAAAGTTGACCATTTTACGCAACAAATATAATCGAAACGCAATAACGTGTCTCTCAGCACCTATATAACTATACTTATCTATACTAATTATTATAAAGCAAAAAGAAAGATTTGTTTGTTTGTTTGCATTAGAAATACTCCGAAACTACTGGACCGATTAAAAAAAAATACAGCTACATCATACGCGAGTGACATAGACTACGATATAATTTATGAGGGTGAAGTCACGGAAAATCAGCTAGTTTATAATAATATACTTATTTATATCACTATCATTATATATCGTTAAATTGTCGATAAATTTATAGTCGACCATTCTAATTATGTTCTTATCTATCTTTCGGAGATCGGACTCTACCTTTGTAAATGGTCCCACATATATGATAATTTATCTTTTTCTAACTATCTTTTTAATTATAAAGAAAATAGTAATTAAGAAAAAAATTATCTGTTTAAGAATTTTTCTTAAAGTTCTTAAAACAGTAATAACCTCTTAATCTTTGCAACATAGTTATTATGTCGATACCTAAATCTAAATAGACACATACGTATAATGACATATTAGAAATGAATTAATATAATAAACTTTTGATCGTATAATCTAACTGTAACCAAACTATAAATCGACTTATTTTGCCAAATAATAGCCGACTAACGACTTCCTATACTGCTACTACTGAATTACTTTCTCGACTAGTCGGAAAATATTTAAATATTTTTATATTGTGTAATTCTTTTAACACACATTGAAACAACATACTGAGCTAGCTAACGACTGTGCCATGGAGTTCAAAATTTTTGAATGAAGTTATTTCGACATGAAATAAACAAATGTATGATAGTAAAAATATTGTTAGTTATTGAAGATTATCAATTAATTACAATACTAACTTACAATGGACTTTGGTAGTGTTAAATCAATACAAGTTTAGCTAAACCTAAACTCAATATTTTTATCAAATAAACCGCTCCACGATAACTGTTGACAACAACACTTTGATAAGTTTTCAATAGATAAATATTCAATTCGTTGTGGTGTGTCCACAGGAGTACACTGCTGATCTGCAATCCAATTAGGTGTGAATAAAAAATCAAATAGAAATGAAGTTTCAAAATAAAGTGGTTCTAATAACTGGTGCAAGTTCTGGCATAGGAGCGGCGGCAGCTAAACTTTTCACTCAAGAAGGTGCGTCAGTAGTGATAGTTGGAAGGAATCAGGAAAAATTGGCCAAAGTTGAAACCGAATGCGCAGCGCTAGGCAACAGGCCATTGGTGATACGCGCTGACGTTGTCAATGATGAAGAAGCCAAAAAGATCATCAAAACTACCATCGACAAATACGGCAAACTAGATGTACTCGTCAACAACGCCGGAATCGCCAGATACGGATTTGTTGTTGACGGATCAGTAATGAAAAGTTTCGATGAGGTCATGAACGTTAATCTCCGAGCTGCTGTTCACATAACAAGCTTAGCTTCACCCCATCTTGTTAAAACAAAAGGTAATGTCGTCAACATTTCAAGTGTTCTAGGTTCCTGTGTTAAAGGCAAAGCACACGTCGCATATTGTGTATCGAAAGCTGCTTTAGATCAATTTACTAGGGCTGCAGCTGTTGAATTAGCCGCTCACGGTGTAAGAGTTAACTGCATTAGTCCAGGACCAGTGAATACTGATATTCAATTGAATTCTGGTCTCGAAACTAATTGGGAACGCGCGATAGCAGCCACTGCTTTAAACAGGATGTCAGAGCCTGAAGAAGTGGCGGAATTGATTGTGTTTGTAGCAAGCGACTCCGCTAAAGGTATAACTGGATCGAATTATGTGACAGACAATGGACTCATGTTGACGTAAATAAGATTTATGTTAATAAAATATTTTGTTGACAATACGTAGACTTATTATTGATAGTTTTGTGAATGAGATAATGCCAACTAAGAAGAGTTTACTATTTTCAAAAGCCCAAGTAGTTAAAATCTATTAGAATAATTTAAACGTTCGAATTGTTTTCTAATCTTCGATCAATTGTTAATAGAATTTTCTATTGGTCAGTTGATGTCAGGAATGTAGTTTGGTTTTAATTGGTACTCGTATTTTTGAAAAGTTATTACTTACTTCTTATACATATAAACTGAATCTGTGTCAATTTATATATATCTTTCGAAAATAAAAGCAACCTTTTAGTTTGATGGTGGATTTAAATAAATGTTAAGCATTTTATTAATTACGTTTATTAAACAAATGTGAAGTCAATTCACAATTAACCTGTCCGATGAATTGAGTGCTCAGATGTTCTTGCTGATGTCATCACAATCAGTTCTTTTATATCCCCACCTTACTCAGGTCTTCCTCATGCATGGTAAAGGCCAGCTGATGTGTTGTCTTTTCAAAGATTAGGTACCTACCCAATATATTATCGGGCGTCCGCGCGTATTATCAGTACGCTTCCAATTCAATTCGATTCCATCCAAAGGGAAGGCATGTATCCCATTAGTGGATTCTTTGACAGACTGATGATGAAGGTGGCCAATAATCAGATTGACCAATATTTTGGCAAAGTTTAAGGGCGCTTGTGCACTACACTGAATTTTCAGATCCGGCGGTCCGATTTTTTCCGGTCCGGAATGACATGAAAAACCCGGCTGAGTAGCTTGTGTACTTGTCCGTTTTTTCCTGATTGGAGCGGCGCATTGTAGTGCAGCTCTCTTTGAAGCTCAGGTCACTCGTGTTCTCTTTGAAGCTACACGTCACTCGACGTTCCAAAAATCTCATCGTACCTAGTACGATGAGATTTTTGGAACGTCGGTAATGGCGTTCGAAGACGTAGAAAGATACCTAAATAATTACCTGATTATTTTACATAAACCATAATAAATTATGGCAAGACGAAAGCATTTTTTTACTACTATCGGATGACTACGATCAGATGTAAAAACTTATACCTTTACTAATTCAGGAATAGCATTATTCACATAATAAAAATATCTGTGACATTAGAATAAAATTACTGATAATGGTCTAGTACTTAATGTTTAAATTTATAAACGTGCTATTTTTTTTTTCGAAGTTTTGTAAAAACAACTTTAAACTATTACAGAGATAGACCAATCGGTATTTCGTAAACAAATCGAGATTAGTGCCGTGTAAGCGGAGAATTATTATGCTAAATGAACTTTACGAGATCAGTTGACTGTATTATATATAGGCATAATTTTATACGCGTGGTGTAGTTTCTTTGAGCAGAAATATTTTCCCTTAGAATACTTCTATTTTTTAATTTATTAATGACACAAACAGTCATTTCACATTTTTTTAAATGCGAAAAAGACATTGAGTGTCACTTAATAATTTCTGTTAATCTTCTGTTTATTCTTTATTATTACTTGTTATCAAAAATTTACCTATACTTATCAATTGTCTAAAAAAATTCGATAATGACAAATTTCCAGGCAAAATTTCATCCCCTATTTTTCCTGATAAAATGTAGCCTTTCTATGTTCTTTCTTAAAGTTTAGTCTATTTACTATATTAATTTCCATTAAGATGGGTTCAGTTGTTTAGGCGTCTAAGCGTAACAACAATTATTTATCTTACCTTAAGTTATCGATACTTTTAATACGATTCTAAAATCTAGCTAAGCATCGATACTAGAACCATACGCTGATCAAATTATAAATAAATTCAAACTATACCGAGTTATTGTTATTGTATATAGTATTTTATAATCTACAATAAATCTACAATAAATATCGATTATAAGTTTATTGGAAATTAACAATATCGCCGAAATCGATTATACACAAATCGATTATTTTTTCCCAAGCCTATTCCTTATGAATTTTCCGGATCGCGGACACAGCAGTGCACAAGCGTAAACACGTTTTTATTGCCGCCATCACGGACCTGAAAAAACCGGTCCGGAATAGAGAAAAGTAAAATCCTGGAGGGTAAAATTCCTGACAGTGCACAGGCTAGTATTACCTATATATGGCCTGACATATCGGACCTGAAAAAATAGGACCGCCGGACATGAAAATTCAGTGTAGTGCACAAGCGCCCTAAGACATTAATTTTAGGTTTTTGTCCAAATTAACTAAAGTATTACGATAAGTTATTGAAAGCGTTACAATTTATTTAGTATTATTAATTAGAAATTATAGAAGAACCCCGTAGCCAAGTGTTTCGCGAGCCGGTTTCCATGCATCGTTGTCTCTAAGGACCTAGTGTTCGATTCCGTTCGGATCAATATAGAAATTGAAGTTTTCTATATTCATTCGTGTTTGGGTGTTGCCTCAGATACTTCATCATACGAGAGCTTTTGCTATTCATTATGGAATATAAACAATGTAATAGATTAGTCTAATAGATTAATCTAATAGATAAGTTTATTATGCATGTGTTTGGAACGGAGGTTAGTCGATAGTAGGTATGAAAAAAACATTAATATTAACTAGATGACATTTATAAGATGAAACCATCTGATAACTTCTTAAATTTCATCAATAAAGAAAGAACATATAAAAGTATGTTTTTCTTAATTTCAATAACATAATAACTAAACGTATTTCTATACAAAACATCAGTTATCCAAGATTATTCCACGAAGATAACCAAGTAATGAACTTGAGGCCCACCGTCATAAGTAAAGGCCGGCCTAGATTAAATTTATGCCCCCTAAAATAATTAATTCCCTTTAAACTTCATTAAGAAACCCGCATAGGTGTAATTACAATGAGGCAAGGAATCTTAATTGTCGAATTGAATACGAAAACACGGTCGTAACGTTCATAAAACAATTTTTGTTCAATTGTCACTGTTGTGGTCTCGAATCCGATGCCTCACTTGGGTTGTAATTCAGATTTTCATTACACAAAGTATAATTGTTAACTTATGATATGCAAACAAGTATGTGATATCGTCTAATATACCTATATTTCCAAAATATATATAAAAAACAATAATTATTGTAACATAACAAATATTGAATTTACTAAAATTTTAAATCTAGCAACAAGGAAGTAATTAGTTATTAAATGTCATCATTAGTCATATCATACGCTCTGCTTACCCCGCAAGTGATACGGTATGAAGATATTATAGATAGGTAATTAGTAAAGTACCAAGATATTGTTTGACGTGACATTTTTTTAGATTGTAATTGATACACCAATACTATTATATCGTTGCTATTTTATAACTCTTATATAATTCTCTCATTAACAAAGTAAAAATTTTATCAGCATTGATTACGGCCCGATAAAAAAAATCGTAGTCACTATTTGTATTGTCCGTTCTTGTTCACCGTGTGTCGCCGAACATAACACCGGGCGTTATTCAAGATCACATAATGGGATGGATATATGGCCCACTGTCGGTCAAAGGGCATCAGCCGAACAATAAGACGCTATAACACCACACCGTTATGATCCCAACACAATGAGTCCACCTCAGCATGAATTAGCCGGCTAACGCTTTATGAATTCACATACGCTTCGGCCATTGTTGATTTTAATTAATCAAAGGATTATTTGTGAGGCTAAAACTGGTGTTGTGCAGACAATGATTAAGACACGCAGCTTTCTTAGAAGGAAGTTCGCTGAATTTAGGAACGATTTCTGCAAATTAATCTATTATAAATTGTAATTATAATAATGCTTGTGTTGTACTGTATATCGATAGTTAAATTGGTGCTGAAATGAAACTGATAGCTAAACCAATAAATATTCTTACGACTGCTTTAACCGCTGAGCCACTTTGGACCTAACAGGACTGACGAATCTTTCAAGCACTTGTTACTTTTTCGCTGGTACAGAGCGTATTCTCATCAATGTTCAGGCAATCCACCCAAACAGTCAAAAGAAATATTTTTACAAATATTTAAACTTCCGATAAAGATGAAATTTTGATCTTATTATTATATTTGATCAATTTAGTATTCTATCAATATTTTAAAATGAAATATGTCCTCTTATTTTAAATTGGTGAGAAAAATATATAAAACCAGTCTAGTACTTATATTTTTCATTTGACTCCACGTTATCTGTTTTCTGTCATAAATTTATCAGAATTTACTTCATAATTTATTTCATCAATTTCGCATTCATAATGCTATACGTTATGGGTTTGAACCCCATCTTAAAGTGCCAGGGACCAAGTGGATTTTTTAAGTATTTTTCATTAAGAATATTTCCCAGTATAGCATTATGAATGGGAAATGGATCAAAATCATTTTATGCTCAGATCAGAACGCGTCATGGCTTTTCTTCATTGCCACAACGCGTTGAGGTCGAATAGCATGTCAGCCAAGACACGGACTTCGCTGTATGGTTATTCTGCGAATTCCAGAACACGTTGTGAAGTATTTTTTCGATCGATTTCGATCTTTGAGCGTAACATCTACACTCAATATTATAAAGAGGTAAAGTTTCTAACTGTGTGTTTGTTTGTAGGAGTAATCTTCGAAAATACTTAAACGATTATGATTTTTTTTCACCTACGGAAAGCTAGATTATACGCAAGTGACATTGACTTTGCATTATTAGAAGTCGTATTTTGTCTTGTACTTTTATTCTGGTTGTAGCATATCTGTTTCATTTACGTACTTTATTTTAAACTTTTGTAAAAGACAAACACGAAAAAGCTCCTTTCTATAACAAATAAATCAGACAATCTCTCTTATTTGATATTCAGTTCTGGCTAAAATCTAGAGTTTACATACATATATTTAATAATGTTAATTATCAACTTCCATTGAGGCCTTTTCTTTGACGATGTTCTTATGTTTATAAGCAACAATGAGAAGAAAATATGATCACCAAAAACATTTTCATGTAAAGAACTGGGACCATTCTAATCGCACTATCAAGAACTTATTAGATCTCGGGTAGAGCCAAGCTTCAAACACTACATTTTATTCAAACATATGGTTCGGCCGTTTTGCTACTTCTTAATGTATCTAAGCTGAAAATATTATATACATCTTATTACTTTTCTGTTGTACCATAGTGCTTCATTATAAAAATATAATTTAAACCAAGCATTTACGCCCAATCTCTTTATAAATGATATCCATGGATGCAGAACGCAGATATATTATGGACCTAATTAGAAAAATTCATCTAAAAGCAGTTTCAATTCCAACATTCCGTCATTGGTCGGACTCTTAATAACCAGTTTTTTATGCTTACCACCTTTAAGTCTTGGTGTTAAGTGTCAATATTGTCTAAAGGAGGTGTTGCTGATGGTAAACGCATCTTTGTATTCAATATTGACTCGTCAACAGTGGATTTTGTTTGAAACTTTTCTCATTTCGTATCCCTACTGAGTAAAAGGACCTCTGGCGCATTCGACAAGTCTGCAATATCAGACTTGTATTGGATAAAAGCAGCTGCACTACACATTATTTAGTTAATATGTTAAAATTGGCATCTATCTATACTAATATTATGAAGAGGGAACATTACATTTTTTGTTTGTTTCTAACGGATTTACTGAAAAGCGTCAATCTAAAGTTTCACTGGAAGTGAGTAACATGAACGTAAAGTTTTAATATGAAATAATGAAGAAAAAAATAAACCAAGACGAATTAACCCACTGATTTTTTCGAGTATTTAACGGCATTCGCTTTTCATTATCATCTATGTGGCATATCTACACAATAATTGTCTAATTTCGTTTTTAAATGTTTTTATTTTATAAATATATATTTAAATTCATTAAAGTAAAAAAAAATAAATAGGTTTTTATTTGTTGAACCTCTGATAACGTGATAGCGCTGTATTCGACGCTGTATTTTAACGAGACAGCTCTACAACTAAGTTATTGTACGGTCCGCTATTCGATAAGAAAATGACGCATTTCTGAGCAGTAAAAATGATAAGACCTCTAATATCCAATCGAGAATCGTTCCTAATAAAAGCTCTCGTAACAAAAGTTTCCAATAAATTAAAGAGTGTACTATAGAAGACCGTAAAGAACAGACACTGAGCCGTAATAAATCGTCACAAGTCGGCTCCGTACAAAAGCGTTGCGTGGAAGCGAATTATTAGTGTCGGAGAATGCAATTTGCCAGACCAAGGCACCAATATGTCTCCTGGCCAAATGGATAAAAATCAACCACTCCGGGTCAAGCTCAGCTAGATAAATAAACTATTTATATTAGCAGAAGATACTTAATTTTGTAAAATGGAACTTAATTGTGTAATATATCTTTTAAAAAACGTGGTGGATTCAGTGCAAATGTAGTTTGAATTTTAACTATGATTGTTATTGGAGTTTCAGTGGTTGAGTGGTTATGAATGAGTTTATGGGTGTCGCTATCTCTAGAACCCCAAGCGATTCTCCAGGACGGGTTCGTAAAAAAAATATTAATTAATTGTTGAAAAATTGATAAAAATAAAAATCACAAGGATAATCAAAATTGCCTGGCGAAGTAAGGCACTTTTGTTTCCTCGAAGATACATAACATAGGTATAGTGCAGTCATTTTGTGCAATGTCGAGATGTCCGTCATCTTAATCTAATAGTTTGTCTCTTAATCTGGGTGTCAGGACTACATAAATCACCTATTAAATTGTTAACACAGTACTTGTATAATTACAAAACTTAAATAAAAAACTTACACAAAATTATTAACATACAAATGATAATTCAAATCCTTCACGGCTCTTTACATTTTAATTTGTCATTCGACTACATATATCGTCATGTTTTGTGCGCTAGTGCAATCCTGTGCAATCATTAAAAGATCTCGGCGTTCGCGCGAGTCGTTTAAAGACAATAGACGGTTGTCTATAGAGTCCTCCTCTATGGCAGGTCTATAGTCTATAGCGCAGTTTAGTCTATGCGCGGTCCCCATTCAATTTCGAGTCGCTCGCAGTGAATACTGAATGCGTTTCGTTCGAAGAAGATCATGAAAGAACTGCCTTTCGAAAGTTATAGTTTTAAAAAACAAATTAAATATCACAAAATAATTATAAAGTAGTCGATATGTTAAGATCTGTTAACCTTGCTTTGAACTGTAATTAAGTTTCTTGAACTAGTTAATAAGAATTATTTAATGGACTGTGTATTAATGGTGTCCGTTGCTCCGCGGAAGTCTGTTATTATAACTGTAGAACTATCATCAAGTTTTTCGGTCAAAAGTGATAGATATCATAAGTACATATTATAAGTACGTTACAGTACCTTAAACTCTTCACAACAAGACTAGCAACTCTAGCTAGCAGAAAGAAAGAAAAATTGTTTAATGTTAGTACACATAGCACACGCAACAACACAAAACATTAAGCAATAACAAAAGCATTTGAAACACAAACCGTTAATGTGTATGACATGTGATGCCAACACTGGACCCAGCTCAGTATAAGCAGCTGGTAGGACCAGCTGTATTGGTAGTCTACCGAATCCAGTTGTGACACCATGGAAAACAACAAACAAAAAATAAATGAACAAACAGACAAAACAATAATAAAAACAAGAAATATTACTTATGCAATCTTTTTTATGGTCGCATAGGCTAGATTTAAGTGCCTACCACGACAAAATTGCGTTTGTCAAACTGTCAAATTGCCGAATGCTTATTGATGAAAGATCGATGATACGTCATCCTTTATGAGGACTTTGTTATTGGATGATTTCTAGACCAAGGTCTGGTGATGATGGAGCTGAAATGTGGTCATAGGGACTTAGACATGAAATAACGCAACTGGCATGGGTTTGGGCTCGTTAGATACGTCTTTACATCAACATATTAAGACAAAAGTAAAAATTAAATATGATAAAAAAGGTTTTTAACCCTTTACTGCATGATTTATTATAGCGTTGAAAAAAAAAATATTTCAGTGTGGAAATAGCTTTATTTAATCATCAATAAGACATATTGAGAAAGAAATTTTGAAAAAGTTTTATATTTTGGTTTTTTTTTACGGAACCATATATGGGCTCGTATGCATTGAGACAAAAACCATTACAGACACATATGGTATTGTATGCAGCAAAACAAAGAATTTATAGAATATTGAAAAAATAATAACAATATAATTATATTAATTATAAGTGAAATTGAAAGAAACAGTTTCTTTTTTCATTATAGCATAAAAAAACTTTACACTTGGAGCATTTAGTATAAGTTTTCATTGAGCATACTTGACAATGCTGACGATTCTTCTGCCATTCAGGCCAATGACCTATACTGTCCGTCCTTACAGAGTTTAGGGGAAGCTCTTGATGTTTTTCTGGGATTTTTCTCGTCTTTTTAGATGTAGGTGTTCCAAGATTTGATCTGAATGGGACAGGCATTGAGGGAACATCGCTTTCGGAATCTAAATCATCATCATCACTTAGCATGCCATCACCAGGAATGAAATTAGTATGAAGGTTTTTTCCGTAAAAACGCGCTGGGTCCATTCTGCCAAGCAAGAGAAAAGGCAAATTTTTGAAGCAAGCAAAGCATAATAAATAAATAAAATGTATAAAAATGTGTAATATGTATAAAATTTTAGCTGTTATAAATAAATAAAACTTTAAATGCTAATTTGCTTGAGCGCATGCGATTCCATATTTGTCCTAGCAAAAAAATGTCTTAGTGCATACGAGACCAAATATGGAATCGAAAAAAAACTAGCTGTAAAGTATAAAAAACAATTGAAAAGCGGGAAAATTATCATTCGTCGAGAAAGATGAATATATCGACTCCATGAAAATATTTTTTTTTATCAAAAAGTACTTACGTATTACTCTGTTATAGTTTTTTGAAAATGAACAACTCGCACTTCGATTCTGCTTTTTCGCCCACTTGCTTAAAAGTGAGGTTATTTCGAAATGTCATCAAACCATAGACAATATTTTTGCGTTTTATTATTGCTAAATATATATTTAATGAATTAAAATAGTTTGAATTGTTTTATAATACTTAGTTTGGAAATAAAAATTAATTAAAACTTCAATACCATATATGGGCCCATATGCGGTAAAGGGTTAATAAATAAACTTTTAGTTGTGCGCACTTAACCGTGAATAAATAAATTCTAAACAATTAAAGTTCCTATAATCAAAATTTTCTCTAACAGTAATTGACTTGAAAATTTGTTTATTTACGTTTCAGTGCGCACAAATAAATGGTTGTTTTTAAGATTTTTTTAAATTGTATATTAATTTTTGAAATTTAGTTTACATATTTTTCCAAAGGCGTTACGTAAAGAAAATTTCAAATATTACCAGCCCCAACGAGCAGTTATTTATGGAATAAACAGATTTCATAGGGTGTAAACATTGATTCCCCTCTGGCATTCCTGAAGATACTTGACCTTACATTCTATTCAATATAATATTTGCCATTGGAAAACCATAGTGCATTGTATCAAACAGTATGTAATCGTTTCATGGGATTTTGAAAAAGGAAAACATGCTGACTCATTTTTCAAAGAGAGTTAACATTTTATAAAAAAGTAACACCGTATTAAAAATTGAATAAATATCATTAAACTTTAAAAAAACTTGAGATTGGGTAGATTTTAATTTTAAATATATTGAATTATTGGTTGTTTTAAACGTTATTTAAATTTCTACGGGATTGCTACAATTTGGAGGACAGGTGTGAGTGAATGACAAATAAGTCAACAGTGCCACGGGTATTAACAGTAAGAGGACTCGAACGATATCAGATATATCGTTAAAAAATAAATTACGAAGCAAAAAATTATTTAAAAAATACTCAATGAACACAACAATACAACAACAGACAGTAATAATAATGATAAAAGTAAAAACTTTAAAATTATAATATAAATAAATAAAAAAATATAAACCCACTAACACCCACTCACAAGACTTCAGTTACTCCGTGACTATGGCGTTTGTAACAGTGTCGAAACATCGAACAAGGTAGCAAAGCCGTAGATAACTATCTTCCTAATCTTATCATTTGGTTTTGGGCAATATTTTTTCTGCTTTTTATATATCAACTGTGTCATGTAAAACGAGCGGCCAAGAAGGTTTAGATTCTTGAGGCACCCTTTTATTCGATACTATTGCATAGAAAGGATTGTGTACAATTAACGTGATGATTTTAAAATACTTACTTATTGTTGTATTTGGTTTATTTACAATTTTTCTTATAGAAAATGCTTAAAAATTCACGAGTTCCAGGTACCATGAAAAACGGGGCAGAGTGTCCAAAACTATTAGTTTTTGAATCCTTAGTCCTTATTTTAGTTTATAGAGTGACTAACAAATATATAAATTTTCCGTTCGACAAAAGAGTATAATTTCGAGTAGAATTAAACTAACTGGTGATTTTTTATAACTTAATTTGCATTTTATCCTATTAAGATTATTTTTATTCAAGTATAGACCCAATCAATATGATGTAGTTTGCTCATTTTCAATTACGTTTTGTTTGAAAAATTTACACAAAACAAATTGAATATTTCTGACTTTACGCTTCTGAAATTTGTGATATATCAAAAGATTTAGGGACATTTTTTTTATATATTGCATTTTTTACATTTTCAAATGACATGAATCCGTTCATCTAAATCATAATAAATTACCTGCTAGTTGCTGGCAACACTTACTCGTGATTAAAAACACCCGCGAACGTATAATAAATTCTGAGAGACTTTGTTTTGCCCGCTTTCAAAAAAAAAACGAGAATACTGTCGTATTTCCCAGTGCGCTCGTAAAGTATCCAACGCCAGTATGGGATAGAATATGCACACTCGATATTGTTTCTTTGAATTTTAAATACGGTGACGAATCAAGATGGCGCTCTCCCGCCAAAAATTTGTAACCTCAAACCCTTAAATGTTTATGTTTAGGGACGATATTCGCGCCAAAAATTGGCAGTTTATTTTTTTTTAAAAGAGTTAGGGTGTGCGGTATTGGTGTTGTATATTCCATGATGCACATAATGGTGTTAGAAATAAGGTTGAATTTAGGTTTGTTAATAGAGAATACATCTTTGGAGAACACGTTTAAATATTTTATTATATGTTAATATTTGTTTTCTCCTTCTATTTCCCAATTTACGTTTATTGTTTGTTTATAATTTTATTATTGTTGTATGGAATATGGATGAATATGGATATACTCGTGTGCTTATAGGCTATTATTTACGCGGATGTAGTCAGGCAGAACGGTGAGTATATAATAGCTGAAATATAAAACCAGCCACTAGAATCTTATTTTCTTCTTATTATAAAAATATTTTTTGTATTTTATTTTATCATTAAAGTACTATTCCTTCCTTGTTTTATCTTTTAAGCGAAAACAAAGGTTAATAGAAGTAATTGAAATTCCGATAGTGGCATGATGCTAAAATTTCCCTGACGGAAAACCCGACGCGGGGCAAAAGAAAAGCAAATGGTAACTTGACGCGCGAGACGCCAACAAAACCATGTGTAAGTGTACACTGATCATAATAATATGGATGCGGTGATTCTAGACGACGATATGATCTTAGTGAAGCTCGCAAGCTAGTTACAAGGTATCGCTATCTGTGAGGTCCTGGGTTTGTCAGTCGGGTTTCTGTAAAAATAAAACTTTTCTATATTGTTTAGGTTTAGGTGTTGTGGTTCTTTTATTGTTTCAGCTTTCCATAATACAAGTGCTTAGGTACTTAATGTAGAATCTGAGCATTGTATGCGATGTTATCTAATATTAATAAAAAACGGCAAATTAGAACGACGTAGATCTTGAATATTGAATACAGGCATTTGAAATGGTTTTGTGTAGTTGATTGGGTTTAAATTTAACTACTTAATATTGGTATTACTTGAAAGGTTTTTTTTTGCTTATTATGGGTACTAGTTGAATGTTTTTTTTACATAGTCAGTTTTTGTTTCAACGTAAATAACAACGCTGTCCTAGCATAGAAGTTTAATCAAATGATTATAAAGGTAATTAATTTTAGGTTTATTTCATTGTAGTTATTTGCTATCACAGTGCAAACTCTGTGCGCGACGTAGATTTTGAGGCTGTTTTTTGCTGTTAAAAATAGCTTCAATTATTCGAATTTGTTTTATGTTATTAAATTAACAAAAATAATAACGTGTCCTATATTTTCTTAGTTTCATGTCAACTGCTGCGAGTAGTCCAGACTAGTCCCCTTTGGATTGCAGGATAATTCTCATGATATGCACAATATCCGAACGTCAGTTTGTTGATTTGGATCACTTCCTTTTAAAAACAGTTACCAAAATCCATTATCGTATTAGAAAGTTTTAGTGACAAAAACGGTTTTTATATACTAAGTTACTAATGCCATAAATCACTTTACTTTGCGTTTGCCGCACTTCCAAAGACATGTGAGCCCTTGTTTTTCACTGGAAATGCAATTGTTAACACCCAGCGATCCGCGCTGGGCCTGCATGATAGGTCACTTCCGATCCCGAAATCCTGTGAATATTAATAGGATCGTGATAATACTTTTTACATAATACTATTTTAATCTAATCAGTTTTAATATTTCTTATACTTTAATTTTTTTTAATACCAATCTATCGATAGCTGACCATCAGAATCTTAGATAAGTTATCATGGAGTCGATAACTAGTCTGAGATTCTGTTGGCACAAGCGAATCAAAATAGCTAATAATTTAGTAAAATATTATATTACAGTCTTCGAGTTAGTCTTGATTTTGAAAGGTAGTGAAGGCATTAAAAATAGTGTATATTAATTTAATAACTCAGTTGAATCAAATAAAATATACACACTGTAATGACGAATAGTTACTCAGTATAGTTATCTCTATTTGTTTTTATACTTACTTTACCTACATTTTTTAACAACATTTATGACTTTGTTAATTGTTTTTAAAGTTCATTTTTGTCATACTAATCTCTTTTCTTACGTACTACTCCCAAAAAACTATGCGTTTCATTATTTGAGTCCCGTAGGTAATTTTGATGTAGCCCAGGTTGAATGGGAACTAACCATGACTCTTAGCGGTATAATTACGCCGAAATTTTCGGATACACTCCAGACCAGATCCTCGAGTGTTGGCATATTCAAAAATTTTCAATACAAACCGCTGCCGTGCGGAGTGTTCGGAACTGATATACGGCAACAGGGATTGGCGAGCATCAAGCATTTTTTTACATAATATTGGAAGAAAGTGACCAAATATGGTACAGTATATCTAAAATATTTTACTGTAATTAATTTGTAAATTATTATTTATAGTAATAAATACACTATGAAATAAGCCAAGTCAATTCATAAATCTTATTGAGAATTAACAAAGAATCATGTCCACTTTCTGTACATTGTTACATATAAGTTTTTTTTTAAAAGCGACCTTAAATGATAATTGAAATTAGTTTTTGCTAAAATATAATAATATCTTAGTATTTTTTCATCTGTAGGCCAGGCAGATACGTTATAACAGCTGTCAATACTTGATATAATTGTGAAGCTACTTTAGAAAATAATGCATTAAAATCAAAACTTTTTGAAGTTTTGACTCGTAAACTACCATATGACGATAGAATTTTACCATATGACGATAGAATATTTTTTCGTATTAAATGAAACGAAACGTAGCAAAACATCATTTGGTCCGAATCGCATTCAGAAAGTGTAACAAAGCGATATTTAAGGGTCCGAATAGCATTCGGGTAGTTATCATAGTAGGTACTATTTAAAAATTATAATATGCCTAGTAATTTTATCTTGACTTTATTTTAGGATTTAATTTCCTGATATGAATTATGTAAAAATAAGCTAAATTTTGAGATATATCACATTACTAGACACGATAGTAAATATGTAGGTCAATTGGACATGGTTCTCTCCTCCTATTAGGTATATTTAAAGAAAAAGTTTCAGCACGACATATTAGGGATTATGTTCCATATTCACTTTCCTCCATGATTTCAAAACCAGTATTAAAATGCGTAGTGTTCCTTTTGATATTTGCCTACCTGAGAACATAACAAAATAATAAAATGATTGGAAATTATACCATTTCATTTCTTTCTTGTTCCCTTTGATTTTCACGTTCCTTTTTGATAGTATCTGATATTAGTTTTCTATTTTGAAATTATTGTAACATTTTAATTTCTTTGACATTATGTGAATGATAATAATATAATTTAATAAATCAATCGTTAATTTAATTAATTGTTTGATAATTATACTTGTATGATGTGATTTCATCATCAATAAATTTGCATGCTATTGTTGATGGCTAAATGGGCTGGACTCATTAATATTGTATTTCTACCTATGATGTACCACATTTTAAGGCAAATAAATATTATTATTATTATAAATATTATTATTATATTATTTGCCCTACCAAAAAACATCTGTCATCTCTACTCGGTAACTACCACGTGGGTGACATATTTTATAAAGTCGTGGGAAAGCAGCAAGTAATCAAATAATTATATAGATCGCGTGTGTTAAAAGTCATTAAAACTGGGCATGTTGGAAAACAATCATGAATGTCTAGGGAGCTAAGACGCGTAGTCGTGAGGTATTAAGCGACATAATGAGCAAAAGTATAGTATGTTTGAGATTAACGTTGTTTAGTATTTGTAAATTGCTAAATATAGATATCTGTCTCGTTGTCCGTGAGATCAGTGTGTCGCGCGTATTATCAGAGCAGAGGGCAGGATGGATATCAAAAGATTTCTCATAAAAAATGAACGACCGATGTCGAGACGTGAGTAGCTGGAAGCTGTTTTACCGGCAAGTGTACTCTACAGATTATTTCCGATGAATGAAGCAAAAAAGATAGGTAGATATTCATCAGTACACGTACAACATAGCTATTAGCTGGTTTAGTACTATTATGTTGGTGCCAAGTCTGTTGTATTGCTCACATAACTAAACTCATTTTCAAATAAAAGGTAATAACATAGCTAATAAAAAAAATGAAATTCTGTTGACTAGTGGTTCTACAGACTCTCCGCATGTTGTTTTTCGGCTTTTAAACATCACTTCAAATTCTTTCATTAAGATGTAACGTTACTATAATATTATAAATATATTCAGTAATCTTTGGTTTATTTCAGACTACTCGTTACTTCCTGATTCACCCGCATTGTCAATAAAAATAAGGTGTTTATTTCGTGATGAAAAAATTGTGTATCACTCTCTTTCACCCTTGAGCTCCCAAGTATCATCACAACTCTCACAACTACTATAGTCGTTCCTTGCGATTTGAAAGAACAACAAACAAACACGCTTTCCCTATTTATAAAATTAGTATTGATATCAAATTCTTATTAATCTACGTAGAAAAATATCCTGTAAGTGTCTAATTATTAATACATTTTATTTATCTATACAAATATTTAAAAAAAAAACGGTACACACAAAAAAAATTGTCTCGTATTCTTTGATATTCAATGATCCATCAACTTCAGAAAACAGTTAAAGAAAAAGAAACTTTCAAGTTATTGAACTTAAATACGAGATGCGTGCACGTAACTTTGCAAACGAATCCATATGGATTTCATATAGCTTTCAATACTGAAACGATTTCAATGTATTTCACTTATAACGTTTATTTATTAAAATAACGTAATGGACGTAGTGTATGAATTTTAAAATATTGGCTTTTTCACTGCCCCCACGAAATCTTTAGGAATAGAAGTAGTAGTCGATTACTCTAACAGATTGTAGGTCGAAATAATATAAAGAGGAAAGCTGATAAAAGTTTTGGAGAGAAATAAATCTTATTATTATTATTCGGTAGGTTCCGAAATTCCTGTACTAATTTTAAAAATTCTTTCACCTAAGAAAAGCTTTATCACACGCGCGAAACATAGGCTATAATTTACGCGGGCGAAGTGGCGGGAAAACAGCTAGTAAGATATTTACTAAAAATAAATGGGGATTGTATTATAATTCATCTTTTTGATTAAAAATTTAGTAGTGTTACATACATTATTCGATTATAAATTAAGTAGCTAAGGCTTTTGTATTATGGAAATCTGAAACAAAGAAGGTACCGTGTAAATTTCTTGTCCGGCAGAAGAAACAGGCTCAAACTCCAGGACGCGAACACAGACGTAAAGTCACTGTCTGCGAGTGACCCTGGGAGACTTGGGCTGGCTGGAATAATGTCAAACGGTGGAATATTGGCTTCAAGTAATGTCAATATACCTATTATATTTAAGGGTGTCTACTCATGAGGAGTAGCTCCTCTCGGTCATAAACATTAATGCAACTGGTACTAGTACAAATTAATCAGAATAATAATTGCCATTAATTATATCATAATAAGTAGCTCGTTGGCGTAGTGGATTAGCGCCGCGGCCCGTGATCGTAGTGGTTAAGCAACTTTCGCAAGGGTCGGTCACGGGATGGGTGACCAAAAAAATTATTATCTCGAGCTACTCCTTGCTTCGGAAGGCACGTTAAGCCGTTGGTCCCGGCTTCATTTGCAGTCGTTAATACCCTCCAATCCGCATTGGGCCAGTGTGGAGGGTCATGGCCCATCCTCCTTAACCATCCATAAGGAAGGCCTGAGCCCCTGCAGCGGGGACGTAAAAGGGCTGACGACGACGACGATATCATAATTATATGATATCATATTTTTAATCAACCAAAGCTACAGAACATTCATTGAATTTAAACATAACAAATGTACTGTAAACTTCATGTCATGATATTTATTACTTACTGCCGAAATCAAAACAACGGGGTGTGTTCTTAATAGAAATTATTGTGATTGCTTGATATAATCTGTGACACGTCATGGGGAGAATTTTTAATTTTCCTAATAGATTTAAATGTGGATTTGGAATTCCACTATCTAGATATAATGTATAACACGGTCACTTTGAACGCAGCGCTTCAGTTGGCATTAACAAATATTTAGTTGTCAGAATATATGCTGTTGTTAACTTTCCAAAAATAAATTCAATCGGCTAAATTATCTTAATCAAGTTTAAAGATATTAAGATTTATCTTATAGTAGTTCAAATTATAACTTTGTAAATGACGTTATTAAATGTCAAAAAATTTACCAGGTTTACTGTAGTTACGCTTTTTTATACTAAAGAAGTGAAAAACCTGTGTTTAAGGTATGTTATGTGGTAGTTCTATCTTCTAAACCTTCAAGTAATCCTACTTATATTATTAAGTATCGTATAGATTATTTCCTAGTTACCGGAAAGGAAATATGAAAGTAATTAAATTAATGTTTAAAATTGTAATGCATAAACGAATCAATTTATGAGTATGTATATTTTTTTCAAATAAAGTAAGTATTTCGTTATTAGCGCTGATAACGAAGTGACCTATTAATACGTATATCAAAACGATACACATGACAACCGGCCCCGCCTCACAAGTTGTGGCCTCAACACGTGATATTATACAATATCCGTGATTTTTTTCTTACAAATCAAGTACTATTTAAGATTAGAAATTTTATATAATTCTTATATAGATTGTTGTGTAACATTTAAATGTGAAATTATCAGTTAACAGTACTTATTCAGTTCAAATCAAATAAATTTATTTTATTTCTGATAACATATAGGAAAAAAAAAATTTATTAGAGAATCATTTTATCGCTATTAGAACATTTACAAACAATAATATTTTTTTGTTATTTTCAGCCACTTTTTTCATTATCGTTAAGCTATCAATCATTTTTATATCCAAATATGTTATAATATGCCGTATTACAAATTAATTAACACTGTTGTTGCTACTGGATTATCGTCATAAGGTACAACAATATGTTAGGGCCTAAAAGGTTCTATGAGGAAGTTTGTATTATAAAAAAGAAAGCACTAAAAAGCACCTCACTAGATGGTGACTCTAGCAAAAGTTGATTTTTGCAGGAAACGAATGGACCAAAGATAGTCATTTCCGTTCCTTTTAACCACAGAACATAGAGAGAGAATAGAAGTATAATGATATTGATTTAGTATGGGAACCGAGTGTCGCCTCTCCGCACACAAATACAGATTAGATGAAATGATCATTTTGTTCACTACATGAAAAACTGCCACGCGATACGTTCGTGATAACATAAACAGAATCCCAAAAAGATACTAAGCTAAGAAATCACACGATTAAAAACAAACTCTAATTCAACGTGATAATAAATAATTTACTTTAACATGAATGTTGAACTGTCACGTGGCTGTATACGGGGATACCAGAAGGGAAAAAATATTTTAAGATTATGCACATTTTAAAAAATTGGGGACATCATTTTATGTGCGAACTATTAAGATTAGATTTTGCTGTAACCAAGTGAATATTAAAAAATAACGCTTTTCCCTATATAACTTCTTTTAAAAAACGCAGTACAAAAACTAAGATAACTTAATGATAAACTCTATCATATGTCTGTGGAGTAATATAATTAAGCGAGGGAAAGTGTAAAAAAAAAACAAAAATTAAGAAACCAACAGAATTTTTGTATTAATTACATTAAGCCTAATTTGTAATTTTTTCTTACTGGTATCATTCCGATTGTGCATATTAGTGATGTGACATAATAGTAGTTGATGAAATAAGAGGTTTAAATTTTGTTATGAAACAGTAAAATGTAATTCAGTTCGACAATGTTCTACAGTGGTTTGATAGTAATTATTTAAAGCTTAATTCAAATAAAATGAAATACATAAAGTTTGCATTACCTAATGTGAGGCATATTAATACACTTATAAATGTAAATAGTGAAAAAGTTGAGTTGGTGAAATCGACAAAGTTCCTCGGTATTACACTAGATTCCCGACTGCAATGGGATCCTCATATTGATAATTTGTCAAGTAGACTAAGTTCTGCAGCATTTGCTGTTAAGCAAATTAGACTCTTGACAAATGTTGAAACGGCAGGATTGGTATATTTTAGTTATTTTCATAGTGTAATGACGTATAATCTATTGTTGTGGGGTTCTGCGGCTAGCATTCAAGATATTTTTATTCTACAAAAGAGAGCTGTCCATGCTATATATAATTAACGGTCTAGAGAATCTCTCAGAGAAATATTTAAAGAAATAAATATTTTGACTGTTGCCTCTCAATACACCAATGAAAATATTATCTACGCAAGAAAACATTACGCAAAAAAAAAGTAGTGTTCATAATCATAACACAAGAAATAAAAATAAACTTGCCGTTCCAAGCTTCAGACTTCAGAAAACCAGAGGATCAATGCATTTACATTGCTATGTTCAATAAAGTTCCACAAAATGTAGTTGACCTACCCATAAATAAATTTAAAATTCATGTAATGAACATATGTACTTATGAGTAAAGGCTATTATAAAGTTGATGATTATTTTAAGAATTGCAATGCATGGAATGAATAGCCATCGCTTTGTTCTATAAAGACTAATTATATGTTCAACCTATGTCCTACAGACTTTGAAAGTTGTATTTATTATTGTGATTAGATATGAAATGACATGATTTATGTAAATATCATAGGGCTGGTAAGTTTCTTTCGCTTGTTCTTCTTGTCAGCTAAAAGACGTCCTGAACAAGTGGTAGGGGAAAAAAATTTTTTGGACGATTCAAAAGCAATTCATAATAACTAATATGATCATTACAATAATAAATTGATCATAGCCATGTTTGTTTTACTTTATTATTCTAAGTTTTATAACTGTAATAATAATAGTACCTACATTTTTAATTGCAACGACTGGACAATAAGGAATCGCTGGTCAAGTATGAGTTTGAAAGCCGTGACAAAAAAGTTTGAAGACAGACACAAAAGCGATAACGTACAAACGTCAATCTACATATAAAGTCACATACGTTTGAGACATGCGTTTATAAACTTATGTGCAAATATGAAGCAACAAAAAAATTGATAAAAGCTGTTCTGTGGGCGGTTCTTTAAAGTGGCTATCTTAACTCGATTTCTATAATAATGGTTTCCGATTATGAATCAGCATAATAAAGTAAATTAAATTGACGCCTATAAATTAATTTTGTAAATTAAATTCACACCACCAACAATATTACGTTAGTTGAAAACATGATTTTTTGTTTGTATAGATAATATGTTGTTTTGAAATTCATTTGATAGGTTTAGGTCTAAAACGGATAGGACAAAATAAATTATGTAAACAGGGCAATCCGTTGTAAAGTTATTAGGGAAACTGAAATATAAGTAATGCAAAATAAGTGAAATCCAGTTTCACCAGTTTCTAATAAGACCTATTAGGCCAACACTCGTAGCTTTTCACGAAGTTTCGTTTGATTTATATATTGTTCATAAAACGTTGATATACTTCGTAACTTAGATATTTATAGCACATCAATATTTTTTAATATTTATCTGCGTGTAAATAATTAACCGAATCTTCGTAAAAAAGTGCCTGAATAGTTCATTATTTCATCTGTTCAGTATCAATTCATCTTTTATTTTCAGGAGGCACAGCACTATTTTTTGCAAAAGTGCACAATATGATTTACATTGCTGTCTAGAAACGGGGTTAGAAACATTAATGTTGGTTTGAGCAAACAATGTATATTTTATTTGAAATTGTGTCAAATTATTACGTTTTTTATATTTTAGCACTAAAATTGTACTTACCAGTGAAAGGAAATGTTTGCATTAGTTAGATTGTATACTTTGTTTTGCTTTTTGCAAGTGATAATAGCACAAAACGGTATTTTTTATAGAAAAAATCAGTAAAATCACCACTCGACGATTGACGAACGACTGACAAATATAAAACCGAGGAAAGGGCGTCATATGAGTAAAAGCGCATATGCCAGCGACGCTTGCCCCGCCCACTTACTACTTCTATTCTCTCTCTATGTTCTGTGCTTTTAACTAACATTTTAAAAATCTGAAAGTACAAATAGAATATGAGTTTTGAAAATTAATTTACTTTATACATGAAAGAAAACCGTAAGGGTTGTCATGGAGAAATCAAGACAATATCGTAGCGACATCTATTTTAATTTCGGTATCTAATGTTTTTTTTTAATACTTCCTCATTGTTTGAACTTTTTATTTTGATTTTATGAGTAGGATATAGCGTTTAAATATATGTAGGTACTCCATATTTAGTCTATTTTATTTAAAAACTGACACATTTCATCATCGATTATCCATTTAGCTTCATAAATAAAGATGAATTATTTTTACTATTTTTTTACTATAACTTTCGATTTATAAACAGGCATTGTACCGCAAAATCAACCCAATAATTAGTTGAGGCAAAAAGTAAACAAAATCCCCTTTATAATAATTACTTTAGTTAACATTATTTGTGTGTTTCGATCGTTAAATCAAATTATGAATGTGTCACAGCGAAATATCCCGGGGTTAATTGTGGCTTCACATGCGAAGTTATTAATACGTTCCTGGATAGTTATTCGATGGTATATTTCGCCTGTTTATAATTTCTATACCGTTTACATTTACATAAATTTTAATTCAGTATGGATGTTTGTTTGACCTTGAATCATATATTTAAAATAGCGAGCAGCAATAGTCGGCTGTTGATAAAACTACACTTGAATTATTTTTCTCTGTTGATTTAGTAATATCTTCACTGTTAAGGGCAGTAATCATCTAGGATGAACAGAAAGAAAATATGTAATGTGTTTTACCCATGTTGCAGAAGGTGCTGTTGATTTTGTATGATTCAGAATTTCAACGTCATATCGAGGACTGAGGTAACACTTTGCCAACAAAAATAACTTAGAATTTTATTGTTATAGCTTAATGTTTATTTTGCTACACACAATAAGGATCAAGTTCCAATAACATCTACCAATAAAAATACCATAATGCATGAACATTTAATGATATTTGCCGCTATTAATAACATTCACCATTACCACAAAGAAAGCTATTCGGAAAACAAATGACTTACGCAATTTCGATTCCTCTATTGAATTACAAAGAAAGAAAAAACAAATGAACTATTAAGAATGGACGGGCGTAACGGCAAATGAACGTAGACGAACGATTGAGGTCACACACAAAACAAATGTACACACCCACACACATAAATCAGGCTTAAAAGCAATCACGTACTAATATCCAGGATTCCGCGCCCAACTAATAACTATGGAGAGGACATATTTTATTAATTACCGTGGCCGCGTTATCACGATATATTACCTTTATGTCGTATATTTGCATATCGTGTTAGTCTATACGTAACATTGGGCGCGGTTGTGGCATGCGATGGAAGGTGGACCTAAGTCATAAGCGATTCGCAAGTCAAAATCTTATGGTGCACGTCCCATGGTTGTTTAGTTGCAAGTTTCAAAGGTGAAATAAAAAACCACTTTATGTTGGAATTACCAACATTTAACTTTAATTTTAGTAATTTTACGTTTATCCTGTGACAACATTGTATTAAAGGTTTAGTGTTGACAACACTGATTCCCCCCTGTTCTGTACCAACCAATGTGGAGAATAAACGTACGTTGTACTAAACGCGAATTTTTTATTATATATTCCAGCCCCAATATAGTTTACTTTTCTATGTACATCGTACACTTTATGTGTAGATGAAATTTCATAAAAAATGCCGCTACGCTTATTTGACAAACATGGTACTAATAAGTAATTGGAAACCGGAATCTGTGAAACAAACGTGTAATATTTTTTTATTATCAATGTTTTCTATTATTCAGTAATCTATCTGAGATATAATATATGATTTTGTTACGCGTGTTACCGAATAGTCCTGCATTTATACTCGCTGTTATCTTATAACTTGAGCAGCGTCATGTGTTTGATGGAAAATTTGGGCGTAGCCATCGGTCCGTCCCCATATTATTTTTAATGTTCCCGATAGCTCGGTGACACACGATTTGCCCGCTTCGATGTTGGCGCGATTGTTTCATTATGCGAAGAGGTCGTTTGTAGAATTCTATGGACATTATGTGTGGATATTTTATTAATAATTTTGGCTTCGTATTTAGATTGTTTACAATAGAGGCGAAATGGTTACATTATCACTGTTATATTAAGCCTGTATGCGGGGTGCAGGTGATTTTTGTAACGCTTACCAAAACGCCGGCATTCAGGGTTAATGGGAAAAAATTGAACCTCATGTAAATGGGACTTTATTATTGTCTGCAAGTGTTTGCATGCGGTAAGAAATTTGTTGACTTTGTCAGCCGTTATCCCGAATTCTTTATACCATAGAAATTTGTCCTTGGGATATAAACCATAGATTATGTATAGCTAAGTTTCAAAGTTCATACTCAAGAGTTAACAATTGTAAATAGAATAGTTACAAAGAATTGTATCTTTCAATTCAAGATTTTTCTCTATACTTGTGATTTTATACACAGCGTTTTACAAAGTTCATGATTTTAGATTAAAGTTTTAACCTATAATTATGAGCTTATCGATTGGCCTGGGAGTCATAAAATATACAGTTTAATTGTTTTTTCGCTACTTCGTCCGTATAAATTGCTGCATATGAAAACAAACGAACAATTCAATGTTTCTTCCTAATAATATTGGTGTGGATTATATTAAACGCGTAACAAATATCACATAACATCACGGTCATTGATTGATTCCCATCTAAAGCATTTATATTATGGGAATCTAAAACCTTGACACTACCACAACAACCAGGCCTCCGAGAATATAGAAAAGTTTATTTTCTACATTGACCAGACTGGGAATCGTCTTAAAGATGGCGACACCTCGGAAGTCGAGCATAGAGTATAGCATGACAACAGCATCCCCCATCTCAAGACAAATGAAGATTCCCGCACTTATTGTTAATTAATTTAACCACGGGCTGAGGTAAGACAAACGTAGTTAAGGTCGCATGTTTGTGAGTTAATAACTCGGAAACTAAATCGGCTGAGTCAATATGGGTCAAACTTGGTGGGCAAATACACTGCCACTTTTGGTTGTCTAGTAGGGTGACCAATATGTACAGCGATAAAAGAAATTTTCTCGTTGAAGTACAAAAGTGTAATGTTTCTGACAGCAAATTGCACAGTGCTATAAATTTGCAAAATTTTATAACTAAACTATAACAGCACAGTCCATAATATTTTATTTTCAAATAATGTTTTTAGCCACCGATATTGTCGTCTCTACTATTCATCATAATAAAAGTAACAGAAGTCTTAATATTTTATCTAACTGAAATTTAAAGCAATAGATTATATAAAAATATATATTAATATTTCTGACTTAAGAAGTAAATAATATGGAGTACAAAAATTGCAATTGGGTTGTGAAATCAAATGTTATAACCTACTGATAAACATCCTACTCTAATACTAACGCTTGGTAACCGTAGTGAGCACCTCAAGAGATACAAGTTGGACATGTTCGAATACTTGTAGTGTACGTCTTGGCCCAAGGGTTATTGTTTGATCTGCCCTAATCAATCCCTGTTTAAACTGGCTGGAATTTCTATTTGGCATTAATTAATAATACGATGAAGAAGGGGCTGACCGTGTGAAATACTAGTATTATTGCTGAGTGTGCTATAATAATATGTACTTTTCTAATAGTAAAATAGTGCATTAGCTAAAATATAATTATAAGTTTATTGTGCATAAAAGAATTAAGTTAAAATAAATTACAAAAAACAAACGTTCTTGATATCAATCGTTAAGTGGCAATTACGATACTTAATCTTAGACATTCTTGATGAAGAAA
The DNA here is from genome assembly GCA_918026875.4 of Diatraea saccharalis. Lineage (NCBI taxonomy): Eukaryota > Metazoa > Arthropoda > Insecta > Lepidoptera > Crambidae > Diatraea > Diatraea saccharalis. Next base: position 32,118,973 of record OU893334.1, read on the forward strand.
AGCTACCTCTAAATTTTCATTTGATTTTTTTTGTGAATCTTTACTGATTATATTTAAACATGAAGCAAGAAATAGTGGATGCATGAATTATTAGTTAAATACATATTGAAAAGCTCGGTGGTGGTGGTGGATAAGTGACGCGTCCCACAATCGTTGCTTGTTAAGCAACTTTCGCAAGGGTCGGTGACGAGATGGATGATCAAAAAATTATCATTTCGAGCTACTCCGTGCTTCGAAAAGCACGTTAAGCCGTTGGTCTCTGCTGCGTCTGTAGTCCTAAATACCCTCCAATCCGCATTGAGGCCGCGTGGAGTGTCATGACAGGCTGATTGTGATATTTGGAATTAACAAGTTTTTCTTTATCATTGATGCTAGGTTTGAAATTTTTCTGATATTTTTTGACGCTTATCTAATTGGATATATATATTTTTTTGACAACGCATGGGAAATGCAACTTTAAGCCTTACATCAGAGCTCTCCAACCACCTCGCCCTGAAAAGTACAGGTTACGTGGTTGGCCTTCCTGATAAAACCCGATGCGGTTCACCTCAAGCGATTGGATGAGTCCGGTATCTTGTAGTGGGCCCGGTCTAGGTTAGGTTAGGTTATCGCAAAATATTTATTTTTGGATTTACTCTTTGGACATCTAAAGACTATGAAGAATTTCGTTTAGTTCATTTCAAACAAGGATCAAGATAAGGTAACGGTTGCCGGCACTGTTATTGTTTTATTTTATCTGGGATTTATATATTTTCATATCAGATTTATTGTTCCTGAAAAATTAACTTATTAATTCTAATTACATCACGTAAGCCAGTTAAAATGGTTCTAATTGCAGCATCCTCCCCCCTCCCCTACCAACTAGCTGCACCCCCTATTTAGCTGAATAGTCGATGACACCCCACTACGGCACGCCGCTGAAAAGCTTTTAATATCAAATGAACCGAAAATTGGTACGTGTCAAACGCCATTATTAGTGGGATCAACATAGAGCAGTCATTACGATTTCTATTCTTATACTAGTCACGCTCCATGATTTCATTTGCCATTTATCGGTACCTGTGTGTCATAAAATGAGACTTATTTAATTTTCATCTTTCTAAGGAATTGGAAAGAAAAACAGTGAATAGGACCAAAAATTAAAAATTAGTTAATGTTAAAAATCCTGATAGATACTATAAATGAGGTGTTAAGATATAAAAAACATAATGTATAATGTAGCTAATTCAAGTCAAATGACTTTCATTACAATTATAAAGAGTATTGAAACCCTATGACTTATTAATTGTTAATGTCAGTTCACTTTCATATCTGCATACAGATTTTATACAATCGGTAACTTATTGAATTCTCCAACCGATCCTTATTATCCCCAGTTCAAAAACGTCAACGGCAACTGTTCCGTGACTGTTACGTACGAGAAGAGAAACTTTTTTGTAGTTTTTCTTATTTAGTGGTTATAACAGCTCTGTATGAATCATTGACAGTATCAGTAGCCGTGCTCGAGGCAAGTGCTGAATAATTATCATACTTGTAGGCGCGTAATTATGTATTATAGTGATGTGATGAGTTTTGCACTGCGCTTCTGGGTCGTCACTATATTCGACTAGATTCACGTGTTTGTAACAATGATGTTATTTAAATTTCCATTGGGAATCTAGATTGCGTTTAGGTATAAGAGTCATGGATTTAGGCTGATAATTCTCTTCTGTGAAATAGTGACTCATTCTTTTTAATAACCTAGGTATCACAGAAAAGATCTTTCCGGTGGTACCGTCGTCTGATTATAAATGATCAGTTCAGATTGATATAAATGAGCAGCAAGAAATTTAAGCAATGTCTATGATTTTGTTTGAATATTTAATTAAATTGCCGATGCACAGTTTCAGACAGATGCAATTTATATATAGTGAGATCCCTAATTCTTATTTTATTCAATTCAAGGCATGTGTCTGATCAGTGGAATCGTTTAGTAAGCTGATGGTGAAGCTGCCAATCGTCATGATTTTTGTAGACATCGTTAATTTAAAATTATCATATTTTAACCGATAAAAAATTGAATTTTCCCATAGATGAATTTATCTATCGGTACAATCCTATAGGCCATTTAGACTTTACTTGGAATTTATATCTTAAAATACTTGTCTATTGCCTACATCAGTACAATACATTAAAGTTTATCCGACTATTAGTAAATTTATATTCAAGTTTACCTTCAACCGTTACATATGTACTCTATGTCATTAACAAGCATTTACTGCCTAAAATAAACTTTTGAAAAATAATCACGAATACTGTAAATATTCACGAAAACCACACATACCCTTCAGCGGAATCACGCACTTCCAACATCAGGGTAATTACGCGAAAAACCGTTAATAAGCCTCTACGATTTCAATTAGAATTACGTGTGTACGTAACGGCACTCTTGCGCGTTACGCAGTTTTGAAAATTTGATAACTTTATACAAATTGGTAGGTCGTAGGGCACGTTTGGGAAATCTCTACGGCCGTTATTGTTTCTATCGCGGCTGAGGGAGGGATGCGTTCAGTGCCGCTAATGTAGGCATCCGCGCCGCACCTTGTCACATTCAACTAAGAAACAATGGATACGACAATTACGTGTACAAATATGGTCGTTTACAACATCCATTGTAATTTGTTCATAAGAAGACTCAAGATCACCCAGCGGACAGCGGGGAGAGCATGCTTGATGTTTCTCTTCGTGTCGGTTACATGGTCACATGCCGGTGTCAAGTGTCACCATCTCAGAGATCACAGTTTCTATTTCCACCACATTAATATACAAATTGAGTTTCTTTTTGTTGCTTTTTGTTTAAAATTTATATGAACTGCCTGCTTAATTTGGGACATTAACATGAGCGATAATATTTGTGGTTACTTTGAATGCAAAATTGAGTATATATAATAATATTTACTCATTTATTTAATTCCATAAACAGTGTTAAAAGGATGACTTTTGAGTATGAAATAAAACAGGCAAAAAAGCAGCGCTTGCTGAGTTTCTTATCGGTTATTTTCGGTACATTGCCCTCACCATTGATTTGCGAATTGCTCGTATAGCTTTCATCTTTCACAGTGATTGTAACAGACTAGACTGAATAAATAATATTGAAAATGAAATTGACTTTTCATGGCATATATCGAGTATGAAGCTAGATCACACTTGATTAAAATAGTATTATCTCAAAAATCATTCTCATAAAGCAAAACAGGAAAAAAGTAGGTCGACAACATACAAGAGCGAAGGTCTGAACATTTTTAAGATTGTCATGTCCATTACATTAAAGCGTAAAATAGATTATTAAGTCACAGTGTTTCCGCCTCTGTAGAGTTCAAATTACCGCATCCATTATGTATCGTCGCTCTTTGACCTGGCTAGCGCAAAGAGTATTCCAGAGTTGTGGATCAAAAGTGCCCTTAAGTGACAAGTTCCAGATGGATTTTTGCTGTAACCTCGTCGTCCTCATTACGAGGCGTTATCGGGTGGATAAGCCAAGTTTCACCTACTGGGAGGTTTAAATTCATTAGTAGTGTGTTTATGAAAATGTGCGTGCAAAAACTTGGATCTACTGACCCACTTAATGTGTTGGATTCTTTTTCTGGTTCGTTTTAGTATAAAAATGACATAATTAACAAATGAGAAAAAATACATTAAGATGTCAGTATCAGCTGTAGGTGTACGAAAAAACTTACTAATAAATAAATGTAAATATTTTTTATTTATAATAACTTCCTGTTTCAATAGAAATTCATACAAGGCTAAGGAATATCCTTTGCATAGCATGCGTACGTTGCAGGCGTGCGTATTCAGTAGACGTTCACCTTTAGGAGTTCTTGCTCGTTAATCGGTACTGTACGTTCTAACCACTCCTTAAGATACTTCGTGGGGCTGCAAAACACATGTAAAGTGGTGGTTACGAGATTTTTTGCTGCTTGTACATTTGTTTGCGGATGAGCGGGTGATGTACAGAAGGCAATGCAGAATTGAGTCAGTGTGAAAATTGCCAGATGTCGTAGTTTCACGATTGTTGTTTATTTAGAAGAAAAAACTGGTGATTTTTTAAAGTAACAGTTTTGATTTCATCAACTAAAAATTAAATCAATTTCATACCCGTCACCTTTATAAATAAACAAAAAAGTTTTTAATCAACAAACGCAATCCAACTTTCGGAAATTGAAGATGGTCTACCTCCCATAATTCTCACTCAACGAAAAAACATACATAAACAAAAAAACTTGTTTGTAAAACGTCCCATTAAAATCATGAATTATTAGCCTTGTAAATAACAGTTTATTTTATTATTCGCGCACCTTCTGCCCTTAAAACAGGCAAGTTTCAAACGTTAATAGCTGAGCCCTTCCCGAGTTGGTTGGATTAATAAAATGTGACTGTCACACTTCTTAATTAATAGGTCTTTGCAAAGAAAACAATATCACTTTATTAGCATAACTGTTGAAGGGTGTATACACTATACAAAACGTTAGCGCGTTTTGAACTCGCATGCCAGTGTCATTTTCATGATGGGAGTTAAGTAAGTCTGTAAGTCATTACAAAAATCTGATCTGGCTTGGAAGGCTTGGCTCTGGAAGGTCACATATTCGAGTCTCATGTGAAGGAATTAGAGGATACAATTCTGGGATTTTTAAGTTTGTCAAAATAAAAATGATAGGAAGCGTGAAACTATCGTAAATTTTTTTTTCGATCTTATATTTGCGTTTTATTCAGGTGACTTAGACAACTATTGAAAGATAGATTTCTAAATGTTTTTTTTATTTATGCTTACACTTACGTGCTTACGTACAGAGTATATATTGAAGTTAATTTATTAAGATTATTTCAGTTACATAGCACCTTAGAAAAGGCCTTGAAGTCAAAAAAACGCAACGGTTTCGAATCAAGTGTGAAACCACTTAATCGAGAGCTTTAAATAAACACTGATGACAGGTCGACGCAGAGTTCTCGAGTTGGCTGTTCTCGCTGTTTTTCGTGAGAAACTTTTTTGGTCTTGGATGCTTTGAATTGATACATGAACCTATTAAGAACACTTGGAGCGGCTCTTTCAGCCGCCATTTTGCTCATTTTTGATTGCCCCACCCTGTAAAGATAGAGGGTTTATTATCATTGAGAGTTAACGTTTTGTTTCTTTATCAAAATAAACAGGTGCTTTAATGACACTTGGAAAAATGTTGCCGAGTTCTTTTTTATCGTTTTGTTTGTGATCGAGTGTTATTATTTCTTATAGTACAGAGTTTACAGCAAAAGTTTAGAAATTAGTTTTTATTTGACATACGATAAAAATTCCAATATATAAAGAAAAGCAATCCTTATTCAAACCAAATCTTATTGAAGGAAAATTTGATTTTTGAAGGAAATTCCGTTCCCTTACTAAGCATATTTCCTTTACCAAGCATATTGACTTGTATTATATCGATATATCAAAATCTTTAAAAATCTGTTTCCTAATTAAAATCGATTATTTGGTGCCCTTAATAAATAAAATAAAAAGAAAACAACAGGGAAAAGGCAAAATTAGAAAGTGACACTAGATGTTAATTAGAAGAGTATTAAATTTCTAATATGACATTTTCGTTTTAAAAGTTAATCGCCGTCAGAGGAACTTCAGAATAGGACCAGAACCGTTGACGGGGCCACATTTCAACATATTTTACGATGCAAATTGTATCAAACTTGTCTTGCTTACTCCACAACTAAGGTTCTGAAATTAACATAAAATAACACTTAAAATTCGCGGCTTCCCTCCTGAACTTTATTAGAAGATATCTCGGCGATAACTTCGCAAAATATAAATAAAATGACAATAGAATAATTACATTGCTTACGTTGGGGTGACATTTTAGTGTAACCCTTTCCCTTGCGTTGGAGTTAAGAGGTATCATCGAAAGTTACAAAAACGTAATACAAATTATGTTGAATAAAGTATTTTCGACTTAATGCACCATCAATCCAATCTCCATGGCTTCAGAAAGAACATTGATGAATATTATTTTATTTTTGAACTGATGGCGTTGCTACTTCAATAGTTATATGTTTTTTTAATATAGGTAAATTTAGGTGTTAATTTGTATAAAAATAATTAAGGTATCTATTTGCTTACATAAAAATAATAAAGATATTTGCATAATATCATTATTGTATAAATTTAAAATTGCTTTCCTTTTTAATAATAATGTTACATATTGTGATAAAGTAAAATAAACCATAAGCATAGGTTTTTTCATCAGTCCGGGGGAAATGACTTCATGTTAGATAGAACATAACTAGGACGGACTCTAGTATGGACTGGTGGGTACCGCGATTACAGATGCAACCAAGACCCTAAGTATGGAAGAATTTGAAATAATATATTTTTCGTAATTTTTATTTATTTATTTACTCTTCACAATAGTTTTCTTAGAACAATAAAGTAATTACAAATTTTATGTATATATCCGTATTGTAAAGAGCTGGTGTCTGAAATAGGTCATTTTTACAAAACCCGTTTTTATATGTCCCATGACCAGTCTTTGAGTAGGTTATATAACCTCTGTAATTGCAGACTGACTTATTATAGTATCTATTGATGATGATAGCAAGAAAAATGTAAAAATTGCAATTAATATGTAGGTAAGTAAACACATGTTTTTGCTTAGAAAATAATAGAGATGTGCGCATTCATATCGATGGTGTACATCTAGGCTGTCCGGCCGCCGAGTAAATATTAGCATTGCACCGGCCGTCATAAGCGACTACACATAAGACAAATGTTGACCAAGTTACTGCATGCCGCAATATAACACGTTTGCACGTACCAGTTCACTAGAAAACTGGCGATGTACAGATTCATTAATATCGCATCTGCAGTAAAATTAAACGGAACAGGACTTATTTTTTTTCTTATAGTGCGGATAAATTAATAAAAAAGAAAATCAGTAATTACAAAAAGTTGCACATATAGCTAGTTATGACGTCATAATATTGTGAACAAGCTAGCGATGAAGATAGCGTCTCTACTGCAATCACGGTGCTTGAAGGTACTTCGGATACATGATCGTTCACTATGGGTTTCATACGAAGGCTTAAGATGACATAGTAAACGATGGAAAGGGCAATGCTTGGTATTACTCTATATCAGCAACCGCTATGTGTGACAACATAGCGGAAGACCGAATGGCATGCGAGCCGTTTTCTATGTCTCACCATGTAAATTCCCGGGTGCGATTCCCAGTGGAGTTCAATGTACCTCTAGATAATTAACTTCCATGTATTATCTCGGGTACGGGTGTTGTTTTTTATATCATTATCAGCCCTTTTGCGTCTCCACTGCAGGGGCTCAGGCCTTCCTTATGGATGGTTAAGGAGGATGGGTCTCCACGCTGGCCCAATACGGATTGGAAGGTATTAACGACTGCAAATGAAGCCGGTTGGTCCCGGCTTCATTTGCAGTCGTTAATACCGACTTAACGTGCCTTCCGAAGCTCGGTATAGCTCAAGATAATATTTTTTTTGGGCATCCATCCCGTGACCGACCCTAGCGAAAGTTGCTTAACAACAACGAACGCGGGCCGCGGCGTCTACCCACTACGCCACCGAGCTACTCGGTAGCGGATTTCGTAATTTTTATATATGAAATTATTATTAAATATAATAAATTTTCTTTTCACAATTTCGTTTATCACACTTCACCGAAACGGGTTGACCGATTTTGATGAAATTTTAAATGTATATTCAATGGGTTTGAGAATAGAAGTTATCTTTTTTAATACCTTTAAGTAATAAGGGTGGTCCTCCCTCAATTGATATAGTGAAACACCGAGTTGGCCGAGTCATCTAGTAACATATCTTATTTAATATTTTTTAATGAGTATTAATATGAAGGACAAAATAATTCCCCACTTCCATCCATAGGGAAGGCTTAAGCCCCAGCAGTGGGGACAGTAATGGGCTGGCGATGATTCTTTTTTGCAATAAAAATATTTAAACATATTTACATTATACTTGTACATTTGCGGAATGTTATCAAATATGGAATAGCATACCTAAAATATAATACTGAAACAATTTCCCAAATTGCTTATTATGTAAATTTTGATGAACTTTGAAATAAGCTAAACCTGGACTTATTGAAATTATTCCATATTAGAAAGTAAATAAATAGGGTATATTACAATTATGATTGTTGTGTACTTAATTATTTAAAAACATGTAACATGCACATTATTACGCAAAATACACCATCATCAATTACTGTCTCATTCACATATTAAATCACCAAATTATCTACCGTCATTTAGAGACAAAAATGTCTTTAGCAAAACTATCAAAGAGAAAATGTAAATCGTCAAAAAATGCTTGTGTGTTTGAACGAGCCATAGCAACTCGTAATGATGTCCTATTGACTCTCCGGTCAGGCATTGAAAGAAACCGTCTCCGGTCAGTGTAAACATGCCCTAATAGAGTGCATTCATGCCCGCCACACACAGAAGCATATGGAAATGCTCTATTAGAAATAGTATTGCGGACAGAATGGTTTGTGTCTATTATAAACGAAACGGCTACCTACTTTCTTTTGTTCTGCTGAAAATAATTCATATTATTTTTTCATCAATTGTGTGTTGTTTTTAGTGATATCTATTTTAAATTACTTATGTTGTTTTACAATATAAAAAAAACACATCTTAATCAAATTCATATTATAAACATATATTTTTATTATATACGACGAATAAGTGCAAAGAAAATTATCAAATGTTACGTCCTTTTTGCGTAAAATATCAACCGAATCAAATGAAAAATCGAACTAAGCAGATTGTTTGTATTTCAAAAGATAAATTATAGTTATTCTACTTACACTTTTCAGTTTATCTAATACAAAGAATAGCGGTAAACGATTTTCCATTTCATTCTGTATATAGTGACAAGTAAACTACAAACTGTGATACTCACATCGGTGCGGGAAACTTCTCCAATATATGAACTCCGAGTCAACAGGGCCTGTGATATTACAAGATGGCTGCCGGCCAAGTTATCGGGACCATTGTTCAACACAAACAGCTCATGTTTGAACGCAAATATACAGAGATCATCCAGTGATGAGCGGTATCTACGATTATAATCTTTGGCAATGGTTATTATGTTATATTAGTATGGGAGCAGTTCGAAGATTTGGTGGTTTCGTTTGTAGTCGACGTACTCTTATAACTTAAATTTTAGGTATATCGCAAACTTCACTTCGCTCTGTCCCACTCTAAAATATTAGATAAATGTATATTCAAGCAGGAAAGTTGACGATACAGTTCATGATATATCGAATTTCGATTTTAAGGGTACAAGTGCAGAAAGAAATAGTGCAAAGGTCATTCTTGTTTTAACAGCTCAACTGTAATGTGTTTCAGTGCGCGTTCATTTTGCGATTGCAGTTAAGTAACTTTCACAAAGACATGTCATTCAGACAGGTGCTGAAAATTAATCAAAGAGGGACACTAAGCCGTTAGTAGCTGTATTTGCCCATTTTCAGCCCATAAATTCACATTGGGCCCCGAATCTGTAGAGCCAGTTTTCACCACGTGATTACACCTATAGGAAAGGCTCGTGTTTCAGTAGTGTGAACCTCAATAAGTTGATGATGGTGTCTCATGAACATAAGTAATCTATCCATCTATAGAATGTATCATAGACTAATTATTTCCGACTGATTCTCTAGTACATGACAATCTTTTGTATATTCTAATCTACTTATATATTACAAATAATAATAAACTTCCAGAGTTCCAACGAAAAAAAATATTATAAACTTACGATGGTTACAATTTGATGTTATCATATCATTATACACAAATTATATGGAGTCTACGCCGTCGTTCGGATGTTATATTTACAAAATATATTTCTTAAAACTTATTTCATAAAAAGCAGACCTTACTTTTAGGTCAAATAAATGTAATAAAAAATTATTTATTATTCCTGTTGAGTTTATTTTTAATGCTTATTCAAATGTGATTTATATAAATTAGTAATCACGAAATGAAGCTAATTGAAACATCAAAAAGTATAATAACATAGAAATAATTACCATTCTGCGGACGACGAGGCCGTATAACTGGAAAGAGATTTAAATTAAAATCTATAGAACCATTAAAATAAAAGCCAACGAAAATCTCGAAACGCTTAATAAAATAATAGAAAAACTTATAAATATTCAGAAAAGCGACTTAAACCTTTAGCGGAGTGACGAATTCGTTTTTACTTATTCCACAGAAAATCTGCTTAAAATCCGTATTAAAAGAATCACTCGGAATTTATTTGGTGTTTGGTGTAAGTTGTTAGAGAATTAAAAAAAGCTGTATGCATACAATATCCAAATGTCTAAATGTCTGAACCAAAGTATCAAATTTATTTTAATATGATTGTTGATGCCAAGTGGTGGCATTCATTCATTCATTGTATTTATTAAAATACTCTTTCTAATTTAACAGTACAATCATTTCATGTAGTTTTTTAACCATTTATTATTTGCCTCCGGGTCACCTCGATGTCTTGGATGTAAATCGGTAAATGCTCAACGGTTCCATCTCAGGCAGGACCTCTCTTCACGCTGATGATAGCCTTCTGCAAGATTTTTGGTATATAAAGGTATTTCGCTCGGTAATCGGGCATTCAGTTGCATTCCAGTAGGACGAGAGCCTTTCATCCTCCGCCGTGCAGATTAGTGCATGGTTTTATCGTTGATGCTTAAATTATTTGTAAAATAATAGAAATTTATAAACATTGCTATGTTTTCTTACTTACCTTCTTCACATTATCCCGGAAACTTTCAGCATGGATTTGTGGTCAAGGCATTTTAGAAAATATAATCAATATCTCGGATTTGATTCTGTACAAACCGAGAAATAAAGAGAGATCTGTATAATATACATTAAAGTTGATTATGATTCTCTTACCTACATCTCTTTTATACATTTTCTTTTTCTATATGTATAAAAGCACAATAAGGTTTACAATATAATCTCATATTAAAGTAATCAATAGAGAATATACATATAGTCATTGAATTCAAATTTAGCCACGTTAAATATTTATATAAAAGGCATATTTGTAATTAACTAAAATGACATCAATACTTGAAACAGTAGAATAATTGAAACAACATAAACACCGAGATCAACCAAAAAATCGCTACCTCTCCTATTTCGGTTCGCAAATTCGAGAGTTCTCCTTATCTCTTCGCAATGGTCGTCTTCAGAGTGGTTACCCTTTGAATGTTGTCGTAGCGAATGATTTTAAATGTAAAAATTATTCAAATCCCCTCGGATAAGGCGCCCGGTCGAATGGTGACTAACGAAACTGGATCGGGGATCGGCGTTTTTACGCAATAACCACAGAATTGGGGGCTGCTGAGTGTCACCCGAATTAAATGGCTGATGCCGAATTGCTGATGGTACGCTGTCTGTGGTGACTTACGACCGTTCTCGTGTTAAAGCGATATTGGATTGAGCCAGCGAATTGATACTCTCTCTATCTCTTTTAGTATAGTCTGTTACTTCAATGTTACATATGATTATAGCTCTTGGTAATTTCTCTATTGTGCTCTGCATGCGGCGATTAGGTAATAGGTCGATTATGTCGTCTGTTTTATATCGCCCGATCTACACTTTGTTTTCCTGTTTGGGGCCTCTTCGGCACATGTATCCTGCTCAATGTCAGTGAAATCTTGCTACCTTTCACCAATATCGGTTGCTTTGGTGCGTCAGGTGATATCAAAATCTAGCAACTCAAAATTCTTTTAAGTGCAGCCGGTCTAATAGTAAGATAAAATTGTCGCTTCTACTATATGTCTTGCAATTTTCTTGTTTCATGGTTTATTCAAGGGTTTCGTGCAGGGTAAAAAACGGGAATCTTTTACTAAGACTCAGCTGTCCGTCCTTCTGTCCGCATCTTATGAACCGTGAAAACTAGACAGTAAAAAATTTCAAACATGATGTATTTATGTTGACACTATAATATAAAAAAAAGACAAAAAAAATTAAGGGGGCTCCCATACACAAAACGTTATTTTCTTTGCTTGTTTTCGGTACGGAACCCTTCGTGTGCGTGTCCGACTGCCATTTAGTCATTTTTTTCTCAACTATCTATTATTTCAACAAATATTGCATTCTGAAAAATGCAATGCAATACTGAAAAATGTAACCTGAGATGGGACGCCAGGGACAAAGTGGATTATTTAAGCATTTTTCTTTAAGAATATTGAACAAATATTTCAAAATTCACTTTTCGCAAAACACGCAATCCTTTTCATTTTTAGCTGAAATGGGCCATGTCTTATGTCAACAAAATAAATATTTGTGTGATTTTTTCTGCAAAGCGTATTGAGTAGCTCGGTGGCGTAGTGGATAAGCGCCGCGGCCCGCGATCGTAGTCGTTAAGCAACTTTCGCAAGGGTCGGTCACGGGATGGGTGACCAAAAAAAATATTATCTCGAGCTACTCCGTGCTTCGGAAGACACGTTAAGCCGTTGGTCCCGACTGCATTTGCAGTCGTTAATACCCTCCAATCCGCATTGGGCCAGCGTGGAGGGTCATGGTCCATCCTCCTTAACCATCCATAAGGAAGGCCTGAGCCCCTGCAGTGGGGACGTAAAAGGGCTGGTGTAGTATTTAGTTTTATTATAAAAGGAAAACTACTCATTCGATTTCGATAAAATTTAAATGAAACCACCTCGGTACACTAAGCTGTCAAATTAAAAACGAATTTTGAAAATCAGTTACCAATTGGCGGAAATATCGATGAGCATACACAAAAATATATTTGCAACCGAACATATAACTTCCTTCTTTTGGATTTTGAAGTCAATTAAATGTCTTATGTCAACGAAATAAATACTAATCAAAAAAAATGTAGATTCACATACAAACAACGTTACAATTTGTAAATAAAAAGCATTCTTCCATAGCATTCCAGTTGAATATAGTTTCCAGTTGAATAAATTGTTGACGCCCGAGTATTAATTAGTAGCAAGTGTATGACACTAGTGTCCTCTAGCGGCGCTAATTGAATGTACCATTGTCTTGATTTTTATGTATTCATGCATGTAGGGCTGTAGATACATTAGACTTGGAAATTGCTAGAAATTAACTTTTATTCAGCTTTGCTACTTTAACACGTTTAGAGGTTGTAATAGATAAGTTACTTTAGAACCAATTCTACATATTTTAAAAGCGATATCGCCGACAGAAGAGTACCGATTTTGATTACGACTTTTTTTTCTATGAATAAACCTTTATGAATTTGTTAACAATCTTTGACTATTACAATTTTGCAAAGTCGCTTATATTTTTCAATAAAAGCATACTTATAATTTATTGCAATACAAAACCAAAATTACTTAGTTATAATCAAAGGATGCAACAAATAAATGATAATAAAGATTGGAAAGTTGCTGCATTCTATTTTGTCGAAAGACAAACTAAGTAAGAAAATATTGTACATGTCAACAAGATTTTGGCTAAAACTTATCGACTGCATGTAAATTAAGAAATCAATATTCAAGGTAGATCTGCCTAATCTATTCTTTCACAAACAAATTTAGACAAAACGTGGGTATACCGTGTGTAGTGGGGTTGGATCCGGTGGGCTCATAGTTGGATCCGGGGTCGGAGAGCCCTGGTTTAAGGCTTAAGGTGCCTTTCCCCTGCGTTCGCAAAAAAGTTATACAGTGTGTACTACTATTTTAATCAAATTTAAGCATTAAGTAGAGCGTCTACGTTATGAAGGAATATAGCGGTCTACTAAGAACTGTCCACAGTCAGGTCACGGTCACGCAGTCTTAGTAATTTACGTGGACTGTTGGGCTTCTTTGAGGAGTTTGTATGGCAGGGCTGATGTCTGCCATCAACGCAAAATAGATATGGAGTTGCAAGTTGTGGAAAAAGGTTATTGTATTTCAAATCTGCAAGACAACCGTGGGGTTACTGAGATATGTTAATTTTGACGCTTGGTTTCAAACAATTGGTCCTGTATTGTAAGTAAAAGTTAATATAGGTACAGCATATTACATTAAGAGCTAACCTGTTGAGCGCATTGAATCTTCTTTTGATGGCAGTAGTATGAATTAACATTAATTCAGAGATGGACTTGTTTAGGTCATTTTTCGCATTGGTTTCCATTGAAACTTTGAAGTTAAAAATAAAATCATCACACCAATTCAATAATAAAAAGACGTTAAAAGTTATACAAAAAGAGATTAGCGTTCATAAAGTAATACTGCAGGATTTTCTCTTTCATAATCTACATCAAATTATACCTCTTATTTGCTTTTATAAAGGGCGCATTACAACACGGAAATCTTAACCCTTTAATGCATTCATTAAGGAACAACAGAGCGTCGATGGGAGCCAACATAATCGGAACTGCCGTCCGAAATGTTAATCTCGATAAAAATTCAATTTTGCACCGCCCATAGCGGAGGAAGCTGAGCTCTTTGACGGCCGGCCCGATAGGGTTGAGATGCTGCCGATAAAGGAGAGAAAAAAAGTTAATTTAAAGTTGAACCAAGGAAACGAAGCCTTTGCGCAGATTTTTTCGTGATATTTGCGTATGTTTAAGGAGTCGGTTCAAGTGTGACAGTGTTGAATTAAGTGTGACAGTTGATGCTTTAAAGACAAGGGGCGTATACACAGTACACATTTTCGATATATCTAATTGGTATCTTCATCACTCTATAAAAATATATAAGTTAGAGCAAGGTAGATAGGAATGATACATTAAGTGTTATTTTAAAGGGTACAAAGCTAGACCACACAGAGAGAAGTGAAATATAGTTGTGCATTTTCATTTAGCTAAGTTTGCTTGAAGCTGACTTTGTTTTATTTTTTACGCAAAAATACGTTGAGTATTCATAACACGTCATGAGGATTAAATTAGGTTTATAGTTCGATTAAATTAGGTTAGAACTGTGATCAGAAATTTTACTAGTTTTAACCTCACTGCCCCGTTACTTATACTCCAACGATGCTTAGCTTCATTTCAGTTTCACATAAGGAACTTCTATAAAATACTTTAACCATTAGTTTACATTCTAAATTATGTAATTATTTTATTTGTTAAACTTTTAGGTCATTTTAAGGTTAGAGATAAGGTTTATTTTTATGTCTTACTAAATAGGATCTGAAAAAATATTATTGCATGAGATGTTATTTTTCGACAGTAAATTTGATTCATTAGGCGATTTCAGGAATTACAGTTGAATCACATCTTTAAATCTGAGAAACTGAGAAATTTTGTGAATGATCACGATGAACAACATCTCTATACAAATACCGATGGATCCCTAACAAACAGAAAAAAAAACGAAATCAGCAGAGACAATACAACAAGGGACATTCTTCTAGTTAACTCGCCATTATAATTTACTTCTGATTGGGATCAACTTGAAATTAAGAAAAAATAAGGGACAAAAAGGGGACTGCGATTGTCTTTTTTTATCTCACCAGCTTGATTCAACAAACAATCCCTTTCTTGTGATCCCTTTGTAGTTGACTAAAGGGTCAAATTGGCCCCGAGATCAATAAAGAAAAAAACCGTTCTAGTGTTGCCCTTTAAAAATAGACTATGACATGGATTAATTCACAATAATGAGCTCTATACCCTGTTGGTTCACATTCCAATTTTAAAGTGTCACCATCGCTGATGTCTCGTGTCCGATTCTCGGGTAAGTTAATGTAAAAATCGAGTTCTAGATAAGTCTTGGACATGTATATAATTTTCAGATCTGAGCAAGAGAGTTGACTCCTTAACCTATATAACCTTCCTCAATAAATGGACTATTCAACACATTTTTTTTTTCAATTTCATCAATTAAGACATGATATTAGCGTGTTCAACCAAACTAACAAACTCTTCAGTTTTATAATATTAGTATAAATTGTCTATAATACTATTTTTAGTTTCCTTACAGTGAATGAACCTTCAAAATAAAACAAATTATATCGCAAAATAGTTCAATAAAATTCACTTACATAGCCGAAAAACAAAGTATATGCTGGCCAATTGAACATGCTTTAATTCAAATTGCCCGAATTCAAATGAAGTTTTTGAATTTGTTTAATATCTTATTTGTCCTCGGCTTCGCCGCATAAATTATAGCCTATGAGTGATTTAGTTTCTGTAAGTGAAGTAATTGCGGACCCTATTCAATCCAAAAAAATAATCAAAAGTGTACTCTTTATAATATTTCTATTATATTATTAGTATAGATAACCGCCTTTGTAGTTGTTATAAATTGTTTTCGTTCGTTGTTTTCGAAGTCGTTTTTAAATTAATAAAAATATTAATTTACTCCCAAAGAATAATAAAATAATAATATAAAAAGAATTACAAAGTAGTTATTCATACAACCACAATTATTTTATGGGACTCTTTCAAATAAAAAGATCCAGCAACACCCCTCTCTATTGACGTAATTTTTAAGTCGGTTTAATATATTTATTTATATGTATTTAAAGAAATCACAGTTGTTCTGTGTTAAGTCTTGGGATTGGTTATTATCAAGGGTAAGAGGGCCTTATAATATAGTTGAAACTTTGAGAAACAAATTATAACACGTTCATACTATCCATTGTCCAAGGGATGCCATCAAATTGTAGGCACTCGAGAGATACATCAGACAAAACTGTCCTTTACCTTTATTACCATTAGAAGTAGGTTTTAGTTGATCGAATTTCTAAACTGACCATTTGACGACCAATCCATATGGATCGCGATCAGATCAAAGTTCTGGATTGATGGCAAAAAACAAGTTCTCTTTATAATATGTGATCTTTTTCAATCTGCCATCAATCAACACATTACACGATCTATTTGACATCAATCCGATCAAGATCACGGATTGTCTGGATGCCAAATCGATCGTCCAATGGGCCGATAATGCTGTGATAGCGTTGTATTTGGCGACGCTGCCTTCGACGTTGTATTCTTAGCATTATAGCACTGCAAATGTGAGCGGGTGGAATAAAGAATATATTGATTTTACTAATTGTGTTAAAGTACTGACAAACTAGCGGATAGTTAGTCTTAAATAGTATCTTGTTCTTGTTTTAAATAATAATGAATGTTCTTGTTAAATTTACACGAGAAACTGACATAAACTGTGTTTAAACAATAAATCCTTTAACAACGAACCGATATTCGTAAACACAATCAAAATTGAATCAAGAAAACACCCTAATGGTCCCATAAAATATTGACCAAGTCCCAAAATACTGTAATAATGACCTATAACAATAATTAGTTCGGCAATTTTGCCCAATACCCGAGGGGTCAAGTCGGCCGATTGTCCTTTGTAGGGTTGATTAAGATGACCGGTGGGGTTGGGTCAGAGGGACCCCTAGAAGGGTTACGTTCGAACTTTAATGCGGGCACCTGACATTTGACGGAGTTAACACGAGTTGCGCTATTTGTTTTCGACAGGTTTTTTAGTGTTAATTACTGGGTCCGGGAGACCCGTATGAGGTGGTTCGGCGTGAGTTGCTTCGTAATTAGAGGACATCGTTAGGGTTAAGGAAGGTATGATTAGAGTGTTTTGTTGATTAATGATTTATCAAAGAGGAAAATTCACTGAAAATTTTTATTGACAGTACGACACGAGTTCATTGTCATTCATTGGCAACAGATGGCGCAAATTTTTGGGATTTGATTATTTGTTTATCTAGGAAAATAATTTTGTTTGGGGCCTAATATGTTGGTGACTAATGATTTACTTTAAAGTTTTAATTCACTATGATGTTCAATGTTGGAAATTAAATATTATCACCTACTTGCAGTATTAACTAAAAAAACCGACAAAATGACATTTTAAATAATCAAAAAAAGTTCCATTATCTAAAATAAATTTAAAAGTTGGACATTAATAACATTTCCCTCTTAGAGGAAAAAATATCACTGTATGTCACAGAACAGCTGTATATCCATATTTTTCTCGAAAACTTCAATATTCTAAATTCAAAGCTTATCAAAAGTGCTTTTGAATAAAAAATTTAGCATGATCATTTTATTCATATAACCAATAATTTAGAACACAAATGATATTATTGATATCATCAGGGTCTCGATTCTGGTAATACAGACTGTCAATGACGTTTCAATTGCAGCTGTCTTTGACACAGTTCTTGTATATTATATATCAGAATAACAAAAGAATCAATCATCATTGATTCATAAATTCAAAATATTTCATTTCGATTTAATATTTTTTTTTTAGATAAATGACTAATTTGGTAATTCAGTATAATATTTTGAATTAATGATTTAATAATAATCCCATAATCAATCCCATAATCAGCATTCTTTACTGTTAGTTCATCGTTATGGTAGATGTCAAACTAGTAAAATGAGATGAAATATCGACATAACATTGTTAAGATATCCTATGGCTAGAGTCATGAGCGGCCATTCCTGTATATAAAAAGTTATGTAAAAACAACGACAATTGTCGCTTTAATGTGACTAGATTTTCATAGTTAAATTCTTCTTGGGAAACGAGCCGGTTACTATTTCAGATAAAATTCCTTTCATTCATTATTTAATAATGTCAATTTGTCAAGCACTTTTTAATAAACAAAACACGGTCTTAAGACTGGCCGTCTCATAATGGACTGTGAACAATTCTAGAAAGGATTAATTAGTATGGACGAAAAATTGAATTAAAATATACTGATAAGGTTAACGTTGATAAGACATTATGATTATTTAAGATTTAAAAAAAAACTCATGCTTAATTCTAATTTATAGATAGATATATCTGATAGGGTACCGCGATCTTTTATCTTTTTGTAACTAGGAAAGGGAGAGACAGCTGAAGTCTAGGCTTCGTGAATCCAGCTGTCACTCGGTGAAAAAAAACACGAAAGTTCCGCTTCGTAGATTTTGATTTTATTAGTGTCACCGTATAGAGCTTCAATTAAATAATACCTTTATTTTCATTTCAAATAGGTTTTATTTAATTGAAATTATATGCTGTAACAACGCTGTGCTTCTAGTCGAGCTGTTAATAAAGCAGCCGTGCAATACGCAACATAATTTAAATCAGTTAAAGTAAACTATACATTTTAAATTTACTTAAATCTTATCCTCAATAATCATACCGTCACCAATGACGATCGTGTTTCACGAAAAAAAAAAAAACAGAAAAAGACAACGAGAGCGGGACAGAGAGAGATAGAAAAAAACGCGAGTCCGTCGGAAGATCTTTTATCTTGTAATTATTTTCATCCTTTAAGCGAAAAGAAAATATAGATAAAAAGAGAGGGCCAAATAAATTAGTTTGTCCGATTCAGGACGCCATTGTTCCATTGTTGATATACGGCTTTTGAAATTCCACGCTTAATTCTCGTGAAAAAACAAAATTTATAAGAAAATAAAATGTCTGATTACTTTCATTAATTAGACGATTTATGTTATTTATTGTAATGAGATACTTAATGAAGAAAACAATGTCAAGGAAAGAAGGATTTGTTATAAAAAAATTAATGTATTCTTATATTGGTATCTTCATACCTCATACTTATACTTATTTTCTTTAGAAAAACAATACGAATGACGACTGGGTGAAAAAAGAAATCCTATTTAGTCCATCAGTCAGTTAATAGAAAAATATAAGATATATATATTTGTTTCAATTTAAACTAAGTAAGATAATAAGCATTAAATTTGACGAGGTTCGCTACGTAACAGTTTTGTAGAAAATGTACAAAAGCGTGACGTCACGCAATATTTTACTCAATGTGTGATCAATTGATCAATTGATTAGGCAAATAATGAAAAATACGTGTTTATTATTCATCAATAATCTACCTGACGGACATACAGATATTGGACAATAATCGACGTTAGGGGCCGTCCATAAATTACATCACACAAAATTCATGATTTTTAAACCTGCCCCTCCCCCCTCCTGTCACATATTTGTCTATACAAATTCTACTAAATATTGTTCTAATGTCACAGTTCGTCGACCCCCCCCCCTCCTAACGTATGATGTAATTTATGGATGGCCCCTTAGCTATTTTATTTTTTGTAAGTTGGTGATTTTAAACGTATTAGACAACCTCACAATTATTGCTATTAAAACACCTTGACCCGAGATAATATGGAAAGATTCATTTTCTACATTGATCAGAGCAAAACTTAGGAAATGGCCGACACCTTGAAACTGGCGCACAACCGGCTTTATAATCCTATTCTAATGTAATCTAATTATTACCCGATAATTTGAATGTCATTAAAGATTAAGATGACCGGTGGGGTTGGGTCAGAGGGGCCCCTAGAAGGGTTACGTTCGAACTTTAATGCGGGCACCTGACATTTGACGGAGTTAACACGAGTTGCGCTATTTGTTTTCGACAGGTTTTTTAGTGTTAATTACTGGGTCCGGGAGACCCGTATGAGGTGGTTCGGCGTGAGTTGCTTCGTAATTAGAGGACATCGTTAGGGTTAAGGAAGGTATGATTAGAGTGTTTTGTTGATTAATGATTTATCAAAGAGGAAAATTCACTGAAAATTTTTATTGACAGTACGACACGAGTTCATTGTCATTCATTGGCAACAGATGGCGCAAATTTTTGGGATTTGATTATTTGTTTATCTAGGAAAATAATTTTGTTTGGGGCCTAATATGTTGGTGACTAATGATTTACTTTAAAGTTTTAATTCACTATGATGTTCAATGTTGGAAATTAAATATTATCACCTACTTGCAGTATTAACTAAAAAAACCGACAAAATGACATTTTAAATAATCAAAAAAAGTTCCATTATCTAAAATAAATTTAAAAGTTGGACATTAATAACATTTCCCTCTTAGAGGAAAAAATATCACTGTATGTCACAGAACAGCTGTATATCCATATTTTTCTCGAAAACTTCAATATTCTAAATTCAAAGCTTATCAAAAGTGCTTTTGAATAAAAAATTTAGCATGATCATTTTATTCATATAACCAATAATTTAGAACACAAATGATATTATTGATATCATCAGGGTCTCGATTCTGGTAATACAGACTGTCAATGACGTTTCAATTGCAGCTGTCTTTGACACAGTTCTTGTATATTATATATCAGAATAACAAAAGAATCAATCATCATTGATTCATAAATTCAAAATATTTCATTTCGATTTAATATTTTTTTTTTAGATAAATGACTAATTTGGTAATTCAGTATAATATTTTGAATTAATGATTTAATAATAATCCCATAATCAATCCCATAATCAGCATTCTTTACTGTTAGTTCATCGTTATGGTAGATGTCAAACTAGTAAAATGAGATGAAATATCGACATAACATTGTTAAGATATCCTATGGCTAGAGTCATGAGCGGCCATTCCTGTATATAAAAAGTTATGTAAAAACAACGACAATTGTCGCTTTAATGTGACTAGATTTTCATAGTTAAATTCTTCTTGGGAAACGAGCCGGTTACTATTTCAGATAAAATTCCTTTCATTCATTATTTAATAATGTCAATTTGTCAAGCACTTTTTAATAAACAAAACACGGTCTTAAGACTGGCCGTCTCATAATGGACTGTGAACAATTCTAGAAAGGATTAATTAGTATGGACGAAAAATTGAATTAAAATATACTGATAAGGTTAACGTTGATAAGACATTATGATTATTTAAGATTTAAAAAAAAACTCATGCTTAATTCTAATTTATAGATAGATATATCTGATAGGGTACCGCGATCTTTTATCTTTTTGTAACTAGGAAAGGGAGAGACAGCTGAAGTCTAGGCTTCGTGAATCCAGCTGTCACTCGGTGAAAAAAAACACGAAAGTTCCGCTTCGTAGATTTTGATTTTATTAGTGTCACCGTATAGAGCTTCAATTAAATAATACCTTTATTTTCATTTCAAATAGGTTTTATTTAATTGAAATTATATGCTGTAACAACGCTGTGCTTCTAGTCGAGCTGTTAATAAAGCAGCCGTGCAATACGCAACATAATTTAAATCAGTTAAAGTAAACTATACATTTTAAATTTACTTAAATCTTATCCTCAATAATCATACCGTCACCAATGACGATCGTGTTTCACGAAAAAAAAAAAAACAGAAAAAGACAACGAGAGCGGGACAGAGAGAGATAGAAAAAAACGCGAGTCCGTCGGAAGATCTTTTATCTTGTAATTATTTTCATCCTTTAAGCGAAAAGAAAATATAGATAAAAAGAGAGGGCCAAATAAATTAGTTTGTCCGATTCAGGACGCCATTGTTCCATTGTTGATATACGGCTTTTGAAATTCCACGCTTAATTCTCGTGAAAAAACAAAATTTATAAGAAAATAAAATGTCTGATTACTTTCATTAATTAGACGATTTATGTTATTTATTGTAATGAGATACTTAATGAAGAAAACAATGTCAAGGAAAGAAGGATTTGTTATAAAAAAATTAATGTATTCTTATATTGGTATCTTCATACCTCATACTTATACTTATTTTCTTTAGAAAAACAATACGAATGACGACTGGGTGAAAAAAGAAATCCTATTTAGTCCATCAGTCAGTTAATAGAAAAATATAAGATATATATATTTGTTTCAATTTAAACTAAGTAAGATAATAAGCATTAAATTTGACGAGGTTCGCTACGTAACAGTTTTGTAGAAAATGTACAAAAGCGTGACGTCACGCAATATTTTACTCAATGTGTGATCAATTGATCAATTGATTAGGCAAATAATGAAAAATACGTGTTTATTATTCATCAATAATCTACCTGACGGACATACAGATATTGGACAATAATCGACGTTAGGGGCCGTCCATAAATTACATCACACAAAATTCATGATTTTTAAACCTGCCCCTCCCCCCTCCTGTCACATATTTGTCTATACAAATTCTACTAAATATTGTTCTAATGTCACAGTTCGTCGACCCCCCCCCCTCCTAACGTATGATGTAATTTATGGATGGCCCCTTAGCTATTTTATTTTTTGTAAGTTGGTGATTTTAAACGTATTAGACAACCTCACAATTATTGCTATTAAAACACCTTGACCCGAGATAATATGGAAAGATTCATTTTCTACATTGATCAGAGCAAAACTTAGGAAATGGCCGACACCTTGAAACTGGCGCACAACCGGCTTTATAATCCTATTCTAATGTAATCTAATTATTACCCGATAATTTGAATGTCATTAAAGTAATAAGAAATTCTTAATTTTGTTTTAATATGTTATGAAGTTATTGACATGACTATTAGTTTATTATCTGGAACCTAAAATTATAAGTTTTAATCCAAGAGACTAAGCACATTCTCGTGTGAACTTGTTTTACTTTTAAAAGAGGTTTCAAAGAAATGCCATCAAATATTATCCAATCGTGTTCCGCTGTAGGCGTGTGTGGACAGGCGTGTTCCTATCTTCCTATTGGCTGATCGGAAACCAATCGATATCCAATAACCGTGTCCAACGACCGTCGCCGTAGCGCGTCGGGCGGCGGAGTTTCAATTTAGAACATTTAAAAAAAACCGGCGCTGTTCGAAAACATGATTCTGACGATGAATTAAAGTCTTTGAAGTATCATGTAATGAGAAAAGATTATTATATTTTTTTACTGGACTTGTACTATAGCATTATAAGTGTAAATTAAATAGTAACATTGTAACTTTAACTGTAGTTACCGTCGCAACATTAAGGAACAGTCTAGCTATTATGCTATTTTCACTCGCTCTATGATATCTTGATATGATATCTTTTTACTGAAATGCGGAAGGTCTTTCATATTACTGTGGTTGGATTGATGAATGAAATGTATTTTATTTATTTAATTATTTAGTAGTATTTGTACTAGAAACTTTCAGTAGTATTTGTCAATCATTATTTAGATTTTCAAAACTAGTCATAGATTTCCTTAAATTTGATAGATTTGTAAAATAGAAATTGTAATTATTTAAATCGACAATATAATTAGGACTTGTTACTATATATAGAATATCTATCATTCATAACATAATCTTATTAAATTATCTATTTTGTCTTCTTATCATCAGTCCTTTAGTCCAAAATCAACACAATGGTTTTATTGACATTTTTGTGTCAGTTAAATTGTTAGTCTATATTCATATTATTTATACTTAACATGAACGTAAAATTTGAAACGATATAAAATGAATATTGTCTGTACGACCGCGCGGCGTGTATATCAAAGAGGGCATATACATAGGTGGGTTGCAGCGTACAGCGGTATGCTCGCATGTATAGTTCACGGCGTCGTCGTCGCCAAAGGTCGCACTGAATCCCATTTCTCAGCTGAACCGATCGACCGATCGGACATGCGCGTACCGGCTGCTGGATTTTTTTCTCACGTGGGGCGTGGCTATCGGTTATATTGATAGCTATCAATACACGCCTATCGGTGCAGTGTGGGTGTGTTCGGTATCTGGGCGGCTTCGGTTTTCCT
Organism: Diatraea saccharalis; assembly: GCA_918026875.4. Classification (NCBI taxonomy): domain Eukaryota; kingdom Metazoa; phylum Arthropoda; class Insecta; order Lepidoptera; family Crambidae; genus Diatraea; species Diatraea saccharalis. Next base: position 32,143,464 of record OU893334.1, read on the forward strand.
CTTTATTGGTTTTGCTTCATATGTTTTTCTTTAAATATGGCTATTGAAATGTGAATTTTAGCGTATGAAGTCATTTCAATGTGACACTTTTGTATGTTTCAAACAACGTTGTCGCAAAACAGGAAGAAAACAAGTTTTTCTTGTTTTTAAATTCAGGGGTTTCCATCGTGACTTGGGTCAAAGTCAAAACCAAAGTAACTTTATTTAAAGTACTTTTGAATCGAATAATAAATCTTATTGTAGTAGCTTTCCATGCCGACCTATTAATCTAAAGCACTTGTTTTAAAGAAATAGGAAAGAAGAAGTTACCTCCCTCGATCAATTAACTCAAAACGTTAGTAACTTGAAAAACGCTTCTAAACCATAATATTAATAAATTACGTTCAAATACATAGTTGGTTTGAATTTCCCATCTTTTTAAATTAATTTAAAATTTGTACAAACTAATCATATTGTCTTATAGATAAATGGCCAATAAATGGCCTGTCGATATTTGGAAATGGATTTCTTGAATTTTCTTTATAGAAAAATAATTGGAGGTTAGATATTTATGCAATTTTTTGGAATTATAATTGATAAATTATCGTTACTACATTACAGAGAAGTGTAATTATACAATACTCGTACAGTGTTATTAATAAACAAGGTTTAGCGTTGAAGTAAATTTACGCTGAGACTGCACTTAGTATCAGTCATAATTCATATGATTAACCAGGGACTTAGCAAAGGTTAACTTAGTACCGAGGTTTTACGGGAGTAATATTTACTCCTAGAAGATTTGCTTATTCTCTGTATAATATGAATTTGGAGTAATAGTAAAATTGCAATTTTCAGCATATCAATATCCCCATTGTTGTGCATAGGTCTTTCCTATCGATGGAATCGAATCGAATAGAGAGGATAACCCACCACGAGTGCGATTTTAATTAAAGGCAAAGGGATCTAGGCCGCATTGCCTAGTCTTGGATAAGATTATTTCTGTTTTCGTTTGGGTAATGACATTAGGAAATGTCATTTTATTGCAGCTTATTAAAATTCGGACTATACTTCAAAAGATATTAAGCTCTATAAGGTAACAACGCTGCGTTTGACGACGACTTCGAGGCTGTTTGTCTAGCAGAATAGCATAGCTGTTATTAATCTGCAAGGTAAGTAGATAAAATGTTTCATCCAACTTCTTCGGTTTTAATAGATATGTGAACACCATTAATACAGCCACATAGGTATATAGACTATACAGCAAAAGCAAATCTGAAGTAGAGTGTACGAAGTTATTCGGTTAGAGATGTCTATGACGTAGGTTATCTATGCGTAGCGATAGTATTATTATTCAATCGCTCTAGTGCGCAGACTCGAACCGATATCCGTTAGCAATAGGTGGAATGTGGGCGGAGCTTACACCTTCTCTTTTGATTCTTCAGAGCTGTAATATAACTTTTAAATAGTATAGAACTATCAACAAGAATTGAAAGGCATCAATTGGCTACTAGTACTATAACTGTAGCCTAGAATTTGACTATTTATTGAAGGCATTAAACGGTTTATTTACATTATTTACAAATTTGCATAAAAAAGAGAACTCTCAATTTATATGTCTATTTTTTCTATGAGTATAACAGCAAATGAGCTACCTATAATGCGGAGCTAAACTGTTAAAAATACGTTGTCAATAGCACCCACTATAACATAGTATCCATTAGAGTTTCCTAGGTTACGAGGTTTTAGGTAGGCCTGAACCTACTTCAAAAAGTAATAAAGTTTCTAACTATAAAACGAAGGATTAACCTTTAATGCTGCGACAACGCTGCATTCGACGTTTTCGATTGGGACGATTATGTAACATTAAATTATACATAATACCAATGCTGTATTTTTTTACAAGCCTGAATATTTTACTAAACATATTGCAAAAATACACATTTAATATTTTTCAACTTGCAAATTTGTTTTCAGTCCTAAATATTTATAAACGATGATCTCTGATTTAAATGGTTTTTAATGACGTACACTTCTGATACTGAAATTGGATGATGATAGTGACAAGTCGGTTTATTGTCATATAGGGCAGAAGACTCGGTTTTGACCACTGGCCCCTTTTTGGCCATTTGGAACTTCAAAGCGTTCTTACTAACGTATAGGCAAAATATATAACTTTAACGTGGATGGTATTAAACCTTAAAATTAAATTATAGCAGAACATTAGTGTTAGCATAAAAAGATAGGTGTGTAAAAGTTAACTTTCTAGTAACTTTTAAAATGGCCAAAACTGGGTCATCATTTAAAAATGGCCACAATCGGATCACCTGCACTATGTTAAGGTAATACTACTAGAAGTCTATTATAAACATTACCAATTTAAGTCACTACCAAGTAGAGCACAAATAATTTTGTTTTGTTTAATTCAAAGGGAAAACTATTTTTATTTATATTTATTTATGAGAAATCAAATATACTAACTAATTAGTAAACACTTGGAACAATCCATCGTATTATTTTATCTTGAGACTTAAAAATTCGTTAAACACATTTTTTATTTTAATGATTTATAAAACCGACAGAAAGTATATAATAATAATAATAATAAATCTTTATTTCACTTTTAAAATTACAGACAATGGTGACTATTTTAAGAAATTACAAGGAAATTTATGTAACTTAGTAATATGAGCCACATCTCCCAAACTAGGGTCAACCTGTATTTTGGGAGTTGCGATTCCTCCAAAATCATTTATTTATAAAATGAAACTTGAAACCATTTTTTGAAACCATATTGTAAGTATATTGAAAGTACAAATGAATGATACAAATTATATAACTACATTTAGCAAAATTTTGGATTTCATTTTACGATAATTACACTGACAGGAGAGTACGAAATTTTGGCACAATTAGAGTTGATATGGCGAAGAACAGAATGTTAATATTTTGCATAATAATTATTTAAAATACATTTAAATATATATCAAAATAAGAGTCTGTATTTTATATAATTAAAAAATATATATTATACTAACAATCGTTTTGTGGTATAAGCTTAGAGTAAGCTATTTTTGTATGCAAAATAAATTTATAATAATTTAATAAAGAGGAGAGATTTTATTGTTTGTTTTCATCCATTCTACGTTGGGGCGGTAAGGTCTCGGAGTGGCGACCACGTACCTGGAGACGCAGTGTTGGTAGGCTCCCTACGAGGTGGACCAACGATCTGGTGAAGGTCAACGGGAAGCCGCTGGATGCGGGAGGCGCAGGACCGATCACGTTGAAATTCTTTGGGAGAGACGTATGCCCAGCAGTGGGCGTCTCTCGGTTGATATGATGATAATGATGATTCTACTGAACCGATTTTAATAATTCTCTCACCAACGGAAAGCTACATCATTCGCGGGTGACATTAGCTATTATTAACACAATTGAAATTAAGAAACTAGTTAGTAATTAATAAATCAATCCATGCGTTTAACACTTGTTCACTAAAACTTTTAAATTATAGTCTTTGATGATGAACCTCTATGGTCATATTTCGATAAACGACGATAAGTTTGAAATAAAAACTTTTTACACTAACGCCATCTTTTGACGCCGGATATAATTCGACCTTAATAAAGATGTACGAATGTGAGTACAATAAAATGGAAACGTAATAAAATAATTAAACTCTTTGCCGAGCACAAAGATTCACCCGCAGCAGGTCGGAAGGCTCTAATTCAGTAATGAGGTGCAATGTAGTAATAAATATCACTTCCTTACCCCATTATAGTGAACACAGCTTTCGTTTTAAGCCTCGGAGACGAAATTTCGTTATTATTTATATTTTCCAACTTCATTAATTGTGATAACCGGGTGCTGGGTGGGATTTTTATAAAATTTTTAAGCATTCATTTTGAGTTAGTTCGCGTTGGATAATGTGAGGATTTTTATTCGGTAACTCTGTTTGGTATAATAGCGTATATGACACTGACTGTAAAACTAGTGACTTACCCCGATTCCGGACGCTTCTTATTTACATGTGGGTAGTAAAGCTCTTAGTCGGTTTTCTTTCAACTAAATACATATTTTATGGCGTAATAGAGAGATACAAGCTCGATGGAATAAAATTAATGTATTCGATCTGCGATTGTAGTGATTAAGCAACTAATGAAAATACTAAGATCGGTAATCAAAATTTGAATATCTCGAGCTCTAATGTACTTCAGAAGTCACGCGACTTGCGTTGGTCCCGGCTGCATCTGCAAAAGATAACACCCACCAATCCACACTGGACCCGCGTGGTGGGCTATAGCCTGTTCTACCTTTGTGAATTCATCAATTGAGAAGCCTTAAGATATTAAGGAAAGTTGGCATAAATAACATTTTCTGAATGCATGCAATCAAATGCCTTACCTATAATTATAGAAAATGCACGCACCTAAATGTTTCTTACTATAATCTCGTTTCATATCGTCATGATTATGTATAGTTCTCTAATGAAAGTTAAAAAGTTATACGTCTGTTTTATTTTCGTAATCTCTGATGTTTGTTAATAGGAACGTAGTCATGGGTACAAGTCTCAATGTGTCACTTAGCAAGAAAAAGAAAGAGTAATAATTCAATGCATATTTGTCTATGAGCCAGTTAGACTTATATAATTGATCTTCTTCCGGATAAAACTGCATATATGGTACATTGACAAAAAATGACATCGCGGTTCCGAAGTAAAAATATTTAAGTGAGTTATGTTAAAATTTATGATGAAATATCCTAATTGCCAATTGTTAGGCCGATAAATGTAGTAATTAGGGCTCATATCTTATTCTAACTTTCATTGCACTCTTCTGTTATAGTTAAGTGTAAGACGTGTCGATATCGGCAGAAATCATAATATAATTAGTACTGATTTATGCCTATTGTAACAACATTTTGCCTATTTTATGAAGAGTCTAAAAGTCATATTTAAGCAGTTATCTGAGAAAATTTTATTTTTAACCAACAGAGCAGAATTTGAATGAACAACAAATGTGAATGTCCTTTTAATATTTCTTACTATATAATAATTCTTGTTTACTCTTTAAGAAGATCTGCTTAAGTTATAACATATTCCGAAGTTATGTGTGCTCTGTGAAAAACAAGGTTGGTAATTATTTTGTTAATTGAAAATTATATAATAGTTATAGTCACTTCTATTATATCCTATGTTATCCGCGTACGATGAAGCTTAATCGGTCCAGTGATAACAAATATTTTCTCTTTATAATATTAGTATAAATAATGAGAATATCTTAATACATGTCATAACTAAAATTAATTTATTTTAAAACATAATAAACTTCTCAAAGAGTATTAAAAACATATATTAATTTATTTGATATTGTATAAAAATGTTGGTATGTTTAAATTAATACGAATATAATATAAATACTTGTAAAAATATAAAATATGTAGTTATTGTTACAAACTTACACGATAAAATAAAAGTAATAATTCGTAAACCGTAGCATATTCGTAGCAAATTAAAGCAAATCGTAGTTCTGATAAGCGTTCCACAAATGGTCAGAAAAAATATATAATAACTAAGTATTAAAAGTACCCAATATGTTTTTTATTAAAACTCAAGTTGATAGAAATTTGTACTTAATATTCTTTGCATATATTCTTAATAGCACCGAACGGGAAGCGTTTATTCTACTCGATACTAGATGGCGCTAGTAGTATTGATGATTGCGTGCCGAGTTAAACTGCTGACTAGAGCTTAAAACATATTTCACGAGTACTTATATGTATTACTATAATACGTGGCGGTGGTGGTTGACACAACTTTGATTTCCGGTCAGATGTATAAAACGTACTTTTCTATACTGTCTCGGGTCTGGTTGTTGAGGTGCTCTCGTTGTTTCTGATTTTCATATAAGTGCTTCTGCTCTTTGATTGGGGGTCTGAGCAACGTGTGAGATGTTGCGTTATTTTTTTTATTTTCTATTGGTATTGATATATTAGAATTGGAATGGAAACTACCATTATATGGTTTGTAATTTATTCTTCACTTCACTGACACTTCACTGATTTATTCTTCACTTCTTGATTGTTGCGTCGCTAGACCTCTCTACTGCACAACTCTTACTAATGGCGAATACAATGCTTAATAATTGTATTGAATTCACCATTACTTTTGTATAGTAGAGGTTAAATAAGTAAGTTAATGCAGGTGTATGTAATATGATGTAACATTTTGTGTGAATACTTATCGAGTCTTAATATTAGGTTTCACTAACTAAAAGTCAGTAATGTGATATTAGAATAGGCTCTGTGTTGTGTTTATAGTATGATTAAATAAACGCTCCGAAATGATCTTAAGTAGTTTATTTTGTATCACTTATCGTTCACAATTTTGAAGCCATTATAATCCATAGTGCTCCTCCTTATCATATTTTATTTTAAATTTTTTAGTTTGTTTATTTATTTAATTAAGTATCCGCTGAAAATCAGCGCCGTAGCTTAAACACTGCGGTATATTGCTGAGCGGAGACCTTTTTAGTACCTAATTTTGAATTTTTCTATTATCAATGTTATATACTTGTAATTTGGTGCTAAATAAACAATTTTCTATTTCTATAATCATAGAGACGTAAACCTAGAGTCTATACTCCTAAAACAAAGACTAATTTCCGAATGACTTAACACTCCGATACTACTGTACTAATTTTGTATTTTTTTTCACTTAAGGGAAGCTAAATGATACTCGGTTATCATTATCATAAATTACTATTTACGCGTGTGAAGTCGCGGTAAAACAGCTAGAAGAATATAATTTAGATACGATATAATGTTTTAACGCTTCCGTAAAGTACAATAATAATATGTATAACCGTTTAAGAGCGTAACAACGTATAAGTTGCAACCGAGTAAACCCATGGCGAATCATTAGTATTATCTATAAAGCTCCCCTTTAACTGAGACACCAGTAATTTCCCTTAAATACTGAATAAAAAAATATATAATTCCCACACATGCATCAAACTGTCCGCTCGCCTTGGAGGCTGTGACATATTTATGACTGTGTTTTTTTACCTTTTAGGGTACAGTAATGAACACACTTATGTATCACTTAGAAAATAAGAAAAATCCATTATTGTTATAGATATTTGCATTCACAATGTACTCGTAATAAAATAAATAAATATTAGATAACATCACATACATTGCTCAGATTCCGAGATGAGTAGCTTAAGTCCCCGTATTATGCAACATCTAGAACCGAGACAATATAGAAAAGTTCATTTTCTACATTGACCCGTTCGGGAATCGAACCCGGGGCCTCAGATATAGCGATACTTTGAAACCTGCATGCGAACCGCTATTTATATTATATTTATTTTTATAATTCGTTCTTTAAAGTTGACGGTTGTTAACTTCAAGAAACAAAATGTAATAAAACAAATTAAATTTTATCAAAATTAAATAAGCTCTGTTTTACTTAAGGTCTTTTTTATTAGATAATAAACTTTTTTGGTATTGAAGTGGGTTCAAAAAAAGGTTTGAACCCCAAGACGTCTTAAAACTAAAGCCTTGAATTAATGTTTCAAATGGGACGTATTACTTTCTGTCACCAGATTACAGTCGAAGTACATGTAGTAAAAATATTTTTTAAAGATCAAACTTCATTCACAGAATACCGAGCAAAAAGTAAAGTAACAAAATAGTAAGATGTAGAATATTAATGTCTGTAGGAGATAGGCATAGGTACACACGAGTGAATATCAGGTTACCACATTATGTCAAATTCCTACACTTGGTTTTAGACTCTATTCACAAATATTAGATTGTGTAAGACGAGTATTCACAAAACATTAAGGCTTAAAATCGACCTGCAGTTGACTCAAATATAAATTGGTGTAAAACAAAGCGAAGGATTTTAATTCCATTCTATGCAATCTTTAAAATAATCATCAAAATGTATTATTGCCTTTACTTATAAGTATGTGCTCTAAATGATTTTTAAATTTATTTACAGGTAGGTCAATTACATTTTGGGGTACTTTATTGAACATATCATAGTACGGAACCCTCCTATAACAAGTCGGTCCCGCTTGACTTATCGTTATTTATTTCTGGGCCATAAATACGTCTTCACCTTCTTACGTCCGCAGCCACTCGGCTCTAGCGATAAATATTCCACAAACGCCTCACTTCTAAGTTCTATACGGGGGGATATGTGTAAAAAAAATTGGAAATTATTTTTCCCTTCCCAATTGTGGCAACCGTTTAATATAGAAAAAAATCCTTAGATACCTACATGCTACATTGATATTTGTGTTGGACACTTGAAATTATATGTATTCCCCAAATTATAACGCTCTAGTCTCAAAACCGTTAATAGGTACACGAGTATTCTAAAAGGCAAATGGTTGAAGGATATTTGTGAGATCGAATATAAAATTCTTAAATAAAATAAAAAAAAACTGTAACAAAAATGAAATGATTAAAAATTACAAATAAAGAACAATCTAAAACGATATTCATAAACGAGACAAAGAAGTTTAAGTCTAGGAAGAAGATGTACGACGCACCATTACAATATATTTACTTACGAGCTTTTATCTGAGCGTCATCGTGAAGCCTATTATTGTGCTTACTGCTAGGGCACAGGTTATTACTCAAAATTATAATTAAGGTTTGTATTTATTATGTTACTAATATTATAAAGACAAAAATTTTATCGCTTATTTTCATTGATTAGGCTCCAAAACTACTGTATTGATTTTAAAATTTGTTTCACTTTCTGTATTTCTTTCTACCGCCATAGAGTGACACGCGCAGTAATTCGCGAGAAAACAGCTAGTCAAATATAAAGTACTTACTCGCAAATTGAAAAGGCAACTTAATTACAACCATCGAATCTCCCAAAGTCCCGATGAAGGAAGTCATAAACAGTATCAAACGTAAAAAATTGTCAAACAGCAAGTACTGCGGCACGGCGAAGCCTGAAGGCGATATATCATATCTAACAAAGGCGCGTACAAAACTTGGTACGCTCCTTGAGACGCCAGAGAACAATACCAAGAGTTATGGTTCCGGTAAGGAAGGAAGGAAAAATGGGAATGAATCCGATGCAACGCTACGAAATTAGTGGCAACAATTAACTATAAGTAATATCACTTTTGAAAAGTTTCATCCAATAAACTATCCAATTCAATTTGGACTATTCGTGTTCAACATTACCGTGAGCAGGGTGAGTTGGGCGGTTATCGTGTAATAACTTAGGAGAAAACCTCATCCCGAATTTAATAGAAGTTACCAAATTTGCCCCGATGTTAAGATTTTTTTTTACAATGTTATCAAAGCTTAAGTAGTCCACTTAAACAACCGAAATAAATAATTTTTGTTCTAATTATTATATTAGATCAATTTTGCTTTCATTTTACTATATAGCGTGGAGGGTCATGGTCCATCCTCCTTAACCATCCATAAGGAAGGCCTGAGTCCCCACAAAGGGCTGATGATGATGAATGCTATACTGATAATTATCTTTAGGATTATATGAACATTGATGAAAATACGATCACTAGTTGCGAAAAGTAACATGGGCTTAATTTCGTCAGTCCTGATGGGTGTCGAGTAGCTCAATGGTTATGAGATCCAGTGATCTCAATGTACTTGAGGCTGGTGGAATTTTTTAAACATTTTTTTTTTTGAAGATAACTATACTTCTTACCAAGTTTCATAATTTTAGTCGAGATAACTTAATAGGTGTTAATTCCATATCAAACTTTCACAAAAATCAAAATATGCAGTGTAAACACCCATATCTTTTGATTATGCAGACTTACAAGTATGATGTTTCTCTTTTGGATTACAAAATAAGTAATAAAAATATATAATTAGTATAGTTTTTAGTTTCATTTTGGTGAGGTGTTATACTTTCTTAATTTGTAACAAAGTTATGCAGCAAAGGTAACATAAACAGAACGTTAATACACGAACAGAAATAAATTCTACCGACTGCTTCCCTTCCAAGTGTCCTCTAGCTTTTTCCGATGCTCCAGGAATCTGGAATTGCTCCATTCCAAGGATTTATATACGGGTATTATTGCGCCGCGACGGGCGGGTGCGTACTTCGATATGGTGGTATGTGGCACCTACAGTTCTTTTGTTTTAGTAGTCTGTTCGGCCTTTGTTACTTTGGCACTTAATTGGCGTTGAATGAACGAACCGTTTTTTAGGCTGTTTATTGAGTATTAACTGATATAATAGTTTACGGTCTACTGGTAAACTGGATTACTGGTATTTACGGTCTACTGGTAACCTATGTATGAACGTAAGTTACAATCCAACGCGGCACGAACGGTCTGCGACACGACTATATTTATCTCTGTTCTTCGTGACCGACGTTTAACGTTCTGTACTTTAATGTTCTGGGATAACTACACATTTGATTTTGTAATTAAACTCAGAAAACAGTTTTTACTCTAATGCGAATGGTGTAGGTCAAGGTTAAATTCTGCAAGGAACATCCTACTTTTTAATTTTCTTCGATTGTGTTATTATCACTTTAAATAATTTGGTGAATAAAGGCAAATAATTGTTTAAATTTGTAGATTAGGTATTTGTAATAAAACAATTCTGAAGTCTCGTTCGTTGATCGAGAAAGAGTCGATGACCTACCTCTTATAAATTTTAATTTGTTGTGGCGGACAAATTAAATTTTAATTTGTTGTTTGTTGTGTAGGTTGATGTGTGTTTTTTTGTGTAGGACGTCTGCATCTGCCTTATCTTCCTATTGATCTGCTTGCTTAGCTTAGTTAATAACTTAATAGTTTATTACAGCAACACTTCCTATTCCAGAATTTTATATTTATGTTCCTTGCGCAAGGATGATCATAGATGGAATGATTATGAAACAGCAATATATTGATTAATATGTATATACAAGAAAAAACTCTTTTTTCTAATATTTTTCTTGAGATTTTACTATTATGTCAGTATCGAAACCAAAGCAATTAGCGATACAACACGGGATGTAGCCATTTATGACAGAAAATATGAGCTAAAGTTGTAAGATAAATATTTTCTAGTTCCCACTCCAATTTAATTAAATTATCAGAGCCACCATTACATAAATTTAGACAAGCATAGTGAATATAAACTACAGGTTCCTGTTTAATATTTTTAAATAATTAGCCACGAAATATCTCTCTCCATTACTTATTGTGCCCTCCAAAACAACAAATTACTTTTGCTTCGTACACACAAGAAGTCAGTACTCAATTAAGACAACCATTTAACGAGACAGTTAAGATGCAAGGTTAAAGAAAACTGAGATGCGGCTATTAAGCGAGCGGAAACTATTGCAGCAGTTATAAAAGCTTACAACATAAAAAGACTGATGAAGGAGACTGCCTAACGAACTATGAAATTCGGTTTTACATTGTATTAGTATAGTATCATATTTTGGAAAAAAGAAACCCTAATAATATCACTCGGTTCGTAATCTGTCAGTGCTATTTATTTTTGAAATGGATTGTCCACAGATAAAAAAAATATCTCTAGCTCGCTAAATTAGTCAGAAAACGGCAACAGAATTTCATCAAATTATTTTCTATATCACGTCAATGCAAATTGAACATAATTATTTGATTTGTTTGAATCAAAACATTTATTTTGCAAAATCGGTTTGTACTCGTACATATATAATAATACGTATGAAGCTTACGCCGTATTCACCACTCATGAAACAAAATTAATGTAATTATCGTGTCATTAATTAAAATGATGCAATACAATAAATCGTCCAATTATTATTAATTATCATTGATAACTTTAAAAAAATGAAATAAATTAAATTATTTATTTTTTATTTTAGTTTCAACTTCAAATTTGAATATTATTTAATACAATGCTAATAGTTATAAGTAAAAGTTTCAAAGTGGTTTCAATAATTAATAGCCTTAATGGACGTTTGTGCAACCGACCGTAAGCCTTCTAATTATTTTTCCCGCAATGTTTAATTTTAAGTTAATATTGATTTTATTTACAAAACGAAGCCATATTTGGTCCTATCCTTTGACGATATTTCGAACATCAGAGAATTGTAGTATTTTATTGAATTAGTCAAAGTCAAATAAGTACAATTTTCTTTGTTGGGCGTTGTGAAAATGCAACATTGTGTAAATACTTTGAGTCAAACTATGGATTCTTGTTTACAATTTTAAACGGACTGGTTTATGCTAACTGATTTGATTTCAATGGATTCATTATTTAATGTAAAAAACGAGTTATATTAGCTGCATTCGATATAGAAACAATGCTAACTAATAAAAAAATAAGAGATAAGATATTACATGGTTATATTTATACATAGGAATGTGAATTATGTTTGTCCTTTTTCACATTCAAAACTTAATTTCGTTATGTTATTATTTTTTTTATGTGAAGATAGCTCGGAGATTAGAAAGTGACATAGGCTACTCTAAATATATTGCATATACCGCGAAGATGAAGACGTGTAATAGTAGAAAGAAATAAGTTATAAGGAGAATTTAATAAGTAGTCTTAATATTTGAATTGGCATACACTATATAAGTAATAATAAATAAGCAGTTTGATAAAATAAGTTCTTCATTAAAAAAATCAAAATATTTAAAGTTTAAATAAACTTCTTGTGCTCATCGCTGGCTTTAATAAGTTGAAATCTAAATGGAGTTACGCGTCCCACGAATATACGCGATTATAATTTATTATGAATAAATGAAATATTATGAACGCATCGGCGCACCGACCCGACAGTGCCAGTGGCAATGGCGTTTGCCATGTTGGATTAGTGATGTGGTCGTGACATATCGACAACGCAACGCAAATAACGTAATTAGGAAAAGTTAAAAAACATGGATTTTGTCATATTTATATTTCGTGCATTAAAAAATATACAATACACACATGTTAATAAAAACGCTTTTTTGTCTATTTTATTAAATTCGTGCATTAAAAAATATAAAATACACATATGTTAACCCGAAAAGCGTTTTAGTCTATTTTATTAAACATATTATTAGCTGTAAGACTATTATAATTGTAATAATCTAGGGTAGGGAGAGAAATATAAGTGTTACAAGGCTCGGTCCTCACATATCTTTCATATCCTCCATTTTCATTACTCTTCATTACTGGCGAGCTTGTATGAATACGCTCGCCAGTTTTTATGGCTTCTCACATCACCTTCGAACAGCACGCAATTGATTCGTGAAAGATCACGTCGTCAAAAGGTGTTTCTAAATAAAGTGTTAAAATTACAGAAAGCAGTACTTTGATTATTTGGGTCTATAAAAAAATCAATATCGTATTAAATTTTTTTGTCATTTTTCTTTATGGCTATCGATCCTATCGATATCATTATCCATTATCCCATCCTTAAGCCCCCCAGCAGCCGACTTCCTTCATACTGGCGAGCACTCGTTCGTGCGGTGCCTTTGTCAGAACAATCGTCTACAAATTAGAAATGAATTGAGTTATTTAATATCAGCAAGTAATAACAGTTATTGTTTATTACATTAACAAGCCTCTGTGTATATGAAGATTGAAGTCTATTTAAATATAATTCACTTTAAGACTTTGTTTTAGAATTTCTAATTAAAACATAAGAAGATTATTAACATGATTATAAATGATTTGTTACTTCGCTACTTCGTATATATTTTGGAATCGCAATGGTTGGGGAGTTTTCGAATCAAAAAGTATTATTTTACATACTATTTTGCTATTTTTGTCGTAATAATAAAATATCTTATTATATATTTCTAATCATAAGGTTCGTCAAATGTTGAAAGTTTGAACACATCAGAAAGGAATGCCAAATTACCTTTTTTGAGATATGAGATAGAAATTATACATGCAATACATTTATAATAAAAATGAGTGAATGAATTGAAAATATGTATTCTTCTGTAATATTGTTACTGAAAATTAAATATGATTTATCATGGCATCTTCACCATGATAGTTTCTTGATAGAGATTATATCACCAGTAAATTAACTACAGGTAATAAGATCAAGAGAATTATTAAAGTTGTATATTATGTCTTAGGGTCAGTGCAAATCTGACTAAATTTTCAGAAATCAGTAGTATAAGGATAAGTACGCGATGGACGTCAAGTGTGCAAGGAATGTCACATCATCCGTCAGTTATGCACTCACTTTCATTTAAGTTTTTGGTATCATCAGCGAATAAAGGACATCACCGGGGACAAGCCTTCCATTACATAAAGAGAGCGTCTCATATCACACGGACCTAATGCGGACTAGAATGCGGATACCTGTAGACATAGAAGTTTTATGGTGACATCCGGCTTTGTGAAAGGAGCTTAACCATCACAATCGAAATTTGTCTCATTATTAACAATCATTTTCAATTTTTGTATTAAATAAATAATATTTACGGGAACGCAATATCTCAAACTTAAGTATTATAGAACCAAACAAAATAGCGTCGAGATTTCCTCAATTCGTAGTTCGGGAAGGGTGCAGCATATTATTTTATTGCGTCGCATGTAAAGAAAGCAACAAAGAAAAATCGACGCGGCCCCCGAGACGCGGACCGATCATATTTTATATTTTATGGCGGTACAAATGGAAACACCTCGGGGCTAGGACTTCAAATATTGTATTGTACATTGATAATGCTACTGTAAGATAGGAAATAAGTTATAAAATATATACTGGTGTTAATTTTGAAGAGTTTTTGAACGCGCCAAATTCTGTAGTTCATATACTATATTTACAATTCTTATTACTAAACTTTAAATGTAGTATGATGTTAAAATAATATGTTTAAGTTATTGTTTCATTTTAATGTCAAAAAGTTTGCAGTACTGCGATTTATTAGATTTTTTTTTAATACAGTAACTGCACATTCACATTTGCAAGTGATAGCTCCACCTTGAGTTCCGTTCGGTTCTACACCTATTAGCAGCTTGCGTATGTGTATAAAAATTTCTCGGATTCAGAAAAACCTTTTGCATTTCATAGGTTGATTCTTGAGATTTCATTAACATCATCAGTCCTTTTATGTCCTCACTGCAGGGGCTCAAGCTTTATGGATGGTTAAGAAGGATGGGCCTCGATCTTGCACGCTGGCCCAATGCAGAACGGAGGGTATTAACGTCTGCAAACGCAGCGGACCAATGGCTTAACGTGCCGTGCTTAAAGCATGGAGTAGCTCAAGATAATAATTTTTTGGTCACTCATCCCGTGGCCGACCTTTACGAAAGCTGCATAACAACAACGATCGCTGGCTCTGACGCTTATCCACTACGCTACCCAGCTACTTTGAGAATAATTTTAAGCTAATATGTATAACTGATGTCAGACTGTGATTTGTCTTTTCATCAATAAAGTGTAAGTTATCTACAGGCCCGTCTTAAGCATAACAGGTGCCCAGGTGCAAGCAGTGCTCTGCATTATAGGGAATTTCCCGAAGATCATCGGTGTGGCGCCCCCCATCGTGCGGTGCCCGGGTGCGTCACCTATCTGTTACGAGTTCGTGTTCTTAGTACAGAATACCATGTTCTAAGAACAGTCTCGAACTCGTCTCGAGTCGACGTCGAATGTAACGCAGTTATAGCATAGAGGTTTAATAGAATTAAATCTACTTCAAAAGGTAATAGAGATTATTTCATTTGAGTTCTATGATGTGTCGGCGCTGCGTTCGACGACGAGTTCAAGGCTGTTTTTTTAATACAAATACATTTTCAAATTTGTATAGAATATCATCTCTTCAATCTGAGCTATTACACGCACTTACGAATTTCGAAAGAATTTCGTAATTTCGAAAAATATGGTGACAGTGAAGTTGGTCAATATCTGTCATTTTTCAGCAAAATTAAACAATATACACTGAACTTCATACTAAATGCCATTTCTTTCATGTTTGTGTTCCTAGCACAGGTACTTGGACCGTCTGGAAGCAAATTCAGACACCCTGGTCAGTTCCAAAACTACTGGAATAGTTTTAAAAATGATTATGAAATAGGCTATAATTTACGTGGACGATCATATCTTGTTAGCTATAAAAATATTCAAGAAATCACAGAAAACTTTTTATAACACTACATTTTTCCCTCGCGTATCTTAACCCTTCACATCGATACAGAAAAAACCTTCGGTCCTTTCGGCCCGTGTCGATTCGTAAACACACCCCCGGGGGTCGTTCCGACCGATTTATCCATAGTATATCATGTTGCAGTGTACTCCGATGTGAAATATATCTATTATATGATCTGATTGTCGACTCCGCGTCTCCTAACCCCTTGGAACGATTGACTGGGGAATACTTCTTTGATTTGTTTGCGTCTTGTTAGCTGTGTTTGTTTCAGGGTTCGATGTTTTTTGTCTGGCGATCAGGAGATTTTTAAAGTCGTATTATTTACAAGTTTTTCTTTGTGTAGTTTATTGTTTAATACTGTAATAAAACCATAATTGCATCCTATTATGGCGTGTGACTTGTTACACTACAGTTGCTGTACGTACAATTTATTAATTTGGAAAATTAAATTATCTCGTTAACACAATAGTCATTTATTAGACCATATTAGTTCGACTGAGGAGGTTACCTAATTAAGTAAAGGCCGGTCATAAGATAGATGACCAAAAATTTTATA
This sequence comes from Diatraea saccharalis, assembly GCA_918026875.4. Lineage (NCBI taxonomy): Eukaryota > Metazoa > Arthropoda > Insecta > Lepidoptera > Crambidae > Diatraea > Diatraea saccharalis. The sequence goes on from OU893334.1 coordinate 32,160,087, forward strand.
TCTAAAGCTCCTCCATGATCCGGGCTGATCCAGTAATCTAAAAGAAATTAAGACAAAATAAAATAAATTTTAAAAAAATCTTAAAATTATACACATTCCATAAAAAAGAATTCATATTTTATTTCAATACCTTTTCCTTCTAGGATTAAAAGGATTTCCCCCCCTCATACCTTTATCATAATTATTTTGATATGCAAATAATCATAATAAAATTCCGGTTGTTCCCCGTTTTTGTTTTTGTTTGTGGCGAGAAGGCTTATTGGGTTATGCCTAATTATATTTAGAAGGTAAAGGGCAACCTACTGAGACATTAATTTTTATTTATGTTTGTTTGTTAATTCACTGCGTGCATATTTTAATTTTTATAATGAACTCTTTACGTTTTCAAATTGAGTTTTCGTATTGGGTCGGGTAAGGATACTCTGTTTATGTTTCGTGTTAACTAATTTGTGGGGACGTATGCTGTTAAGAAAAGAAAAAAAATTTGTTTATTATATTTTACAGAGATTTTCTTTGACAGTTACATGCATTTAAATATATGAACTATTTAAATGTTAATTATAATTTATAGTGTACATATTATAGTCACTAAATTACCATTTCTTTAATATTTAGGTTACAGCAAGTCAATCATTGTATATAAAATAGATTGTTTGATTTTAATATTTTCCCGCTCATCCATGAATTTCTTTTGTAACAGAATTTGAATCGAAAAATAGCTGAGGGCCTACTCTGTTTGTTCTCGAACAAAATTACCGAAAATTTAGAATTTGAAGATACTGTATATCAAAATATATCGAGTCCGGTAGGCCTTTGTTGTATCATACATTACAGAAGAATGTGTTACTCTCATATCAGCGTCTCGAACAGAGGCGAAATGTCGTTTACGGAGAAACGAATAGATTATCAAGTTGTGTAATTTTTTATGTTCCTCTATTGATTAGAAATTCTTTATTTTCGTGAGCTCGAATACTCGAATCAGCAGTTTCACCACAATTATGTACTTAAACGACATATTAATGTCATCGAAGAAAACAAAAGATTGCGTATTCATACTACTAGTTATCTAGTTCCAAAAATTAAATAATTTTTCTACTAGAATACTGTATAAATGTCTGAAGACAAATTATAAGAAATTTTCGATTATGATGAAAATTTGTTGTAATTGTTACATTAGATGAATTTAAAATAATTGAAAAAAAAATCTTTCGGCTTTTTGAATTATTTGCCTGAACATTGATGAAAATACGCACACTGGTATCAAAAGTGTAGGTATGCATAATTGATCAATTATAATAAGCAAGGTCATGGGTAGCTGACAGTGGTTAGAACAGTTGGCCGAATTGCGGAAGGTCGTGGGTTCGAGTCCCAACTCAGAGACTTAGAGTTGGTGGACATTTTGAGTATTTTTTCATTAAGAATATTTTCCAGCGTAGTGAATGCAAAATGTAACGAATAATGTCAGTTATTATTTTTATAGGAATTCATAGTATCGTCAGCAAATAATTTTAAAAATGTATGTAATATTATAAAAAAGAAGTTATTTTACGGAATTAAGCCACAACATAACACATAGGAAAAAGCAATCGTAACAGCGACAATAGCCATTAGCTTCACAAATGAAAACAGTATTCGAGACTTGTACGATCGTAGCTATAATTGGTCGGTGGTCGATTCAACTGCCCAGCGGTCGTTCCAATTACAGGGTGGTCGTAAAACTCTGCCCTCTGATATAAAACAACCTGTATAACACTGTATCGATAGCGATACGACATTCAATTTGTGTTGTTCGCCGTTTGTAGTGGTCATAGGTGCCTTTACACGACGCGATTGTCAGTTATTTTGGAACTATGTCAGGACACCTTTATTGTATAATATTTGTTGCACTAAAATACTAATTGAACTAAAATACTAATTAAAATACCACGATATAATAATAATAAATTGGTAATTACCTAATCGTAGCGTACTGGTGTTTTAAATTTTATTTATACAAATAAAAAGTTGTGTGTAACCACAATATCCTATTTATATGTAACTAGGCGATAATCAATACATAATATAAAACAAAGTCGCTTTCTCTGTCCCTCCCTATATATGCTTAAATCTTTAAAACTAAGCAACGGATTTTGATGCGATTTTATTACATAGATAGGGTGATTTAAAAGGAAGGTTGTTATGTATACTCGACCACGCGGGCGAAGCCGCTGGGGGAAGTTAGTCTACAATATAATAGTTTTATTGGTGATAGTAAAATGAAATAAAAAAGAAACTGTACAAAAGCAAGCTATTAAAGATGTTTATGTTATCTTTTTCGAAAACGTTAAAGAATGTCAATAAATTTTGAGTGTCAGATTGCTAGATTGTAAGCTGTGGTGATCGTGGTTATGTTTGAAATATTAATTTAAAATGTTATTTTATAAAACAGGAGAGTTTTTAAAATTTGTTTCAAAAATTACAAGAGTGATTTGAACAATGATTTCACCGATATAAAATTGTATTATCAACAGGATATATTGTTATAATTAAATACTTACATACTATTCATTTTAAATATAGTTAAAATACAATTAGCCGTTTATAAAATTGCACTATTTGCACGTTTAATCGTGTCGTAACATATAAACGTATTGAAAGCAAAGGGCAAGCTGTTAACACCGGATCGCTCCATCAAAATGGCGCGACCGATAAACTATCATTGTCCGTTCGTACTCGGCCCGAATCAATTGCCCGTGAAATCGTCTAACCAACCGGAAAACACGGCCGACCGGAACCTTAAGTGCCTTTTCGCTAATACGATGAGCAGCCGAAAGGCGGACGTTCGTTTTAGTATATTTAGAAAGAAGGTTTTAATACAAGTATATCATTCTAGCTTTAGATTTTTTTTTTATTAAAACATTTTGTTATATGCACCCAGTATTTGTGGTAGTACATTAATTAAAAGCTAATACAAAGTAAAGTTTAAATTAGCTAATTTGTTGTAAACACGTCAATACTGTACATAAAATAGGTTACTACCACTTTCTGCAATCAATTTTGAAGTGACTTTTATAGTGTAAAGCTGAATTGCACCATAATAGCATTTAAAGTTAAGGTTTATGTCACTTTTGATAATATCTGTCACGCTAACTTTAACATTGAGTGTGGAATGCGTTGCACCATCGTTTTTCTTAGCTAAGTGCATAACTGATTATTTGATTAATCGGTACTTTAACAAGTTGGTGTAACCAACCCTTAGACTTGTTATAAAAAGGTACGTAAGAAAGACGGCCTGAAAAGTAGTGTCCTTGTAAAAAATTGAGTAAAGACAAACACAACACCAATATAGGATTTAGAAATTTGAAAAGAGCCATATCAGACTCTCACTATGAAACTGATCACTCTTGAGTGGGTAGGTGATCTCAGTAATCTGTAGTAATCAATAATTTGATCCAGGTTGTGATGAATTATTTAAAAATTTAAAGAATTCTATATCAGCAATATGTATTTCCTAAAACCAAACGTAAGCGTGATTCAAAATATATATAACGCCATCTATTAAATTAAATTATTATAATTATGAACTGTCAAAATAGGTCGGAACAGCACTTTTGTTTTGACAACAGTGCTTTCATGGCGATCAATTTTCTACCTACTAGGGAAGGTATCTGGTATATGATAGAATGAAGCAACTTAATCTATTAAAGATATTCTTATTTTGTTGTGACATATCATTTAAAATTACAGGCATGCAGGGGAAAAGAGAAGAGTCGAAGGAACCAGACCACGTGGTAGATCGCCCTTACTATGGGGTGACCAAATGAAGTCAGCAGCTGGACACACTCTACATAAATTCAATACGATGTTGGCCAATATATCATGATGGCGAGAATTTGTGAGAAGGGTGACATCAGCTACCAATTATAATTATTGGTGGCTGATGTAACCCTGACGGCTGCCCCACGATGGTTCTGTAAAGAGTCACACGACTGAGAACGGGAAAATCATGAGTATATTTTGCACTGATGCGTCACCATCTCAGAAAATATAGCATCGAAAAATAGCAATAGGAACAAACTTATTATCACTAGGGCCAGTTTTTTTCATCCGTGGTTAACTCGACCATTTGTTAAAATCTTTGACAAATGGTTAAATATCAGAAAAATATGTTTTTTGATTAATAGTTAGCCTAACCAATTGTCAGAATTACAACCATTTGTCAAAAAATTTAACCATTACTGGAAGCTAGGTTAATTAAATGACCAATGGTTAAAAGAACAGATATACAACTGCGTTGTATTTAGTTGGTTCCTCGTTATTGTTTTTACGTTGTTTTTATAACCTATATAATTTCATAGTGAATTTGGACATTAGCTAATTTTTATTTGGTTTTTTTTCATGATGCAATTTCATGGGAAAATATTCATTGTCATTTTTGGGTTATAGGGTTATTGAAAATATGTTATATTTTCTTGATGATCTTGATCATACTTAGTACATTTGTACTATGTAAAATAATTTTTCTTGTTTCTGGCAAACCATAGCCATAAACCATAGCCAAATTTAACCACTGGCAACAAATTGGGCAGTGGATAAATTTGGCTATGGTTTAATTTGGCATCAAAAAACGAAATAGGGAGTTAACAACTTGTTTATGTTTTAACTATAGTCAAGTTAACAAATGGTGAAATGACATTTGACTACAGATCAAAAAACTGGCCCTAGACAAATATAACAGTGATGTTGAATTAATACAAAACCAATAGTTATCTTGGCGTAGCAAACGTTACGATATTGCTACGGATCGTAGCACGTAGCGAGCTCCATTAACATACACATTAGATTCATATCCCATTATTGAATTACCTCTGTGGCTCATACACTGGTTTCAAGGTCCTAGACTCATTTCCCACTATTCTTTTAGGGTTGTGTTGTGATATCTGCATTATTTTAGATACTTCATAAGACGAGGGCTTTAGCTATCTTACTTTTGTTAAAAAGATAAAGGTAACATCTTTCGGAGGACCAGCTAAATAAACTTGAGCGACTTCAAAACTTTTGTATCAGGTTTATATTTGGCTTGCGCAAATATGACTATGTTTCTCAGTATCGCACAGAGCCCAAGTGGCTTCCTATACGTCTTCGGCGGAATTCTCATATACTATCATGCACTTCTAGAACTTGACTTTCATTCCATCTCATTGCACTTCCTTCTTTGATTCCTCATTTACCATCCAAGCTGCTCGTCTCTGGAATTCTCTCGCAGTTTCGATCAGGAGAGCTCAATTCCTACCAACATTTAAAGTTTACGTCAAAATATTCTACCTTTCGCAATAATTACTTCGCTGCTGCTGCACTGTTACTTATTCCAGATATGGTTGTATTTTTATATATGTATTTTATATAGATGTATACGATTATTATTATATAATATTATATTTATATAAATATTTATTGTAGGTTATGTATGTAGTTTGTGTTTATAGTTTATATTCATTGTTGCACTTAATTGTATTTTATTGTTGTTCAAATGTACACCCCCGTCTCCGTTATAATCTTTCTCTCTCTCCAAAGGTTGCCTGGAAGAAATTGCTTTAAGTGATAAGGCTGCCAATGGTTTGCATATTAACTAAGTTTAATTTATGTTTGTTTCTGTAAATAGTGTATTTTAACAATAAAAAGTTAACTATCTATCTATGTTGTGATATCACTCTATTCGACGACGAGTTCCAGGCTGTTTTTTAAATAGTACTGCATAGCTGAGCCATGTGTTTTCTTTGTAATGTTTACAGCAGTAGTACGAATATAAATATTACGCGAAAAATGCGAATTAAAACACGCACGCTCCATTGCCATCGTTCTCTTTATCGCACGAAAGAGAAACTGCGCCGGCGACAAGTTCCTGACCATAAATTCATTAGACAACGCCGACATTTTTTTTTCAAACTCACGTCCGAGCGACGCTTGTAAGTCTTAGAAATGGCAAGCAAATAACAAGGAGTTTGTTTGTTAAGATATCGTTTTTTATTAATTATATTGCAATTATCTATTCGTTTATGTAGGTATACCATTACAATATATATAATAATAGTTCATTGACACCTATATAAATTACAAAAAAATGTTTTACATTAAATATGCCATCAGCTCAGTATAATATAAGCCAAAAAGTGTATCTAACGCTGATTTTCAGCGTGAACCTTAAGGTAAAAAGGTACGCACGAATATCAAAATAATAATATTTATTTGATAAAATAGAAAATCATTATTAATTAAAAAATAAATAAAATACTAATAATGGTAACATATATAATTAAAATTATAATACGTAATTAATAATACAATCAGTCAGTGATATCTAAATAATAATACTCATATAATAATACTAATAATAATAACTCATATGAAAAGATATCACATAAATATTTGCTAGTGCAGCATCGAATTTTAAGTGTTCATACACATTTTTTCTTATGATACTTGTTTTGTTTTTAAGATGTATTTTTTAAATTATTTTTTACGCAAGTCAATCAAAGGGCCAATCAGAATAACAGTGCCTTTGTATCATTCTACCTACCCAGAAGTGATGCAGGGGCCATTGCTGAGATAGGGTCTATGTCGATCTACATCTGTTTATTATATACTGTACTTTTGTATGTGTATTGTAATGTACTTTTCTATTATAGGTACGTATACGTATATGGTCAATTAACATCTTTCTTTTTCTTTCTTTAATACTGGATGAATTTATAAATGTAGTGCTATAAGTTATATATTCGATTTCAAATAAAAAAATATATTGACGGCGCTGATCGCGTTAAAAACTTTTTGTATTATAATACGCTTAATATTAGATAACATCACACACTTGGAAACCAAATTATGGAAATCAGAAACAACGGATTACCACAATACACAGAACGAGACAGAAAAGTTAATTTTCTACATTGACTATACCACTCGCATTAAGTCCGCCTTTGTACTATTGTGCATAAAGTATTAAATAAATAAAAAACTTATACGAGTCATTTCGTATACGGCTGCACGTCAGCTTATCACAATATGTCTAATTTAATATCAAGAATTAAGTTACATTCTAAACAATCTATTTTTTTAAATTGAATTATAATTGTTAAATAATACCTCTAACTTTAGAAAGACCAAGAAACTCAATTCTATGGATAGGTCAGTTTGTTTGTTTGTTTGTTGAAAGGATAGAAAGTTAGACTTGGCCATTTACCTCCAAAATATGTTATTTAATTTTCCACTCGAACTAAGCGACGCCTAATAACAATTAACTATGGAAAAATGTCCTTTCTAAAAACGATTACGTCTACGCATCCGCCGAGATGAGAGAGCGGTTAAAAAACCACCCACTATATCACAATTTATTTATTCTGATGACCTTCCTAGTCCGGTCGCGTGCGAGCTTATATAATATTGTATTTCGTTTTGAAAACCCTCTTGTAGGTAGGTGAAACGTGTTTTTTATTCTCATTTGCAACATGGCGACGGTTTATCTTCTGTTTTTTGTCCTTTTTGCGTTGTAATTAAAAATATTATAGGTATTTATTGCTACGGAGCGCCATTTGTGTGTTTATTTGGACCCCTAATCGTTCCATGTTTACATTAATTAGCGATACTTTAGCTGTGTTTCGCGAGTTTATTGCCTAAATAAATTTCGGTTGCGAACGACGAGATCTGTGTAATTAAGCATATTTTTTTTTCGGAATTATTGTTCGAGATAATGTCTTGGATGTCGGGGGAGTCCGGGAATGGTTTATTTATATAATTTTACAGATTGCAAAAAAAAAATTAAATTAAACCCAATTCTTTTAATTTTGTTCTGTTCTATATTATTATAAATATATTAAAATAGGTTTAATATGTTTGTTATTATCGACATCCTAGTAATGAATTTACAATCTGTGAAATCACATCTTTGAAACTACATCAAAGTTTAAACAAAATGCAGAAATAGTTTTTATTGATAGACGGCTGGAAAACTAAGAAAAGTTTTTTAAATGTATAATTTTTAATTCGTGTTAGTTTTATCTTATTCTCTTACTATGTTCATAGATAAAATAATAAACTCATCAGCTTAGTAACGCTATTTTAGTTAACGATCCATTTATTGTTTCTATTAATTGAATTGAATATTGTTATTTTTGGTTAATTAACGAATGAATATAGCAATATCGTAAGTAAATAGGGCGTGTGTTAAAACTGAAGGCGGCGGACGCTGGCCGGGCTGATTGCACCCAAAGGCTATTACCGACTATCTCGTACGATGATGTACACTGGACTATATACTTGATACTTTTGAAGAGTCTAATGTTATAATTTACGCTTGAAAATATGGTATGGCTTCTTAATATTGTTCATACCATACAATAACATACGATAAATTAAGATACTGACACAATATTTTCATTATTCGTGAACTGAAATAAATAAATGAAAATAAAATAAATAAATTGCATGTGTTAATCGAAATTATATAATTTCAAAAATGAAAGTCTAACTAACTTTATTTTTGATATCTAGGTCTAGGCAGAGCGATGTAGAGTTCTAACCAACAATTATAATTGTTTGTTGTTATAATTGGTTGTTTAAAAAAACTACAACCTTTGTTATACGTATCCGACATAACGATGACGTCATAACACTCAAGCCATGTATTACATGAGTAGTAAAAAATAAATATAGAGACGAATTGACAACCTCCTCTCTTTTGAAGTCGGTTAAAAATTGTTTTTTAGAATCTCACCGAAAATAAAACCGTGATGACTTAAAACAATTTTGAAATAGAAAATGATGTTTTAGTCAGATTCATTACAATTTTGGTAAAGTATCAAATTGTTTTGATCCAAGTGCATAGTAGGATGCAGACTCGTGACCCAAATGTTGTGATAGTGCCCAATAACAGCCGACGGCGGTCAATTATTGCTGTTATTAATAACCTCACCTGTTCCCAGACAAGCCAAGTTCTAGATCCTTCTGTGTGAACCTGACGTCATTTTACACTTGACTTTAGGTAATGCATTAAATACTACAATTATTTTATTAAAGAGTTAACTTGGGGTCGGATTGTTTCAATTTAAAATTTTTCGCAATCCCTTTCAATTTAGCATTTAAAAGTCAGTAGCGACTGCGATCATGGTGTCTTTTTTTAAGATAGTAAATGAACGATATCTCAAACTGACGTTAATTAGAAGTGTCTAAGATAAGCATTAGACGCAAATATAATTTTTAATTTAAATTGAAAAGTTGTTACTTAGTTTTAATCATGATTTCTGATTAATCAAATCATCATTTGTATCAGTATCACAACTGCTATATTTTTGAAAGGGATTGTAATAGATTGTGAAATAAGATATTTAGACAAGACACCGATTTTACCCATTTTAATATTAATACCTGGTTTTGGCCATTTTACGAGTTACGAAGAAGTGAACGTTGGCGTATCGCAGGTGACAACGATATTAGTTTCGCTCTCTGGGTTTATTATAATGCAACATTATAAAAATCACTACCGGTAAAATAATATATTTGCCTATGCGTTAGTTTCTAACTAGTGAAGTCTTGAAGTGGAAAATGGCCAAAAAGGGGGCAGTGCCCAAAAAAATGTTTCCACTGCACTAGCCAACCCAATTGATGGAATCAAATCGAATTGATAAGGAGAATAGGCCCCATTGCGGATTGGCGTGTAATGACTTCGGAAGCAGTCGGTGGCTTTCAAAATACAAAAGAGCTTGAAATAATAAATTGTCAGTCACCTTGGCCCTTGCCATAGTTGCTAATCTTCCGCATCGCCGACCAAACGTGCTAATCACTGCACCATGAAGTTCACATAATAAATACAAATTTCACCATGAAGCTCAAAATTAATACAAAGAGACGCAAGTGTTTCTAAAAGGCAAGTTTCGAATCTATATCTATCCACCTACCATTTATCTGTTCAGTCGTAAATCAGTGAAAAATAACCGCAGACGAACTCGAAAGAAAGTAATCTACGCAGTGATCCATGACGAGAAGTGAACCATGGCCGATTAAAAAGTGTTATCTTAGAAAAATGGCTGGCGAGTGAAATCGAGTCGCGCTGATTACGTTAAGGCCCACAGAAGGGTTGGAGGACATTTTGAAATTCGAATTTGCGTTTACGAGTTTGTGATTCAATTAAGACTTTTTACTTTTCCTTTTTTGAAATTTATTCGTTTGCGTTTGAGACTTTTTTTTTATCTTTCACTTATATTTGTTTGAAAGTGAAGTTATTTATTCTGTTAAAAAACAGCTCGAACTCGTAGTTCACTCGCAGCACTATCACAGCACAGAGCTATAATTTAATAAAACCATTAGTACCTTTTGAAGTAGATAACTTGTTTCTTGTATGTAACTTGTATCGACCTAAATAAATAGGTAAAATAATATTTATAAGCATCTTGAATATGTAATCATTGCCTGTATTAGTGCCACAATTTTAATTCTGCACAACTTGTCTTAAAGCATACATAGAATTCGTTGAAAGAAGGCTCATAGTCATTGCACTTATGCATAATTAGAGACAAGAATACAGTATATATGACAATTTACCCTTTAAATTTACCTACATCGTATCTTTGACCATTCGAGGTCAGTGTTTATCAAACGGCAGATGCGTTGTGAGATCTTCGGTTGCGGAACGCCACAACCGACAAATATCTGATATGACAATCAACCTTGCACACTCCCCAAATGACGTCATGTACTATAAGAAGCATAAAATATTTTTCATCAGTTTTGTACTGGCTCTAAAGGTACATGACAGACCAATGTTCCTCTCGTCAGGGTGATGTCCGAAGCTCAGTTCCAATTAACAAACATTAAGTGGTGTTCGTGTTTTGAATATTTTTATACGCTGTGCTAACAATCCGTCGCTGATAAGGAAACTTGCCTGATGAGGTGCCGATAAAATGACGCACAACTTAATTTCTTAATAAGAAAAATATAAATACAAACTTCTCTTTCAACCTTTACATGTCAAAGATAAATGAAATATATATTTTTACCAAAAATTAAATACTTTTCGGTATATCTACTCGTATACGACATATTTTCTTTACACAGTTTAGGTTCTTCTTGACAAGTATTTAATGGCACTCAACGTTTTTGTTAATATTCTTATTTAAAATGACTATTTGACTTAAATTACTATTGAAATGGGAAAAAAATTAAGAGGCAGAAAATCAAGTTTAATAAAAGTACAGATAGTATTCAAGTTTACGTATGGAATGTCAGATGTTTCTATACATGTAAATCAGGCGTGTAATGTACTAACTAAGAAATATCCACAATATTATCTAAAACGAACAAGAACTCGTAAATATTTTAAAAGCACAATGTAAATTATCCGCTTGTAAATTCTATCTTAACAAATTATTGTAATATGTAATGATCTAACTGTATTTTTAATGGATGAAATGGATTTCTAAATTGTTGGTAAAAAAGGATTTTGTAATTAATTAATTAAATTATTATATTGTCATTTTATTGTTTATTGATAATGACTTTTATTTTAAAAGTATAATTCAACTAAAAAGGTGTGCAACAATGGTAAATTATATTTACGTTTATATTTATTGAAATATGTTTTTCGTTTTGCAAACAAAAAAATGTAACTTGAAGACTTTCATCGCTATATGCCATTTTAGCGCTCGTAATGGATGCAACGCGACCCTTTGACATCGACTAACGTATTTAAATTCATAGTCTTATGAAGTTAGCCCGGACAGGGAGGAGGGTGAGGGGGGGCTTCGAGGCGTGACTGTACACTTTTCGGCTTCGGTTAAGCCGGATCGCCACTAGAACCGTGAGAAACAAAAAGATATAACTCATGTTTACATTAAAACAATAATAAAAGGATAATCATATATTTAAAATCTCTAATGTCGCTTTTAATTAAGACAATTCGTATAGATATCGGTATTACGAAATAACGTTGGCATTATAGGAGAGTTGTAAAAATAAATATGTAAGCAAAGGTATAACCTTTACAGCCAAACTTTATATTACTCCCTATTTATTAATTAAGGAGATATTATTAGAATCATATAGCTTTTTAAAAGATGCCTTGAAGAAATATATAACAAATTACGAAATAATAAATATTTTGTTTACGTTTTAAAATATTCGGGAATAAAATAATGCAATAACAACATTTTTTATATCGCTTTTTATATACATAGCGATTCAAAGTTTGTTGATCCAGTATTTTTTTTTAACAAAATTTATAATATTTTTTATTGAAATTAAATAAGATTGTTCTAAAAATACAAGGAAGTAACATTTTTTCAGAAATTATCGACTTAACCTGTTCTAGTTTGGAATAGCGCTTAAGAAGGAGTTAAAATGCTATAGTTCGTGCCTCGGCATAAATTAATGACAGTAACTCGCCGGCAAGAAACCGCCGCGCATATTATCGCAATTTTCGCTTAAGATCAACGAAATATTCCTTACATTAATATTCATACGAAGCGGACGCAAAAATTGAGAGAGTTTCGATAGTACCTTCTTCTTGGCGATGTAATTTTCGAGTAGTTATAAAGATTCCTTTAGGTTTCTTTTTTAATTTTGTCAGACGGCAAGTTAAAGAGCTTCCCGTGGGTGGTAGTATTTTAGAAATCAAATCCAATCAGAAACATTGATTCAACCTTGGCTGAATGTTATAAGCATCTGACTTTCAGTCAGAAGTCTATGCCATCGGTTTGAAAATTTAGTATATTAATAATATTTAACAGACTCGATCTGAAATGAAGATTTTAGATGATGGAAATGATCTTATTAGCTAAAAGAAATACCGTTCATTCATCAGATGAAAGAATGACTCCAACAGTACCGTCGTATTTCTAATTTCTGTATACTAAACTAGATTGCATGTGAACAACAAGGTCTGTTTCACGTGGTCGTCTAATAATTATCTTGTATTGTACACGAGCCGGTACCGTCGGCACGCAACTAATCGATACATAAATAGTTTCGGACATAGGTACAGTCGGACGCATTTTCTTTTACGATCTTCGGCCTGTTTACGTGCCCCCGAGATATAGCCGATCGAAAGATGTACGAATATATTGATGAATGAAGGTGGTATCTTAACGGGAACTTATACCAACACTTGTTTTCAGTAACCTAGAGCAAAGCATACCTTAACTAGGAAACACCTAATCTTATGAATTGACCAAGCAAATTAGTTAACTTTTATTAATACTCGTATTATGTGAAATTTTCTTTGTTTGGATGTTTGTCCGTCAATCACTCTGAAACTACTGAACGGATTTTGATGAAATTTGGTATATAGAAAAGGTATTAATTAAATTAGATAATAGGATTTTTATCCCACTAAATAGTTCCATAGGGATCACGCGGGTAAAGCTAGTTCAAAAAAGAAAAAAAAAATATCCCTTGACACATTTGTTTGACGCAAATGTGCTTAATGTCTATGGTTCTTAGTCATAGTAAATATTAAAATGCATTTCACTTTAAGCAATTCCTTAATACTTAGGCGACTGATATGGGCGACTCCTAAGTTAAGTGAAACGTAGATTAGAATTTTTTCCATTGTACACCGTGTTTATACTTCATAGTCGTAGCCAACACAAAAACAAACTTATTTAATAAAACTAATTTTAATCTCTTCTGTAAACATGTCGGAGTTTGTTTCTTTTTTCTCGAACAGGTCTGCCTCATTTGAAATCATATTTTTAAGGCTTATTTTGAATACAAAATCTTCTTCAATAAGGCAAATCTTGAATGGGTAGTAGGATAAAATAACTCTTGAAAAAGTTAGATATCACTTTTTCAATAGTTATTTTTTCCTACATATTTGAATAAAAGCAATAATTGTCATCTTGAAATCTGGTTCGGCACGGTCGGATGTAATTCATTTTACCTATTATGTACAGGTATTATTAGTGCCTTTTTGTGGATATTTCAAATTTGCTTATCAAGCTGATTGTAGAAAACAAGGATCAATATCGATTATTTCAATATTATGATCGATATACCACATCCATTTATCATACATCGAGAACAACAAAGCTAATAGCGATCGCGTACCACAGGCGGGTAGTTGAACGGTCGTAAAGGACCCGCCTGTTTATAGAGTGCTATTGGGTAATGTGCTCCCGGGTCCGTTCGACCGCGAGGGAATCAATTTGAGACAAAGAAACAGTTTTGGGGGTGAACGGTTAATGATATCTTCGGTAGTTGTGCAAATGAAAATTGTTTGTTGTTGGTCCCTCGAACCAGTAATGTAATGCTATATAGCATGGTATCATTGAGTATGGAATCCTTTTTTTTATATTGTCAGTGACTTTTACCGCATACGTTATAGCTGCAGTCACTTGCTCATGATGTAGCTCTCCGTGGGTGAAAGAAATTCTGTAAAAATCCGAACCCGAATTCTTATTCACTCAGATTTTAAAAGCGGCATCTGCCCAACCTTGAATTGGTGATAATATTTCGTGGCATAAGTGAAGTAATTCCGAAATGACATACGAATAGATCTAATACACGTATGAATCAATTAATCTTGTTTTGTATTCTTATACAAAATGGAATCAATAGAATTTCTTTACATTCGGACACATGAGTGAATTCTAATTTGGGTTAGGATTTTTTACAGAATCGCTGAGCACTAGTTTCGGAAACTATTAAATGCAAACATCAAAATTTTTCCTTTTTACAATTAATTTACATTATATGAACTTGTAAAAAATGTTCCTAGAAATACTTCTTCAATGTTATAAGAATCACTTAATCCTATCTACTATTATCTTGTAATTATATTGACGTCCCATAGACAAGTTGTATGCATTAGTGGCATTTAAAGTCGATCCCTCAACAACGATATGATTATCGCCGCATACTTACTTGTTCACTGATAAAGAAAGCCTCATCTGGATTAATCCGCCATTTGTATAATTTTAATAGGCAATACAGCTCAATAAATAAATGTATAGTTGACTATATATAGCTGTATATATATTTATCATCTGTCGTAGATCGTCAGAACTGGCAAATTTATTTCATAGAATGTACCATGTACCTACAGACGATTGAAAATCCGTCGCGTACTAATGCATATATTTGAGACTTAAAATCGTTAATTTGTGCTTAGAACTACAGTTTTTATAATTTAGAAAAATTAATTTGTGTAGAACCGAAGTTAAAGACAATGAAATACGTCACCCACATTTTTAATATATAGTTTTTTATACTGTATAAATAAATGTTTTTACCCGACTACGGGGAAGCGAAAAGGAAGGTTATGATTTTGGCCGGTATGTATGTAAGAACGTTCATCTGTTGCCTTACAACGTCGTAACTATTCATCGTAATTGGACAAATTAAGTAAAATATAATCACATTAGTGACAAATCTGAAAAAGAAAAAATTGACATCGATTTCCAAGTGAAAAAGGAGTGGCTCACATGTCCTCTTTAAAGGTGTCACCTTCTTTGAGTATTAATTTACCTGTATGAATTATAATATTAAAACTTCTAAGACACTACAGCATTAAATGTTTGATTCGTCATAAACTATTAGAGCTGTAATACTAATCAAAGTATAAGTACCGATATCTCAGATACTGCTGCTGCGCCATTATAATTATGACATATAACCATAAAATATGGGGCGACATTATTTTTATATGTCATAAACATTGCGATGAGGCGTCCCCAGGGCATATCTGTATTGATGACGGTAATCTAATTTAGATTAAGCCCTGTTTTGATGGCAATATGAAACTCTTATACTGAACTAATAACTTATTAAATCATATAAAATTGAGTGCTTTCACTAGTATAAGGAAATTATAACCTGTCATGTGGGTCCAGCGTGGGTTTGTATGTCAACGTGTAAAGATTGAAATATTATAAAAGCGATACAAACTCCATGGTTAAACAGTGAGTAATTAAGTCTAATTACTCACTTATTTATTCAATATGGACTCTTAAACTTGCACACAGACTTTTCAAATAAAAGGTGATTAAATTTTATGATCTGTGGCACAGTTGATATGACTGCATCCCATTAATTAATAAAATACCCTGTCGCTTATGCGAAACAAATCGCTGTCTAGCCAAAGCTGGTGAACTATTATCAACGATAAATATAGACTAGCAGAAAATTATAAGTTTACACGATTGATATAGCAGTTAGGAGTACTGGTAAAAAACTGCTTTACGATTGATAAAAATAATTAATTATAAGTAGCACATAACGTATATAATTAATAAAACAATAAGTTTATGTTTTTTTTATTTTATTTTTAAAGTCTGCCTGCATTTTGTATTACATAATAATAAGGAACCGCAATCAAAATAAGAACTACAAAAGTATCAATAACAAATAGATTAAACGAGCATACATGCAAAGCTTAGTATATATTGCTCTATGCTATTGTATAAATTATTTAATCTGTCATGTCTGTTTATACGAAAAAAATAAAAAAAAATTGTTGTTTTCTCGCGACTTTGCCCGCGTAAATTACATAGCTTCCCGTAAATGAAGTTATTTTTTAAATCGGTCTAATAGTTCCAGATCTTATTCGATGCAAATATGCAAACAATAAAAGTGGAATAGAAAAAGAAACTTTTTATAAAGAAAGTCCCAATTTAAATAAATAAAAAATAAGCAGTAACTTAAAATGCCTCAGGCGCCATTATGTACTTGGATGTTCAACCGACGAGACTGAAATTTTAATCTCCAGGAGGGCTAGTCAAATTTTGATTTTGTTACACCATTTATTAAAATAAATAAAAATATTAAACAACATGAGTAGGTAAAGTCCTAGTATTATGGAGGGTGAGAGCCTCCGTATTATGAAGTATCTAAGACAGCGAAGACGAACGAATGTTCTCTAAATTCAAAATTTTGAATTTACATTTTGTATATTTTATAGTAACGTATTATTAGTTTGAACAAAATAATCATAAGATAAAATAAGTTCTACGTCATGGATCGTAAAATATTACCTTATATGATCAACGGAATTCAGTAGGATCTAAAACCATAACGAGTTATCGAAAAAATTAAAAAATAAATAAATTGATAAGCGGCTTCACCCGCGTATCTCTTCATTATACATATCTCAATTCTTGAATCACTCTGTATATTGATGAAAATCGCATTAAAATCCGTTAAGTAAACATCGGGAAAACACTTTGTTTTTTACTATGTGTTATGGCCCAATCGTTGAATTGGACCGAATGAGATCTGTCCGGGCATATCACAATATCAGCCCGGTTAAAAATTTAAAATATCTATGACAGAAACGTATTTATTGATGTTCTCAACTGAGCACTTTTAAGTAAATATAGTGAAACAATTATAACAGCCTCTTTTATTCACCTGTCAAATAATTATTATTTAAAATTTATTTAATTCGCTTACAAACAGAGATAGGCGGTAGGAAAAAACTTGAATTGTTGCCCACCTCTCTACTTACATAGTACTTTGGTCACCCTTCAAAATCGAATGGCAAGATACGGCGGATGATAGATGACTAAATCAAGAAATGCCGGCATATTATGATATGCCCGGGAAGATCTTGATAGGCACAATTCAACGATTGGCCCATGACGAGAAGATATTCAATATCTAAGCATATTGTACAGAAGTATATGTCGTCGACAGTACCCAACGGCCACAATGCAAACAATAGAACGACCCGCGGCGAACAAATCTTAATCTTAGCATTCATTACGGCAAAATGGCGAACCTGAATTTATTCTAGGTAACCGCGGCGTGCGGGGCTTTATGAACTGCCGGTAGCTTCACTCACATATTTTTTAGATTTATATTTTGTTTATTTGAATTTCTTATTAATTAGTTTGAACTAATAACACGTCTTAACGATTATTGTTACATAATAATAATTAAGGTCAATTCAAAGAGATTTCAATAATTTTACTTATATACAAGACATTTTCGCCCAAATTTTTTAGTTGTTTTTTTCTGCAAGTATCTTTCAATTACTCAAAACCAGTTTATATTAAAAAGATTCAATTAGTTTTATCAATATAAAGTATAATTTTTTTTTTCATTAAAATAAGTTTTATATTTGCTACGGACTATATTAATTCAAATAGTATAATTAATAAGAGCCTCAGCCTTATAATCAAAAGGCTGCTGTCTATTTTTTTTAAGCTATCACCTCTTTCGAAGTGCTATTTCGTATTGAATTCAGCATTGAACTCAACGTTGCACGTAGAGCTGTCACAGCACAGAGGTCCAATCATATAAAACCGACTTCAAAGGTAAGAAAGACATTATTACGTTGAGTTTAAAGCTGATATTATTATAGAAAAGCATAACTAGACGTCTTTTAGCAAAGAAAAAGAACCAGCAATAGAATCTCACCTGCCCTTAACAGAAGTAACGACGTTGACATAACGTAAAGTGTTATTTTTCGAACAGAAATCGAACCCACGCCGTCTTTATATTCCAATTACGAACCACACACGTGTCAACTCGACTGTACCCGTACAATACACCTGGAAACGGCACTATATCGCCCCGCGTTTTTGTAACAAACCGGGGATATTACCAGATAGTCCTGGGGCGTTTTTAATTTTCCACGGAATCACCTACCCTCATTTTTTTGTCTTCTTAATAATAAAGACTACGGACGCAACGTTTCATTGATCAACTTCGAGATTTTGCTTGGATGATAAGCCTAATTTGGTCGGCTTAAGGCATTGAAGTAATTTTAGACAATCCCTTTTTTTCTGCAAAGAAATAAGGAAAGAGAACATGCTATTAGGTGTTTGCAGTTTCTTGTTTATTTGTTTGTATTATTTATATATCCAATATGTTTAACATTAATAAGGCATGCCGATTTCAAAGTGTTGCTATATCTGAGGTGCCGGGTTCGATTTCTGGTCGGGTCGATGTAGTAAAAACTTTTCATATTGTCTTGGATCTGGATTTTGTGTTACTAGGAGCTGTTTAATTAAGTTAGGAAAAATGGATAAGTTTTGTAATAAATCAAGCAAAACCTCGAGCAATAATTTACAAATTTTCCCCTATTAGGAGCAATTTAAGAATGAATTGCAGTTTTCGACATTAGGTATCTATTAAAATATCCACACACTGTATTTACTTGTATTGTTTATTCACTAAACCACAGACAATATAAAGAAGATAAAAAAAAATACGTTGACGCGTTCTGGAATCAAAGCCGGGACTTAAGGAATAGGTTGAAACCGGACTGTAACCCAAGGTGACGCCTACTTACTTACTTTTTGATATCAAACGTTTTTATTTTTATAACATTGATACAATTGAACTGTGGCAATTCAACACTCGATTAACTCCATCCTGTATAAGCATTATACAGGCTGTTCAATAAAGTGGACCATTACCTACGTCGCGTGCACGAATTAATGTTGATTTTATTCTGCATCCTGTATATATAGCGCCATTCGGAATGTTTGTTCCTCGTTTTCGATGACTATATTTAGGCTTTATTTGGACGAAACTGATAGTGATAAATTATAATATGAAGACTTCGAGTCAGTTACTTATTATATAACTAGCTTGTGCCCGTAAAATTGTGTACATGGATTAATATTTTTTTTTTTTAATTTATTATATTTGGGAAACAAATAATATTTATAATAAATACAAATGAAACATTTCAAAATAACACATTAATCAGTAAAGTTTACAATAGTTTTTACAATAAACATGTCACTTTCCACATTAAATTATCATCATTTGATTTATATTTTCATTAATCACGAAACTTAAACATAAAGAAGCTATAATGTCAACAATTTATATCAAAGTTAGACAATGGTCAATATTCAAATTAAACTAATTATCAAATTAGATTACGACTATAAATAAGAATAACAATATCACTTAATGTTCGTCAGGGTTATTATTTATATTTTTTACAAGTTTTTTTAGAAGGAATCGTACAATGAAAATGTCAATGGATAAAAATACAATTAAAAATGATATTTCTAGTATCCCACTTTTTCTCTTCGAGTTCTCATCAATCTCTGTTAATACTTTTAAAGCTAAATGTTATGTTATATTTTCACGTACCATCAAGTGTTCATTCTTCACCTCTATTATTTTTGAAATGTTTATAAAAAAAAATAAATGAAAGGTGATAGACATCTAAGCTTAGTATTTTCCTATAAGAATGTAAATGAATTAATGTTCATACTCTTTTCTACCGTTAATTTGGCTCTTTCGTGGGATGATTTCCGGAATAAAAACTATTTTGTGTTCATTTCTCGGTCTCAGACTATCTCCATATTATTATTATTATTCTATATTATTTAGGCACAGAGATAGTCTGAGGCCGAGAAATCTAAAGCCCTTTAGTCGTTTAAAAATTACAGATAGCTAAACAGAGATTATATATAATATTCATATGGATTTTTTTTTATTTATGATATGTAATATGTTTGTTATGCATATTCCATTATTATTATTTTTTTAACTGTATGTGTCTATATTGACTTTATTAATTTTTTTTGTAGCACCGCCTTATTAATGTATCTATTCCATATTTTTCCGGTTGACTGGTAGAGAATGCCTACTGGCATTAAGTCCGCCATTTCTACGTTTTATTTGTGCAAAGAAGTTTAAATAAATAAAATAAATATTTTATTAATATACAAATATGCAAACCGTCACAAATGAAATTGACACTTTGTTTATTATTTGGCAAATTTTTTTTTTTTTATCATAGTATTCTTGAATGTAAACATCAAGATAGAAGCTACATTCCATCTTCGTGTTAAATCATCATTATAATCTTATTATTTCTGAATCTTAACTCGTTCATTTATACATTACTTATAAGTATAAGTACTGTATAAGTTTTAAATTGGGACAAGAAAAAAAATAATGATCTCCACAAATATACTCGTATCTAACAAACAACAGAACTATTACAGAATTTAATTATCGTACACTATACTTTTGTGTAGCTCGGTGGCGTAGTGGATAAGTGCCGCGGCCCGCGATCGTAGTCGTTAAGCAACTTTCGCAAGGGTCGGTCACGGGATGGGTGACCAAAAAATTATTATCTCGAGCTACTCCGTGCTTCGGAAGGCACGTTAAGCCGTTGGTCCCGGCTGCATTTGCAGTCGTTAATACCCTCCAATCCGCATTGGGCCAGCGTGGAGGGTCATGGCCCATCCTCCTTAACCATCCATAAGGAAGGCCTGAGCCCCTGCAGTGGGGACGTAAAAGGGCTGGTGATACTTTTGTTAAAGTAATTGTTAGAATAAATACATTTTTTTTATAGTTAAAAAAAATTGTAGTTATAAATTCAACGGCTACCTTTGTGCGTATTATAATTACTGGCAAATTGAGATGTTATTTTTCAAGAATTTTTTATTACAACAACAAAATCTAATTCATATTTTGTTTGAAAGTGTTAATGTCTAAATGGGAACTATTAAAACATTCAAGATATAAAAAAACCAGCCAAGTGTGAGTTGGATTCGCGCACGTAGGGTTCCTTAACGAAAACGAGCAAAAAATCACGTTTGTTGTATGGGAGCCCCCTTAAATATTTATTTTTTAGTATTTTTCATTGAAGCGGAAACAGAAACACATAATTTGTGAAAATTTCAACTGTCTAACTTTCACGGTTCACAAGATGCAGCCTGGTGACAGATAGACAGACAGACAGGCAGCGAAGTCTTAGTGATAGGGTTCCCGTTATACCCTTTGGTAAAAAGGTGGCAGGTAAATATTTCTGTTCTTTTTTTAATACTCCACTTTACTTTTAACCTGGACCTTATAAGCGGCATCACCTTATTACTTTCCGAAAATAGTTTTGCGAACAATTATCAATATGCAATAATACTGTTTGGTGATAAATGAGAGTCGTTAAGTGAGCGAGTGTTTCGAGTAAACAGGAAAATGAGAGAAATTAATGGAATCAATAAGATGTACCGAACATCACGGTAGATTTATTGGCCCGTGGCTTCTTATTAGGCGAATGAGACAGCCCAGGAATGCAGACTAAAGAAAATATAGACAGGACATAGATAAAAAAATGAATAACTATAAAAAAATCAAGATGTTAACAGTGGAGATAGTCATTGGTTGATAAATATATAGATGATAATAAAGCGCCAGCAATAAGATTCTGTTAGGAATACCAAAGAGACATCGGCCTTGTTTAGACTTCCATGCCTGCTGTAAAGACAGATATCATACTCTTAATTTGTTTATTATATTTTAAGTTAAAACTTTAGCCATATCTCCCATGTGGGTGTAAGTAAAAAGACGCCACAATAAGAAGGCTATACAGGTTAGATACAAATTCAACAAAATATTTTTTCTAAATTGTGTATCTAACACAGTTTTGCAATTTTATTTGGTTTTATCGTATAATCGTGTATTTTTGATTCACGACACTTATATTAATTTCAAATCTATATCATGATTGACGTGTCTATTTGGTGTACGGTCTATGTAGGCTAATATACAAAAGTCTGTGAGAATGCGACAAAGTATCGGTGAATAAAAACCAAATGTCGGCGGACACTCGCCTTCTCCCGTTTAATATACTCCGTGGTACATTCGTAATGAAAAGTCATAAATGGAAACAAAAATCTTTCTGATATAATTATTGGATATTTGTGGAGAAAAATAAATGAATTATTATTATTATTATTATTACCAAATATGTTTAATTATATTTCTTTGCTGCTTAAATTTTAAAGATAAAAACAGAAATCGTTTGAGAATGCAGAATGAGCGAGAAACAATAAAACTATTGAGTTGTATAAAAAAAGAGAGATAGAAAGACATAAAATGTAATAAATAAATAAATAAATAAAATGTATTTAGAAAAGCAATGTCTCGAAATTAATAAATTGAGTTTGTTAAGAGAGTATTTCACTAGGTCTAAATTGAAGATGAAAGAAAAATCATTACAACTAGAATCTATCTTCTGTTTACATTTAGGTATTAAAGACGGTTTTAACTTAAGTGATCAAATAACTGCTTCAGCTAACATGAACACAATAATTATAAAATATAACAACATCTGTAACCGGTTCAAAAAGTGGAGTACTGCAGTACTTCTGTTACCGCCAGTACCGAACATATGTCACAGCGTGCCACAGAACAATAAATAAATAGCTCGAATTCCGAAGTGACCAACGCAGTATCCCAATAAAGGCGGACTGCCGTCGTGGGCTACATAAACATTGGGCAACATTTGTTGGTAGCCTAGCTCCTCCGGGGCGACCGATCGTATATTCTGTGGAGACTTTTATTTTTATAGGGGGACGTATCTACCACTTTTATTGCCTTAATATAAAGTAATATAATATGTTTCATATATTGTTCTTGCCTAAAAGCCTTTGTATATTGATATATATGGATGCATTACTTAGTCTTGAATCGAACTCTGGGTTTCACAAATAACGATATCACAATTAAAAGTAAATGTTAATTAAAATTAAAATAATAGATTATTAATTCATGTAAGTTACTTTTAAAACCGTGTAAAAACAGGCATTCATGCATATTCATATCGTTTTACTTATTAGTAGATAACGCTTAAAGTCATTTTGTTATAAAAAGAAAACTGCTAAAAAAAATTCGATAAAATTCTTATTTCACCATCTTAAAGTCATAAGCTTTCAAATAAAAAAAGAATATTGAAATCGAAATAAGAATTTCGCTGAGAAATTGATTAACAAAACTCGTCGAATATAGAATATTCATATAATATTACTCATTGATTGATAAAGATTCCGTATATTTTAATATAAAAAAGGTATCGTTTTCTTTTCCATAATATGGACGTCAATGACACGTCTTTTATGCTTTTATGCACGTCAATATCAGATCAATGTTTCATAATACACCCAACAATTGTTTATGTTGTTGTATTTAAAAAAAACAACAAACTGGTAGCTGATATATTCTCAATAACCAATGATACATTACTTTTATAAATATTAAACTGAATGAACGACACAAAACAAAGATCAGTTACACTTACAGCAGCTAGTTATCATAATACTATTTCACCCCCGCATTCCAGAAACCTACCCCCTTCTAATAAATCGTGGAAAGGTCGCTGTCTCGACATATTATCAGTAAAAATATATACTTCCCCAATAGCAGATAAGCTGTACGAATGCAACTTGTGTCTTGCATTCTCGAGATTCCTGAATTCTGTAACGAGGTAAGTGTGGAGTGGGATTGTATTCTTTGTTTAATAAATATTTATAAAAATTTTGTTTCTCACGTAAATAAATATGAAATTAAAATGTTATAAAATGATCAAGTACCCATACCCATAATCCAGCTACTTTATTTGCAGTCTGCAATGTATGTAATGATGTCTATTAGTTAATTATTATATAATACCATTCAATAAGATTGATTTTATATAATTTCTTATATTCAAGCTCGTTATACACGAATCAAAAGCTAAAATATGGATTCTTATAGACAGCTGAAAATTTACTGTAATTTTTGTGATCTTGTAAAATACCAACGTACCATTAAAACCTTTATGAAAACGCCATAAAAATAAGTTTTGTGGTAGAACTTGAAAGTTGTTTGATTTGCTTGAATATAACTATAAGTATATGAATGCCGTTATTGTTTACAGTCGATTTGATTCTTGATCCAGTTCTTCGCGACAGGAAATGGGCTCCCAGAAGGAGCTTGCAATAAGCTTATTTTTATTAAAATTATTATGAGTTCATGATGAATACATTTTTATTAATAACTAATGGCCGCCAGCGACTTACTCCGCGTTTTCCATTATTTCTTCGCTCCTAATAGTTGCACCGTGGTGTTATATAGCCTAAAGCCTTCCTCGATAAATGGTCTATTCAACACAAAAAGAATTTTTCAATTCAAATCAGTAGTTCCTGAGATTAGTGCGTTCAAACAAACAAACTTTTCAGCTTTATGATATTAGTATAGATATAATAACAAGCCGATTCCATGATTAGTTTCATGAGTCGTAATAAATCAATAGTTGGCATTGGTGCTGTGCACCGATCGTCGCTATTCAAGCGATCGTTCGCGTGCCGATAGCGGTGATACTTAGCGGTTTTTGTTTTATTATTGTGATCGTGACTGTACATACATACAAGAGTTATTAGAAAGTGGTCTACGACGTTTGCTAAAGCTGACTTTTAAATGATCAAAAATTTAATTTCAGGACTTCCGACAGAACCAATTCCAGGGGGCAGTGCTTGCACGTTAGTCATTAGTTGTTTATTCGAACTGAAGTTCTATTCTGTAATAAATACAGCTTCGACTTAGACGACGAGCGCAAATATGTATCAGTATAGAGGTCCAACCACATGAAACCTACTCGAAAAACTAATAAAGGT
Source organism: Diatraea saccharalis (assembly GCA_918026875.4). Classification (NCBI taxonomy): domain Eukaryota; kingdom Metazoa; phylum Arthropoda; class Insecta; order Lepidoptera; family Crambidae; genus Diatraea; species Diatraea saccharalis. Next base: position 32,185,460 of record OU893334.1, read on the forward strand.
TTTATTTTAATAAAGCTCTCCATTGCTTCACTTGACGTTCAGTTGGAGGTTGCGATTTTACAAAATAACAGAGCTGGCCTTGATGGTGGGTTATGCCATAGCGAAGGGTCAGATCATTATTTTATTGCGAAATCAAAGCAAAGGACGGACTTAATGCCGAAGGCATTCTTTACCAGTCAATCGGTAAAGATTAACAGAAAATTCGTAAGACAGTGTCATTAATTAAGTATATCCAAATCTAAATAATAATTTGAGTTAGCATGTTAAAAATGATAGTAAATGTCGTTGTACATATGAAATTTTATAAAATCACTAAGTTTAACTTTATTCAAATATTTGTTTAAAATTAAGTAATAAGTTTCTTTTTACGATATTATATTTGATCAATTTCGTATTCACAATGTGGATTTAAAAAATCTACTTGGTTTATGGCACCCTGAGATGGGATTCCAACCGGGCGACTGCTTTACCCACTGAGCTATTTAGTACCTAACAGAACTGACGAATCTTTCAAGCACTTGTTACTTTTTCGCTAGTACAGAGCGTATTTTCATCAATGTTAAGGCAATTGAAACAGCCGAAAGGAATATTTTTACAAATATTTAAAATTTCGATAAAGATGAAAATAATTTCTATTTTTTTTCATGTTTAAGTAGTTTCTTGTCTTTAGAGAGGTTAGTAATGTTCTGATATCGGTATCCGTACTATGAACATTCACTTGCATTATACAAACGGAAAGGTTGCCGTGACCTTGCCTCTGTACTTCACCTGCATCGATCTTAAATAACAGCTCCTAATCAATGTTTTATTAGTCTGCATTCGCGAATCAAGTAAAATGCAATGGCTCGGTTTTATAAAATATTACAATATTTGGTTTCGTTCACGCTATAAGCCATAAAGTACTAAGTACGGCTGGAAATGGAGAAATCGATAAATTATTTGAAGATTAAATCATGATTGTGAAAATTTGTGTATTACATAAATTATATTTTTTAAATTCAAATCAATACACGTTTTCTTGTACAGGAAAACGTGTATTAATTTGATTAAAAAAGAAACACAAATTATACAGGTAAGGAAAGCTGATGATGAATATCGCACCCTAACTATTGCAGATATCGACCTAAAAATTGGCACTATGGATACTTATTGGATGTGTTTTTGACAGGGACATAAACATTTTCTATATTCCTTACAGAATTTAAAATAAAGCAAATCGTAATGTAATTTTTTGGATTTTAAAACGTCAAGTCCCGGTCAGTATCATAATAATATTTATATCTCCGTTCTGATGTTCCGTGACTGACGATACACGACGCATCTCCCATCGGATCGCACCGACAAACCCGATCGGCACAGCGTAATCACGTAGCACACTACGAAGTAGCATCGTAGCACATAGTAAAGCAGCTACGAACATGTCAAATATGTAGCATTGCCATTGTCAGTATATCTCCATTGTTGGGCACAGGATCTACTACGCGGTCCCAGTGCGGATTTGTGGGTGTTAACGAATGTAGATTCTGCTACGACCAACTGCTTGGCGTTCCTTCAAAAGTATGGGAAATTTATTTTCCGTAACCATTGATTGAATGCGATACTGAGCAGTTGAGTTTCTCCATTTATTTAATACTGAATGAATATATATAGTACAAAGGTGGACTTCAATTCTTAGGCATTCTCTACCAGTCAACCTTAATGATGTGGGGAAAACTATAAGAATTGAAATAATGATTTTAACTTAAATATAAGAACATATGTATAACACATAACAAATATATATCATAGTTATATACTGTAAACCTTCTAAAATCTCCTTGTTTAAGTATTTAATTTTATTGAAAAAACATTGGTGCTAGCCTCCGCCTCCTGGAAACGTTTCCTTGTATGTTCATCTTGCATATGATTAATCCAAAAACTCCTTCAAAATGACAATATCGGTACGGTTAGCAGCCAAAAATTGGATGAGCGTTACTTTTATCTTACGCTGTGCCAGATTGTTTGTATTATGCAATCACAGTAATTGTTATAATTAGTATAACTGATTATACTGCAAATTGTCTTGTGTTTGAAATAATTTAACTTAACTCACGAAAACTATAACTCAGGCTCTTAAATCTGTATAATTCAACTCTTTTCTTGTTGTCCTTACAATTTCGTTTTGAAGAAAGTAGACTGACAGTTGTCGGAATAACCTCAAAGGGGACTTCCCACAATTGCATGTGTAGACGTAAAAGATGTCACATAGTGCTGTCTCATACGCACGTTACCGTGTCAAGGGCAGTGCGGTCAGCTGGTACTGTTGCAGTAAACAGCATTTATACTGTTGCAAAGAAGTATGCACTTACAGATACTAGAAGTGTCCTCGAGTTCGAAAGTTACGTTTATATTATAAATATTGGACAAATTTACATTTCAGTTTGAAACAACGAAGTCACCACCTTGGACCTAAGATAATATAGAAAAGTTTTATTGTCCCGACCCGATTTGGAATCAAAACTCAGAGAGACCTTTAAGAAACCTTTAACAAATTGTGGTTAAGCATCTCGTATGTCGCTTTCATGGTATCGCTAATCTAAAATTCTGATTCAATTAACGATTTTGTCTATGCGGATCGAAGTTTTCTAAATATTAACTTGGATCTGTTATGCTATTTTGTTAAAAAAATATCAAAACTCGACATCAAACACATCGCTGTCACATCATAGAGTTTAATGCAAATAAAACCGTCATTACCCTTCGACGTAGGTGTCTATACAGCGCTGCATACATCATCAAGTTAAAGATGGGTCATAACTCTCCACGCTGGCCCAATGCGGATTGGAGGGTAGAGAGATAGTTTTTTCTAACTTAGTTTTAATATACTCTTTGTAGATTTTTTATTAATTTTGATGTTCTTCTATATTTAAATTGAACCAGTAAATTTTCTTGTAACTGATCCTCGTTTTGCATTTGCTTTCCTCAGATTTCCCTATTTCAATTGAGTTACCGATAATAACTATTATCGCAATTTGAGGTTGTTAGCATTAGGTGGTCAATGGTTTAAAAATGGCCAAGTATACAATAATACGATAATCAGGCAGTAGCACACACGCATGACTTCAAATCTAAATTATTACAATGCTTGTGTTTCTTACATCCTGAAGATATTTTTATTGGAGCTATTCAGTCATGTCTTCCTTAACGTATAATCTATGTACAAAAGGATTATTATCGTCCATAATAATGGTTAAAACCTGGTAGTTACTAAAGTTAGATATTAAAAGGTATTTACTTGTCTATGTCTCATCTAGAGAACTTAAATCAGTGAATTTCTGTTGTCTGTCGTAATGGAGCGATAATGGCGAGGTTTTCTGTGTCATAGTGGCGTTACCTGAACTAGTTAGTGTACTGAAATAGAAGTACCTGCAATGTCCGTACACAATGCGGTCCAGTGTCAAACGTGTCTTGTATCTTCAAGGTCTAAATTGCGTCATTTGCTAGATTTACATGAATCTAATTTCTGTGTTTACATATAAAAACTGGAATTAAAAGTCTTGGTGATACAATGGATTCACTCGAAATTTTAAAACATCTGAAAAATATTGATTAATTATGCATGCACAATGCCATAATAATTTTATTTTATGAAAAAGGCGTAAAGTAGTTATCCATATTTAGGAAAAAGTTTCGAATACGACATCGGGCAGCTGAAAAAATGAAATTGAATTCATGTTAATAAAGAAATGACAGTTTCATCAAGAAGTGTACTCGTTAAATGTAACATGAGAGTTTTTCAACTTGCGAAAGCAACGAATGATTCAAAATTATTTGGTAAAATATATCTATAAAATTATTATATTTAAATTAAAAATCATACGATGGTGGTTTGAAAATTACTCGCCCCGATCCAAGGAAACAAAGAAAATAAAAATAAAAACATGTATTTTTTTCTACATATTCTCCCCTTGTCTCAATGCAATGGCACTTGACATACGATTAAATAAAGAATCGAGCTGTCGAATGACATTAAATTAGTTTACATGCTACTCTCAAATTTCGATCAGGCCGAGAACTTTTTAAATCACCCTGGTAGTATTAATATTGTCTCAAATTTATTTATTTTTCTGGGTCATGAATCTAATAGTGCACCAGAACAGCGACCGCGAGCTCTTGCTGTAACTCTAGCTATAGCTGTAAAACCTTTATTTGATTTTATAATATTCTTGTTTTTTATTAACATAACCATATTATTGTAGTTTTCTGAATTATATTAAATTTTACTAAATTATATAAAAAACTAATTTAGTGACAGAAAGCTACATCGATAGAAAGGAATATAAATATTATTCATTAATAAAATGTTTTAGAGTCCCCCTGGCGGGACACCTGCACGGGTAGCATGACAAACTCGAGAAACGCTTTGTCTAATACAACAATTAGATATCATGCAGTTTAAATCTACTATTAAAAAAATACTTATTAAAAAAGCTTATTATAAGGTATCCGATTATATAACAGATAAGAACGCTTGGACTTGAGATGATCCAGCAACTGGATAGGTGATTACTTCTAAACTCATTATCTTGTTTCGATTATTATTAAATGATTATGTTATTATTATAAGACCATAGTTTTTTTTGTTTATCTCTGTTTATAATGTATTGATCTGGTAATGACATGGTTTTTGTAAATGTCATTACTCATATTAGAGCTGGTGAGTTTCTTGCCCGTTCTTCTTATCAGCCAAAAGACGTCCTGAATGAGTGGTAGGGAAAAAATGTTGGACGATTCAAAAGTACTTTTAAGAAGTCTATTTGAATAAAGATTATTTTGACTTTGACTTTGACTCTACACTCACTTGTCAGTTTGTCGGGTCATGAGTGAGATATCGTATGGGCGCACCCGAGAAAAGTGACATTTGAGTGTAAAAAAAATGTTCTCGAGTTCGTCATGCTACGCGTGCTGGTAGAATTATGATTTATTTTGGTAAAAGAAAACAAAAAAAATTGTTTTAATAACCAATACTGTCTCTTAAAATTATTTTTAACTGATTTTTTAAGCACCAGACTTACATGTAAGTTAGCAATTAAAGCAATGATGTTAAAAGAAGTTTTTATATTATTGGCGCTCAAATATCGGTATTATTACACACATTTTGTACTCGATCGCTGTTTGGAATTATTTCGTAGTACCTTATTAAGTATTGAAAGTCGTCCTTTTGAATAGGCTCTACTCGAGTAAGTAAGTGATGCATGATCACGAATGGAACTCGAGTGGTTTTACACTTGACTAGAAAAAATATATTTCGCTGTTGGAATATGAACCTTCTGTGTGAGTGCAAAGGTGGAGGTGCGGCAGAAAAGTCTGCCAAATGACAACCGTGGCTTTTTATATGGAATGCTGTTATTATCTATCCAATACGGCTGCGTATAGGGTGTTCTTATATTCAAGGATTTTTATTTAAAAAAAAATCCGCCTATTATTCATATTATTAATATTGATCTACTAATGACATAGTTTTTATAAATTTTGTTACATATATTGGATCTGGTAGATGTTTGCTCGTTCTTCTTATCAGTAGTTTGAAAAAAATGTTTGATAACTCAAACGTTTATTTAACGAGTTCATTTGAAGTATCAAGTCGTAACGATAATAGTAATAAATACTTTATTGTTAAATAATTGTTAAACATCGGACTTCATTTGAACATAAGTATATAATTATAGTTGTGAAGTCAAATATTCTTTAATTTCATAAGGTTTCGTAGTAAATTATAATATTTGTTTTCGAAAATTGTGTATATTTCAAATTGATAGCATATTTTGATATGGTTTAAAAATATCACGAACTCTTTTCTATCTTTAATTTCATAACAAAAAGGTATTCTGTGTGGGTATATAATAAAATTTAGAATGTTTAATAATTAGATTAGTCTTCTAATAAATTAATTCTGTAAGAAATCTTTCAAAATAGTTTCAGAGGCTATCTCCAATGCAAACAAAAAAAATAGTACCTCTTCTTTATATATTTCTAGTACGTAAATTCAATTAAAAATTATTTTCAGTCATTAAGTACCAAAAATCCACATTGGGTCCGCCTAATCTAATAAGGAAATGGGTAAGCCCAATCTTTTATAGGGAAGGACTGTGCCCCAGCGGAGAGTACATCAATGGGCCCGTGATGAAATATTTTAAAATAAATAAAAATATTCCACCCTGTACATCAAGCCAATAGGCACAGCAACAGAGCCGTAGATAGTGTGCCTTTTCTTCGCACCACTCTCGCTAACGACGTCATCGCGTTCCACACTGACGAGTTATTGAGACTTTTTCAAGAGAACACCCCCCATCACCCCACTACGCCATGCTTGCCCAGTACAATAACAACATAAGAAGGTTTAGATAGAACTGGTACATAAATCGAATTCAATTATGTTACGCGTGATTTATTAAATATTTCTATTTAGATCTTAGTTTATGAGTCTAGAAAAGAGAAAAAAAATCTAAAAAAAAATTTTTTATAGGTAATTACACAAAAAAAATGTGAGTCTTTTTTACAACATTGCCAAATACTGGGGAAATTATGTAGTTTTGGCAGTGATGCCTTTTTACAACATTGCCAAATGTAAGTATAAAAATAAAAGGCAGATTTAAGAGTTTAATATTTATTATTTTTTATGAAAATCATAAAAACAGTTTCGATCTTTTGTCAAACACAACCTAACGTTACATTTTATACAAATTATCGTTGTGTAACCGTTTTTACAAAGCCGACAGCGACCTTTATCTGTAACATTTGGTAAATGATTTAGTCCATCATACCTAATATCAGCAATAGGACGAGCCGCGCTTGGTTTTTTTATTTTCTCTGATGGACCTGGCATGTCACATACTTCTATGTTCTTGTTTATGGATAAAGCCATAAAAATTTGGCACCGAAACTCCTTCAAGCTTAATGTTTTTATAAGTCCCTTCTGGACACAGTGTCGTCGATATAGCAGCCAACCATTATTGATGCTTATATCCAGGATCTGAGCGAAGATGCCCATGTACCATCTTCTTGTTTTCAAAGGGGTCCTGTATAAGGCTATTAACATGTCCGCTAAATCAACGCCACCCATATGTGCATTGTAATATTTAACAAGTTTGGGGCAATCTACATCAGCCCGTGCCTTGCGTTCTTTACAATACCTCTTTATTTTGCTCATCGGGTACGAATCGGCAAATGAACTCACCAAAGTCACAGCTTTGTTGTCATACCATTTGATTACAGCTACCTTATTCTTGTTACATACTATTTGAGAAAAAGAGCCCCGTCCTTTCTTTTTTAGTGCTTTATCGGAGTCCAATAAATTCTGACATCCACGTAAGCGGTTAGCTTTTATAGTACCCAAACTAAAAATCCCTAAGTTGTTGCGTAAATACATTACTAGCTCTAAAGAGGTGTAATAATTGTCAAAATAGACAAAGCATGGCGTATTTCTAATAGATCGACAAAGAGCTATAACTACTTTTGCTCCAAAGCCAAATGTTTCTTCCTGCTGAGTAAATTGTACGTTGCGGAATGTGTCTTCGCCTCCATATAATAGGAAATCATAAATATATCCAGATACCCCTGATCTAACGAATGCTTTGAAGCCCCACTTCTTAGGCTTTCGTGCGTTATATTGACGTCGATTTCCAGCTTTTCTACCTTTGTAAGGAAGAGTCATCTCGTCGATGCTGAATTGGTTTTCTTCATCTGCAGCGCGCAAACAATTGAGACGTACCTTTTCCACTACGGATCGGACCTTATAAAATCTGTCACTAGTTTCTTTACTATTATCTGTGAAATGTATAAATCTTCGGATTTGCTGGTATTTTTTAAGGGACATTATGTCAGCTACTTGTGAATAGCGAAATTGTGTACTCCAGTAATCCAAATAGTTGGGCATTTTCACTACACCCATAATAATATGAATAGCAAGAAAATTTTCAATGTCTTTTCGCGTCGCATTTATAGATCTGCCTATTTTTTCAACGGAATAAATATTTGTCTGTTCTACGATATCCAAAATAATGTCTTTAGAAAAAAACTGTATGAAATAATCAAGAGGCGACATTAGTTCAGTGGCTGGATTAGAAAACAGAATCGACTCTACAGTAGCTCTGTGCGCAAAATGTGTCTTCCTCCAATTAAATGTCGTTTGCATGGGTTTGATTCGCTTTGCTAATAGACGCGGTCGAATGTTTGTTTCTTGTTGCCTTGAAGATCTAGTGGCGACGCGTTTTGCTGGACCTCGCGATGTTGGTGTGGTTTGCAGACCTATAAGTGACTCTTCAGTTGGTGTAGGGAGCAAAGGAATTGAAGAAATAGATGGGAGAGCATTATAATCGGTATCATGTGCAGAAGGAAATACAGCTTGCAACACAGGAGTGATGGGGACACCATGGTCAGTAGCATCACTTTCACACTCAGTATCACTGCCCAATATGTTCATGCGCTCTAAAGATGATTCTATTGAAGGTGCTGGAGAGCTAAAGTAATAAGTGTCTTGTTCATGATCTGGGATTGGTGCGATTTCGTCATCTCCAATATCAGATGCGCCGCTGTCATCAGAACGCGCATTCTCAAAAGGGACTAAAGCTAATATACGGTTAGCCCTAGCTCGTTGGAGTACCTATGAACAAAAAACCACCGCATGCAACCAAAGCCAAACCAATGCAAAAAAAAAGGAAAGTAATGTGCACTGATATAACAACAACAGCCCTATGCCCACAGATGGATTCAAGCAGCAACATATAATATCATGTTTATTACAAAAAAAAAACAAAAGAGATATTTGCCCGCGGTAATAAGTAGCTTATGTATTATTCTGATATGTAAGCTATATTACTCTAAAATTTCGTGAAAATCCGTTCAGTAGTTTGTGCGTGATCGAGCAACAAACAAACAAATAGACACCTAACGGAAGTAACATGTAAACAATTACACTTTGGGCAGTGTTGCTTTTTAGCAACACTCAGTAAATATATTAGTTCATCTAGTGCTTGGCACTGATGCTTTTTAGCAACACTAATTATATGCATTAGTTGGTAGAGTGCTTGGCACTGATGCTTTTTCGCAACAATGAGGTTATAAATAAATTGACGAGTGAGTAAACGCACAATGACGAGAAATTATTATTTATATTATTAGCTTAAGTCAACATAAATCAAATTCAAGCAATATTCCCACACCATTTTCACAAAAAATTGATAAATTCTATAAAACTTACGGCTTTGTTGTTGTTGTTGCGCTGCATGTCGGCTGTTTGACAGAAATAGTGATGTGCAATGCTCAAAACTAAATCGGAATTTAATCCGGTAGTGATGGGATCATATATACTTAAGGATATAATCATTCGATTTCAAACTGAATAATTATATGGAGCTGTAGATTTTTTTAAAATCCATTAAGGAGGTATTTTTTTTTTGTATTTATGAACAAAGAGGTTGCAACCTCAATGTTGGAGAGTTTTTCTAACAGGAAGAGTATAAATATGTAACTAAAAAAGTAGTTAACGAATTAAAAACTGTTATCGGTGAAGTCGATTCTTTATCTACTTTATTTAACCACAATTTTAGTAATAAAATCTTTATTTTCGATTTCTCAGTTTTAATAAATAGTAGTTATATATAGATTTATTTCTGGTCAATAAATTTTGAAGCTTACAATAAAACTACTACAGTCCAAACTTAACAAACCTTTTATGGAACATGCCGCCATAAAGCATTGTGAACAAAAAAAAATAATTTACGTAACTATATTATTATAATAAGACAGTTCTTAATATTTTTGTCTCTATGTCATCTTGAAGAGGATATCTCATGATAATTGTAGCGGTTGAAAGATTGACTGCTCGTGGCGTGTTTTTTCTTCCCTTACGTATAGAAAATTATTGAGACATAATACTTTAAATATCTATGGATAAAAAAATATTGAAAATTTGTTTTTAATGTTTGTTTCGCCAGTTCTTCCCGGACAAGACTCACAAAGTTGGAACTGGTGGTAGATTACGGTAGCCAGGGGTATATAAATAAATCGAATATATTTTTAAAAATAATTTAATCAATTTAAATGTTGCCATAAAATATAAAAAAAATTGTAACGTCAAGGTGTCCAATAGTGTTGGTTTTTGAAGATATATACTCTTAATTATAATTATCAGAACACTGGTTCCGTGTTCACATAGTCTTATGTGAACACGGAACCAGTAAAGGGTCCGAAACGTCAATAAAACTAAGTACAAGCGCGATGAAACCGTTTTAAAGTTGTTTCATTTATTAGGACTGACTTCAGAAAGAGGAGGTGGTACTCGATTCGACTGTATTTTTTTGTCTTCCAACTTATTGATTAGTGATGACTCTGTAGAGGTTTAGCAAATTAACTCAGAGAAACTCAAAAAGTAAGTCATTCAAGAATAGGTTATAAAAACTTATTACAATACTAAAGACTTAAAAAAAATGGAACCGACTTCAAATTAAAAAAACTTAAATGTTTCTTAAAAAAAAATACCGCTTTTAAGATAATTATTATTTTCCCTTTTTTAAATTTGATTTGGTTCCATTTTTTTATAAAAAGTTTTTATTTCATGCATTTAAGTGATATTTTGAGTGTTAGGGTAACAAACATCACGCATTCTTCATGCAAATTTAAGACTTACATGGTTTTCTCATAGATGCCATTGCCAAAAGGGACAACACAGCAAGCACTAGCTTTCAAATACAGAAAGAATCATCAAAATCAGTCCACCCAGTAAAAAGTTTTGAGGCGACAAACAGAAAAAAAAAGTTGACTATAAACTTATTACTTAGACAGCATACTAATATGTCTAACGTCATTTTGACAACAAAATATGCATATAATTAAATTGTAATATCTTGTATGACCGAGTGTTATTATTATTTATCTTGGTCACAACTGTAGTATTTCCAACCGAAAATTGCGAAATTCATTTCTAGAACACTAATTGACATCACTGGTAAACACGAAGTTTCAATTAAAAGATATTTAGGCTAAAATAACTGTATGCCCTAAAAATAATGGAAAAGTATTATTATACCAAAACATGTTGTTTTAAACTTGAACAGTGTTATCAATAAACAACGTCTAGCGTTGCAGTAAATTGACGCTGAGACTGCACTTAGTATTAGTCAAAATTCATATTATTAAACAGTGACTTAACTAAGGTTAACCTAGTACGAGGTTCTACGGAAGTTATATTTACTCCTAGAAGGTAGTAGGTTTGCTTATTCTCTGTATAATATAAATTTGGAGTAATGCTAAAATTGCAATGTTTGCGTAAATTTACTCGGAGTCTAAATCTTGTTTATTAATAGTACTATATATGTTTTACAGGATTGCTACCAATACGCAATCCAGTATTAAACAATGATTATACCAAAATAATTATGTCAAAGTATGTTAGAAGTTAAACATTATCCATGAAGAATCCCTACCACAGTATCAAGACAGCTGAATTTTCAAACATTATCAGATTGAAGTAAATTATATTCTTCGTGTATTTTGTGTTGAATACTTTGTTAGGCAATGCACCAAAGTACAGGCAACCAAGTCATCTGCGTGTCAATATAACATTAAAACTGTTTGGTAACTAAAACGTAAAACAATTTAGCGGTCGATAGCAATACGATTTAGGTGCCTAGTGATTGATAAGGCCTGATCTACTGATTCTCGTTTAGCGTGTTCCCCGGCAATACGTTGCATTGGTTCATTGGGAAGTTTGTGGGGGTCGGATCCATTGAATTCCAGGTGAATTTCGATTGTGTAGGTAATTGGGGTGTAATAAACGTTGGAAAGAGAGAATACTTAATCGAATCTAATCAGATCGCTTAATCTTATAACTCTATACATATATGATAGGCGAAAGTGGACTTCCCTATTTTATTCGGATTGGATTGAGATCTTTTATAGTATATTATTGGGGATTGTGACCGAGTGGCTTGCATGCACATTTCAATGTGACTTCATCTCTGAGGTCTTAGGTTCGATGCTCAGTCGGCTCAGGAAAGTGAACTTATTATTATTTCAGATGCCCATTCACTGTTTAAGAGCATTCATTGTGCCTCGTTTAGTTTATTATCATCGTCATAACTATTAAATTTAATCCTCCACTGCTGGGAAACGGCCCTCGGTGTGGATGGAATCAATAAAAAATGGACCAGTGCGGATTGGTGGGTGTTAATCTTTTTAACGAATATAGTTACCCGGCAACGACTTCACGTACCTCCCAAAGAGCATGTCAGTTTAAGATAATGAGCTTATCCCCAATCCAAGAACCTTAATTCAACTTGCAGCGCTATTCTATTATAAAAACTGCACCCGAAAATTAAACGCTGAAGCGCTGTTACAGCGTAGAGGTTCAATCGAACAAAACCTACTTAAAATGGTTTTATTTAATTGAAGTCCTATGTTGTGACAGCTGTGAAGCTCGACGACGAGTTCGAATCTGTTTTTTAATATATGTAGCATATACATTAGCGCTGCGCCATTGAGTTCATTTTGTTTATCAAACTTATTAATTCTATCTATCATCATTTCCCCTATAATTTTCTGCTTAGCACTTATCGACAGTGTCAGCTCTTATAAATCAACGGCACCGAAGATCGGACCCCCGTATCTCTATAGAATTGATGCGCCCGATAAATCAGGACTGGCGGCTTCGGAAAACGCCCAAACACTTGACTAATGGGAATTTATGCGCTTGCGTTGTGTAGCGTACAGATTTGGAACACCGCAGTTGAATAAACATGTTATAGTAGGCAGTTTTATAGGAATAACCCAAAAATGTCGAAAAAAAAATCCTAAAATAAAATGACAGGAGCTTGCTGAAGAAGAAATGACGTTTCTTATATTTGATAACCATCATTGTGATTATTGAAGGATTCAATTTCAGAGTTTTTAAACAGTTTCTGATTTAAAAAAAAATATAATTTACTGACAGAGGCGACGAGAAATTATATTTTTTTAGGTCTACGAAAAACTATTGACAAGATCTCGTTTATTTACACTCTTGGGAATGTACTCTTTCAAATAAAAAAAAGATTCATCCATATCGACCTTGAAAAACAATTCGTAGATTTTTTTATATCTGTTGAAAAAATAGGAAGTACTATAACACACAGGGTAGTTTTACAGTCCAATGTTGTTAGTGAAGCGGCTCGACCTCAATTCTGCTAACGTAAACGTAAATGGTACCATTGCTTAATCAAGACGCCATTGTTCTAAAATTATTGCCCCCCCAGTAATATGTAGTAATTGCCTCATTCATGTGATATTGCTGTGGTCGTTGTGTGTACGTACAGATAAACTCGATGAAACATTAGCTGGGTCACATTTTTACCTATCACTCGCATTTCCAATGCTCGATACACGCTAATGGTGGTCCGTAACGAAAAACCTAGTATATGACAATTTTTGGCATTACTTTTTTTATCTCTGATTGGTTTCCGAGAAAAGTATTGTTATGGTATGTATCTTTTTCTCACTATGAATAGACTAAATAAAGTATGTAATTGATTAGTTTCTGCTTGTTAATTAAGTATTATTAACGCTGAACTACCAACACGGATTTGACGCAAAGTATACTTTTATCAGAAATTACTTCTGCGAAATGATTTCTACCAGTTATTTTTTTTTCTAGTATCAGACTATATAAGACACAAATATAGACATAAGATTTAATCATTTCATGTACCTTTAAAAAATAATTATCAAAATATTTAATATTATGATTTCAAAATGTAAACTTCAGCCTTAGATGAATGTTACTAACTAATCGTCAATTAAAATATATGACGAATTTAGTATCAAAAAAGTAATTAGAATATACTTTTATTTTTCTGTATTATAAAATATAACCCAATTCTCTGCCACTAAAAAATTAATAAAAAAAGTCTGGTTACTTCGTTTTATCTTACAGTAGCTGTTCCAGCTTTGTTTTTGTTATTTTGACTCAAATCATTATCCGCACTCGGAAAATATGCCGATATATAACTCTCAATTAGAAAACCGGGGACTAAGTGAAATACGAGTTTAGCTACATTCGGCTTTCGGTTTCGGCCTCGTTTTTCGTTCAACACTCTGTCATAAGTCCTTTTATCGAGATTTATTGGGTGATTTTGATAACGTTTACGAGCCATCGCGGATGTGTGTATGATGTGTTGTCATGTTCACAGAAAATAAATGATTGAGATTATTTACGGGGTCGAAAATGTTGAAAGATATTTTAAAAAGAATGTTTGTTGGATGGATGATCATAACCAAATGATTCCTGATAATTTGTAAATTGAATAAGATGTTTGTAATTTAAGAATTCAGGTACTTAGTCGTGTGTGTTACATCATCTATATAAACTGTGCACTTTATAATACCAAAACACACATCCAATTAAAGGTCGTCATTTGCTATAGCAATTAAAAAGTTTCACATTAAATAATTATTGAGTAACTAATCGAACATTTAATGTTTCGACTTTAATTTAAGGTTTTACTATGTAAGGATGCAGTGTATGCTTTACTAGTGTACTAAATGTCACATATTTGTTAATAATTTAATGAACACTGTTATAAGGGACTCTTCACTCGCTCCGACGATCCGTCTTTAGTATTACGCTCGATGCAACGTGCTTTAATGTTACAATCTTAATGTATTCAAGATTCAGAGCAAATTTTATATCATAGATTTCATAAAACTTGCTTATAAGTACGTGTATTTGACTTTAGAGTAAAGCCATCATTGCGTATAGTACATGTTACAGCGCATGGGTACGTGTGGTGCGCCTGTGTAATCGCCCGTGACTCCCTCTAGCGACATACGATCACAATTAGAATTGGCGACATAGCCTGCACCGTTGTACTGTAATATAGAAAGACGTAATATGAAACACGACATTCCAAAACATAAATTAAAACATAACTGATTGAATCCCATATATAATTTTAATATGTCAAATTCGTGCATTTTCATTATTTTAAATATTTTCCAAAGTGCTAAAATATCCTGACTATTACTCATTATTTTATAGTGCTATTCAGGAGTATAGCCCGTGCTCGTGAGCGGGTTTTTAGTGGAGCTGAGCCTGCTCTAGACTATTCACTCATGTCTATTTTCTTTTATTATACATACTCTATATTAATTAATTATGATCAATGAGTTTATTTGATAATGTGAATCAATTATTTATTTATATTATTTTCGACTTCATAGTGTATTTAAATTATTTTTCAATTTAAGATCTCTGTATGAAATAACTGAGAAAGGAAAAAGCAGCCTTTGCCGGTTACTTGCCTGTTCTTCTCTGTATAAGGTAGATATACGAACCGATGGCATAGAGTTCCAACTCTAGGAAGTGTAACCTCCTTGTAACAGCCTAGACTAAATAAAAAATATTGATTTTGTTCATGTAAATGAATTAAAAATTCCTATGATGTACGAAATATCGCAATGACGTCATAAACTTTAGTAATTGTCGAAATCAGATGAAGTTGGATGATAGAGTTCCAGATGTATATTGCTTAGTTATTATCTACTAGCTTTCGCAGGCGACTTCGCCCACGTAGGACATTAGCTGACTTAGGTAAAAGTTTATCTAAGTCAGCTAATGTCCTATCTGTATACCAAATTTAGTAGCTTTCCTTATATGCTTTGTTTTTATATGCTCGATATAAAAAAAAGTCAATATAGGTCGCTAGCTTATGATATTCCAAACACGCGATTTGGGTTTGGAAAAACGAAAACATCAGGTTTTAAGTTTGATACTTGGGTTTAAGTTAATTAATTATAAATTCGTCATAAAGTTGGCGTGTTGCCTTTATCGAAACATCCGAGGCTGCCATTAAAAATTCTTAATAGTTCAGTCGGGTAGCGGTATACCCAGAGGACTTTATTACGATCGACGAAGAAACATATTCAATGGAAATGACATAGTTCGATTTTTTAAGTTACATGTTATACCCAGATAGTTTCTGGACTTCTTGAATATTATCAACTATATATATGTATATAAATTTCTTGCTTTACTGTGTGATTGACTGACTGCATGAAACTATTTAGCGTCGAAAGTTGACATTTGGAATGAAGATTCCTTAGACAGTGTAGAGGAGCATTAGGAGAGGATTTTTGGAAAGTCCACCCGGAAGAGGCTAAATTAGGGGATGAAAGTTTGTATGAAACTTTGTTACCACAAGTGCTAGGAGTTTCACATTTTGCATGCGGGTTCCTTTTAGGATGTAGGTATTCATTAAGACGGGATTTTACGAAATTCGTCCCCTAAGGGGTAAATTAGTGGATAAAAGTTTTTATGGAATTTTCTCATACCTGGACTTAAAAGTAGATCACGTGGGTGAAGTCGCGGGAAAAGCTACTATTGTATTGTCAAATTAAGCAAAAATTAACACTTGACGAGGCTCTTGCTACTTTTATCAAATATCCTTCCTAGTATAACCTTGTATCGAAACTAATTATCGCACTCTGGGACACGTCATTTTACTTTGTACAGCGATTCCCAAACTAGTTTGTGTAAAACGTTTTTTCATCAAAATGGTCAACATCCTCCAAAAGTTTTCAAAATGAACTGAGTCCCCAAAAGATCAGATGACTTTATAATTCTTATCTCCTGTGTTTTTCTATTAATACAAAATCCGTACAAATTTAAAATTCGCGGTTAGTTAACTGGCTATCATTGAAATCATTTTCTAGCCAAAGTGTTAATTAATAAAGGCCGATTTTTAGGCATTAATTTGTTGAAAAAGATGATACAATTAAAAGTAAATTTTAAGACAAAATAATTTTAAATTATCGATCTAATTTAAAGTCTACTAACGAAGTAAACGTAGACCAGTTTTTCCCAAGATTATCCCCTACAAACAAACAAATAAACAAAGTTAGAAATTTTACATCTTTATAATATAAATGTCATATTGCACTTAAAGGAATATTTCGTTACCAATATTTAAAGCATTGTTGTACAAATTATGCCTGAAAAAATAGTGGAAAGAAATCGATAGTACTAGTTGTAGCAAAAAGTAATGTCAAAGATCAATTGAAAATGTTATAGATTAAATCATACAAAAGTTGTCATTGCCTTGCTAAAACAGATTAACCCAAAAAAATATATTTTGATTTTTTTTACATAAAGATAAATAATATTGTCGCTTCTATTATTTCTTTCTTCGCTTTTGAAATTTCCCTTTTGATATGGAATATTTACCGGTAACGGTCACGCCGCGTATTGACATACGGGAAGTAGTGGTGTACTGTTAATATTTACCTTGTTACCTACATTTATTTTACCCTTGCTATAGTTTTGTGTGGCACAACGGGCCGTCTCTTGGGGCATCGATCTGTAGTGAGGTGTCATAGAAAAATTGGTTGAAGTCTAATTAAAAATTCATTTTTTTTATTTATAACAGCAACAAATTACGAAATTTGACGTAGTATACTTAAAAGTTGAAAACATTATAATGAACATGATACCCATAATTTAATATATTAAAATATATAGTTATCCATGAAGGTATCGTCAATTACTGGTATTTCATAGGAATAAAAATGATTAGGAAAATATTTGAGTTTTTATTAAAAATTTGTTACATTTTATAAAAAAACTTTTACCTTACTTATTTGTGTCAGACTTTTTTTCTTATATTTTATTCTCTTAGAAATAAAATTTAGTTCCTTCAAAGCTACAAATTACTCACATTATTTTAAAATTGTAATAATTTGAATAATTTCTGATAATACAATTTATTTACTTTTGCTAAATACACTCATCAAAAACTTAGAGCAAACGTAATTTTTGTTCCCCTGGTCCTAAGTAAACTATAAATTACATAATTAAAAGCGTATAAACCTGCTAACGTTATAATTTGGCGAGCCCAAACAATATGAGCGAATAAATATTTATTAGACGACCCTGAAGTGTCCACTATTGGGTCATTTGGGAGTTGTGAAGAGTTTGACCAGTATGGATGTGGCATATGATGTGAAATAGTATCATTAATTATATTCGGTGTAAATATAATAGTGTTTAAATAATTCATCTATTTTTGGCGTTATATGTAAGTTTTATTATAGGCAAAAATAAAATAAATTTATTTTTGACACCCGCTAATATTCGTAGCTGTTTTAGTTCAACATTAGTTTTTTTTTGTATTTGCTTTTACTTGATAATTTTCTATGTATTCAACTGGATTTTAAGAAGCTCAATGGGGCAATGGTTAGCTCGCAACTTTCGCAAGGGTCGGTTATAGAATGGATGATCGAAATAGTAATATCGCAGTCCATTCTTTCTATACCATTTGATTCTGTCCTTAAGGAAGGTTTGTGCCTCAGCAGAGTGGGGACATCAATAGGCTCATGATGATGAATGGCGAACTGGGTCATTATTTCACATTGTTGGTGAGCCTAAATGATTCATCTTTTATGACCGTACTTTGATTACAACCGCATCCATTATTTCGTCGCTCCCGAAGATAGTTACGTGGTATAACACCGCTAAAATATGTAGCCCCTGGGCCATCCCTCGTTGTCACACTGCTTCAATAATATAACATCGTCGCCTTGTTTGGTTATTGCCAAGGAATTTCGATAATTAAACTTGAATGTGTTTATGGCGTCAATAGTCGATGAAACTGCTATTAAATTTCTCAATGTCCCATTAAAATGACACGAAGAATCATATGTACAAAACGTTTTTTCATAATAAGGGCAATAGTCTTACCCTTATTACTGATTTACTTGATATATTAGAGAATAGATAAAGACATTTTTAAATAATTCTCTAAAAATCAAAATCGAAATTCAGGCAGTTAAAAACGTGGTTGAAGTTTAAATTTGATATTTTACTTTAAAAAAATTAAGTTTGGTATTATGTCAAAACACAGCGTCATACACAGCATAAAATAGAATCTTTTTGACCTTTTGAACTAAGTTTTATTTGATTGAATCTTTGATGCGCGACAGCGCTGTGTTTGACGGTTTATTTTTAAAGAGAATAGCACTGCTGATTTAAATCATGAAATACCTAATATTATAAAACTTTCGTAGTTATAGTGACATTTCTTCTGTATTGTCCTTTTTAGTAGAGGAAGAACAATCTCAAGGAGGAACAATCTCAAGGAAGAACTGGTTAATTTAAAGTACTGAAAATGATCTGTAATAACGTTAAAAAAATTTAATAATGTTAAAATTGATATAATGATATGCGCAAATTGCTTATTTAGGTAATTTAAAAATGAGATTACTCGAATCTTTTGTTATTCGCACCCACGACATGTCCCCATGACTGAGCTTGTGTGACTTTATTATGAATATAATATTGTTTGACAAAAGTTTTAAAGGCATTAAATTCTCATATTCGTGCTTCAAAAATTGGTTCTGCAATTTTTTTATAAACGTTTTTTTTATAAATATATATATATATATTTATTACATCACCTGCAAAGGAACGTTGACGTGTAAAACTTGTACTTTTTTGGTAAATTATAAGTTACTTCCATGTGTTTTCATTGTATAAATTGTGAGTCAGATTATTTAAGAAATTATTAGTATAATAATTAATAAATTAGATAACCATAATGCTGACTAAACTTTTTCTTAACCCTTCGTTCGTTCCATTAACAGTTAATTTATGACAGTTTAACCCCACCTGTGTAACAATAATATCGGAATATCGCGTGCGTTCGTCGATAGTTAACTTAACCCATTATGCGGCGATGGATAATTGCTTCATCGTAAGGGTTCAACTGATAAAATGGACGATTGGTACCAACCATACCCAAGGAAATTGACGTTTCGACGGCATAATTGCTAATAATTACCTTCGGTTTCTATTAATTCGAATTCAGTTGGAAACAGAATATAATCTGATAAATAAATCTTTAGCACGAAAATTAATCCTATATAAATCGAATACCTATCGAGTAATTATGTTTGACATAGAACCATTTCTCTAAATATATTTTAATTTTCGTTTTCCATCTTTTCTGTAGTAAAAGCATGCAACACGGCTATATAAGTGCAACACGACAGAAGCAAAAAGGTTATGTACACACTCTTTGGCGCCTTTGATTTGAGGCTTCGGGCCAATGTCGTTATTGCACTCATTGGTACTATATGTAAGGTGTAAGTGTAACTGTCAACTGTCAGAGAGATTTTTTTTTATTGATGTTCTTTTCCGTTTTACACAGAAATTCTGCCAACGTCCCGTTGTAAGATGAAATTACCCAAAATGATTTTTACTTGTTTTCTTCCTCGAGTACACTCTTCTCTGACCTAAAAGGATAACACAAAGCAAACGTCACAAATTCTACTAATAAATTAAATAAAAAGTATGGCAATAAGACACAAAAAGAGGAGATAATTAGAAATAGACACGATAATATTAAGGTTAATGGGAAGGGGGGGTTTTAGGTGGAGTGAGAAAAAATCAAAAGTAACCTTTTTAATTTTTGACATTGACAGTGACAGATTCGTTCTGAAACACTGCTACTGTAGCACTTATTTAGTGTTATGAAATTTGATGCTGAAAACAGTATTTCAACAGTAAAAAGTATAATGTTGTGAAAGACTGTATAATACCATTTTAAATAGTATAGTTGGCAAACCTACCTGGATGTGAAAGGTGATTCAAATCCCACAACGAGAACGTGAAACAAGAATTGTTTAAAATTCACCCAATAATCAAAAGTATAGTAATAATCTCATTAAATAAGAAAAAAAAGAAAACAACTTTCTTTTCCCTAAATTGAAAAAAAAACGTAATCATCTTTTGATGAATGAATGACTCGACTGCTTTTTTAATAATCCGTCATTATATAATACAGACATTTTAACCCTCAAACAACTTTAGTGGGGATGAAGCGACCTCGCCCCGTGGCCGCTTATTAAAATTGACAACGACACACCTGCATGAAAGGGTTATTTATGTGTTTAACGTTCAACGGGTCACCGTTCGCGGTTGGTATCGATAAATACCGATTAAGGCTGTGTATTTATTTATTTAATTCAAAAACAAAATTCACAGCAGTATCATTGTAATTGTAATGTGTTAAATTCTGCTGAGAGTGCATTAATTTTCATAATCAAGTGGATAAATTAGATAGTTTTGTATAGCTTGGCGTATTGTCGACTGTACAATATTATGTTAATATTGATTGCACAATGTTCATATTACAATATGACTGTACAATTTATTTTAATGCCAATTTTACATATATATGTATATATGTGTGTGTGTGTGTGACCATAGATTGATGGCTATAAATGGATAGGTGGTTATTGTAGGGAGAATGCTTTAAGCATACCCCGTCGCCTAGCGAGCGATATGGACTGACTGAGGCCAATCCTTTAGAAACTCTACATTGTACCCTCACGTGGGGGGATAAGACCCGGGAAGCCGTAGTCCAGTTACAGGGACATCCAGAACGAACGGTTTAACGTGCCTCCCGAAGGATGGCGGAGCTCGAGATAGTAAATTTTATGGTCACCTCTCCTATGAACGGCCTTTGGGATAGTTACTTTATTTCTACATCGCAGACCGCACATATTAATCGGTACGCCATCGAGCTCCTTGTTTACATTACTGTTATTGTAAAATTTTCTAAATCTAACTCTTGCCTAGACTCATACTCAGTTATCAAGTTTCCTTATAAATAAACTAGCTGTTTTCCTGCGACTTCGCTCGCGTCAATTATAGCTTTTGTCCACTGCATATAGCTTCCCTTAGGTGATAATTTTTGAAATAGGTCCAATAGTTTCGGAGCCTATTCATTGCAAACAAACAAACAAACAATTAAATGTTTTCTCTTATCAGTTTAGAAGAGGATGAGTTTCCTAAATATGGGATAAATGGTAATTTTTCTTCCGGTAAAATTTTATAGCTACAAATAATTTGAACATCCGTTTTTTTCCTTATAATCCTGGTAGTATATAAGAATATTCGGAATTGGCATTTATAATATAAGAAAGTAAAAAGAAAGAATGTATCATACATTTCTCACTTATACATTGTAGTATCAAATGGAAAAAATAATGACATAAGGGCGACCGCTAACGATCGTAGTTTGCGAACAATCGTTTGTCATCAGAAAATGTGGGAATACGTTTATGTAGCACGCTTCAATAGTGTAATACGGACGGTCAGCAAATAAGGCTGCGTTTTATTTATTAAAAGTAATATATTGTAAGGTTGCTCAAAAAAAAAGAGAATATAGTTCATTACATTCGATTACTCGAATAAAAGTATCGATTTTACTTATATCTGGTACCGCAATTATAATTATGACGGTGGAGGGTAGGGACGCAAAAATGTATATATCATGGCGGAGGAGCGCAGTCTTGGCAGAACCACCGAGAGGGACTGGACTTTATAAAGAATAAAGATATTGTTTCATCCGGAAGCCTGCTTTTTCTTACAAATCAGAAGTGGTAAGTACCTGCATTGTCATTTTCTTTGTTTAAAGTGAACAAAAAAAAAATGTTTGATTAATTATAGTTAAATTTTATTCTACTGCAATATAAGTGTTGTTCATGGTACTTTAGAAACATTTGAACATACAAATATTATAATGATTTTACCAAGATTACCTATAATTGTCAAATGATACTGCTTATGTTTTTTTTATATATTAATATTGTAGGAATTGTAGGAATGAGGCATATAATTATTTAAATAATCTACCCCTATATTTAAACTTTACTCATGGATACCTACTATTAAAAAAAAAAAGGAAATACCTCACCGTTAAAAATATACTGTTAAAATATAACGGTAGATAATAAAATAAAGTGTATTTTGATTTCAATACAGAAACCTCAATTTTTATTGAATGGTTACATAGTTTTTTTTTTCCTTTCTGAGTTTCAGATGCAACAACACACTGAGTCACTGGAACGTCGACTAAGGACCCCCGTGCGTATGGAGTCACAGCTACAACAATCGTGCGATGGGACAAGGGTCAGTCGAAGTCGTTCACAACGTGGCAGCACCTCCAGGCAAGGTCGCAGTCTTCCACGAAGCCGTTCACGCGAGCGTAGCAGCCTTCGTGAATACGACAGACTGCGTGCATTAGAACGAGAGTTGGAGAGAGAACGTGAACGGCTGCGAAGTCGTCAAGACGACGTGTACAGGGAGCGTAGCCGAAGACAACGACAAGTGAGTCAAGTAAATATAAATGATGTTAAACAGCAGAACCGTCATTATAGTTTGCAACGTTCAGTTAACACGCCTTCAAGATATCCTCAAAGAGTGCAAAGTACGAGCAGCAATAATGACGGTCCTGAAAAACAAAAAGGCCGGTTTAATGAACCTGCTTCTGCGGCTAAACGGTCTGCCAGTCCTTTGTTTTCCTGCAAGGAAGTTATAAATATGATAAATTCTATAAAGAATACCCCGTCACAACCGTCGACATCGACCACACAAACGCCTAGTTACTCTAGTCATAAAAATATATTATCGGAATTTAATCCATCATCAAAGAATCAACGAATCGATGTTTGGTTGAAGAAGGTGAATGAGTGTGCGACTATCTACGGTTGGGACGATGCAACAACTGCTCATTTTGCTATGCAAAAACTCCAGGGTTTAGCCAGGACTTGGTTCGATAGTTTACCTTCTATTCTTTTTAATTGGTCAGAGTGGCAAAAGAAATTGATCAATGCATTTCCGTGCGAACAAAATTATGGACAAACCCTGGAAGACATGCTTAAAAGAAAATTTAGACTAAATGAACCTATACTATTACGAAAAACTAGCCTTGTTGAACCAATGCAACATTGAGGGAAAGCGTGCCGTCGAATGTATTATACATGGGTTGAACGATAAATCTATGAAAATAAGCGCTACTTCACTACGTTGTTTGGAACCAGAACAATTGTTACAATTTTTTATGAGTAATAAAGAATCCACTCAAACTTTTGATCGAACTCATAATAAGTTTAAAACCGGACAAGATACGATAAATAATAATACTAATTACATTAAGACAAATAACAAATCAAATTATACTCAGAATAGCAACATATTTTGTTATAATTGTAAAGAAAAGGGTCACCCATTTTTGAAATGCCCCAAACCTATTGTTAAATGTGGCAAGTGCAATAAGATGGGACATGCAATAGAAAGTTGTTTTTCTAAAGATAAAGTTAACCCAGTTATTACTAAAACTATGCTCATATCTAATGATAATCCCAGTTCAAAATTTTATAAGGAAGTTCAGGTGAACAACGTCTCTGCTAAGTGCTTCGTAGACTTTGGAAGCGAAGTCACATTGTTAAAACAATCACTTGCTTCTCGTTTAGGATTAACCTGTACTAATGAAGTAACGGTTTTAAAAGGGTTTGGCAATGGTTTGATTCATACTTTTGGGAATGTTTCGGTAGATATAACTATTGACGGTGTTAAGGCGGTTGTCGTTTGCCATGTAGTCGCTGACGAGTACCTGGAGTTTCCCCTACTTGTTGGACAGTCATTTACGGAGCAGTCACATGTAATCATATACAAAACTGCCGAGAATCTTTATTTTCTTAATATTAATGATGAGATGCCCTTTAGAGAAACTGATATAGTAAATGGTAATATGCTCAAGGTAGTTGTTGCCGCTGATATTAACTGTCACGGAATAGTATCCATTAAGGCTTCAGTGGAACCACAAATCAATAGTTATATTTTGGTAGATTGTAAGGTTATTGGTAAACCATTGCAAGATTTTGTCATACTAGGAGGTGTATATCCAGTTAGGAATGGAATCGTTTACTTAATCGTTACTCCTGTGTCAGAATTTAGTTATATAAAAAGCGAGATGGTAATCGGTCGTTGTTTAGAAGTTAAAAGAGTTAATAAACTTTTAACATCTTCAAAGGTATCGCTAGGATCATCAAGTATTGATAAGAATATGGTTAGAATCGGGGATTGTGTTGATGATGTACACCGTCAAAAACTATTTGATTTGTTAGATAAATACCAACATTGTTTCGCGTCTTCTTTGAAAGACTTAGGTTGTACAAATGTCACTGAAATGTCAATAGAGATAAATTCTAATAAACCAATTGTATACCGTCCGTACAGACTGTCTTATAAGGAGCGGTCAGAAGTACGAGAAATGGTGAATGATATGTTGGATGCTGGGATAGTAAGGGAATCTGTTTCAGATTATGCTAGTCCAATACTATTGGTTCGCAAAAAAGATGGTAAGATGCGAATATGTGTAGATTACAGGATGTTGAATTCAATAACTGTCAAAGAGCGTTATCCCATGCCTAATATAGAGGATGAAATTGCTCGATTATCTGGTCAAGCATATTTCATCACCCTTGACCTAACTTCTGGCTATTACCAAATTCCTATATCTGAGCAGTCACGATCATTCACTTCATTTGTCACACCGGACGGCCAATATGAGTTTAACCGTGTACCGTTCGGTTTGGCAAATGCACCTGCTGTTTTTCAGCGGATGATTAATAAGATTCTTGGTCCAGCACGATTTGACGGTGCTACAGCTTATATAGATGATATACTTATATATGGTATAGATATCGACCAGTGTTTGAATAGGTTAGAGATGGTTTTACAACTTCTAGATAACGCTAACCTCACCCTTAATTTGACCAAATGTGAGTTTATTAAAGACAAAATTGATTACTTAGGCTATGAGATTAGTGCTAAGGGTGTAAGGCCAGGTGATAAAAAGATTCAATGCGTGTTAGATTTCCCGTGTCCTACGGATCAGCACTCTGTCCGACAGTTTCTCGGGTTAGTTGGATATTTCCGAAAGTTTATTAGGAATTTCGCTGGGTTAGCTCATCCCTTAAATAAATTGCTTATTAAGAACGTTGCTTGGGAATGGTTACATGAACAAGAGGAAGCATTCAAAGTTCTTAAGGAAAAGTTAGTAAACAGACCTATATTAGCGATTTATGATCCAAAAGCCACTTTAGAATTGCATACTGATGCTAGCAGATTAGGAGTCGGGGGTGTATTACTCCAAAAAACTGAAAGTGATGATGCCTTTAGACCAGTAGCTTTCTATAGTCGGAAGACTTCTCCCGAAGAAAAAAACTTTCACGCTTACGAGCTTGAAACATTAGCAGTAGTATGTTCCTTGAAGAAATTCAGAGTATACCTAATAGGCCAACAATTTATAATAGTAACAGATTGTAGTGCGCTTAGGTCGACATTTTCAAAGCGGGATATTATTCCACGGATTGCACGATGGTGGCTTCTTATGCAGGAATTCCAATGCTCCGTGGAGTATCGTCCTGGTACGAAGATGGCTCACGTTGACGCACTATCTCGAAACCCCGTAACTGATACTGAAACGTCTAATGTTTTGGAGCAGTATCCATCAATCATGACCATTAATAAGGAGGATTGGTTGCATACATTACAATTAGGAGACACAGAGTTATGTAGGATTCGAGATATTCTCACTTCAGACATTAATGCGGAAGGTTTAAAATACATCAGGGACAATTATTTACTTAAAGATAATAAACTGTACAGATACTTAAATGGGAACCGTGACAATATTCGTTGGGTGGTACCAAAGGGCGCAAGGTGGCAGCTATGTCGTATGAACCATGATGACATAGGTCATTTTGGAGCCGAAAAAACATTAGAGCGTATTAAGAAATCATATTGGTTCTCTAGAATGACTAAATTTGTAAAGAAATATGTAAGCGCATGTATTGAATGTGCTTACGCTAAGAAAAATAACTTTTCTAAAGAAGGATATTTACACCCTATCGAAAAAGTAGAAGTTCCTTTTCACACGCTCCATATTGATCACCTTGGACCCTTTGTCAAGTCAAAAAGAGGAAACACTCATCTTCTAGTAGTTGTTGACGGATTTACTAAGTTTGTATTAGTCAAAGCCGTGCGTAACACGAAAACACAAAGTGCAGTAAGGGTATTAGAAGATATATTTTACACCTTCCGGATTCCGGATCGTATCGTTAGTGATAGAGGGACATGTTTTACTTCACATGCGTTTAAAAGATTTTGTCTAGATAAAGGCATTAGACATATCCTTAATGCTGTAGCTTGTCCGCGAGCCAATGGACAAGTTGAAAGGTATAATCGCACCATCCTCGATTCCTTGACAGCTCAAAATTTAAACCTAGATGAAAAGATCTGGGATGATGCGGTTGGCAAGGTTCAATGGGGAATCAATAATACTTATCAGAAAACGACTGGCAAAACACCAGCTGAACTAATGTTTGGCACGTGCATGGACTCAGAGTTTAATCCTAAACTGAATAAAATTCGTCGAGAAACTTGCAATCTCGAAAGTCTGAATTCCATAAGAGAACAAGCTAAAGATGCGATCGATGTTCAACAAGAAAAACAAAAAATGGTATTCGATAAAAATAGGCGACCTGCTAAGATTTACAATGAAGGAGAGTTAGTAAAAATAACAAAAACCGCTTTCGTAAATGATGGGAAAAGCAAGAAACTTCATCCTGCTTATATTGGTCCTTATCGTGTAACATCGGCATTAGGTAATGATAGATATAGGGTTGCGGCTATTCCAGGTTTAACTGGCACGAAAAATAAACGGCAAACAACTGTTGCTGCTGACCGTATGTTGCCTTGGGTCAATGTGGCGGCATTGGAGGTTAATGAATCCGATACAACCGACAATGACGGAGATAGGTCTGAAGATGATGAAAAAAGTCATAGTGATTAAGTTATAAACCATACAGCCATGTATTTATAAATGTTTGTTTAAACATAACATGTACCTAAATGATAATACAAATTGTTTCGCATGCTGATTAGTATTGATTATAATATTAAAACCAAATTAACAACGTTTGAATATAAATGTAAAGTTTTATGTTATTTGTTATTAGAAAATGTATAAGATAGCGAACAAACATAAGTGATACCATGATATTATGTATGAATAAACCTTTTATAATTGTTGTTATCAAAAAAATAAATAATAATAATAAATTTAAAAAAAAAATGGTTATGGGTGCGTAGAAATATATAGAAACATATGATATTAATTGTTATTTAGCTTTCATGATCTCATTTATTTCTAAAAAGTATAATTTGATATAAATAAATGAGATCATACGAGTAAAAATGAAACGTAGACTAATCACGAGAATGGATGGGTTCGTGGTTCGTCACATCGCCTAGCCGAAATAGTTTTGGTGAAGTGTATCCATGAGGAATGTTTCCTATATGGGTTTACATATAGGGAATATTCCCGATTTAGACATGAGTAGAGTAGTAGGAAGAACAGAATTAATTTAGACCTAAGAACATTGGGCTACGTTTTGAATGTTATCAAAAAAAAAAGGGAGAGATTGGAACACTGACTGACTACGAGAATGGATGGGTTCGTAATTTGTCTTATCGCCTAACCCAAATAGCGAGAATGGATGGGTTCGCTGTTGAGGTTCTGGCGAGGTGTTTCCATGTGGAATGCTTCCTATATGTGAGAAAGGATGGGTTCGCATATGGGAACCATTCCTTCTTTTGGTCTTGCTAGAAAGGATGGGTTAGCAAGTATTGGATAACAGTGATATGTATGATTACTTTGTCACATTGTTATTAAAGTTGTGGTGCTGTTTATAACTATACATTATTAATCATGATCGTTCCAATTTCTCTCCAATACGAGTTCATAAATTGTTTTTCTTTGTTGATGTTTGTAATCGCTAAGAATGTGCTTTTCCTGCCGAGTGTAAGGTTTCCGTCTTCTCCGGGCTCGTGTATGAGGACATTCACGAATTCAGGATGGACGAGTGTAAGGTTGCTCAAAAAAAAAGAGAATATAGTTCATTACATTCGATTACTCGAATAAAAGTATCGATTTTACTTATATCTGGTACCGCAATTATAATTATGACGGTGGAGGGTAGGGACGCAAAAATGTATATATCATGGCGGAGGAGCGCAGTCTTGGCAGAACCACCGAGAGGGACTGGACTTTATAAAGAATAAAGATATTGTTTCATCCGGAAGCCTGCTTTTTCTTACAATATTTTGTATATTTTAAAAACTTCACCAAACGATTTTTATTGTATACATTGATATAAATTTATTGATTTTCGTGATATAAAATAACATTAAACAAAATTACTACATTAATAGAAAATTTAAAAGGATTTAATTGAAAGAAATTAAATGTTTCCTTATTATATTATATTTTATATGTAATTATTTTAATCAAATTTACAATAATTATATATACTATTTTAAATATATTCAATCAAAGATTATCAAAGTTGACTAAATATTTTTTATTACGTACTTCCTGCAATGTCTTCTTAATGGAATAATTTTTATGAATATTTTGTTGTTCGTCGCAGTTTATACAGTCGTATAAAAATTTTATGAGAGTCGGATCAGTGGGTTTTTTTTTTTTTTTGTAAAATTAGTGAGTTTTCATTTTAGTAGTACTAATAATAATAGTAGTAGTTGGACACTATTAGATCTATTCTTTTGGGCAAGTTTGACGCTGTATCATGAGAAATGACGACAATTTTGTAGTTTTTATTTCTCTTTTAATTCTGAATATATTTCTTCTCAATAAAATTATATTTCATTATTTTTTGATAACAATTGTATTGCTGACGGTACATGTTTATAAAAACTAAACGGGCGTTACAAGCAAAGTTGCATCATTATCGAAAGCCGTGGAAGCCTCTTAATCGGAGAACATCTCTACTTGGGTGAAATTTCATGGTACCCAACCATTGAAATTCGATTACGAATTTTAGAAAAAAAAACTTATTGAAAATATTATAAAATTTCTTGGGATATTTTTTTTTTTAATTAAGGGAAATAAGCAATAATATGATTATAAGTTTATTGTTGTAAAAGTTTTGATACGTACGGTTAATAATGGATTCAGTCAAAATGTACTCACCATTTAATATTGTATTCAAGGTTGAGTGCTTTTGTTTCAACCCAATGCATTGAAAGTACATCTAACCGATCGTTGAGGAGATTTTTAGGAGAGGTATTTGTCCAGCAGTGGGCGTTATCGTGATGACTGTATTTTACAATATAGTATTGAACATTTAAATCGTTGACATTGAACTTAGACAACTAATGAAAGCAGATGTAGTTGTCCATCTATGCCCATATTATCCAAGATATATTTTAACAATTTATTGCTAAACCTACATCACTGTGAAATAATTGGGGCAAACTTCTTTTTAGCATAATTTTTCTAGAATCTAAAATTTCTTTACATGCTTTGTGATTCTTTTTATTAATGTGATTAATTAAAATTAAAGTTATTAATGAACAAATAAGATGTCAAAGTAACAGAGGCTGCGAAAGAACACAATGGTAGGGGAATTCCTGATCGCATTGCTCTCTATCATCTCTTAAATTATTTATAGACCAAACTTTGTTATTGTTTTTCGTTATAATTGGGATCATAAGTTAGGGGATGACAACATTTAGCAAGTTTCTTATCCTCGAACGTTTTTCTATCGACATATTTTCTGTTTTTGTTGTTCACTTAATGAATATTGACCGTTTTGAAACTCTATTGTGGCAAAAAACATCTACGAACTCCTACGTCATCGAGTTTTGATTAAATAAAAAGTTTATTACTTTTTGACATTGTTGTTATTTGATTGAAACTCTGTATTGTGATAGCAGTTTGAGGCTGTTTATATAACAGAATAACCAGCTGATATTAAATACAAAGAACGCTTAGGGTCAGTTCAGATCATATCTGACGCAAAGTGCGTTGGTCGGGAAACTGCAGAACTGACAAATAGGTATATAATATGACATTCAACTTTGTAGTCTCGACGGATGAACTGTTGCATACCTATGTGAGACAATTGACTGATCTTCCGTCGGATTTCTACCGACCCTATATGTAATAATAATTACTACTTTTTAATTGATTTCGAACGCAAAATAAAACCATGCTGTAAATAATGTATGTACATATGAAGTTTCTTGAATATATTCAAGAAAATCTATAGTAGGCAGTAATGCCTGATACTGGCGTACAACTATTTTGATCTGCAAAAATACAGCAGTGTTATTCTTTTTAAAAAATACAACGTCTAACACAGCGCTGTAACAGCATTAGAGATGCACCGACCTTTATTTATAGGTTAGGTCTTCTGTCTATTAGTAGCTATTAAGAAACGACTGATCTGTTTTGATTTCACCCGTTCACTCTTTCATACAAAGGGCTTAGTGTAATTTTTATTTGACGTTCACCATCGATATCGTGAGTGCTTTAGTATGGAAACCGGTACAGTGCCCCTAGCGGTAACTATTAGGAATTACAAACCTCCATACAAAGTCGGTCACTGGTGAAAAACTTACACTTTGCACTCAGACACGACAGATTTTATATTTATGTAATCATATACACATAAATAAATTACTTCATAAATTAATACCCGGTAAATAATGTCACACGAAAATATGAAACAGCCAATAATACATCAGAAGAGCTTATCGCCGAACTCATTCGCCATTCCTATTAAAGTCGATTACGTAAACGTCGCGGCGAAAATTTAACGCATGCAGAATCATAAATTCTTCAGCGAGCAAAAAAAAACTCGACGGCATCTCTTTGATGACGCTAATTTTTTTTTTTACTGATATTAAGTCATCTCTAAGGCCGTCATTACCCTTAATAGTAATAGATATTTTATTTCGACGCGTCGCCTGTAGGGTGTTTACACAATATTCCTGGGGTGCTATTATGTTGTTGAACGATATTGTGGATATCTCATTTAAAATCTACGTAATAGCAAAGAGTTTTTCTTTTTATATTAGGTACCTTTTTATTATTTATGAAATAAGTTTTTGAACAATCTAAAGTTTCTTAGTAGTTTTTCTAGTATTCATATATTTGACAAAGTTGAATACAATGCCTACGCCAATCCATTTGTTTGCAGATCCTATTTGTTTTTAAAATTATCTTATCGAATTAATAATGAACATTTTTAGATAAATATTTTTTATTAGTATAATAAAAAAAATACAGTAATAATGTGAACGATCGCACACTTTTCATATCGAAAGCTACCAGAATAGCGCCTCTGATACATTCGCCGTTCGTTAATAGGTTTTCCCTTCATAAAGCGAATCTAGGCCTATTTATTATGCGGTTGATATTAAAAACTCTGAGCCAATGTTATCCCAAAAAAAAAAAACAGTCAAGACTGAGCGGAATTATGATGTAAATAAAATGGCATTAGCTATGTATAAATAAATAGGTATATTTATATTTGTTTATTCATTGGACACTATGCATTTATATTTTTAGACAATACTTTTTCAATTTACTATTGTAATTGAACGGTTATCCTACTTTAGACTTTGTACGTAAGTTAGAGGGCGATATAAGATGTAATGATTCGAATCTCTATCAATTCTAAGAATACAGGCACAGAGCTAATTAGAACCTCTAAAATCAAAAACAATAAGTATTTTATATCTCGAAAATATTCGCGATACGACGCGAAATGATGGGTTCGATTTACTTTAAATATTTTTTTGCGCATTTAACCAAAAGCTTCTTTGATGTAAATATGTTTCTTTTTGAAGTCCGCACTAGGCCCGCGTGATGGGTCATGTCCCATTCTCCGTGTTTGATTCGATTTCTATTCATTGAGAAGGCCTGTGCCAATCGTAGTAGAAGCCGCTAATGTAGTTGTAGTGAGGACTAACACGTTATTTTATATTTATACTACCTCTTTCCCGCGACTTTCGCGACATTTATAGCCTATGTCACCCGCGTATAATGTAGCCTCCCGTAGGTGAAACAATATTTCTGTATTTCCGAAGAATATTAGTATAGATATTGATGTACAAAGAAAATAATAATACAGTGATAAGCTTTTAGAAAATTACTACATCGCACGAGTTTTGCACATACTTACGTGCACACCACACCAGCCCTTTTACGTCCCCACTGCAGGGGCTCAGGCCTTCCTTATGGATGGTTAAGGAGGATGGGCCATG
The DNA here is from genome assembly GCA_918026875.4 of Diatraea saccharalis. Lineage (NCBI taxonomy): Eukaryota > Metazoa > Arthropoda > Insecta > Lepidoptera > Crambidae > Diatraea > Diatraea saccharalis. The sequence goes on from OU893334.1 coordinate 32,218,452, forward strand.
ACCCTCCACGCTGGGCAAATGGAGAAAACGGATTGGAGGGTATTAACGACTGCAAATGCAGCCGGGACCAACGGCTTAACGTGCCTTCCGAAGCACGGAGTAGCTCGAGATAATAATTTTTTGGTCACCCATCCCGTGACCGACCCTTGCGAAAGATGCTTAACGACTACGATCACGGGCCGCGGCGCTTATCCACTACGCCACCGAGCTACTTACCGACATACTTACGTGTGTCTTGTTAATCTACCATGACCTATGAAGCCAATTTAAATTATCGATTTTTTATTAATTATTACTGAATTAAAATTGTTAAATAACTTGAAAACCTGCGTATTGTATAATATAAGGTTTTAATATATATGTAGGCTATATATGTGTATATTTTAAAAAGTATATTAATAATAATAATTGTAATATTTTCTAAGTAATATGTTTATTATTAGATTTTGTAAACTACTAAAGATATAAGTTATAATTTATACTCATGCTAGTACTCGAATACCTGTCAGTCTTCCGACTCGAATCCTTATTCGAATCTTAACATACAATCTCAACCTACGAAATATACATTTATTTTCTATATCTCCTGACATCTTAAGATACTCCTATATGATATTATATATATATATACTATATATATATATATATATACGTATATATATATATATACTGAGCCGTGTGTGAAGTGTAAGTATGTAAGTATAGCGAGCGAGATTATAGCATCTTAACTTACTTATTACTATTGGTTTCATTGTTTCTATCTCTGTCACGTTAGATTTTGACTGGGAGAAAAAAAAATGATAAATAATTTCTCTTTTAAACTTAGTTCCATCATTCCTCACAAGGTACCCTAAAAATATTCAGAAATGTCTTTGTGTGGGGGGACACTTTATGGGTCTGTCACAGTTTGTTTGCGTTTGTTAATGGTCTAAAAAATGGTTTACGTTAAATTTGACCCCAGAGCTTTTAAGGTATTGAGCGGTATACGACGGGAATAATGTCATTTGCATGAAAAAAGAGCGCGTTTTAACTTAACGGAGTCCGTTTCGGGCTGATGTGGAATCGCGAAATACCCTGATTATTACGCTCGCTAATAGAAGGATATTAAAAAAACCTGAATAGAACACGAAATCAATGTTATGTCAAGGCTAAGGGATACTAGATTGCAGCCTGTTGGCACAATCTAATATTGTGTTTTTTTGTTGTACTAAGTTCTACATTTGGCAGTGGTTAGATGACGTTTTATAACAGTTAACTGTAACCGGCCTAGTTTCGCTGGTTAAAGTTATTGTTTTACTATGCAAATGATGACGCAAAGCATTCCACAGTCTATGTGATAGTTTTTGTCGAATTCGAGTTAAACCTTAACTTTAATTGATGTTATCGACACTTTCGTAGCCGAGCGGTTCGCACGCCGATTTCAAGGTGTCGCTATCTCAGAAGTCCCGGATTCGATTCTCGGTCTGCTCAATGTAGACAAAGGACTTTTGTATTTAGCTTTAGTTACTCATCTTGGAATCTGAAAAGTGCAATCCATCCACCTTATACAGTATTTATTTGATAATTATTGAACTAAGTATTTATTTGATAATTATTGAACTAATATATAAAAATATGTAGGTCAAAGGGTTCTAAAGTGTACTGTATTAATACTTTCATTTCTAAAAAAAGCGTGATCTCAATACGTGACCCTGACCCCTGCGGTCCGCATACCTCGTTTCATTCGAGGGCCTTCTCTGTTTGTCTGTGCATCACAGGCGGTACTACCTCCTCGCATCATAAATGATCGCGAAAAGCGTTTCTTTTGAGTCATATTGGTCGTTCTACATATGGACGAAATTTAGTTTTCGGAGAAATAGAGCAAGACTCTTTTCTTTTGCAATGGTAAGAAATAACAAGCGGAAAACTTCACTTCGAGCATGTACAATAAACTTAGGATCCTAAAAAAATCGTATTGGATCTTGACCATGTAAAGCAAAACCTGGAAAATTTTCCATCACTTGAACACGTTTTTCATATTTAAGAATTTGTTTACGCGTTTTCGGGCAATCGTAGAGGTACAGTTATATGTATTCTGAATACTTTTTTTTCGTTTTCCGAAAATCAATTATTGGAAAAGTTACACATCTTTTTTTCAACTTTCCTTTAAGGTGCTTTCTTTGGGTCCCCTTTTCTATTCCATCCTTAAACTTCTGTTTCAATCGTAGACTAGAGAAGCGTCCCAGAGAAGCTGTTTAATAGTATACTTTCCGAATATGCAATCAAAAATAAGATATTCATGATTCTAAGAAGCTGATTAACGCATTGAAAGAATGAAATATAATCTAACCCCGCCGACACTCGAGTGTTTTAAAATTCGGTATGCACGCTCCGCGGCCTCTAAGACCGTCACATTCGCACCATATTTATCACTGGATCAGAGTCGGATCCGAATAATGTTCGAGCCAATATTTCATCCGTTCACGTCTCAATAAGCACTGAAGCCGCTGCGGCGGTATATCATACGTGCCAAGCGAGGGATAGAAGGGTTCGGATACGATATTACTTGGTAAATATTTAACTTCACTATAAATTTGGAACGTGTATGACACATTGTATAAATACTCCATAGTTAAATCATAACAAAAGCGTTTCATTTATAACTTTTGATTGACCTATGAATCGTAAGAATTAGGTAGTTAGAGTAAAAGTCAAAATAAAATTAAGGTTTTAATGAAGACGTTCTCGACCAGCGATTAAAAATCTTTGAAAATAACACCTATGGAAAAATCTTAAAATTTCGTGAAAGTAATATAAAATTTAAGTTACCATGTCCATGATCGGTGATACTCATAATATCCCTTCCAATCACATCCGGCATACGTCTTTATAAAGGCGGTTCATACTTCGATGTGTGGAAGAGGAAAAGGCGATATAAGTTATAAGCTTTTGGAACTATTCGCAACACAAATGAGTTTTAAATTTTGTCAAATTCTATACTTTGTTTGTTTACAATCTTGGATAGATATACCGTCAACTGTCCTTGTTGCATCTGGTGCAGAATACAGGTGGAAAATTGAAACAGAAAAGCTAACAGTTATGCAGTAAGAGAAATTAAGTCGAAAAAGAAAAGGATACATTTTACATTTTTATAAAAAATGTGGTGATACACTAACAAGTGATACTCGTAGCTAACATCGAGAATAAATTGGAATTATATTGATCAATAAAATTGATCTGAGTTAGTCACAATTTATCAAATGAAATGCATTTGTTAACTAAATGCTAATTGTATTCCATAATTTAAGTAATATAAATTTCGATGTTTATCAAAAAATATTCAGAATTACTAATCTAAAAAAAATTACGACCAATCTCTTGCAACACGGACTGAAAATGAATTAAAACCGACAATAAAACAACGTCAAGCGAGCGAGTGTTAAATTTGTCACGGTGAATTTGAGCGAACCGATCGACAGGGTCGTTTAGACCCGTCACTGCCATCTTAGGGTTATAAAAAATGCGGTTTTCGGATAAGTACCACTGATTTATTGTTTTTTGCCATTTAAGGATGGTTGTTTATGTATTAAAATTTTATTATAAAACGAAAAAGATGAAAGTGTATGTATAATACTCGTAGTTATAAAAGTAAAGCATTTCTCGCGTGGACTAGTAATCTGATTGGTGATCTGATATAGAGATGACATTTTTTTGTAATAAAATTAGCACATTTTTTTGAGTAAACTATTTATTGGTACAAGAGAGACGAATTAAAAATACGTTTACTTTAGTAAAATAATTATATTTTGAAAGTTAAAGTGCCCATCAGTAAAAGTATGAGTTCAACATAGATCGCGGTAAATGACTATTTCGATATTTTTGTTCGTAAATTTGGTTCGTTCGTTTTTGGAGTCACCTTAAATGTTTACTTATTTTGTTATTGCAGATATTTGTTGTTATAAGCAGAAATGCATCACCTTTGATAGTTTCCACTGTCCAACTACCACGGCTCATGAATACAGCCTGGTGACAGACAGACAGCGGAGTCTTGGTAATAGAGTCCCGTTTTCATCCTTTGATGATCTTCTTTCTGAATATAAAATCCCATCAATATCTTTGTAGGCATTTCTTTGTTATCTTATACAAAAAAAACGTCAACAATGCTTTTCCTTGTAGTTGTGAAATTTAAATGAAATGAAAGATATCAATCCTCTAGAAAAACTTTAAAAAACATGACTAAATCAGGTGCATGAGACGGCACTTGTGCAGTGACAGCGCTGTCTTTGACGCCGTATTTTGACAGATTATAGCAAAGACAGCGAGATTTTCGATTTTATCAACTTTCACTGCCGGTGAGAATATTCCCATCTAAATTCAAGCATTCCATCTTAATAGTCGAAAGAAATATTCTTGACTTTTGATGAAGATGATAATCTTAGAAAAATCTAGATTGTTCCTCGTTGGGATGTTCTTTGTAATGATGATAAATCGTTTCACGTTCCGTTGACAGTTGCAACTAGATTAGTCGCGCGTCATTGTTGCATGAATGCCGCGTGTCGCACTGACGCACTTAATCACTTAATCACTTGACGATATGTTGCAGTTAGTTCCAATAGGCGATGGACGTGACAATGATTTGCCGTTTGATGATAATTTGATTTCAATTAACGTGGACAGTATGCACTTGACGTATTACGTGTATAGTACTCTCCCTATTGATTTGAAACGGACAACTTTATAGTGAATTTAGAAAGCTTGATCGCGTAATGACTATCATTTGGTCTGTGTTTATATAGGTCGAGTAGTTTTAATAACGACTGGTCATAAGATGGAAGACCAAAAACTAATTTTACCAGTTTCTCAGTGCTTCTTTAGCCTTAGCTACATCTACTACTTATCTTTAAGATCTAAAAATCCGCACTAGACCTTTACATAACATTAGAAGTATTCACTCGCCCCGGTACTTTAATGAGTTCTACACTAAAACATACCTCATGATATGCTTCATCTATGGTAGATACTGCATCATTCACTAGTTTTTGAGTGTATCTCTTTCAAACAGTTAAACATTGTCATACATAGGACTTTTTATGAATATTATTGTTACAATTCAGAATTCCTTTGATCCTAAATCTCTTATTACAGATCTAACAAAAGAATATTGAACTTTTCCGACACAGACGCATCTCGACCGTTTAAAAAGACATTCCATCTTCACCCCCCATTGAATCCCATAGATATGTATCGGATAAAAAAACATCTCAATGCGTACGCAAGGAAATTGGCTCAATCCACTTGAATATCGCCGATCCGCCAAAAGATATGCAGTAAAATAACATTTTAAGTGCCATGGCTCGGAATATGGATTGGAATGAGAAAAGTGGCGTGTTTTTTCTTAGTGAATATCTATTGTATCTTTGTTTTGTGTGTTATATTATTAGATTGCTTTTGGATATGGGATTTGGGAATCTCCTTATATTAAAGAGCAACATTTAAAGAAAATGAAAAAGTAGTTATATAATGACTGTTGCTTAAAAATATTTATATTTTCTATAAAAACTGTTTCATAACATAGAACCGACTTCAAACTTTAAAAAGTAATAAATAATGCTTGTCTGGAAACTGATACTTAAAAATAATACTTAACTGGACTTCAAAAAGTTAATACATAATAATAAAATTCATTCAGTGATAAAATTATTAAAATTTGTATTTTCGTTATGTGCGCCTTTACAATACCAAACAATCTACAATAACTCCACTCAAATTACTTTTAAATCTATTTATTCAAATACTTGTCAAGAAAATTTATTATAAAGCGGCTGATATAAGCAGATAAAAATGCTTGAATTTGAGGTGTTTCAGCCATTTTATAGGTTATTTCTTTTATACTTATATATTTCAAATTTAACGTGTAGCTTTTTATTTCTATTGTTAATATAGTCGGGTAATGACATGGTTTTTGTAAATGTCATTACGTCTGTTAGAGCTGATGATTTTCTTTCTCTCGTTCTTCTTATCAGCCAAAAGACGTCCTAAACTGGTCGTTCGTAGAATGTTGTTACTGTACACATACACATACAGGAAAATATGCTTAATGAAAAATGCTTTAAATCCATTTTTTCCTTGGCACTCAGCATGAGATTTTGGGTGGATTACCGGAAAATTGATGAAAATACGCTCTTTAGTAGTAAAGTAACAAGTGCTTCAAAAATTCGTCAGTCGTGTAAGGCTCTTTGTAGTTCAGTGATTAGAGCAGTCTCTCGGATTACGAAAGGTGGGTTCGAATCCCATCTCAGAGTACCAGGGACATAGTGGATTTTTTATAAAGAAAACTTTTATCAACTTTATTTGGTTAAAAAATCTTCTTCTTATGGACCTTCATATTTTTTTTTAATTGGATTATTATTTAGAGATAATACAAAAACTAGTGATTAAAATGTATGAGTTTTCTAACGAAGAATGCTTCAATATTTGCAAAGTAGATAAGGGTTACATCACTTAGTACCTATTGTGGTCAGGTGATCAGCATACCAGGAGACGCCCTGGTATGCTGTAAAAAATCAACGTTGACCTCAAGCATAGAGCTTCAATGAAAAAAAAAACTTTATTACCTTTTCAAGCAGGTTTTATTTTAAAGTAACCTCTAATCTGTGACTGCTGGTGGCAGCATCGCAAAATCTGCTTCTAGCGATTACTGAATGTCTTTCACGCGATTTTGATTTGCAAACCAATGGGTTTCTAATAATAACATAATATTATAAAACCATCTTTTCTTTAATTATGTAATTGAAACTAATTATACAGTCAGCAAAATGTATTCGAATACTGGTACGCTCTGTAATTCATTATAAATCTTTAATTCTGTTTCAATTAAATTCAAATGACAAAATGTCATTTAAATTGGGGCAGCTTCATATGAGGATGTGTCACTTATATTTTAGTAGTTATATTTCAATCGAACACGTCATTATTATGAAACCTTTCCCCGTTCATGTTTGTTTCCAAGCCCCTACAATATCCAAACAACATTGTAACTACCCACAAAATTACGACGTTAAAAATAAAAATTCACAAGCCATAAGGCACAGGGACGATTATCGAAGAAAAATGGATGCAGCACCCGTAGACTTCCAATAAAATTGAGATATCAATAAGACCGGGAACCATCGAATATAAATTTTAATGCATGCAACATTTAATAATAACGCGCGATGGGGGGAGATTTTTCGGAGCTTTTTTTTCATGATGGCCGATGTTTGTTTCAACAATTTGCAAATCTATCCATAGTTAGATAATATTGCCAACATTTTTTAAAAGTAGACCAATCTAAATAAGTATAATTTTAATTGTATCCTCAAACAAATTCTGTTAAATACAATTATACTCTTGTATACTATTCTAAAATACGATAGCGACTGTTGTCTTAGTCATTTACAGAATTGAACAAGCCGGTTGATAGGATTTGAATTAAAAATCAAGTTTATGCGTTCGAAAAGCCACCTTGTCGGTCAGTCGCACGAACGTCCATTAAGGTTTAATGACGTCTTTAAGCTCTATTTAATGTCAAATTAGTTTTGGTAATGTTGCTTTAAAGAAGTGAAAATTTTAATGGACGTTGTGCAACTAGCTGGATGTAAAAGCGGCCATAACTTTAAAGCAAAATAAGTGTTACTTGACATAATATACAGATATATCTATCATGATATCATGCAGATATATCTTGTATAGAAAATGAGTGTATATTAAATACGACTGCAAGTTTCTTTTGCCTTCTTAATAATGACAAAACTTGTGAAGGGAGAGGACTGGATCGGACGCGGCAAAAGAATTTAGCAGTATTTATGATAAAACTTATGTTTTTTATTTTTTTTTTAATTGTGGTTTATTATTGTTATCTATTTTATTCATATAGACAAACTTTATATGGCTATTATTTATCAGAAATAAGCACTCAGTCAGCGGCTTCGCCCACGTGGTCTTATTTTGTACATATAAAACTTCCTTTTGAATTACCCATATTGATGAAAACCACATAAAAACCGTTGTGTAATTTTAAAGATCTCAGTGGACAGATATAGGGAAGTGACTTTGTTTTAAACTATATGTAGTATATTCATCATCATTATCAGCCCTTTTACGTCCCCACTGCAGGGGCTCAGGCCTTCCTTATGGATGATTAAGGAGGATGGGCCATGACCCTCCACGCTGGCCCAATGCGAATTGGAGGATATTAACGACTGCAAATGCAGCCCGGACCAACGGTTTAACGTGTATTATCATCTTATTATTGGGGACATTAATAAGATGAACGTGCTGTAATTCACCACGCGGATCCAATGCGGATTGTTAGGCAATAACGACAACAAATGCAGCTAGGACCAATGGCCTCACGTGCCTTCCGAAGCACAGAAGAGTTTGAGATAATATTTCAAATCACCGGCTGCTACGAATTCTTAACCTACATTTGTTAAGCTAACCTCTAAGCATCGCAGACCGAATGCACAAAGAGCTGCGCTATGGAGCTTCTGAATAAATCCTTTCCTACAAATATTATAAATCCTATCCTACTAATGCATGTATGTTTATTGCTCTTTCACTCAAAAACCACGGATTTGATTGAAATTTGGTCTACGAATAATTCTAAACTTGAATTATATAAACTATAAAATATATAGACTACTTTTTATCCCACTAAACGGCTCCCTGAGGATCACGCAGGTGAATCCCGTTGGCGGAAAGCTAGTAGTACCTATATAATATTAGAGAATATAACATGCTAAGTAGTTAAACTGCTATGCTGAGGGAAAATCTATTATATATATAAAAAAACTGCTGTTATCCTGTTGTAAATAGCCTCGAACTCGATGTCGCGCCCAGCGTTGTCACGGCTTAGAGATTCAAAAATTAAATCATTATTATCTTTCAAGTGGGTGTTATTTGATTGACTTTCTACATAATGGCAGCGCTGCCCTCGTAGTCGACTTCTAGGCTGTTTAATAACATACCTAGCCACTGATTAAATTTAACTGAAACAAAATAGCAACAATAAAAGGCTCGGGAATTCATAAGAGTTGTTTTATTAGAGCATATCAAACACTTAAAGAATTTAATTATCAACTAAGTTACTTAATAACTATTCAATATACATTTAATAATTTATTTGTCATTTGATCTCTGAGTAGCTCGGTGGTGTAGTGTATAAGTACTGAGGCCTGCAATCGCTGTTGTTAAGCCACTTTCGCAGGGGTTTGTCACGGGATGGGTGACTGACAACTTATTATCTAGAGCTACTCGTTGAAGGCATAACGTGTCTTGCGAGCGTTAGTCCTGGATGCAGTTGCCGCCGTTAATTACCTCTTATCCGCATTGGGCCAGCGTGGAGGGTTCATGGCCCAACCTTCTTAACCATCCATAATGAAGGCCTGAGCCCCTGCAATGGGGACGTAAAAGGGCTGATGATCATGATGTCCTCTTTGAAATATATGATTTTTATTCGATAACTACGTTTAAAACTATTTCACGTCGAATAATATTTATAAAAAAAATATCCATCTCTTTCCCACTTTCAAATTGTTATATCTCCCATTTCTTACTAAAGACATAAGAATGGTCGTAGCATAGATTTATGAACAATATAATTCTGCAATTTTCGAAGCCAATGTCTCGTTGTGAAAGGCGTGTGTACGAAATCGACGCCGCGTTCCCTGTTTATACCTCCACTTCAGTTTAGGACGGTTGCTTCGATACACTAAAAAGTGACTCGCATTTATTTGCAATACACACCCGTCTTTGGATCACTGATTTATATTAATAAAAGTTCCTGATTCTAAATATATATAAATAATAAACAACCGTGGAGATGTACTCCCAATTTCAACGATCGATAAATTTCTACAGTCTCAGAGGAAATCTGCTGCAATGAACGGACAGATGGATTCTCGAGTGATGCTAAGAACCCTAAAAAGATGCCATTTAGATACAAAAACTCTATGATTGACACCTCCTTTATAACAATGAAATCTGCCAGCGTACCAACTTAGGCAGGTTAAATAGTTATTTAAATACAATTGGCAGCACCAGGAGACAGATAAAAGTGGAAAATTTTGTACTGCATGCTTATACAGAAAGATGAACTTTTGACAGCATGCAGAGAAAGGAAAGGATAACGAGTGACACAATTTTCAGCATTAGATATCTCGAGACCTATAGAGAGAGGGAAAGAAACAGAGAGTGTTGTAGAAAAGAAAAATGAAATACACCAAAATAATTATTTATTTTACTTCAGTGGGTGTTTTATTTGAAGTCGGAGAAAGAGCAAATTATCATCTCGATTTATCTATCTCTCTATAAGACAAAATAAACTTCTGAACATATTTTTAACTCCAACTTCAAATAAATATTATTTTCCTCTAAATTTAAAGTGTATTTAATATCACAACAATAACCCGTATACACATAGCTATAGATATTCAACGGAAACGTAGTATCGCGGGAGAAATCAAACGCCGGAAACGGAAAGGAGCATATTTTTCGAATTTGAATTTCGAACTCGGGAGTATTTCCGCCGAGGAAACTTGCTATTTTACGAGAAGTGAGCGTAGTGAAGACGTTTATGACATTATTTTTATATAAAGTCTCACATTTCATCACAAAACCAATAAAGCAATAATATGAGGTAGCGATTTCATAACAGATGTTAACCTAATTTATTTTCAAGTTATTAAAAATAATTACCTCTATAGTATTGGTTATGAAGCTCGATGGCATAGTAGTCGGTTTGCAATGCGAATGTTATGCAACTTTCGGAATGGCCAGTCATAGAATAGGTGACCACAAGCATCATATTTTATGTCCTCCGTGCTTTAGAAGCACGTCAATGCACAAACGATTCATCTACAGATGTTTACACCCATCAATCACAGAGTCGCGAAAGAAGCTCCTCTAAAATTCCTTAACAATTATATTTCATTCATTTATTTACATACCTTAAGTATTTTATGTAGTATTTATCTATAGGATAAATCTGTAACAATTTGAACCGAACCTTTATTTGTCAAAACCCCAAAGCTGATTGACCTTTTTCGTCCAGCCATATCTCTAGAAAGAGGAAAAGAACGTCTCGAGATGAATACGAGAAATCGGGTAGCAAATGTGAAATAATAAATTCTGGGGAACAACAAATTCAATATAAATAGTTGAGAGGGATGCCCTCAAAAATCCCTTGCACGACTATATTTATCCGTATTACTGTGGATGAGGCTATGCTGTATTGAAGCAATAAGTATTTTTTAAGTTAATTCTAATTGGAAAGAAGTTTAGCATTGTAAATGCAAAAAAAATGCAAATATATTCCTATTGTTTGGAACTGACCCATTGAGTCTAATGTATGGGGTAATCAGTAGATCAGCGGCGCTCATTGACACGAATGAACTGAGCAAAGCTAGGAGACTGTTCGGAAAGATACCAGCGACATCGAGTCGCGTGTCGCTAATAAATGAGCGCACTTGTCGACCAGCCAGCACTCTTACTTACTCTTACTTATTGTCGGCCAGCCAGCAGCTACATTTGTTTATTTACTACTCTTACTGAACTTTTGTTTTGGAATCATATATTATGATCAAGGTTTAGACTGCAAAAACCGTTTTCGTCATTAAATTAATAAACGAGTAAATTTCATTAAGCATGTGTATAGAACAAAAAAATAGAACATTACGAAACTAGTTTATTTTTGTAGTGCAAATTGTCAGTCCTAAGCCTGAATAAAGTATGAGGGAGAAACGATTCTATTTTATGTATAATATATTTTGAAGCCTCTTAATATGAAAAAAATGAAAATTTATTTTACCTTGGTACGAGAAGCATTTTATTATATTTCTAAACCAAATATTTCATAACAAAGGTCAATGAAAAGTATTCGGTAATTTTAAAATATATTCGTAACACTATTAAGTACTTGCTCTCTGCTCTTGAATCAATCTGATCCAAATGAAGTATTATTTAATTCGGATCTTTCCACTAATTCAGATGCAAATGATGCAATCTTAAGAAAGATACGTTTTAGCAGTACTAATGGCCATGTATCATTGCACAATCACAGCTACAGGTCGGCATGGAGAGTTCAATGACATCGTGTAGCTTATAAAACGCAAGATAATTTTCAACACGCGACGAGATCGCATCGTTTGCTTATTAGCAAATTAGAACGTTTGCTTGCCATCTTACTCAATGACGACAAAAAAAGGATGTTTTAAACATAGCACCTCGAAAATACTGATGATAATTTGAGAAATAAGATTTAAATAAAAGCATTAGTAAAAAATGCTCGAGAAATCCGGGCATTGGTTAATACGTATGGTCTGCGATGCGGATGTTAAGCAACTCTAGCAAAGGCCGGTCACAGGATGGGTGATCTAAAATTTATTAACAGCTATCACTTCCACCGTGCTTCAGAAGGCACGTTAACTCGTTGATTCTGACTGCATCTGCAGTCGTCAACACCTATCAATCGGCACTGGACTGGGTTATGACCTGTCCTCCATTTTTGATTCCATCGATAGGTGATGCATATATACCTTTACAGTGGAGAAATTAACAGCTGTAGACCACTAACAATAAAATTATATACTTAAATAAATGGTTACATCTTGCATAATGCTTAGTTTAGAGAACCAAATCACTGTCGCGGTGAGCAGCATACATTACTCGAAGCATACATCATATATCACGTCGTACGTTGCCAAATGTCGCTTTGATGTCTCCGATGTGTCTCTCTTTGGTTCTTTATATTCCGTTAGGTAGCATAATATTTTTGTGTACACTACAGAGTGGTGGCTAATCGTGTAATTTGTGCCTTGGGTGTAAATAAATGAAGTCAATCCACAGAAATGAATCAAGAATTTATGTTCATAAATTTTTATGTATACAATGAAGCTCAACAGAAATAAGGATAAACAGACAATTTTTTTTCCATTTATTTTGTCAATTCATTCAAACGAAAGGGCTAGTAATTTTGCATATTTTGAAAATACTCGTAGAATCGAATCGAATAAGAAGAATGGGCCCGCGTGGGCCAGTGCGGATTGGTGAGCATTAACGACTGCAGATGCAGCCAGAACCAACGGTTTCACGCTCCTCCCACTAGCTTGAAATAAAAAAAAAATGGTCACCCATCTTATGACAGGATTTTACAAAAGTTGCTTAATAACCGTATCGCAGACTGATTGCGCTAATCACCACCACAGATGTATACTTAAATATAAATGTAGCTTTTACTTTACAGTAGAGGAACAGTATTTAGAAAAACATTAGGTATATCTTGATATGCAATTATTTAATTATTACAATATAATAAATAAATGTATGTAAGTGCCATATTTCGATAATTCAGATTCTTTTTTACTATTTATAAAAGGAAATATACTAAATAACACGTTTAAAGTTACGTATATAAATATTACCAAGACGCCTGATCAAACATGTCAAAATCGAAACATTACTTACAATCACTTCTTTGAGACGAGAGCATTCCATAAACAAATTCAATTTCGACAACGAAAAAATAACAGAAGGCAAGCTTATCTAATTGTATCACTCAAGGGCAAACGGTATGGTATAGGAGATATGGGTTTAATATAGGTAAATTCCAATTTCCATAAGAGTCGCCTCGGGCGGGTGACACTCGAAGTTTCCCGCAACAGAATGTACAAATTACATTTGATTTTTATTTTACAATTTCTTTCTGATAGATTTTTCGTTAAAACACGTCTTAAGAACCATTGGTTTTGTTGCATGTTGTAATGTAAGTTTATTGTTATAAGATTCAAATTTGGTTAGGTGTTGCATTTTCTGGGATTTTATTCCGAAGATGAAAATATACAGAGCTTAATTTTAGCTTTTTATATATATTTCAATAAATATGTCTATTCAAAAATACTTACAAAGCTGAAATTTACTTGAATTCTTGCACCTTAAATGTTATATTGAAAATTTTACATTGATTAGTTCAAAAATGTATACAAAATATTGTAATTTGGCTTAGAAGTGATCTTTATCGAGAGTAGATATGCTTACCAAGTATTTTGTGGTATAAAGGCGCAGTCTTTATATCACGTGTTAAATTCTATTTCATGTGGTCTTGATAACATATATCAACATTTAATTAATTAGAGCTAAACACACACTAGAATAAGATAATTAATTTAATAAAATCATGTAATGCATAGAACAGATAAATATTTATGAAATGGTGTTTTATATTTCGATTTAAAATTGATTCCCTGGAAGAAGCTAATAGATACTTCTAGGCCTGTGGAATAATAATTATTTATATTTAATTTTTGTAATCAATTAGGACAAAGGATCGAGCGTTACAAGTAACAGTGAGAGTGAAAAAGCTCGCTCGCCTCCGTTTTTTTATTTCTCTTTTCAAACTTGTTTATCGATATTTATGGCTTGATATCATCCTTCAATATTAATCGAACAATTTGTTTGTTAAAAGGTGAATCTTGGCCTGCCCTAGGTTGTATTAATACTTGTTTGTCGATTTTATGACTTGATATTATCCTTCAATATTAAGCGAATAATTTGATTATTAAAAAGAGAATCTTGGTCTGCCCCAAGTTGTATTATTTATAATCTAAATTTAGTTCCACTTAGTTGATATTGGAATCGATCAAAACTCACTCAACGTTTAATACTCTATTAAACAATATGATTAAACCAGATGTATTAAGCGGTACATTTTGAATGAATACAATATAAACTATGTCGAAGCAAATGTAGTTACACCTTAGACCTACAGATTTTGTATAATAAGCAGTATTTATACAGTAAATAACTATGAGAAGCTACCGACCCAAAATGAGGTTCAAGTTCAGTGCGAATTTCGCCCCGTATATTCTGTACACTCAAACGCGCGGCTAATGTTCGATTCTTGATGTGTATCAAATGTGATCTTTTTCTGTCCGTAATGGGACTAGGGGTGTACAGAAACGACGTGCGTTATTGATGTCTTTTTTTCTACTTACACCGATAAACATATCTCGAGTAGCGTTGATTTAACAAAATGGTTTCCGACGAGACCTTTTCAAGAGGGGCTTCGGAGTGCTACCGTGATATCTTATTATATATATAGACCTAGTTAACATTACCTATGCTGTATCTACATACGTGTAATTAATTATATCTGTACGTATTGATGAAAAATTTAAAAATTAAGAATCATTAAAAATTTACTGCTGAAAACGATAGCGATTTGTCCCCCTGTTGACCAATCCAAGAGGAGAATAGAAGTTTCTCCGAAAACGAAATATCAGATACATTTATAACATTCTTATAATTATAAGAGTTAGTTTTGTGCAAATTCTCGGCACGATATTAAGTAAAGTAATACTTATATATTATAAATTGGGAAAAAAAAAGAAAGTTTATTGAAATAAATAGAAACAGAGTAGAGTCTCCGGCTTCCTTTCTTAAATGAATTTAAACGAATGAAATAAATATTATAATGTGGAAAATTTTAATGATGAAAAATAAAAATTCAAAGTCGTATCATTAGCACATGAACTTGTAAAAGTCAAAACACTATCCTTAAATTCTTTTTAATTCCAAAATTTTTCGCTTCACATTTTACTTAAGCCCAATTGACTATTGCAAGCTTACCTCACGTCTCACAAAAAGGTAGCACCTTGCCCACAATCCTAGCGATCTACGGGATGACCACATTACGTTTTCAACATAAAATTCTTTGCACGTAAGCAGAGATTCGTTGGATACGCCATCAGCGCCTATACCCCTTCAGACCACCGGAATTCGTCACTTTTATGTTTTTATATTTACCTAGGTACGCGTAAAAGCCGATACATAGAGTTATAAATTGTAAATAATAGCTGGCAAGAATAAAAAAAAAGTCAACATTCCTCGACATCGGATTGTATCAAAGTGCATATTTTACTATTGACAATTATATGCTTTGAGAGATATTTCTCAGGGTTCGAAAAGAAAACAAATCTTGATCTAAATAATTTGTTATTTCACCTTTTTTGTACAGTGAGATTGCACAGAACGTAGTTACAATTGATACGATAGCGCGCGCGCGTTCACTCTGAGAGTTCGTGGCTCACTAGCGCAGTGGCGCGCGTGAGATGTTCGTTAAGTTGCCCGTGCGATCGAACCATCTCGAAACCGGGCTGGCAACCGCCCGCGAGAAACTCTAGTTGGTAGACGTGCTTTCCGGTTTGCTATACACTCCCCCTCTAGTTCAGGAGTACGCCCTCGTTTCTGGACTAGCATCCTAACCTTAGCGGGACGTCCGCGATTCCGCTTGGGAACGACCGGTTCCGGAGGAGAATTAATTGAACCATGGTAAATAGTTAAATCACGCACATGGTACTTGCCTAAGGTCTCGTCAAGCTTATCGACTGGAGAAACTGTGTAGGTTGTAGGACTAACCTTCTTGTTTATACAATAAGGTCCATCTCTTTTAGGGGCAAATTTAGATGTAACCTCTTTTGAACTTTTACTTAGTACGTGAGATTTTATAAGGACTAGGTCACCTACTTGAAATTTGTCTGCAGGTCGTCGGGAATGGTCTGCATACTTCTTGTTTTTATCTTGTTGGCTTTCGACGCGTTCTCGGACTTCTGACAGAAAATGAATAAATGACCGAAGATAAGGAGTTACCTGTGGAAAATAATTTTCTTTTTCAAGAATGGCTCGAATGTCTAAATATATTTCATTCGGAGATCTCATTTCTCTAGCGAACATGAGGTATGCTGGTGTTGCACCGGTAGATCGGCAAACAGCGCTGTTCATAGCATACCGAATCACCGGGAGTTTCTTGGGCCAACTTGGATGTTTATTTCCAACGAGTTGTCCGAGGAGGACCTTTAGGTCTCGGTTCTTCCGCTCAGCAGGGTTAGCTTCTGGGTGGTAAAGCGGAATAAAATTTTGTTTAATACCCAGGACATGCATGCATTGTTTCATTACTGCTCCGATAAATTGTACGCCGTTATCAGATATTATTCGCCGGGGTATTCCGTACCTGAGAAAATACTCTTCAATGAGTGTGTGAGCACAAGCTTCAGCAGTTGCTTCTCGAAGGGCAAAAAGTTCTATCCAACGCGTTGCTGTGTCCTCAATTAGAAGGATCCATCGCTCACCGTTCTCACCTTCAGGTAATGGGCCAAATAGATCTACAGCCAATACCTCGCTACGCTGGTTTAACACTGGCGTCTGGAGGAGGCCTGGCGGTTTTGCATTCGCCGTTTTATATCGTTGACAATCTACACACGATTTAACATAGTCTGTTATAATTCTACGCATACCTGGAAAATAATATAATTGAGCTGCCTTGAGGTACGTCCTTTCGATTCCAGGGTGTCCTGCAAGAACTGAGTCGTGACACTCTTTTAAAATACTTGATCTCAAACTAACAGGAATTACCAATTGTGGCGACTCATTTTCAGAATCCGGGTTGAATCGATATAAGACTCCTTGGTCCATAACATAGCCTCGTTCAGACCACCGTTGTGCTGATAATTCATCGTTACTTTCTATATCTTTAACGATCTTTTCTACTTCTGGATCAGCAAGTTGATCTCTTCGCAGTTCTGTAGGCGGCTTTCTGGGTAGGTCAATAATTACTGAGCAGATGCCGCAATTCTCTCGATTGTCCTCAGTGCAAACAGGTCTACTTAGGGTGTCTGCTACGACATTAGCTTTACCTGGAGTGTACTGAAATTTGATATCAAAGGACTGGAGTTTTAATGACCATCGTACTAACCTGCCTGTAGGTGATTTTAGAGACAGTAACCACCGCAGTGGTTGGTGATCACTTCCGATGATAACTGGATGGCCATCGAGGTACGACCGGAAACGCTCGACCGCCCATACTACGGCAAGAGCTTCGCGCTCTGTGGTCGAGTAGTTGCGTTCTGCCGAGTTTAACAAGCGGCTTGCATATTCAATGGGTCTTTCATCCTTGCCCTCCCCCTGTAATAAAACTGCACCTAAAGCGTAGTTACTTGCGTCTGTGCGCAGAACAAAGGGGCGTGTAAAATCTGCCTGAATTAAAATTGGAGCAGTCGTCAATAAACGTTTGAGTTCGTTAAACGCTTGTGTTTGTTCAGATCCCCAGGTCCATTCATGATTTTTCCTCGTTAAACGAGTCAGTGGTTCGGCTACTTTTGAGAAATTCGGAATAAATTTTCGGAACCATGAACAGGTTTGTAGAAAAGTTCGTAAATGCTTAAGGTTAGATGGTACTTTCATTTTGAGTACAGCACTTACCTTGTCTGGATCCGTTGAAACCCCATCTTGAGTGATAACGTGGCCGAGATACTTAACGCTCTCCCTAGCGAAAGCACACTTCTTCCTGTTCACGTGGAGGTTGAACTCGGCCAGACGCTTGAAAACTATCTCGAGGTCCTGGAGATGTTGTGAGAGCCCTTCCGATATTATCAAAATATCATCCATGTAGGCCAGGATAGTAACGTCCTGTAGTGCTGGACAAGAACGGAGCCGATCTATGAGTCTCTGGAAAGTCGCAGGCGCGTTTTTGAGGCCAAACGGCATGCGCTTGAAACGGTAAGTACCTAGAGGCGATATAAAAGCAGTTTTGTCTCTGTCTGCCTCTTGTACACTGACCTGCCAGTATGAAGACCGAAGATCTAAGGAGCTCATGAAGCAGTTCCTCTTCGTACCTTGCAGCAGCTCGTCGATGCGTGGCATCGGGTAGGTATCAGACTTGGTGATGGCGTTTAAGCGCCTATAGTCAACGCAGAACCGTATGCTTCCATCGGACTTCGGCACCAGCAGTGCCGGGGAGCACCAAGCTGATTCACATTCTTCTATTATATCTTCTTGCAGCATTTTATCAATTTCTTTCTTCATTAGTTCCTTTTTTGAAGGATTAAGGCGATAAGGAGGTACAGCTATAGGAGCGTGCTCACCTGTGTCTATCCGGTGTTCAGCATATGGAGTGGGATCACCACCTTGTGCAAAAATGTACGCGTGCCTCGATATTAAATCTGCAAGAGCGTGTCGCTCTGCTGGCTTAAGGTGCTTGCCTTCATCTTCTCTGAGAACATCCGCAGAGGCGCAGGAAACAACTCGAGAAGCAGATTCAAATAATAATTTATATTGTTTGTTATTATTATTACTAAAATACCAAATTTTATTATGAAAGTCAATTACCACACCTGCAGCGGTAATAAAATCTATTCCCAATAATGTTTCATTATTATTTGATTCGGGAAAAATAAGAAACGGTACTGTAATCACTAAGTGTTTTAGTTTTACCGGTAATGATGTAGTAAGTACATCCATTCTCCTAACATGACCGTCAGCAAGTTTTACCTGCCTGGATGAACGGTTGAGAGGTTGACCCTTTTTTATCAGGAGAGCGTATAGCGTATGACCGGCAATACAATGTTTAGCTGCAGTATCTATCAAAGCAGTTCCTTCTGCATTTAAAATTTCTATATTAAATATGGGACGCGAATCCGGTAAAGAAGAGGTGTCGACGTGCGCACTACCGTGTGATGAAATAGTACAGACATTAGAACATAACGTTTGACACATAATTGAATCATCTATTTTACCAGAAAAAGTTTCGACACATAAAACATTACAATCACATTTACTGTTTATATCATACACTGTGGTATTAACATTGCCCTTATTATTAAAAGGTAATAAACATTCCGATAAAACGACGTAATTATCGTTAGTTAAATTTTCACACAAAATTTTACTGTTCGTATCATACACTGTGGTCGTATTATTTTCATTACAATGTGATTGAACAAAGTTATCGTTATTATTAAAATTGTCACAAGAAGTCTTACAATTAGTATTACTGTACGTATCATACACTGTGGACGTGCGATTTTCATTACAATGTGATTGAACAAAGTTATTATCATTATTCATATTTTCATACAGAATCTTACAATTTGAGTTACTGTTAAATACATTTACTGTGTTCAACTTCTGTTTATCAAAATCAGTTGCAAAATATTGCGAAAGAAAAGAGTTCTTATTACCTAAATCTAGCATACAATGTTCATTTTTCAAAAAAAAATCGCTATTCTCTGTACGATTATTATTAGACAATGACAAATTAGAGTAATTTGGAGAGGCATTATTTACAAAAGAACTAACACTATAGAAACAGTCTTTGTGATTGTTATTATAATTATCACTGTCACTTAATTCTGCGGGAAAGTTATTATAAGGTTGCGACTCACCTTTATTTTCTAACTTACGGCACTGATCACGTGTATGCCCATACCTACGACAGTACGAGCACATAGGGCGTTGCGGCTTGCGTGACGAACTCGTTGATGCTGGCGACGACGCCGGCGACGTCGTCATTGAGTTGCCACGGGCGGAACTATAGCGCCCCATAGGATGCTGCGGCGGCGGCGGCGGCACTCGGGTCGCGGCAGGCGAAACATGATCGGACGCAACGAGTGGTGGGTCGAGTCGTCGGATTTGTGACAAGTGGTTACTTGTGGGCGAACTTGCGACAACGTACGCGGCTGGTCGATGCGTCGCGGCAGATAAACGTTGCGTAGTAGGAGTCATCGTTAGCGGTGAACTTGTTACGTCAACGGTGCGGGCGGGCGGGCGGTGCATCGCGGCTCTCAGCGGCGGCGTCCTCTCCCCCTCGTCCATAGAATCTTCTATATTCCTAGCGTGACGTAATAAGTCTGAAAAACTTTGGAAGTCTTCGCGGCGTAATCTCTCTCGTATTCGTTTATGCAAAAGCCCATAAGTCATATCGAGTTGCGCTCTTGTGGAAATATCGCCCTTGGGTAGTCGAGCCATAAGGGCGCGTACTCGCGCAACAAATATATCTGTGTTTTCATTCTTCTGATGAGAAGAAAAAATTTCCAAATAAATACGGTGGGGTGGTCGACGATCTCCATAAGCACTGATCAAGTTCTCTTTTGCTTCTTGCCATGTATTAATTTGGTTTTTGATACCTAACCACCATGTGGCTGCATTGTCCTTGAGGAGCATCGACATACCTTTGATTATGTTCACGTCGGCGACTTGCACACAATCTATGTAGCTATCGACGGCGTCGATGAACGTTTGTACATTTTCGTGTGCGCTTCCGCTGAAAGTAGCTTTACAACGCTCCATTGTAGCTATTTCACTAAATGGTGTTGATGTTCTCGACCGTGACATGAATTCGACTACGTTCTTTAGAGAGTCGAGTAGAGATGCTACGTTCTCCTGCGTAAACGTCGCGGCGGCTGCGCCAGCGGCGTGACTCGTCGTCTCCTCAGCGGAGGAGGGGGCGGCGGCGGCAGGCAAAGAATCGTCTTCATCATATCTATTATTCCTCGTATTAGGCATATCGATGTCGACACAAGTTCGTAAAACGTATGTAAACGACACGCGCACTGAAAAAATCGGTCACCGCAGTACACTCGAAATGGCGTCGTTTTTCACTGCACTTTTATAAATCACGTTGGGCTCCAGATTTGAGAGATATTTCTCAGGGTTCGAAAAGAAAACAAATCTTGATCTAAATAATTTGTTATTTCACCTTTTTTGTACAGTGAGATTGCACAGAACGTAGTTACAATTGATACGATAGCGCGCGCGCGTTCACTCTGAGAGTTCGTGGCTCACTAGCGCAGTGGCGCGCGTGAGATGTTCGTTAAGTTGCCCGTGCGATCGAACCATCTCGAAACCGGGCTGGCAACCGCCCGCGAGAAACTCTAGTTGGTAGACGTGCTTTCCGGTTTGCTATAATGCATTTTATTATTGGTGGCACTTCACTTTGCTATTCTCAAGAAGCTTCATCATCATTTTCTGGCGATTTTTCCGATTATTTATTTGTGGACCGTGCAATATGTATTTTGTTTCCATACGTCTTGATCAGCTGCAAGTGGCTTCTTTATACGTTAATTATTCGTTTTCTTGATTCGTTGGATCATTGGTCGTCGAGTTTATAATTTCTGAGGAAAATTTTTATAGGTCAATCATTGGTTTTCGATGTATAAAAGCTCGACTAGTGATTTACTGACTGCAATCAAATTTTTTTAATGGTTATAGTGATAGAAAAAAAGGATAAAACTTTTCTATTAAATTATGTATCCCGCTTTATTTATATAAAAAGTATTACGATATAAAAAGTTACTTGAATAGGTACATTATTAGATACAACACATATAATGATGCCGGGTCTTTCTAAATATTTGTTGCTCTGCACGCAATAATATCACGACGTATCACGTAGCAGGCATTCGCAAGGCACGGATGTATGCTTTATTGCCGGGCGCCTGCCAGATTTTTATGAGCAAAGTCGCGAATACGTGCATAGTGTATAGTTATGATGGCCGAAAGCAGCTTAATGAAGCAACAGTCACCCTCCATAGAAAAATAATGAGGTTAATAAATTTTTCATTGATAAATTAAGTTTGAATTAAAAACACCTTTGCGATCTCAGCAAGCGGTAGTTAAGGAGTAAAACAGAAGTTAATAACGATATAAAAATCACTGATTACACAGTGGGCTTGTCAAATACATAAAAAAAATTATATGTACATATTTGCTGATGCTTTTGGCCAGCATTTCTTTCCATTTCAAATTTATTTCTTCTTTTCAAATTTTCCTAATGTAAATTTGAAAAGAAGTTCTAATAAAATTACTCTAACAGCCATTTTTATTATTATTAGATATCAATGGACTTTATTGGAACATGTTTATAATATTTATCGTTTACTTACGAAGTGTGCTGTGAGATCAAGTCCCGTAAACAATTTTAAAACGGGATTGAATACATTCTTCGAAGTGTTCTATTAATTTCGGAAAACCTAGTTGCCGTCGTCATTGTCTCTTTACAAAATCCTGTCTTCTATGTTGCCCGTTTAAACTTATGCAAAAATCTAAATCTCCAGCTTTCATATTCATATTTTTGCATTTACAATATTAGCAGGCTCTCCTTAAGGATTTACAATAACTTTTACCTATTTAAGTATACTGGCAAAATCACCGTTCGTTAGAGTATTTGCATATTAAATGTAACTAGTTTATTTATATGTAGGTATTCATACACAATTTTCCTATTCATTAAACAACGAAGAGGCGACGTCATCAAATTTACTGCACAAGGGTGGCGTAAAAATTTTACTAGCCCTATTTTGTGGCAGTAAACTGTGGTCAATCCGGCCCAGTAAGTGGGACTGTCCTGTTTTTATGGGATCCATAATTCGGGCACCCCTCCGAGGTGAGTCTTGGACAAATTGTCCACCCATTGTTTTATGGTGGCCCAAGATTTTATGTTGCACTAAGATTCGATAAAGAAAGTTCATGCAGAAGTCAAGGAAGATATATCTGTTCATCGGCATTAGATAATATTAAGAATTTATCAACATTTAGTTTTATGTTCTTTACACAACATTTTTATTTTTTTAGTTGTAATCGACTGATTTATCCGAATAAAAAATTTTACTCGTAGTTTTACTTTGTTTTTATTGTCGATTGACTAAAAAGACTCGCTGTCATATTGGCAGTTCCGAATTTAGTGGTTAATCCCTAGTAAAACAATATATTGGCGTAAAATAAGACTCAAAAACAGAGGTCGACAAAGCAACCATTATTTTCTACTCGACTTTAAAGCTAAGCTAATTTCGCATACAGATTTTCAAACATATTCTTTTAACATGAACAGTGTTTTTCCTAATGTAACAAAGTCATATGATCCCGTATACTTGTTGATAGCCTATTCGCATCCACAGAAAGATATAAAACAAAGGATTGATAGAAGCTATAAAAATCACTAAGTGAATCCAGCCATACACCGCCTATGAACCGGTGAAGAATCGTAAAACAGGAACAGTTTTATTCCCTGTGTGAACAATGTAGGGTATTGACGTCTTTTAAGAGCCAAAGATTACATTGTACCATTGAAAGATGTTATGTTGACGTTGTTTAAAGGTGTCTTATAGGTTTGAATATATTTTTATAATATTTGTGCTTACGCTTAAATATGCTCATTAGAGCACAAGGTTTTCGATTAAAGTGGATAGGAAAGCTTGGACTTCAAAAGTTTCAGCCATTTTGATCGCGATTCTTTCTCCTATACTTATTTTATTTAACCCTTTACCGCATATGGGCCCATATATGGTATTGAAGTTTTAATTAATTTTTATTTCCAAACTAAGTATTATAAAACAATTCAAACTATTTTAATTCATTAAATATATATTTAGCAATAATAAAACGCAAAAATATTGTCTATGGTTTGATGACATTTCGAAATAACCTCACTTTTAAGCAAGTGGGCGAAAAAGCAGAATCGAAGTGCGAGTTGTTCATTTTCAAAAAACTATAACAGAGTAATACGTAAGTACTTTTTGATAAAAAAAAATATTTTCATGGAGTCGATATATTCATCTTTCTCGACGAATGATAATTTTTCCGCTTTTCAATTGTTTTTTATACTTTACAGCTAGTTTTTTTCGATTCCATATTTGGTTCCATATCTGACAAATATGGAATCGCATGCGCTCAAGCAAATAGCATTTAAAGTTTTATTTATTTATAACAGCTAAAATTTTATACATATTACACATTTTTATACATTTTATTTATTTATTATGCTTTGCTTGCTTCAAAAATTTGCCTTTTCTCTTGCTTGGCAGAATGGACCCAGCGCGTTTTTACGGAAAAAACCTTCATACTAATTTCATTCCTGGTGATGGCAAGCTAAGTGATGATGATGATTTAGATTCCGAAAGCGAGGTTCCCTCAATGCCTGTCCCATTCAGATCAAATCTTGGAACACCTACATCTAAAAAGACGAGAAAAATCCCAGAAAAACATCAAGAGCTTCCCCTAAACTCTGTAAGGACGGACAGTATAGGTCATTGGCCTGAATGGCAGAAGAATCGTCAGCATTGTCAAGTATGCTCAATGAAAACTTATACTAAATGCTCCAAGTGTAAAGTTTTTTTATGCTATAATGAAAAAAGAAACTGTTTCTTTCAATTTCACTTATAATTAATATAATTATATTGTTATTATTTTTTCAATATTCTATAAATTCTTTGTTTTCATACAATACCATATGTGTCTGTAATAGTTTTTGTCTCAATGCATACGAGCCCATATATGGTTCCATAAAAAAAAATCCAAAATATAAAACTTTTTCAAAATTTCTTTCTCAATATGTCCTTATTGATGATTAAATAAAACTATTTCCACACTGAAATATTTTTTTTTCAACGCTATAATAAATCATGCAGTAAAGGGTTAAAATTTTGATAATTATGTTATCATTGTAAGATCACAGTTTTTACTCAAATATTGTAATGAAAGGTGACTCTAAAAGGTTAAAGTAGTTGTATGTAACAAATAATTAATTCATATTGTTAATATTAATTTAGTTGTGACATTGGTTTTGTAAATGTCGTTACTTCTATTAAATTTTTCGCTAGTTTCGTGCAAAAAGACTTTATGAACACGTGGTAGGTAAAAAATGTATTTAACGATTCAAATTGAATCTAGATAAGTTTATTCGAATAAAGATATCTTTACTTTGACTTAGAATTTTCTTGTAAACTTTTTCGCAAGAGGCCTATCTAAAATAGGCAATAAATATGCAGAAATAATCATATAGCGACATCGAATCCGTGATGTGAAACCAATTAACATCGAAGATGAATTGCTGATATGAAAAGTTTACATGTCGAAGTATTTTTTATAAACAAATAAGCCAAATATTTGCAGTAACTACAGTCAAAAGCACGTCAAGTTATACAAATTTGTATGGCCATTAGATTTTACTGAATAAAGATTTAGGAAAATAAAAGAACAATGTAAGCGACCTTTAGTCAATTATTAAAAGTCCATTGTATTGGCCGACCTCAGAAGTTGGGATGATGGATTAATTTAAACCAATATTACTTGATAAACACTTTATTCCACACCGACTCGCTGTTAATTCGCGTTATTTACAACTGGCAGTTTTGTGATATCGATATTTATTGGCTCGACTTTAAAACTTACCTTTAAAAAAAAGTATGAATATAGGTATACTCAAATATAAGTACAGTGTAAGTATTTATGTATGTATATTAGTATTTAATTATCTAGTTATAATTTATTGTATAACCTTTTATCCAATTTACTTTTTATATTATACATTTTACTTTATTATTTATGTAAATTAACTCTTTCTTAGATTACATTTTTTTATTATTTTAAATGTAAGATATTCGTATAGAATATGATGTATTTAGTGAAATAAATATTTGCTTGATAATGTTAGTATTTGGATAAATCCAGGGTGGCTATTATCGGCTCACCAATTGTAAAAATAAAGTAGTGTAATAAGTAGTTATAAACTGTTGAAAACCCAAATAAAAAAAATGAATAAATAGATGCTCTAGAGCAGTGATTTTGTAAGTGGTCCAGGTGGACCCCCAGGGGTCCATGAGGGATTCAACGGGTTCTACGTTGGCGTGAAATAAAAACAGTTTCCAACGTTAGATCTTCACATTTTGGACGAATTTTTGGAATATGGTAAAAATTTAGCAGCAGGGGGTCCACCGAAACCAGTAATTTTTTTAAAATGGTGTACGATAAAAAATTGTTTGGGTACCTCTGCTCTAGAGGTACTGGAGAAATTTTGGATGTGTAGTGCACAGAACAGAGTGTAATGGATAGGATTTCGCACAAACGCCTCCATATTTCCAGATATCAGTATAACGCTTTTCTTTTCTACATATAGCTGCATAGGCAGCTGCATGTCTTAACTTTATACTGAAAATGTTGATACAGAGTGGTAAGTGTAAGTTTTACGCTAACGCGTTCACTAGTGAGCGCGTTAAGAATTTGTTTGGAGATTTGTAGTTCTTGGTAGTTACCGCTAGGGGCGCTGTACCGGATTCCATACTAAAATCTTAACGCGCTCACAATCGACAGTGAACGTAAACGTCAAAAAAACTCGGAAACATGATTTAACGAAAATGTATATAACGTCATCAACTTCGCCAACAAACCTAACTTCAAAACTGCATAGTGATATGTAATATATGTACATATCTTATATGTAACCAACAAACATATTGTCCGGCAAACTTAAGGCGAAGTTTCCAAGTAGTGGTTCCGCCATTCCGCTCGGACTAGCGGTTATGCCGCGTCCACGAACAACTCTTAGTCTATTGTGAGAAGTTAATAGGCAGAAGAGTTATGTGTTGAGCTTTTCAATGCAACTTTGGGTAATGGACGCGTGAAATCTTAGCACGTTACTGCTATTTACTACTTCTTGTACGAATCAACATGACACTTGACTATTCTTATTTAATCGAAAACAAAATTTCGTCTGTTTTTCGAAATGCTGCACAGAAACGCGTTTTTCAAAATTTATGTTGCAACGAAGGTAGGACCCGACACTTCACTTTCGATGCACGGATAAGATTTTATATATTATATAATTATAAAAACGATTCAACATTTTCTGATTTTTACGTTCGAGGGCAAATAGCATAGGCCCTTAAGTGTAATGTTAATTCAGGTACAAATTATATATATATATATATGTCGCAGCTAACTGGTTAAAACATCATTTAATATGTTTCTTTGCCACCACGGCGCTAGTTTTGATTTGTTTACAGAATAGCGTCAATAATCATATAAGAAAAATTTACAAAAAGAAAAAAATATATACAAAATCCGTCTCAAAACAAGCCTCCTGTGAATATAACGGACGTTACATATTGTATTATTATTTTTTATTTATGGCCCCTTTTCGTATTTTACTGTCCAATGTCCCAATGTGCCAATGTCTCGAAGGAGACACGAAAGAAATTGCTCCGTTTTACAATTTCTAACATTCTGTCATAAATGTCATTATCATAGAAAAAACATACATTGACATTCAAGCAGATGATTTATTTACTAAGACATACAAAGTATATTACTCAGTTTTCCCTAAAAACATCATAAAACTTAACGGTTTATACTTAAATCTACTCCGGGAACGTAGTACTCAGTTGTTAGCACCTTATACATCATCGAAGATGACCATAGTCAAGTGACAATCTGGCTTTGGTATAAAATGCACTTTTCTTCTTTTCTCGAGACTACCGGCCCGTTTCTGAATTAAGAAAAGTACAAGATCTCAACTCTTTATTCTGAATAACTTAAGTTTTTTACTTTTTACAAGGCAAAAAGTCCTAGTTTGCCGTAGCTTTTTGTGTTGTCTATTTTAAATAGGCTTTTGGAACTAAAAACTTTTTAAAATATATTATTTTCTCAGTATCATATTTTTTTTTATTAAAGATGATAATAATTATCAAGAGTTGATTAGTAATTTATCTGAATAATGAAATAATGATGTGCACAAAAATAAGTGGGTTTCACCAAAATTACCACAATATACATGACTCTATAGATATCATACAAACGGAACTGGAGCAAGTTTAACCCTTTAACACAATACTTCACCTCGAAAATTGACTTCGAGAAAATACGATCCCTAGCACTTTTAAGTAATAGGGTGTTAAATTGAGTGGGTACGTGACATTTTTATATTAGAGGGGGGTGTGATCAATGTGATTAGTGTTCCTAGTTGATTAGACTATGAATTGAAAAATGCTAAGTAGGCATCTGCCTATTAACTTTTAAACGACGATGACTAATGCTGCTCTTCGGATGGGTGATCTTTTTTATTTCGTGCAGCGTGCAGCACCGTACTTCAGCACCTGGATAACTTATCCTGCGACTTCAATTACGTATGATTTATCTTCCCGTAAGTGAAAGAATTTTTAAAATCGATCTGGTAGTTTCGGAGCTTATTCGATGCCAACAAACAATCAAATCCTACCTTTTTATATATATGTAAAAGAAGTTTGTCATAAATTAAAAAAAATACTATAAAAATTTAATGGCAACCTTCATTTTCTCAGTCATATATCTAATTCAATACTATTTCCATTAATACCTACTACTTCTTCTGTTTCTCCTTTTCTTTATTGTCTTCTTTTTCCTCCTTCTTTTCTTTATTGTCGTCTTTTGAATTGGACGGTTTCTCGGGTGGTTCTTCTTCCGGCAAAAGGTTTGTCGCCTTATGGTACGGAAGAGCACTGGACACTCCTAATGATG
Organism: Diatraea saccharalis; assembly: GCA_918026875.4. Taxonomy (NCBI): domain Eukaryota; kingdom Metazoa; phylum Arthropoda; class Insecta; order Lepidoptera; family Crambidae; genus Diatraea; species Diatraea saccharalis. The sequence goes on from OU893334.1 coordinate 32,247,564, forward strand.
AACTGAAAAATAACATCAAAAAACATAAGAATTTAACGTTAATATCATCCTCAGACTGATAACCCTACAACCCTAAAGCCTATCTATCTGAGAGTTACACAAGCCTAATTATACGTTTCAGAGGCGTACATAGGAAATGACTTATGTGTGAATTTTTAAAGGATGTGTAAATTAAGACTATTTATAACGTCGTTACACTACGAGAATAAATAAATAACAGATTAATCTTACAGTTTCATGTAAGTCGCCCATAACAGGGTATGAATGTGAAGATCCTATTGCAATCGGGGTACTAGCGTTGATTCCACTAACTCAACAATATCACTGTCCATATTTCTCACCGCATCAATTTCCAACGCCAGTAAGAAATCGAAAATTCTATGAAGTATAGAATATCAAAATTTGACAATATTTATTATTACAAATGGCCACTTAATTTGGTGTAAATAAAAGACTTACTCCAAAGCCGCATCCAGTAATCGATCAGAAAACCAATTCTTTATAGCATCCATTATTATTACTATCTTACAAACATATAAACAAAACTGAATACACTTCTATATTTCAATACTGAACGATGTCACTCGCACGAAAATATAATACAGTGTGTCTGTTATAGTAAGCGGGACTCTACATGTAATATGTGATAAGCGTTACCGACTGATAAAGATTTTCCTGTAATATAGTGTTTGATATAAACGCACAATGGTTCCAATTCTGTTCCATCACTCTCGAAACTGAACCAAAGAATTGGTTGGTATTAATGTTATTTCGTGTTCATTAATAAATTAAGTATTTGATATTTTAAATTTTCGTGTCACGCGAAAGTTTTAAGCAACTTTCGCGTCAACAACGATCGTGGGCCGCAACGCTTATCCACTACGGCACCGAGCCTCTTATGTACTAGAACTTTGTAAGAGTGGAAGAGTAGTGATTTAAAGAACCGAAAATGTAGTTTTACATGATAAAAACTTTGACTAGATGTGTAACAGAATTACTACAATTATTTTGCGATTGTCTAAATCACAATTAACCTTAAATAATGAGCTCCAAAAGTGGACACATTAGTATGCCGACGCTGATGAATAGGTAGTCGATTTTTTAAGTTTATATTAATGGTATAGAGACTGAAAACATGTATATATGTACATACTACACAGCACACCTGATAATTTTAACAATGAGGAAGTATTTAAAATAAACATTAGTTCTCGAAACCATACAAGATGTCGCTACTGTACTTTCTTGATTTCTCCATGACAACCCATCTGGTTTTCTTTCATGTATAAAAATAAATTAATTTTCAAAACTCATAAACTCATATTCTATTTGTACTTTTTCGTATTTGTATTGATATATAAGTTACGAACTATGCAAATTTCAGTTCTTTAATATGTTAGTTAAAAGGAACGAAAATGACTGTCTTTGGTCCATTCGTTTCCTGCAAAAATCAACTTTTGCTAGAGTCGCCATCTAGTGAGGTGCTTTTTTAAGACTTTTTTTTAAATACTTCCCAATTCTATTGTACATATTAAATTAAATTTACGAGCAGTGCGTAATGCATTTCCACGACGTGAAAATAGTTTGAGTCTTGTCACACTGCGTTTTCAATTGTAAAATTAACTAAGATACTGGAAGTAAACTTATTAATTTAGTATACAGGTATAGTATTATTTTGTTTGATTATATATGTATGACCATGGAATAACTTTAAAACAAACCCAAATAGAGGATTGGAACCACTACCCGATTATCTTGGTTGTTAGAAAGAGAAGAAAATATGTATTTTATAGATAAAATTTCATGAACAAGATAAGTTTTTTTTTTCTAACAAAGGATTTGTCATATTATAGTATAGGTAGGTACACACGGTTGTACGTCGGTTTACCACAATGTGTTAAATTATCGCAATAGATTTTTAATTCTATTCTTAATCTATTAAAATCAAGTGGAGAAATTTGATACTTTGTATAAAGTGACGTACAGTTGACTGTACAAGCCAGATAACAGGTATTTTACGTGACAAAACAGTTTCCGTGTTAAAAAAGCTACTTTATACGAATTATAAAACGTTATTGGCCTTAAGTTAATTTTTCATTTGTAATTGAGTGAATATGGATAAACTAAAACAAGAATGGGAACAAATCAAGTCGGATAAAGATAAAATGCAAAAAATAATGTCCAGGTAATATTCATATTTTAAACAAATGTCTATTTACATCTTATTATGAAACGGGGACTAAATTAAGTACTGGGTTTAAACCATCGGCCGCCTGTTGTGGCGTTCTGCTATAAATATTCAAGATATTTTTATTCTACAAAAGAGAGTCCCCGCTATATATAATTTACGGTCTAGGGAATAACTTAGAGAAATATTTAAAGAAATCAATATTTTGAATGTTTACTCTCAATCATATATCAAAATATTATGAACGTAAGAAAACATTATGATTCGTGTGCAAAGAAAAGTAGTCTTTATAATTTTAGCACAAGAAATAAAAATAATCTTGCCGTTCTCATCTTCAATAAAGGAGAGGAACAATTCTGGGTACATGCATTGCTATGTTCAATAAAGTTCCGCAATATGTAATTGACCTACCAGAGCGTTTAGTGTATTTTTTTTTGACGTTTACGTTCACTGTCGATGGTGAGTGCGTTAAGATTTTATTATGGAAACCGGTACAGCGCCCCTAGCGGTAACTACCAAGAACTATAAATCTCAATACAAATTCTTAACGCGCTCACTAGTGAACGCTTTAGCGTAAAACTTACACTTACCACTTACATAGTAGCGTTTCGAGAATAAGTAAGTATATTAGCGGTTCGTTTGGGTCGTTTTAGTAGGCCAATCGGTACATTTTATTGCTATATATTTTATTACAGCATGCAAAATCAATCTAGTGAAGCGAAACCGTACAATGAACCGACGTATTCAGCCGGAGGACCATCAGATCCTCCGCCAAAATCACCTCCAGAAGAAGACAATGAAAAACGAAAATAATCATCCATTATTATAATTAAAAATAATAATATATTAACAATGCATTTTTAATAATACAATATTAAATATTATCTATCGGTATAATAGTTTCTATTCATCGATTATACCAATTGATATACCAAAACGAATGTCATTATGCGTACGTTTTCAAAAGGTTGCAGAAGTGTTTTATTGGATTCCGTACCCAAAGGATAAAGAAGGAAACGCGGTTGTTAAAACTCCGCTGCTTGTCTGTCACCAGTCTGTATTATGAGATATACCGTGATAGCTAGGCAGTTGAAATTTTCACAGATGATGTATTACTGATGCCGCTATAACTAAAGTAAATAGGTACTATGGCGACTTATGGCAACTTAGTCTAATGGTGGAGGTGGGTGGCGCAATGAAAAAACTGGTAGCACTCCTTAGTCTTGATTTATTTCTGATAAGAATTACATTTAAACACTTACAATAATTATACTACGATGCTCACCCTAAGCTGGTCTCGATCAGAAAAGAAAAACTATTTACCAGCAAAACACGAACACGCGAATTCGAATAAAAAAAGTAATAATTTAAAATATTGACGGCCAGCACTTTACCATAAACCGTCCGAAGAGTAAACCCTACCTATAGTAACGTGCTCGGACGTTACAGTACCTACTCTCATATTTCATTTACTGGCAGTTTCTGCTACCACGATTGAAATTTAATAAGATTGTTGAAAAATAAATATTGTTTTAAAAAAATATTAAAGTCACATCTGCTAGATAAACAAAAAATAGGTGTTCCAACACTCTGACAGGTGGCGGAAACTTTTAATAATATGATTTGATTTTTATAATGAGTTTAGTAATTATTATTAAAACATATTAACTAATGGATTTTATATTTTACTATTTATATTTTTTATTTTATATCTATAAAATATAATATGTCGGATAGTTTAACCGATTTGCATTAAAATTTAGTACCGCGTTTGCGTTGACTCTTGGTCGCAGCTGAAAGTCAGCGATTTGCTCGCATTGCAAACACGTGAATACTTGACGCTAAGCTGGGACCATTGTGACGCACCTACACATTTTTTTTTTGTATTTATTTTTCAGTTGAATGAAATGTAATGTGTGTGTATATTTTGGCAAGAAACAAATCATTTATCTATCTATCTATTTCAACAGAATAAAATAAATATGAATGGAGGCAAACGTGATATTTTACGTTTTTTTATGCACGAGTCCGATTCGCACTTGACTAGTTTCCACATATAAGAAAATGGAATACTGTGAAATTTAATCTTGTTGCTAATAATATTGGAGTAATACATCTATACGCTACTTAAATTAGACTTAATTTATATAACTGGAACATATTACTTGTTAGCGATAACGTCACCGTTTTTTTTAATAAATGTTTCGTTTACTTTTCTATGTTTTTTTTAAATAAAACTACATTTTAACGGATGTTCTTTGTTTAATAAACTTGTTCAAGTGGGATATGCGTAAGTGAGAAATATCTATAGCTGGAATTTATGCTGAGGTACTGAAACTGATTAGCCTTTTTGTGTCGTAGGGGCGAGGGTAAGTATTATATATTGTTTATGTTTAACATGCAACAAGTGATGTGTGTGGATTGTATAACACGGACCCACTCGTAGGCTATTCAATACATGGGCGGCTAAAGTACTGATCTACCTTTGGTGCTGCAAGAGATCAATCTGGGAATCGTTCTCTCGATTTTATCGTCATAGTTACCTGTATAATAGGGATGATGACTAGTTTTTGTTTGTTTGTCCGTCAGGTAGAGTGTTAAAAAATATTAAACACGTATTTTTTTATTTTATTCGTAATCATAAAATTACGGCGTTACATTGAGTTGAAATTTCGCATGACGTCACGTTAGAGTACGTTTTCTACTCAACTGTGACGTAGCGAGCCCGCACTCCTCAACTTTAATGCCTGTTATCTAAGCTATTTCTTGTTAAATTGAAGTAAAGAAAAATACGTATCTAATATTTTTCTATTATCTGACTGACGGACTAAATAGAATTGCATTTTTTTTACCCAGTCATCATCCCTATTGATACAGCTATTAACTAATGTGTTAGGGACCAGGTGGATTATTTAAGCATTTTTCTTTAATAAGCAAATGGTCAAATATAATAAGTTTTCTAATATTTTATTTAGTACTGGTTCTCTGAGACTCTGGGCAGTGGAATAACAATTTATGTGTGACAAATTTGTAGATTCTTTAAGGTAGCACTTAACCTACTTAAACAATTTTTAATGTGTAAATTTTTTTATGAACTGTTGCCATAATTATCAGATTTATTTAAATTCTTTTTAACATTATTGCCTAAAAAAAATCAAATTACATTATTGTGTTTAAAGTAGAAATTGATTTATAAATTATAAGGAACAACTCTATTTTGTAATTAATTTATTTCAATATAAGTAATTTTATTGTTAATTGATAATAAATTTATATGTTATTTTATATAAAAATTACATTCGATAGCTACCTTTGCCAGGTGTTAGATAATTTGTAAATTAATGCATTGATTTAGTATATTTTTTCAATAATAATTATGCATCTATAATTTCGAGGATTTCCATAACGTAAGATGGTTAGCGCGCCTGGTCTGCGATGAGCAAGTAAAGCAATTTTCGCAAGATCGATCATAGAATGGGTGACCAAAAATTTACCTAGAATTCTTATAATATTCTCCGTGCTTCGGAAGGCACGTCGAGCCACTGGTTCCGCTGCATATGCAGTTATTAACACCCACCAACCCGGACTTGTTGTGCGTCATGGTCATGTTCCATTCACCCCATTCCATTTGATTTGATTCCACCCATAGGAAAGGTCTGTGCCCCAGCAGTTCCACAGATTAATAAGCTGGTGATTGGTGAGGATAATAACATAAATTTCCTGCACTATAGACAACGAACTAGAAATTATAGATATTACGTATCAATACTTTACTTTATACTGTTTTTATACAGTATTTTATGGAATGTCACTGTGATTGTGTTATTCGTTGGAAAAACTTTTCCCCAACGAGTAACACCCTACTTTCGAGGTATAAAAAAAAGGTGAATCAACGTGTAATACTGTTACTTTAACTCGTTGGAACACACAATCAATGTTGATAAAGTTAATCTCAAATCAGAAAGAGACGAATATACTTTAGCAGTTACATTTGAAGATAAATATATTAACAGACAAAGAGAATATTTCTTTCATACAGATAGCTATTTAAGTCGCGATAACAAGTATTTCTTGTATTTATAAAAATGAAAACTGATTCAAATCACAATTGACGCTTGGTTACACTCGACTTTGTTTTTTTTATTTCTTATTAAATAATAGTATTTGTTGGAAATGGATAAAGAAGAGGAAATGAGCAATATTTTATGCAGGTAACATTATATTCATTGGCTTTATTATTATAATTTTTATTATATTATCATACTCTCAGGTTACCTACCTTAAAATTGTTCCATACTAAAGGAGTCAAGGTGTCACCGTCTCTGACGCCCCGATTTAGATTCCCGGTCGGGTGAATGTAGATTTTTTTCTATAATGTCTGTCTCAGGTTTAGGTGTTGTACTTCGAAGTTTCTCGACTTGAGGTCTGAGTCAACAATTTATTTATTTATTTAATCTATGTCAGTAATGATTAGCTTCCCGTTCTTACGAAGTATTCTTCATGATCTATACTGATCCGGTATTTCTGAAGATTATCCCTCTCCAAAGTTTGAAACTCTACCACTTTATGATAATATATCATTATAGTCACATCATCACATCACCAGCTCTTTTACGTCCCCACTGCAGGGGCTCAGGCCTTCCTTATGGATGGTTAAGGAGGATGGGCCATGACCCTCCACGCTGGCCCAATGCGGATTGGAGGGTATTAACGACTGCAAATGCAGCCGGGACCAACGGCTTAACGTGCCTTCCGAAGCACGGAGTAGCTCGAGATAATAATTTTTGGTTACCCATCCCGTGACCGACCCTTACGAAAGTTGCTTAACGACTACGATCGCGGGCCGTGGCGCTTATCCACTACGCCACCGAGCTACTCATTATAGTCATCACAATCTTATTAATGTGCCAACTGCTGGTGTCAGACCTTTCCTATGGATGGAATGGAATCAGTGGTGTGGCATGAGCAGTACGGATTAGGAGGTATTAACGACTGCAGACGCAACCAGGACCAACAGCTTAATATGCCTTCCGAAGCACGGTCCCCCGTGCTCCTGCTCGAGGTAATAAATATTTGGTCATCGATTCTATAGCCGGCCATTGCGAAAATTGCTTAACAACCGTATCGCAGACCGAGCACGCTAACCGCTGCGTTAACGAGCTGGAAAACTTTTTCTCTATAGTTAGCATTGAATAGAGACTATACACCATGGACCAACCACGTGTGGGTCCAATGAGGATTGGTAGTAGACGCAGCCGGGTTCGAGGACTTAAGGTGCCTTGTGATGTTAGAAGGAGCTCGAGCTAATAAAATTTCAGTAAACCCATCCTATGACTGGTTATCTCTGGAAGTCGTTTTATCAGTGATTAACATAGGTCACGTTTAATAAATTTTAAAGACTATAATTATGAGAGTAACGTAGAGTTCTTTTCTTACTGAATTCTCTTCTTACTGTTCAAAAGGTATCTCATTTCGGATGGACGTAACACGACAGTGTACAGCGAGCCTACGAACCAGGTACCTCCAGATCCACCTGACGCACCACACGATAAAGAAGAAGATACTACTGAAAGTGAAAACAAACAGAATGACGATACCAAATGAATACTAGCTTCGACAGAAATACCCGTTATCGAAGCCTCTCAAGTCAATAAGATAGATAATAAGACTACTACTATATGTACAATTATGAATAATTTAACGTGACAAGTTGTTGTACGATACTCTGGCACTGATACATATTATTAATAGATACCAGAAAGATTCTATAATGTAATATTTTAGAAGCGTGAAGCAGTAGCCCAAAATGGTGTAATAAAATAATCAAATCAATATTTCAATGATTTGTTATTTCTTATAGCAGAAAACTTCAAAAGTAGCAGCATTTAAGAGTTAACCGACATTATAAGTGATTGTAATGACGGCTATCTGCTAAATGTCTGTAGCAGTATAGGTCTTTGAGGGCTGGGTGTGGAGTAGTCCCAGACCCTTTCTCCGAAAATTGAGGGTTCATCGCAGTGAGTTTAGTGGGCATGCCATCTGGGTTTAGACTAGCGGCAGCCTGTCGAGCTGCATCGACAGTGTATAAAGTATTTTCCCTACGATGCAAAAAAAGGCGTACATGGAGGGAATCAAATGGGCATACGCCATCTTATATCTTTTATCTTTTCTTTATCATTCGCTTAAATGGATAACATGTTTACGACTTCTGAAAACGGCAAGAAGATATCATGAAAATTTTAATAGGAAAAATATATTGTTTATATATTTACTGACTCTGCTACCGACAAATTTAATCGATTTGGCTTAATTTTGCGAGTGTCACCAGACATGATATTACCCAAAATTTCTGGCGCCATATTGATAAAAAATTAAAGTCGCCTTACTATTTCAAGTTGGATATAATAAGGTAGTTACTTAAACAATTTTTAGATTTCTTTCACCACTATTAATTTCGAATGATTTTAAACGAGAAAGTTATATCTAATTCTTCATTTGTTTTTATATTTACCTCAATAAACTTTTTTTTATACAAACTTATTTGAATTATAATTTCGAACCTAAAACCTTTATTAGGTGTCACATGCAGTTAACCAACAAGTCAGCCTCAAACTCATCGTCGATCGCAGCGCTGTTACATTTTTATAAGAATAACACTATATATTGTAGGTACACTCAGTTCCCTAAAGCTCAATTCATATTTAAAAATTAGTCTCATGCATGATGAAATGAGCTTCGCGAAACTAGTTTCGGCGTATGTGAAACTAGTTTCAAAATGGAAATTGGAATGGAATGGAAACAGACACTGGCTCCGTCAACATCGAAGGTTTATTATGCGCAGATGGTGTCGCGACACCAGTATTGTAAACCGAGGTAAATTAGTTGCGTCATACTAGTTTCATAGTTTCGCACGCATGCAATACTATTCGTTTATACATGAACCTACAAACCTAGCAGTGTTAGGGCGTTACATTTTCATAGTCTACCTAGGTTGATTCCTCACGTAGAACATTGTACATCATTTTGATTACGTCGTCATATATTATGGTAAACATTTTCTTTGATGATAGCACTATTGTAAGTGAGTTGATACTTCGACTCACACACACTCACTCACACCTAGCACTAGTTACTAGTTTGGCAGAAAAACTATATAATTTATAATCCCAGTCAAAGACAACAAAGTAGATAGCCCAAAAAATCACGTGAAGAATACCTACTATAAACTATCTAAACTATACACCCATAAAAATTAGAAAGGTGTCCCGATATGATCAGGGTTGGTGGGAGCTGATGAGTTTCTTTTGCTTGTTTTCTTGTCAGCCAAAAGACGTCCAGAACGGGTGTTAGGTAAAAACAATGTTGGACAATTCAAAAGTACTTTCATTTAGTTTATTTGACTATAGATTATTTTGATCTTTGACTTTATAAAACAGTAACACGCCAAGTTGACGTTAGCAAACATTTCTAAGGTCTCCTTTTAATTTTGTGCTCTACATGCAATTTGTTATAATCGTTTGAAGTATTTTCTTTTTGTATAAACTTATATGTTGCTGACAGTAGACCATGTAAGAAAATAAATAAAAAAATACCGATAAGAATTTTTCGGCACCAGAGGTGAGTCGATTATCTTATTTTTCTTTAGATAAAGGAATGTTTATTATTAGCTGTTTTCCTGCGACACGTCCACGTATGATGTATATTCCCGTTAGGTGAAAGAATTTTTTAAATCGGTCCAGTAGTTTAGCCAACTATTCGATGCAAACAAACAGTCAAATCTTTTCTGGTAAATATTGTAAATAATTTCCATTTTCAATTTAATGGTTAATTAAGGTTCCATAACTGAAGGAGATTTAAGAAAGTATGGATCCTAAAGGCCGGCTCTGCTAATACTGATTGACATTAATAAATGAGACTGACCACTGACAACTGACTCCATAGTGACATTTCTATTTTCCCTCCCTTTCTGTTTCATCTAAATTGTACACGCGTCTCGCTTCCGTGAAATCTCTTTAGTTATCATCGGTACAAAAAAGGACGTCACTGACCTCAATGCTGTATACCGTATTTAGACAAAGTGCTAAGTGAGGCGTCAGTTTTATCGTGCGACCTTATCTTCGAGAGGTTAGAGTCGAAAATGTATGTATAAAATTATTATAATTACTTTAACATTGTACTCGAGTGCTGTCAACGTGCGAGTAAATGGCCAGTCCGCTCAGTTGCGAAGTGCAATCTGTATCGATTGCCGCGTCATTTTTAAATTTTAATAATAATTCTTTTTTTTATGTTTTGTCAGTGAAAAATTTTGTGAGGTGCTCTATTATTATTATTTTTATCAACTCCATTTGGATTGGTTCCTGTTTTTTCAGAGTAAGTTTTTTTCTTTTGTTTTATTTTTAGTATGCGCGGGAGGCACGTTTCGCTTGTCCCAGGATTTTACTGACATCAACAAAAGTGTTGCAGTGTCTCTTTCTTTTTATTACTTTTCTAACAAAGATAGTTTGTATGGTGATTGGTTGTACGTACTGTAGAGTATAGTAGAGTCATTGCGTTTAAAATGCCATTCATCACGTAATTTTACCTACAAAATTTTGTTTTGTTTAATTATTCGTAAATCCTTAGTAAGTCATAAAATTTCCTTTTTTAATCTTGGTTATTTAAGCGATATTTCAATTATTTTAATATCTCATTTACATAAATACTCATAATAGAGATAAAAGTGAAAACGTACACATTTCTTTTAAAAAGTTTTGTTATTTTTTTAAGATGGGCCTATAGAATTCGATCCTTCACTAGCCTTGGATCACTCGTTGGCTCAACAATAGGTCCACCAAAATTGTTAGTAAGGGAGACAAATATCTTACTGTCGTGGTTCAGTGAATGGTATGGGTACAGTTAACAGCACGTCAAGTTATACAAATCTGTCAAATTGCTTTTCAACCCTAATGTTTTGACAGTAGAGTTTAAATTCAACTGGAAAAATTTGGCACATTGTGGTAACCTGACGTGCAACCGTATGTAGCTATGCCTACAAAAATATATTAGAATTTAAATCAATAAATTTCATTGTGGTCATATTAATCAAACATTTCATTATTTATTCTTATTATATGTGACATGGTGACACTAATATAATAAAGTTTTCAGTTTTTGAGTCTACGTGTTGTATTTAAAATCATTAAGAATTTAACAATGTTCGAAACTTTAGTTTTACAGTTTTTGATGGCACCTAATTAATATTTTTAATCTAAAAATGGCTCAATTACTACTAATAGTTTGATAACTTATCTTTGATAAAGGCGTGATAACTTATGTGTTTGGATATTTACATAATTTTAAAATTAACTAAATGTATATAAATATTAGATATCCATATTCGTTTGTTTAACTAATAAAATATTGCGAAATAAATTATAAGTGTAATTATATTTTGTATAAATAATTTAATATGGCTACACATATTGAATCATAAACTAGGTGACCAATTTGGTTGCAGGTTATTGATGAACATCAGAAATGACTATTTCTTTATTTGGAATGAAGAATTTTAAAATATTCGGACAACATTCTACTTTCACTCTTTTATGAGTCATGTAACTGTTGTGCCAACTTTGTTATTTTAAACTTTAAACTGTTAATTATATATATATTGATTTATATTACGTCATCTATCACTCGCATCCTTAACTAATTTAATTAAAACTTTTGTATTATGAAAATCTGAAATACTTATTGTGAAGTAAGCTTTAATTTTACCACCTAAATTCGAGATTATATGAGAAAGTTGGACGCATCTGAAGTTATCCGAGTCGTTGAAATTATTACTACCATCACATCCATCACTATCAATTCTATCATCGGTATCATCACCATCTTATCAACATCTTTAGTGTTGAAATAAAAGCCATGTCTATGCATTGAAACACAAAAGGGCAGAAGGATGGTATTTTAGTGCAATATATTGCCTCTTGACTCGCCCAATAGACACTTGTAGGCATACCGACGAAAAACCTTACTAGTATACTGCTAGGACTTTAGTAGGTTTGTCTCCAAAGTCAATGTACCGAATTTCCGAGCAGTTGAAGGAGTACATTAAAACACTGAGAAAAACCCTTTTATATGGTCGAATAGCTAGTATGTTGATTTAATATATGCAACATCAAAGATCTGGTTTAAATTCCGCCCATCAGTATCCCCACTCAATCATCAAAATATCATCAAAATTGCCCAAGCCGTTTGGTCTCTACAATCCCATAAATGAACAAACATACATACATAGACTCATAAACACATTACCCTCCTTTGCATTACGCAGTCGGGTAAAAAGGAGAATGGGACATAACCCACCACGAGGGCTAAGTGCGGATTTGTGGATGTTAACGGCTGCATCTGCAGTCGTTAAATCAGTCCTCTGCAAAGATTGGTAAACATAATATCTCTTTCCGCAGTGGAATCCAAATTTACAAAAGCGTGACGTCATGTGACATTTCAACTAAATGTATAGCTGAAATTTCATTATTACGAACAAAATAAAAAAAATACGTGTTCAGTATTTTTTTCAACAATCTACCTGACGTACAAACAAAAAAATCATCCCTATTTATTGTTTATTGCACAATAAAAAATAAAAAATCTTATATTTGACCAATTTCTCATTCACAATGATATAATGAAAAATATTCTCAATGGCACCCTGAGATGGGTTTAGATTACCAAAGGTCATGGGTTCGAATCACATTCCAGAGTACCAGAGACCAAGTGGATTTTTTAAGCATTTTTAATTAAGAATAGAAAATCTTACTCGTATTTATAGTCTACACATTCTACACATTCATTCGTTATGTCATATAACATCGTTTGAGGGTACCTACATTTATTAATTGTTAAATTCATTTGTATCTAGGGTTATTTAATTTTGTTAGAAGAAATAGTAGTAATAGTCAAATGTGGTAAATAAACAGAACGAACTTATAAAAAAGAGTAAAATTTATATTTCTAAAAAAATACATCATCGCCAAACATATAACCTCTTCCTTTTGAATGAAGTCGGTTAAAAAGGTTATGTTGTTACTTTTTGTTTATGATATTAGGTATAATATATGTGTGACTGGCGCTAGTCTCATATACATAGTGTGAGAAAAGAGTATTTCAGTGTTCTTAATTAGTGTTATAAATTATTATAGAGTACCACCAGTGCTTTCAGAATCTGTGACTGACGAGCAGACAACAGAGTGATCTAATATGAGTCCGTTTTTTCGTTTTGATGTGCGGATCTCTAAAAAGATATTAAGATACTAGGTAAGAGTGCCAGCTGACCACAAAATATGCCGTACTATCTGATACATAGCTCAATAGTTCGTTCAGACTGAGAAGTGGAAGAGAAGTGGGTGTGGGTTTCAAGCTTACTTGAATAAAGATATTTTCATTTTTTTTTCTTAATTAACAAGAGATTAACGCTTAAAGCCGATTGGTGAAAAACTTTTTCTAATAACCTAACGTGATGTTATTTGTACTTGTAACAGTATATTATACTTGTACTCGATTATATTGTTCCATTGGCAACTTTGAATGTAGTTTTTAAATACTTATTCTTTGTCATTAAACTCAGAGAATTCGTCGTTTTTAAACGACGACGTTTAGGACGACGAACTCTTTGCTATTTCAAGGTCAAGACAAGGTATTTTTGGCTGACATTGTGCAATAAGAAAAATAACAGTATTATATTAAAAATTCAAAACCATTGCGAAATGTGGTGAAAACGAAAATAAAAATAATAATTATTTGATTGTGGTGAAACATTACCTCAGGCAAGCTCTGAGAGACGCAAATTAGAATCCTCCCTAAGACGAGTCTAACATGATTTAATATTAAAATGAAATCTAGCACGATCGATTTATCGTCCCCGAAACCCTACGCATTTTAAATCTCGTGAAAACCGTTGCAGCCGTTTAATAATAGATTATTACTTTAAAATTATATATGAGTACATACCTATAAATTGGTAAATATAACCACAGTTGCACAAACTTATAAAAAACGAAACCGACATTAGTTTGAAGCGACATTGCCGTTATAAATTTTTAAATAAATTTTCTATTAAGAATAAGTTTCCTAAAACTCTAGTTGTTTGTGAAAGTCACTGTTTATTTTTAATTTATATGTTTTAAAATATATGATTGTTTATATGCTTCTAGGAATTATTAAGTTAGTGGCTTTGTGTATGCTATGAACAAAATTTTGAATTTAAGAGAAAAAGAATGTTAACGGGTGTAAGACTGACGATCTTAAGGGTATAATTTTTGTATAGACCAGTGATAGAGTCTAATTTCTTTCCCTTTAATGTGTTTCAAATCCAATTAGCTAGCTAGCTGCAACAAAATATGTTACGATAAGAATATAATATTTGTCATCTTGGACTAGTAGTCGCCCAGTGGTCGAAATTAGACCATTATAAATTTTCTCCGTCGAGGCATGATGGAAATTCTCTCATGTAATAACTGAAATCAAGAGGAGAAAAAGATTTGTTTAGCCTCCACTATAAAAAATACAAAGATCTTTGAACCAACAATAACAGATTTATATATTTTTTACCTGTATGATGAAATTTTTCATTCGGATTATCTACTGCTACAGAACTTTCGTTAAATATATAATGTTAGCACATTTGTATATTGCATTGCATTGCATTGTACTTATCATTCAGAATCACTTATTTATCCTGTAAGTATATGAAATTACTGAAATCGAAAATCTTTTGTCATTCAGTAAGACCACAGTAAACAACACAAACATATAAATAGATGTCTATGGTAAACATATAAAACTTGACACTGGCTAAATGCACAAACCGTGCGAAGCCAATATTCAAATATAACAAACATACTCTATGACAAAAGAAACAATTTGACCACAGAGTACATGTATGTGTGCGTGTAGTAAATGCTTGTTTGTGTGTGTCAAATGTTATTTATAGATTTAAAGTACTTTATAAGAATTGAAAAATATTAGCTGTTTGCACTTCTCCTACATATAAACTATAAGTGTGCCAAATTTCATACTCCTCCGTCTTCGCAATGTTCGTAAAAAGGGTCCAAAGTTTTTGCTTCACGTATATAGATATCATACCCATAAACGGCTCGGAATAATTCTTTCCATTTTTGAATAGCATTGTCGGGCGCTGGTAAATTTGAATTCGCTTGTTTAATATTTATTTAAATAATAAATAAATTGACAATATACGGTAGAGTACTGGTTTAAGGTTTAAGGTTGCATTTCCCCTGCGTATAAAAAATAGTGGGTATGTCATCCGCGTTTTGACCAGTCTTCGTAAGGGTCCATACAGATGGAGTTCCACACACTCCCCGGCCTCTTGTAGGGACAGTGCAATAGTTAGTAAAGTACAATAAGCATTCCCCCTACGACACAAAAGCTATGACAATTCTATCTCAGTAAGTTCCTTGGTCTTCATCAGGACCATTCTGATGTGATAAGATGCACAGTAGGGTTACTAGGTAAGCCACTGCGTTTTGTCAATTTCTAGAGACTAGTTCGGCAGTAGAAGACCCCAGACAACTCGAATGTCACGTAACACTCAGGCTACGCACGTACTGGTAACTTTCTTTTACTGTGACGTTTTGTCTCCTATCACCTTGCATTATTCATAGATATTACTAAATACTATAGAAATTACAGTAGCACGGTGATAAACCATAAGTCACGGTGATGAAAAGTCACCAGCATAACTTCACTATAATTGGAGTAACACGTTCACACTTTTAATGTAATAAAATGGTTATGTCAGTTGTTACGGTATGCCCAAAGACATGTACTTAAGTTAATTTTTGTAATGACGAAGTATTATAAAGAAAAATAGTTCCCGGAATCAAACTAGATGTCGCTTCGATACTTTCTTGATTTCTCCACAACCCTCCCGGTTTTCTTTCATGTATAAAAGTAAATTCATTTTCAAAACTCAATAAACAACTCATATTCTATTTGTGCTTTTTCGTATTTTTATTGATATATAAGTTTCGATCTTTGCAAATTTCAGTTTTTCTATGTGTTAGTTAACGGAAACGGAAACTGACTGTCTTTGGTCCATTCGTTTCCTGCAAAAATCAACGGTTGCTAGAGTCGCCTTTTAGTGAGGTGCTTTTTAGTGCTTTCTTTTTTTTTAATATATACTTTCTCATTGTAAGCGCTTGGATAATTTTCATGCGTTAACAAAAGCAAATTTTAACAAAGAGGTGACATTTGTAATCGGTAAATTTTATTTTTCTCGTATGTATATGTATTATATTAAAGTACCAAGGCAACATAGCTTTAAAGAAACTTTCTTGTGAACGTAATTCAAATTCCGTGCCAACTATTCGATTTCATTTACAAAACCTATTATGATCTTATTACGTTAACACATTTCCTTATTTACTTCAAGGCTTCCCACAAGATAACGGGTGGGTTAGATAAAGTCGTTTAATATATTTATCAATACGATAGTTTATCAATTTGTTATACGATTGCGAATTTTATGTATAAACAGTATTGTGAGTTTACCGATAATATTGTATATTTGTACACGTTATTGAAGACAAGCTGGCTGGAAGTAATGATAAATAATTTGATTGCTATATTTTTTTATGTTCATAGGTTTATTAGACTAAATATTGATTATCATAAATAAAATATTATACTAGTATTATCATAGTTTGTCCAATATTAGAAACGAATGGCAGAAATAATAAGGCGTTATTATTTAAAATTTTTGAGACTATATTGAAACAACATTTAGACTAGATGCTTTTTTGCACACTAGATCATTTGAGTACATAAGTAAATACTGATTTTTTTAGTGTGAATTACAAATGGCATTCATGGCAGTAACACTTAATCTCAGCTAACTACATACACATTTATGTGCGGCTAACCCTTTTGATTATCCATAATCAGAGATCCACCAGTTCAATTTACGAGAAGTAAACTCAAAAATTCTTCCACAAAAATTTCACCGTCCATTTATTAAAACCAGATTAAGTTAGGTTATATTTGTCTGTATATCTCTTTCCTTTCACTCTCGCTTTTGTGTGTGTGTATGTGTGTGTGTGTGTGTGTGTGTGTGTGTGTGTGTGTGTGTGTGTGTGTGTGTGTGTGTGTGTGTGTGTGTGTGTGTGTGTGTGTATGTGTGTGTGAAAGAGATTATATTTTCTAGCACTCCGCGAGCGGCTTCGACCGCGTGGTGGACCTGTATTATACATATAAATCTCTTGGATCACTGCATGTGGATGAAAATCCGTTGTATTCAGCGTACAGACAGCGAGAAGCGTCTTCGTTTTAAATTACGTATAGATGATTACTTTAGGT
Source organism: Diatraea saccharalis (assembly GCA_918026875.4). NCBI lineage: Eukaryota > Metazoa > Arthropoda > Insecta > Lepidoptera > Crambidae > Diatraea > Diatraea saccharalis. Next base: position 32,265,109 of record OU893334.1, read on the forward strand.
TCTATATATCTAATTCTTAATTTAGATTCTATTCAAAAAATACATTTACCTATTAGTAAGTTTTAATTTATTGAACCTTTACGGCTTTGACAACACTGTATATAACCACTACTGATATTTTAGAGTCACAAGTTGTTCCTCCTTTAAGCACTTTTCTTCCCAAGAATTTCGCTCATTATTATAATTCATTCAGAAATTAGTACCTTCGATAGGATTTTTCGACTCTTGATTGTAATTATCGAAGGAATGTATGAAATTATCACTAAACCTCATCTGGAGTCATATCAACATGAATCAACCTTTCGACTTTCAAATTAATACAGTTTCTCATTGGTCATTTGAGAGGCATCGCGATAAAAGACAAAGAACTTATAACGGCCACTGTAGGTGATTCACTTTTAATTGCAAACCGTTGGAAGCTCAGGGAAACCCTGAATTAGGATTATAACGATGAAAGGATTATGACGTCATAAACGCTGACAGATATTTAAGTTTGTTGAATTATGGGAAATATGTCGGTTTTGGAAAAGTCAGACATTGTATAAAAAGATTGTTATACAATTTACTGTCGCTTTGATTTTCATCTCGGAAATCTGGGACTGACGAGTTTTAAAATATTCTTTCATAAGATAAAGTGCATGTATTAAAAAATAATACAAATGTATAAATAACATATTTCACATAAATACTTAGCTAATATTATTATTATGTGAATAAAAAAAATTCCAAACATAAATAAAAGAACAAATTCAAATTCAACTGTGACCCTTTATCAATATTATAAAGAGGATATGATTGTTTGTTTGTTTGCACTGAATAGGCTCCAAAACTACTGGACCGATTTTAAAAATTCTTTCACTCCAGGTTCTTTCACATCATATGAGATTTGATTGATCTCTAATTTACGCGAGCAAAGTCGCGGGTAAACCGCTTTATTTTTGCGCTTTTGAATTTCTTCACGTATTTTTATTTTTCATTAGTTTCATTAAAATCAGATTTTAAAATATCGTTGGCTTTACAATGTTCAATCCTATTCCGTAGATTCGAAAAACAGTATATTTAAAAAAATAATTTTGAATTGGCTTTGAAAGTGCGTGTTTTTTTTTAACATCCGGTAACAGTGCGCAGGTACAAGGAATATTTGTGCCGTGAGTCAGAAGCTATTTTATCTATCTCAATTGTGAAATGTCATAACCGAACCAAAGTAACACAGTTGGGATATCTTTATGGATAAATCATTATCAACAAGATAGTTTAATTTAAATTTATCGCTTAAGTGTTTTATCAAGTATATTCTTGTGGGGTTTGTTATTTGAATAAACGTATTGTTTTTTGTCACAGAAATAAAGTTTTTCTTGGTTATTACCTTGAACCATTTCTTTAATGACGAAAACAGTGCTATCTAAGTTCGCAATTCTTCGACAGGAGATCTCTTATCGAGAAGAACCGGCAAGAAACTCAGCAAGAGCTGCTTTTTTCCCTCCTATTCTTTATATCTCAGTTGCCCTTACTTCTTGTTCTTCCATATTGTATTGTTCTTCCATATGTCTCAATCAGCCGTCATCTTATCATTCATGCCTTTCATATATATTCTCTTTTCAAGGGCCATTCTTTTGTTACGTTACCGTCTACATTGATATTTATAATCCTTTTTGTTGTTACATTCATCACCTCTTCTTATCACGTTTCACTTTAAACTTTTTAAATGTAGGGTAATTTACTATCATTAATTATTTTAATATATCTTCTACAAAGCATCGGCTCTCAGTGAATAACAATATCAAAAAACCCATAGGTAGATACATAACATTGACCTGGTTAAGGGCCCATCTGAATCAGCCCTTTTCCGAGAACGCTTTACCTGTTTTCAAACAAAAGCAATTAGTGTTTCTTCAATGTTAATGTTAAACCAATATATTGTCAGTAATGGTTCCTGTAGTCACACTAACTAGAAATTGCCGGTCATTTAATGAGTGACTAAAAATGTGTTAAAAAATAAATATATATAGATATTAGACAACATCGATCACTTCTCAGATCTCACTTGTGATGTAGAAATGTGAAACAACGAAGGTACCTTCTAGACCTGATACAATGTCGACAAATTAATTTTCTACTTTGACCCAACCGGGAATTCATCCAAATACCTCAGAGATAGCGTCACTTTAAAAACGGCATGTGAGTCGCTGGATCACGGAGGTTGTTCTTCATACATAGATAAAAACAAAATGTCTTCCTGATAATGGATTTTAATGTGGTTTGTTGTGATTTAAGAAAAAGGTTTAATGTAAAGGTGATATAGGACCTCCCGGAAATGCCGCTGGCGGAAAGCTTGTATTTCATATATCGGAAGTAACGTTTTGTTTATAAATGCCGTTGCCTGTCTGACAGAGAATCTTCAACTTTTTTGTAAACCTAGACTAGAGCCATATTTCTACTATATCTCCCCTCGAGGTTAAATCAAGAAAACTTCCCATATTTTTCTATTGAACATAGATATCAAACTAATCACTAAATGTTTATTCAGAATAATATTCGTTATAATTATTTCTAATAGTTACTAATAGCATAATCGATTAATACATTAATGATTTAGTTATCGCGATATATGATTACAGCGTAACTGTTTATAGACCAATAACTAAAATCATTCATTAAAATGTAATATAATTATGAAATTGCAGTCATTACAATATATTGAGTCGTAGATATCAGTACAGTTTTAGCCATTAAAAATCAATACAATATTATGTTTATGTATTTGAGATTAGATATTTTTTTATTATAAGGTGAACACGTTATAGCTGCAAATTAATTGCATACTTGTTTTTGGACTTCAACTAAAAGGTAGCGCATAGTGACACTCATCCTTTGACCTGAAACTTCTGTAACGTGAAGCAGATGCACTAGATACTGCATGCTATCAAGCCTCACTAATAATGTATGTTTTATTAACTCAAACAGTCACAGATTACTTCAGAGATCAATCGAACTTCCTTATAATAAGTGTATCGTAAAATCTACATTGACACGGAAATAAACCTACCGTAGGCAGAGCCGAGACAAAAAACTATACAACTAGGACACGCTGATAAGAAAACCCACGCTTCTAACAATTTTGTGCGACAATGAACTGTATAACTTTAGGCCGAGAGTGCGAAATTATGAAAACAACTTTAGACGACACACTGACATAGTGTATACATACGGTGTTCATAGCGGTAGTTTTGCACCTAAGTGAATGACCTCAAACTGTATGAGTCAATAATATTGCCATAATATACCTACTTTAATAGAAATTTGCATATTCATAACGTAGCTTAGCATATAGAAAATTTTTAAAGGTTTTTCATACATGTGATAAACTATATCAATACTAAATATCTGACAATCTATTAACATCCAAATAGAAAACGCGGCTAGTAATTAAAAATGATATTAGGTCCCGCGAACTATGTGCTGCCTTTTTAAAAATAAATGAGTCCTGTAGTTTTATGTTTACACATTATAGTTTAAAAAAAATCAAACCTTAATATTAGTATTAATAATATTACATGCATTGAACAAAACCATTAAATGAGTACATAAAACTATGAATTCCGAAATAATGAAGATACGACAACCAATCCAAACTTTGGCTCGGCTTTGATTTGGTTGGCATCGGATTCTATAAAAATGGCAGTCTAACATTAATACAGTCATGGCCGTTGAATGCATTTGTCTCAATAAACTGAACGTGCACTAGTCCATTTTATGAAATCGAAGACAAGGTAATTAGCGAGATGGCTGCTAGGGGAAATTATGATAATTTTGCCGCATTCCGGCCGGCAATAGGACACGGGACTTCAGGAATAGCGACACGGTGAATTAGCAACTCCGCCATGGAAACCATAACCATGAAACTGGGTAGTCATAGGATCAGTCATTAAAGTATACGTAAATTTATTTTATTAAATAACTATTAGTATTATTATCAAACCCTGGGTACGTCTACGGTGTTGCTTATTATTATATTTTTTACATATTTAAATAATGAAATAATACCAAACTAAAGCTTTTAGTGAACCACGATTCAAAAATACAGGGGACTTTTTTTGGATAAGTACAAAAACATATCCTGTAATTTATATTACTCATTCGATAAAAAAAAATCACAACAGACACATATTTTATTATCGTTCAAAGGCTGACATTTAATTTAACATGGCATCAACTTGTCACAACAAATTACTATCTTCATATAGGGTAAGACGGTAAATAGTTTAATTGCTTATCCTTCTTTATCATCTATCCATCCCTATCCTCATACCAGCATTCGTAGTATGAGAAGCTTGAGAAACGCATTGTCTACGCCAATGTCACTTTTCTCGAGAGTGAGATATCCTATGGGCGCACCTGATAATAGTGACATATGGGTACAGACGTTTACGAGTTCATTGTGTTTACGCGTGGTTCTAGTTCTGAATCATTCGATCCGCGTCATGATTCGCGTCCATCGCTCGTTTAAAACTTATTTATTCGACTTAAGATATTTTAGATTTTTTATTCCTTCGACTGCAACAAGTAGTATCAATCACTCGCTACTGGGGAAAGGCGACGAAGAGTGTACTTTTAAAAAACACAATCCTAAACATTTACGACCTATAAAAGGTTGGACAAATAACTGGAATTTTAAACTAACGAGTACACCGGTTATACTTATAAGATAACATTTGAGCTGGTTCTAAAAATTCATAACAATAATAAACTAGACATATTAAAACTACTTCAGCTTCCATTAAGATACGACAACCCTCCGAAACTTAAAAACATTAATACAGATTACAAAAAAAAAAACACAATTTCAAAAGAACAAAAAAGGCATAACGCCAAATATTAAATTACTCAATATTTCATACCGATACTAATTTCGCTATCTTAACCCTTCGCCGGCCGCGGAACGACAGAAAATATTGCACAGAAAAAATTGCCCAAGGAAAAGCGTCCCAGTTCTTAATTGACATTCTTTATGAGCGTCAGTCTTGACTCGGGGATATTTTTTAATTAGATATATTTTATGGGCTTTTTTTCGAAAGGGGAATAAAGGGTTAACATTTGTTTGAGGGGGCGGTGGGGGTCAATATTAGCCCGCTCGGTAATCAGCCGGGAAAAATGGTCGATTAGACCCCACCGGGGACGTTAATTTAGGATCATTGGCAAAGGTGGGCGACTCCTTCTCTTGTGTCTTTTTAAATTCCAGGGGTATTACTTAAATACTGAATTGGACGGGTTAAGGCTTTTTGTAAGTGGACATTACTTTTGGGGTTTTATTGAGCAGAATTTAAGGTTATGTGCATAGAGTCTATTTTTTTCGTTCATAAATAATGATATTTTTAATATTATAGTTCCTTATTACCTGAATATTATTTTAAACCTTGCTATTATAAAACTAGGTAATAATAATTTGCGCATTGTGAAGACTCGGTTGTCTTTGTTTTGTTTTATTATCCTACTTCAAAGAGCTAATGATAATATCTATACCAATATAAAGAGCTAAGATTTCTCTATTTGCTCGCGCTGAATTTCTAACAATCATAAATATGTCCATAAAACATTGTTAATGTTCTATTACCAAAGTAATCATTGATACCAGGACCTCGACAATGTTTCATGAATATAGAAAATTAGGTGACCACTTGATATGATAATCAAACGTACCTACGTGATAAATTCGTAATTTTGCCCTCATCGCACGCAGCCGGAAAAGAGCTATATAATAAATAACCTTCAATGTTATAGCACGAGTACCTGATTTTATTGAAACATGCATACAATCGCATCAGCATAATTCTTCATGAAATATCACGGAATCAGAATATGCTAAATATGTATTATTATTTTGTCGCGTACAATATACTCTTTTCGTGATTATTGACAATTTGTGTAGTCTTCTTGTTATTGTTGGCATCACGTTTATTAAAGTATATTTATTAAAAATATGTATGTAGTTTCACATAACTTAACGTATATAATTATTTGTTTAAACCAAAATCATAAGTTGAGCAGAATTTTATGAGAATTTCATCATCTTTACACACACACACACACACACTATAAAGTTAGAAAGTTTTTCGATTGTTAACCAAAGATGTCTCATCATTTTATAATCTGTTTAGGTGAGATATAGAGGCAGATACAGATTATAAAATGATTAAAGTGAATTACTGGATATTGATTTCTATCCATAAAATTAAACAGCTTTAAACGATTTTATCGCGTTTGTATTATCTTTTATTGACGTCTCGGACCCTAGGAGGACCCAAGCATTACATAATATTTGACAATCCAAAAATTCCTCCGACCGATCAAAGATTCATTCCTAGAATGATACGCGAGGCTATTGAAATTAAAAACATCCGAATTTTAATACAGATGAAGGTTGGCATTTATTCTGTAAATATTAAATCAAAGGGAGTAATTCACTTTTCTTGTCGGAGTTTGTTTCGCCAGTTCTTCTCAGACAAGACAGACTTCCAAATTTAGAACTGATGCTAGTATAGAGGTAAATAAATACGTAAGTCAAATGTACTTTTAAAGTATTTTTTATTTTTAAAAATGTAAACATTTCCATAAAATATTTAAAAAAAAATGTATTGTGAATGTGTCCAGTAGTATTATTTTGAAGGTAGCTATACTCTTAATTAAAAAGACTATCAACACCTTATTTTTATGTAAACATGGAACCTGTAAAGGATGTCCGAAACGTCAATAAAATAAAATACAAACCCGATGAAACAGTTTAAACTTCATTACACTAAAATAACATGTAGGTATTCATAATGATTTCTAGAGCCTTATAAATGACTAGGTGGATTAACCGAGTACATTATAGACTATTTCATCCACATACGATGTCTAACTTCCCATAGGTGAAATAATTTTAAAATCGGTCCAATCATTTCGGAGCCAATTCAATGAAAACAACCTTACAAAAAATCAAATGTTTCCTTTTTATTAATTAGAATAAATAAAAGAATTTTGATTGAAATACAATTATAATAATTAATTTAGTAAGTGTTTATTTCCCATTTCATACTCGTACAATTATGTTAATGAAATCATATAAGTTTCTTTGACCATTTCTCATTACATATTGTGTCCACTTAAAATTAGTTTTAATATTTAGGTTTATGTATCTCTTAGGTCTAATGTTTTCTTCGTATTTGATAAAGTAACGCAAAAGATAAAGTAAATTTCGTTTAAATTAGTCCAAAATTTAGTTAACAATACGTTAACCAAATTATAATGACTTTGGACTTTGAATAATGACTGTAAGAAATCTCTTAATAAATACAATCAACAAATGTTAATTATAAACTACACAAAATTAATTACAAACTATACTATATATTACAAGTAAATATAACTTGTAGGCGTTAACCTGAAGCCATATTCTATTCCTCCTCGAACGAAAATTCGGAAATAATCGTTCTTATAATTTTATTTAAATTTGTTTTAGGAGGAATAACAGAATAAGCCTTCCATGTGTTTTGGACAAAAATTATTAACAAAAATAATTCTATCAGTAATATAAATTTATAAAAAAAATACCGTACTTACAATATCAAAAAGAGGGTCATCAAATTTAATCAGCTGCTTGCGTGAACTGCGTGAATTTCTTTAAATAGGATCAAAATTTTCTAAATACGCGTATTTATCCAGATTAGTCCGTATTTAAGAGACTTTTTTTAAGTAAATACATTTTTTTTTCAAAGAACGAGGTGCGTTTGTCCCACTAATTGAATCTACGACGGGAAATATCGCCAGGATTAGTCGCACGGCGAAAAAACTGTCGTAAATAAAATAAAGATCCGGTAACGCGTGATAGTCCTGATTTTGGGGGTGCCGTATATATAAAACGTGTCTTATATATGCCTTCCTGATATATTTGATGTATTTGTATAAAATTTCGTATATATATAAATAATGTTGTTTCTTTACCTTAGAACTCTGACAAATATAAACAGATTGTTATGATTTGAGCCTCTTGCTTGTTTGATTTTATTTTAAAATCTTAATATAGATTATTTTTTATTTGGAAAAGTAGGAATTCCCACGAAATTATCATAATTTCTCGAGACTCGGATTGCATATATTTTTTTTAATCAAAATAAATAATAGAATTAAAAACAAACGTATATCTCGTTGCCTGTAAACATTAAAAAGGAAAACAGCGATACGGCCAGTTGCACAAACGTCTATTAAAGTTTAATGACGACTTTAAGCTCTAATGAATGTTCCAAATTTGAATATTTGTATGGATAATGTGGCGTTAAACAAATGAGAACTTTAATAAACGTTTGTGCAACTGGCTGATAGTGACTAATTATATAATTTTCGAGAATAATAAACTATATGAATTCAAGGAACCCTAAAATCTTCGACGAGAAGGTCGGTACTAGTGAAAAATCTTTATTAAATCCCGCTCCAGCTAAATAAGTTCATTTGGCGTTGGATGCTTTTTTTAAAGGTTTTTTTTTCACAAATTAGAAAACATTCTTGATAATTTGTATGGCTTACTTTTGGGGGGTAATTAGTGATTGTTCCACGAGGGGGGCAATCGGTGAATTAAATTGTTCTTACCGCTCCAACTAAATGGGGATGAAATGAAATGGAGGCTTTCAAGATTAACACGAACGATTAGATAAGAATTTAGTTCTATTTTTTTCGCATTTCCTTTATGCAACACTGCGTCAGTGAAAGAAATAATTGAAATTATTTTATTTTTCTTCACATCATATCCTATTCCTCGTTGAGACATGCAAATTTTCTTTGTAGTGTTTTATCTGATCAATAAAACTAAAATAATCATAATAAAGTAATAAAACACGTACAAGTTATTTAAAAAATTATGTAGGGTAATAAAGATAATTTCTTCCTTCTGTGTCAAAGGATCTACGAGGGCGAGCCTTTATATAACTACGACAATAGACTAGAAAACGAGAATTCATAAAAGAAAATCAAACAAATGTTCAATTGAGGCCAGGATTTTACTTGGAAATATGATACATCGCTCTCGTTCTTAATAGTGGAAAAATTAGACTTGGTTTATCTTTTATAATAATTACTGAAGTTAAATCGATTGTGGAAAAAATAATTCTTGCTTATCAATGAAATTTGACCTTAAAAATATAATTAACTAGTTTCCCGTAGCTGAAAGAATTTTCATGACCTCATTAGTTTTTCTAAAGATTATCTCCTATACTCCGTTCATTATAGCATTAGACAGAAGATAAATAAGGTGATTTTTATGGTATACTTTGTGACAAAATATCAATGATCATGTTACTCTTAAGACTGACGGTTAATTTGCTACATATTCACTTAAATACCTGTTTAACTATCGATCATTTAAGCTATCGATTAAACAAATTTATGAGTATTTGATTAACTTAAATGATTTAATAAATATTAACAATAAAAAGTGTTCATCTTAAAGACCCTAAAGAAGCAGGGTTGGATAGTTTCGGCACGATTCTCATGTCACTATAATTCCACCAAATTTAAAACATGTTGCCTAATCTCTTCAAACGTTTCGGCAGTACAGTATTTTAATTTTGTCAGAGTATGATGTATTCATAATTGTCAAAATACGTAATCTGGGATTGTCATCCATTGTGAATGCTACTGCCTTTCTTGTTGTTTTGCCGTTTTCCGTGATTAAGTTGTTATCGTTTTATTTTTGTTTTGTTTTTGTTGTTAAGTTTTATTAAATATGGACGATGCCGGTGCAGGCCCGAGTGGCCTACAACAATTACGCTCTAAGCCCCGATACCTACTTTCAACCGTTGACATTTCAAGAAGTTTTTCCAATGTCTTCATGAATAGTCTTGTCTGAATAAATGTTATAAAAGTAATAATAAAAATTTCAGTTTGTTTACCTTTCTTTACTGGGCATAGATATAACTAAATTCTATTCTAATTATAATCAAATCAACAGATAGATAGTTTTAGTTCCATGTTGGCTTGGGAGAAAAAGATGAAAATAAAATGTTCTGCACTGCTGCTTCTATGACCCTCTTTTTTCTTATGTTATAATGAATGGAGTTATAGGTACAAACAAGCGTAGTTAGAAATTTTATCTCTTTATAATATTACTATCACCAGCCCTTTTACGTCCCCACTGCAGGGACTCAGGCCTTCCTTATGGATGGTTAAGAAGGATGGGCCATGACCCTCCACGCTGGCCCAATGCGGATTGGAGAGTATTAACGACTGCAAATGCAGCCGGGACCAACGGCTTAACGTGCCTTCCGAAGCACGGAGTAGCTCGAGATAATATTTTTTTGGTCACCCATCCCGTGACCGACCCTTGCGAAAGTTGCTTAACGACTACGATCGTGGGCCGCGGCGCTTATCCACTACGCCAAAATAACAATAGATATAGAAATAATTATAACAGTGCATTTATCAAACTATGACCGTAACTTTTCGAACAAACGTTATATTCAACGTGACAGCAAAACGCGTCCATACAAATATCACACAGCCCGACTCACATACAAATATCCATGTTAACAAACAGGCAACCGCTACCGTTGCGCCGTTGATAAGAGAAACGTTGGTCGCCGATGAGAAGTAAATACATAAATAAATAGATGCCTCGAGTTTCAAACTGCTACGAAAGATTATAGTGGATACGAAATTTTATTGTTATATTTATTACTTAGTTTATCACAGAGATGAAACGTTCTCAGCCTCCTGGGGACCTTACCTGATATGGGAAATGTATTGGTAGAAAATGATCTATTCTATATTGTTCCGGGTTTGGGTGTTGTGGTACCTTCATAGTTTCAGATTTTTCATAGCAAGAGTGCTTTAGTTACTCATATTGGATCATGAACAATATTTTTTTTTCTAAAATAAAAAAATAGATCTAATTTTCAGTACTCGCTATAGACCTCTGCAAAGCAATGCCTGATTTTATTACATTCCTCCCTTTTTTTGGATATATCCTAGACTAATAATTAGGTATCTTGATATTGACAAGGCTAGAAGTTAGTCATGTGTAATTTTTGTTTCGTTTATCATGTATTGCGAATTATTTTTAAATGACAACTAAGCCCGTTAAATAAATTGGTGTAGTTAGAACAAATATGTATAAAAATAAAATGACAACTTTTGTGAGAGGAAATTAAAAGTTAATCTGTAGGCAATTAAGCGTGTAACAGAATTTTATGTTCAGTTATCCTCAATTAGATGTAAATATGTAGTCAAAAATGGTTCTAATTTTTGGTTTGGTTCCAAAAATCAGTTTCTATGTTGTATCATAGAATAATAATTAAGCTATAAAATTGGTATGCGTGTGGCAGAAGTTAGAGCATGAATTTTTGGGGAGCTCCTGTAGTTAGTTTCGCAAACCTGTTTGTAGGACATTATTGCAAGTCTCTCTATAATGTCAACATGTTTCTATGTTTTGCAGGCAAAATAAAATCGTTATGTTATATGAGTCGCTAACCGCAAAAATATATGAAGTAAGTAGTGTTTTTGTTGACGTTTCCCTAAACAACAGCCTTGAAGTTTCCTCTTACATTTGTTCTAAACTTGTCGGAATAAAAAGAGAAATATGGCGACCGTTACGTTATTCGTAATTAGATGTGAAAATGATTATTTTTATTTAGAATGTGTTTACTCTTCTTTATAAAGCCTGAAAGGTATCTTCAAACAAACCTAAGAGGTAGTTTCCCCGGAGGTTAATATATGACAATTTGTTTGCACATTAAAAACATAATATTTTTTTCATATTGAAATAAAAAGATAATTGCATAGCACCACAGAAATATCAGTTGATGGTGTAATATTAATAGGTTGAGTTGTGTGACCAAATATATAATTTGCACATTATGATTAATGAGAAACCTTTTATTTATCATTAAGATATGATCGTTTTTAATCGGGAATGACTAATTGACATTGAGGTGTGAAGTCCCTTATGTCATTGTACAATTAACACTAATTATTTGAATAAAGTATGCAATAACATTACTATAATTAGTCAGTTATTGAAAAAGGTATTATGAGATTATTGTTCATCACCAGTTAGGCTTTTGTTAAATCCATAAATGCAATAATATGTTGGGTATTGGGTACGTTGTCACTTCCGTGTAATGCTTTTGTTTGCTTACGACACGCCATAATAAATCGCCACATTTCTGTCGTCGCCTGATCAAAATTCCAAATGTGAATGATGTAAGTTGGGGAGACCGAGGGAGTTAAAAAAGAGGTGACGCCAACTAGCTAAATTTCGTAAAATTAATTTTTAAATTTCGAGAAATCAGTGTCTCGGTTTCCCCTAATTATTAAAACGAATAAATATGTCTTTGCGTTTCTGCTTGTCTGATCTCAAAAAATCCGAAGCTAGTTAAATTAATAATGACTAAAGTCTTATCCATATTATGGATGTAGTGCATTGTGCATTCGAAACTATCGCAACTTTCCTCGCTATTCCGATACAGTTGCACCTACTGTGTTTAGTTAGAAGCGATGTTGTCGCAACACACTGTTACACTACACTATGCACAGTTTAGTTTATGGGTCATTCGAATTCTATTTCACATTCCTTTAATTACTTGCAACGTTTATATTTTATTTTAATATTTTTAAGACCAAATCCATAATATTAAAAACATATACTTTTTCCATACTTCTTAGATATACTGTCATCTAAACATTCATCTCTTCTCAGTAACGTCATCTTGTCAACAATTCTTCCATCTTTCATAAGATCATCTCCGTATACCGCCGTCCATTTGCTCATAGTCTTTCTTTTCGCGTTATTTTCTCATTAAATACCAAGATGTATGATACTCAACTGATATGGCAAAATTTTCGTTTACTTATGCCAGACCTGTCAATATTCACGTACAGAACGTAAGATTATTATAATTAGTCTTGTTTAAATGACGATTACTTGTAAAACAATCCATTTCTGTCGTCTCACTCGGCTTGGGTCAGGTATGCGGATACGAGGAACGCCCGTTGACGCGCTACTTGTATAATTCTTACTGGACAGGATTTGCCACGTTTTCAATATATGCTTTGTGTTTAGTACATCATTAAGCAATATTAGTGGTTTGAGCAGTTGCCAGGATTACGAAAGCTCTTGAGATCGAGTCCCTTATCAGAGTGGGCTGGTGGATTTTTGAGTATTCTTCGTTAAAAAATAATTTCCATAATGGCATTGCGAATGCAAAAATGATTAAATATAATATTAGTTGTGTCTTACTTTATCTCGCAATTTTTCTGTCATACTCAATATACTCAATCACGCAATACTCATCCAATACTCACTCATCTACCATCATAATCAAATCGAAGTTCTTCTAAACAATCAGTTAATAATCTCTATTTAATTTGTTCTCAGGTCAGGAGTCCGGAAGGCTGTAGGCGTTAGCCCTTGTCCAATTGCACTTTAGGCAAGGTAATATTACACTTTAATTTACATAATAGTTTTAATTTAAATGGCACTTTTGTAACTGTAATTATTTATTTTTAGGTAGATTTACAGACAACGTTACAAAGTAAATTTTTCATATGCTAATTACAAATCTCCACAAATGGGTTGTAAATTGTTGTTAACCTAGACGACATCTGCAATAAAACTCACACAATGAAATATTAAATATAATGACAATTTTTCAGTCCATTCTTCTTATTATATTTGATCAATTTTGCATTTACAATGCTATACTACAATAATAAAAGAAGGTTATATCAACATTTATACACTACTTTAACAAAAAAAAAATTACCACTATCTAAATTTTAAACTCATATTAAGAATTATCTACGCGGTAAGGGATATTATACTGTTTATAAATATTTAAACGACAAAACTGCTTGGTGTTACATATGGCTTATTTTTATGTATATTAATTATTTATCGGTGACCTTGCTTGACTAGACATGTGATTCGATTGACGTAAATACTGTTTTACTTTTATATTTTCTAATATTGTAATGAAAAGTTACTTCATATTTAAATGAAGTCATTTTTTATTACAATATTATGAAGTCATTTTTGAATCTTGTCGGTCTGTATGAAATAAAAGCACTCTGAGATGATACTCGCTATCAGTAACGAAAAAGTAACAAATACTTGAAAAATCCCTCAGTCCTGTTAGGTCCTGGGTAGCTCAGTGGTTAGAGCAGTCACCCGGATTGCGAAAGGTTATGGGTTCGGGTCCCATCTCAGAGTGCCAGGGACAAAGTGGATTTTTAAGAAGTTTTCATTAAGAATATCCATTCTTTATAACTAATTGTATATAAGCTAGAATGTGATTAACAAGAAGAAATTTACATTGAAAACGAGTTTTTTAAATTATATGTTGCTCAGAAATCTAACCAAAATTTTTAAACTCGGCATATGAGGTTCTAAATATAACAAAAGTTGAAGAATGTGTGTACAGCAACAAGTTCTTTTTAGGAAGATAATAAAATTCTAAACGTACTTAATGTTTAGCTTTGGTATTAATGTAATTAGTAAGACTACGGAGCCTGCAAAACCATAATCCAATTATCTTTATTAAGATAAATTTCTAATAAATACTTTTGAACCATTTAAAACTTTTTTACCTAGCGTTAAGAATGTCTTTTAGCCAATAAAAAGTATAAAAGATTGAAAATTGGAACGACAAAAGCTTGAACAAAGGACTGGAAACGCTAAAAAAGTTATACAAGGTAAAACCGTTGTTGTTTTCAATAAATAATGTGTATGTATAAAAAACCAAGTATTACGCAAAATTTTCTTTATTTTCACATTTCAATAAGTCATTCGCCTCCCTTGTGTATCGAGACGGTATTAATCTTTAAAAGCTCAGTGAAATCAAAGCGCTTAACCGTATCCCTCCTTGGGGAATTCAATTAGAACCGATCGTCAGATTTTTTCAGTCGTCTCACACTGAAAACTTCAAAAGGCCGTCGACATAATCAATTTTGCAAATAACCCCCTCCTCTAGCTTTTTTTTTTCATTTATGAAATAAATCTGTTCTGACTTATAAATTCTCCAGTTTCTAAAACGGCACAATATTCTTTACATGAGAAGCAACATTTTATATTAAACTGTGGCGTTAAAGTTTATTTTTCCGCAAACAAATATGGTATTTAAGATCGTGAATTGCGATGCATCAAAATATGATAACACTGTGTGAAGATATCGAAGCTAACTTTATTAGTGCTCTCGCCGAAGCGATGCCGGCCGTATGGCGAATGTCTTAAAGTGTTTTTTTCTACGATGTATTATGAGATATGACGTTTCAAATTCCGCGATAGCTCATCAATACAATATCTTGTGTATTATCGTTATAATGTAACATTAGGATGAAATCGCTGGGCGGAAAAATTGCATAATAAATGTATGAGAGATTACAGTTATATTACAATACGCTTGGGTGAAATTTAATAAATATCTTTGAAATCATATCTTTGTCTCAAAAGAAAACCATTTTAGTTTTTATACAAGTATTGTATTGTAGCAAGATTGATATTAACAATGACCATAAAACCATATGCTAGTTGGAAATAAATGTGGCATAATATTACTATAATGAAATACTGAAACTCAATCTTAAGTTGTTTCTAATATGAAAAAAATTATGTTCAACAAGTTCAGTATACATGAGATTCACTTACGAATACACTCGACATATGTCAAAGTTTATATTTTTTTCTAGAAATAATGAAAGAATCAGATTGAATGTTACAGATTACACTAATTTTTACAGATTACCAATATTATATGCCGATCGCAGTATACCTGCTCGATGCTCTTGTATCTAATATCTTTAGATAATTATCCTGTGATATACAATTAAGATTGATTTGATTTGAGTCTTCCATGTTAGGGATTCTATTCCATATTTGGTTATATAGTAAACAAAGTAACAAACTATAGTTAAAATAACTTTTCTGTATACGTCAGAGAATAAATGTGAGAAAGCAAAGCAATACAAATAAAAATTACACAATTATTATTGTTACAGAGCTCGCAATGCCTCCAACCAAGGACTTCAACGCCAAAAATCATTACGTACGATCTTTCTCGCACAGTAAGTATTAAAATATGCAATGTGAGGTCATCTTCAGACATATAAATCCAACCTAGATAAATTAAATTAAACTGACTCATCTAGTAAAAAAAGCTTAACATAAATCCAGTTTTCGCATCAATGCAGTTTAGTCACATTATACATTCTTGGTGCAATCTGCTTGATCTTTTTCCGGTTTATACTCCCAATTTGCACAAAACCAGAGAGGTTAAGAAACAATCTTAATCTTTTATTGATGAAAACCCCATAAAAATTGGAACAATAGTTACTTATTTTTTTATTGTCCTAAAAACATTAATTTACATGCATAAATTGCTATTATACAAAACGCGCAAACTAAATTTTATAATTTATAGGTTAAATATAAAATTAAAAGAGTATTAAAATAAGTTGTCTAACTTACTGAATCATCTCTTAACGCACATTCCAAACAACTGGAGTTATGAGAGAAATGAACTGGAGAAATGAGTTGATATCAGCTAGGCTAATAATTATTTAAGAAAGGCGAAAGGACTTCAAGTTTGTTTGAAAACAAAACAGACGAAACCATGTAACATTTTGTTATAGTTTGGAAACAAAATAGACAAAGTCAAAATCGAAACATCTATTGCGCGCGAGACAAAATCATATTACATTTTTGAATTAGTTAATATTATAGCGGTGTGGCTTGGTGGCGTTGCGGATAAGCGTCACGGCCCGTAATCGTGGTTGTTTAGCAACTTTCTCAAAGTTAGGTCACGGGATGGGTGACCACATAAGCCGTTGGTCCGGGTTGCATATGCAGTTGTTAATGCCCTCCAATCCGCACTGGTCCAGCGTGGAGGGTTATCACCCATCATCCTTAACCATCCATAAGGAAGGCCTGAACCCCTACTAGTAGGGACCCAGTAGGGACGTTAATAGACAGTATTCATTATGCTAATTACCATAACGATGAATGCATGAATAACGAAGAACGAAATCAGCTGTTATCTCCTATTTACAGATGAAACCAGTATGCAAGCTAGAGTCTACCATCCAGCGACGAACCTGATGCCTCCTACGCCTCCCCTTTCTCCTACGGGTATGACGCCAAGCTTCCCATCACACCCAAGGGGTAACGGCCACAGTTGGGGCAAGCCGGCGAGTCAAAATGGCGGGAAATACTCGTGACAACAAAATGTCTGAATAACGAAATGGAGCACTATTGCCTATGCCAGCGGTAAATCTTGTGGCTGTTGGACACGGAAAAGAAAAAAAAAAATATAAAACATAAAACGAATTACGTTGTATTTGAACTTTGTAAACACTACGAAGTTTTTAATGTAGTTAATTTAATTTAATTGCCATGATGGAAGATATTATGGCAACACTTGGAAAGCTAAACTTTTGTTATGTGGCTTGGAGCCACATTAAAAAAGTGGATTTTTATATCTCTACGTACATTTTTTAGAGAAATAATATTACAGCAAAGTTTATAAGCTATTTTAGTATTATAAACTGTGTTCTCAATCTTTCATGCGCCATCCTTGATATAAGATAAACTGAATGCTTTTTATATTTGACTTTTTATCGTTTTTTTTTAACTTGATAGGTGTGAATATAGTTTTTGATTCTTAATGTTAGAGTAATTACGAATTAGCATAACTACCAACTCTTGCTATGTAATGTATTGTACGTCACTACAAAATAGTTACCTTTTTTCTAATTGGTCGCAATAAAATAATATGGCGTCCTTCACGATAAGTTTTATCGTAAAATATGTCAGAAACGCACTACTCAGACCGCAGGGCTATTGATAATGTGTGACGTCACTTATCATATTGTTGGCAATTGTGATGCAGTCGTTCACTTGGTACTTACCTAACCACAAAAAAAAAATACAAATAATATTACATTACCTATATAAAATGCTAGCGTAGATTAAAGAATATGTGTCACTTGTTTCTTTAAATTTATGAAAAGATCATAAATTAAAAAAATCAAGTATTAAAGAAGATGCAATCGGGGTACAATTTTAAAACTTGATATTTGTAGAAGTATTACATTGACTAGGTTCTAATAACGAAAAATGTAATAACAGGAAGTATATATATTTATATTGTGAATATTGAACAATTACTGCGACATTTTTGTAATTGAAAATATTTAACTGTTTATGAGTGTAATTAGGCTTGTCCTTGGTCCACTGTTGAGATATATATTTCTGTAGTGGAACAAAGACAGATGACGTATGCTGAAATATTTTAAATAGGGTTTCAATAATATAAGAGATCTCTCTTTATTACTATATTGTATAATGGATTGGGTAAAAGTGCCCCATAATCTACTATGCCCCCCTGGTGCCCAGGACTCTGATCCCCCTCCCCTCGGCCCATAACCTTAGTATGTAAATCTCGCACGATACTTAGAAATAATCAGATAAAAAGTGATTGAATTGATGCAGATTATGTAGTCCATGTGTTAATTTTAAGTGATTAAATTAATACTCAACTTAATGTTACCATGTAGATATAATTATAATATAATCTTCTTAATATGAAACTTGGTTGTTTAATAACAATCATATAAAATGTATACAATGAACGTTTTCAGCCCTGCGATTCTGAAAAAATCCAAAGTCGAATTCACTCAACCGACCGAATTGACTTCAAAAAGGGAGTTTCGAAATGACATAGTAATACAATATCTAAGACAAGTATAATCAATCAATTTTGTTTGTGTATTTTATACAAAACACGGAATCAATAGAATTTCTTCACAAAATGAAGTGATTTCACGCACACGAGTGAACTGAAATTCGGGTACGGATTTTTACAAAATCGCCGTGCATTAATGTGTATTAATAAAATGATAGGCGCCCGGATTCAATAGCATTTTCATGAATAAGTCGCTTTTGAGATAGGTATTATTTATCACTATTTTAAAGTTTGAAGTCAGTTGTATTTTTGGAAAAGTTTTTTATACATGCTTTTTATTAATATTGATATTTTTATATAATACACTAAAATATGAAATATCTTTATTTATAAATATACAACAGAGTGAAAATTTTAGGAAAGTAGATTTTTTACGAGTATATTTGCTTGATTTATTTCTATTATAATCTATACTCTATTATAAAGAGGAGATTCGATTACTTGTTTGTTTGCTTTGGATAGGCTCCGAAACTTTTACGCGGGGTACATAGGTTATAATTTACTCAGGCCAAAATTTTGGGTACACAGCTAGTTGGGTAGAAATTGGTTTGCAATTCTAGAAGAAGTCGATGAACATAGCTACTTTCATAATAAAATATACATCCTCTTTGAACATAAAAAAACATCCTTTCGGATTTTTAATGAATTCAAAATATGCAATCTGTTGTTTTTATATACATAAATCTAAATATTTAGGTGATAACTGATGAAAAGCATATTTTGTTTTGTTATAAAAGTAAAACTACTGATTCGATTTCGATAAAATGTAAATGGGCTCACCTCAGTTCATCGAGCTATTTTCATCAACCAAAATCTGTCAACAATTGCGGGAAATATCGATGAACAATAAACATACATCACCAACTTTTTTATCGATTTTGAAGTCGGTTTAAAAATATATATTTATAACATTCTGTATTTTACGATATCTGTGTCACAGCCATATAATATAACATGCTTTATGATATTGCATATAGGCGCGCACAGTTTAAAAACGCCACCCTTTTGTAAGAAACCATTCACATGAAGCCAGTAGCTGAGTCAGTCCAGTTAGCTAGTTCGGTAAAATTAGAAACCTTTCTATTTTTTTGGACTAATTTGAGTATTATTTCCTTAAGATTAATATGATCATCAAAATACTGGATTCACTCGGCTTTCGGCTGCATATAAATGGTCCCTTACGACAGGACACCGTGGTCATGATCATGCAGCGCCACTTGCGATGACAAATGTAACTACAGCTTTCAAAGCAGTTACTAAGCACTTTGATATACTCAAATGCCTATATAATAAGCTGTACTTTATTTAATATTAGTCGTTTTCTGCGTAAATTATAGCCTAGCAAACGAATATGATGAACCTTACGTAAGTGAGAATTTTCATGATCTGATTAATATCTTCCAAAATTACCCTTACAAACAAACAAAGTTATAAATAAACGGTACTTATAAGAGGAGAAAATTCAATATTTTGTAGCATATTTTTGATTTGTGGATAAGGTCAGAAAAATCTTGTTTTTTATTAGATAATAATATAATAGTACAATGAGTATACAGTATACTTTGTATTACTTGTTACGTTAATATAAGTCTTATATTATAGTTTTAATTTATTTTTATAAACAAAATAAGTCACGTTTTAGTGACGCTCAAAAAAAGTTGTGTAAGTATCTATGAAATAAAAATGTTTCTAAATATCATTTATTTTTTAATATGAAAATCTTAAATCAGATTACTCGCACGACAAAAAAGTTGCGGATAAGTATTATGTAGAGCTGAGCTTCTCACTCTACATGTCCTAACTCTAACAAGTTTTAACCCAAACTTAATAGAAAAGTTCATAATCTATCTTAATATCAAAATTTGTTAAACAATTTAGGCGTTGAACCTTAATATATGGTAAAAGGAGCCAGATGAGTTACCACATATTGCATTTATTGCCAGCTTCGCCATCTCTATTAATAAACTCGTTTGAAAGAGAATACACAATTCTAGAAATAACCTTAGTAAAAGTCATCGCATGTATTCGATAGATGGTGTGAGCGTTACTCTGTTTCTGCGCAGGTACTATTTGGCGCCATCTTGTTATGAAGAAGCGAACTAATACGAACCATCGATAAATTCTCTGACGGTCGGAAGTATGATTTTATCGTAAATTCATATGAAATGACATAGAGGGAGCTGTTAAGAATATTTTATATGTAATAAAGTGTCCCAGAGATAGTATGGAATGAATAATTTTACTTGAACAACGGCTGGCATTTTACAATTGTACTATCTACCCAAAGTCCAATATTGTTAGTGTAATGTCTTCCTTATATGTCTATGGTGACATATAATAATATTGGACTTCAGGTAGATAATACAAAAACAAAATATAAGTAGTTGAGCTTCTATCGAGATGCTATTATTACCTAAACATTAGTAGAATTGTCCTGCAGCAATGCGAAGGCTCAGCAACCTTTGCAAGGCCGTACTATGGGTGACCAAACAATTTTTAAGCAATAGTTGCTACGGCTCTCCTCAAAAAAGGGTCGAAGGGAATGGAGAGAGCAATGTTTGGTGTTTTCCTACCCGAACGAATAAGCTTTATATGAATGGCCGTTAAATATTTTTTTTACGTTAATGGGTATAGGTCAATGACCAAGTCACATTAGACTTGGATCAACTTGGATAAACAAGCTCCATCGAGGCCTGGCTATTTTTTTACAAAATGTTTTTGGTAGGATTTCACTTCTATTTGCAGAAAGCTGACCATATGTTGGCTGATTGATTTATTAGATTTTATTATTGGACACGGTTAATTTCTTTTTATGAGTATTACAAATGTTTTTATTTTCTTTTAATTTCATTTTATATTCATATCAAACGCTAATAGTTTGGGTGTGCTCTTACAGTTTCTCATCAGGGTCACCAGGTAGTCCGGATCCTGCATGATCCTATTTTTTATTGTTTTTCCTCCATGTGGGCGTTAAACTCGACCTCTGTACTAAATCAATGGGAAGTGCCAACTCTATTTTGATGATCAGTGCGTCAGTATTGAAAATACGAAAATTTGCTTTCGCTTAGCTTGGGAACTAAATATTCTACCGATTTGAAATTTTGGATTTGCAAGTATAGCTTTCTAGATGACGGAAATTTCATTATTTTATGTACCCATCCAGAGGTTCCCTAATAGGGGCCTGAAAATGAGGCAAAATGGTCCCAGAAAAGGATGATATGCAAGTGATGTTACGCACTCGACTTAGCGGGAGCACTGTCGTTCTAAGAGTCGTTATATTCAAAATGTGAATTTATAAATGTTATCTATAAGCAAAATTCACAAAATAATTCATAATTCCTTGTATGTACATATGTATGTCATTGTCGATCGCCAAGTATAATGATAGAAATAAACACTTTAAGATAATCTTACTGTTCAACCTTGATTATTAATATTAACATGTAAAGAAAATATTTTTGAAATTAATCTAATTTCCGTGGAATAACAGACATGCACATTTTTTTCAGTCTTAATTCTGAGGAAATTCAATCATCTCTAATTTATGCCTGCGATTAAGGCTTTATTTCGGCACGGTCATGGTCTATTCTTAGTTTATCTATCAGCTCGGTGGGCTTCCGTTCCACGGTTTATTAATTAGACATAGGAAATTAAATACGTGAAAGTTACCTTTCAATTCTTTTTTAATGTTTTCTTTTATTCGCGTCTATTTTAATATGGCCAGTTTGAGGGTTCCGTACTGAAAAGGTAATTGGACCGTAGTTCTGAAATACCACTGTCCGTCGATGTCAGGTAGGCCATAGGCATTCAGGGCGGGGTGATCGGAGAGCCCTGGTTTAGGCTTAAGGTGCATTTCCCCTGCACTGTCAAAAAAAGGCTGAATCTCATGAACCGAATAATATTACTCGTAGTTGCATATTCAGTATTCTTGAATGTCCATTGACGCTATAACAACTGATACTAAAAACAGAAAAAAATATTAAGGGAAGGAGGCTCTCATATAACATATGTCATAATAACGTATTTCGCCGTTTTTATACTTTGGCGGCGCAAGATCAAATTTAAAAGTATTTTGCAAAGCCCTCCAATGGCGCAAAGAGAGGCCTTTTTGTTAATGTCAGATTTTTTATTAACGTCCATACTTTTAAAGAATAAAAAATTTCTTATTATATTTAAAAATTTGTGGAGTAAGAGACTCTTACTTTAGTCTTCGGATCAAACACGGAATATCATTATCAAGTCGGAATACTATAATACTATATTCAATTGTTTCTAACAAGGGAATTAATCTAGTAATTTGCTTGACTTATTGCAAATTACGAAGATATTAATTGCCTTTAATATTTAGGATGTAATTTATATATTACATAATAGAGATCTACTCGCCTTTACATGTGTAAGCTGTACCTACTTACTTATGAGAAACAGGTGCGACTCGGTGGTAAATAAAAATATGAAATATGAAGAATGTTTCCTAAACCCTCCCCCCCCCCTCCTTCTCGCCATAGATCAATGGGAACATAAAAGTGTTTCTCCCCATAAAACATTGAAAAGCATCGGCTAAGCCAAAATACGAAAGTAAGTAATTAAAAGGCGACTGCAGCCATAAATCTATAACTTTTAGAATATTTTAATTTAAAATCTTCCTATCTTCGCCTCTCGAGTTCCGGGACAATAATATTTTAAGGAATAAAATATTGACCGAAGATATTTATAGTTATAAAGAAAGTTCAACTTTACGGTCGAAGAAATTTTAGATAATCTCGTTTGGAAATTGAACGTGGTATCATTTAACTCGGTTACATTTATAGTGTTAAAATTTTAACAACTTAAGTGATAACAATGTCAATTGGTTAAATCTAACCAACGTACGAACAAATTACATATTATATGTAGGTATGCATTAGGGGCTAAAGTATGAAATTTCCGATATGGACTGAAAAAAAATAAAAAAAAATAACAAGTTATTAAATCAAAATAGTTACCAATAAAAAAATGGTAGTCATTTTTTTCAGGATTTGGACAATTATCTACGTGACAAGAAGTTTTCTTCCCAGTATGCTTTCACACAGTTAGTGCAGTCTAGATCCTCAGAGTTCTATTGCAAAGGCATAAATGACCTTCCTATTAGATGGCAGCAATGTATGGATAATAATGGTAACTATTTTGATTTAATAATTTGTTAAATTATTTTTTTTATTTTCAGTCCATATCGGCAATTTCATACTTTAACCCCTATTATATTAATGTAAACAATGTACAAACTTATTATTGTCTTAGTACTACTACTATACTTGTAAATCATATTCATAATATTTTCCCTGTTCTTGACTTCTCGAATTGTTGATATACAAGTCTATTTATTTCTTATTAGATTGATCATATGTGTACTATTAACAAAACTGACGATAGCGTCTCACTGAAGTATGCGTTATTACAAGATGTACCTATGTATATTCCGTCGAGTGTGCAAGGTTGAATGTTATACTATTGCTTGTGTCAGGTATGAACCCTTAACTACGGAAATTGAAAATTTACCATGTGTAGCTTACACATTAACACAAAGCATTCATTTATGATATTTATCGAAGAGAATAACACCTTTCACTTGTAATTGCGAATGGTAAAGAACTTTCGAACTGGTTAGCCATGAGATGGGTGACCAAATATTCCACTGTACTCCGAAAGGGTACGTTAAACCATTGGTTCCAGATGCATCTGCAGTAGTTAGTACTGGTGGGTTGTAGTTTGTTCTCACTATTTGGTAACACCCATAAGAGAGACCTGCGGCCAATCAGTAACTTGAATAGACTTATGATGTCAGCAATTGCTAAAGCTCTATATAATTCGTTATTTGTGAAAGTCGTTTAAAATTCCACTATTACGCAATCGAGTTCTTCCCTAAGTTGCTATTTGACCACCAGTTTTAACCATCATTGCGTGTCCGCTTCATCTTACGCCCTGTACCATGAACAAGTGCATGTAATGAAATCAAATGTAAGCCAATCAAGATGGTGAGCCATTAACGATGGGTATCAATGAGTATCATGCCGCGGCCTCGTGACCATGCATTTTCTATTAATAGAACGTTGATCACACATCATTGGGAGCAATTATTGATTCTAAAATTAGCGATGACAATATCGTACTTAGTCGCTTTCTCGGGACCATCGATTGTGAATTCAGTTTATTGCTAGATTCGGACAAAAACAAAGAAGGTCAAGTGAATTATTTTATCGGCTTAAAAAAAATGGAGGCATTTTAAGCATGCAACTTTTTTTTTGGCAATCTCTATACTGTGACGTCACTGTGCTCGTCACAGGATAGAGCAAAAACTTTCTTGATGTAGAGCTTCAATGAAACAATACCTTTATTACTTTATTTTGAAGTATGTTTTATTTCATGGAAATTCTATGCTGTGACAGTGCTGTGGTCATCGTCTAGTTGAAGGCTAATTTTATTACAGAATAGCACTTCAGATAAGTAATTTTGTTTTATATTAAAATAATTGGAAAGAGTATAGAGACTGTCATATAAAAGTCTGTAAAAGTTTTCATGAGCCTAGTTTAGACTCTATAATGACAATTGATCTAATATCTGTGACCGAATTTGTTCGGTCTTTCTCACATCCATTAACGTTCGAGATGTATGTATGACTCAATTGATTTGGACCAAAATAATTCGATTGAAAACAATTCTAGTTACGACTATTAGCTATGGGAACATGTTATAATGTCAAGGTTTCTGCTATAGAAATTATAGTCTTTGTAATACGAATATAACAAAGTGAAAGGACGTAAAAGCCGAAGATGAGAAGATGCACATTTTGAGATAAATTTGACCGTGTTTATTGCATTATGTTATGTTAAAGGCGATATAAAGTAGCATTAATGAATATCAAAAAAGCAAAATACAAATATTAAGCTTATGTCTCATAGTACTCGATTTTCTTTACCGTATAGATATGAATATTCCAAATGAACAATACAATTTATATCATCACCACCATCACCAGCCTTTTTACGTCCCCAACGCAGGGGCTCAGGCCTTCCTTATGGATGGTTAAGGAGGATGGGCCATGACCCTCCACGCTGGCCCAATGCGGATTGGAGGATATTAACGACTGCAAATGCAGCCGGGACCAACGGCTTAACGTGCCTTCCGAAGCAAGGAGTAGCTCGAGATAATAATTTTTTGGTCACCCATCCCGTGACCGACCCTTGCGAAAGTTGCTTAACGACTACGATCGTGGACCGCGGACCGCGGCGCTTATCCACTGCGCCACCGAGCTACTTTATTATCAATAGATACTCGTATTTAACTAGAAGTTCGCAGAAAACATTGTTCTCCTGTCCGGAAATGTCGACAATAATGAATCGAAAGAGTTAGCCGTCTCGTAGAAACGATGATAACTAGTCAAGAGACAAGACTATATCAAATCCTGGTTGATAATGTTGTTCACTATAATAGTCTGGGACACATAATAATATTAGGTCTATCAAACCAAACTGCGTAAGTAGAAAAGAGCTTTTAGAGCTAACAGGCAGATACTTAGGCATACTGTAGACACTAAAGAGTGAAGTTTTCAATCAGTGAGTCTGACAGTGTTCACGTATGGAATAGACAATCCCTGACAAAGAATCACATCACCAGCCCTTTTACGTCCCCACTGCAGGGGCTCAGGCCTTCCTTATGGATGGTTAAGGAGGATGGGCCATGACCCTCCACGCTGGCCCAATGCGGATTGGAGGGTATTAACGACTGCAAATGCAGCCGGGACCAACGGCTTAACGTGCCTTCCGAAGCACGGAGTAGCTCGAGATAATAATTTTTGGTCACCCATCCCGTGACCGACCCTTGCGAAAATTGCTTAACGATTACGATCGCGGGCCGCGGCGCTTATCCACTACGCCACCGAGCTACTACAAAGAATACTATTGAAAATTTATTAGTAGCACAGAAAGCAAGGGAAAGAAAGATCCATTTATACAATCAAATTTGCCGTTTGGTAACAAACGGACATGCTCTTGTATTGTCATAAAAGCTAAAATATGTACAAATTTCGAGTTAATCGATCGGTAGAGAGTGTTTTTTTTATTAAATGACACATGATCCACCAATTCATGTTAAATAAAAGTAAATTTTTAAATAAATTCTACTGAAAACAATCGAATGCGTATGTAATAACGACAAAAAGCGTGCAGTTGCCGTTTGCGACCGCAACTATTGGCGGGCGGCTGCAATTGACAGGGCCGCTCAATTTATGGGCCGCACTGTCTACCGGCAACAAACAACAGAAATACAATACCTGGATAGGACAATAAGTTATACCACGATGAAAAAGCGTACGACAAAAGGCAAGTCTTGAAAACTAACATAGATACTCTTTGAGAATGTAGAAAAGAGTAAGGTATTCAACTAATTATACTTTCAACATCATAAGGCAAACAAAGGTCTTGAACGGGCCAGCAAAAAAAAATCAAAATAGTTGCATACATGCTAGCAATTTAAGTAGAGAAAATGTTGATTTTAATTTGCACCCTTTAATTATACTTCTTACGCTTAATTTTCATTATAATACATCTTTTCATATGACTTCACCGATTCTAGATTTTAGTTAATATGAAAATGTAAATAAATACTTATATAAATCATGTGGTAATCAATGTAAAAGGACAAATTTAAGACAGAAAATGAAGGAAAATAATAATTACTTATAGAAAATAAATAGGGTATATATCATTAACAAGGAACAGCAGATTAAGTCAAGACTATAGAGTACTACGAAGATAAAGTCACGCATAGAAACTAGTATAGTTGTTGCCACATCCAGTGATGTTATCAGCATAGTCACGAGGTGCTGTTTAATTAATTCTCGCATTGGGATAGTGTGAATTTTGACTGCAACTGAAGTCGGTGGCCATTTTGTTTTGTCGTTTTAATTAACGCTCGCATCGTATCGGGCCGCGGTTCGGCACCCCTGACAGAAACTATTATCATTCACACATATCAACAAAAATATAAAATATAACTTGTATGTACAATCTGAATATCAAATACATATGTTTAAAAGAATGTACTTACTAGTAGTAAAATAATAAAAACACGCAGACTCTTTTTAAAGCAATCTTCGGACTGAGAAAGTTTACAGGACAGTATCATATATGAGATATTTCTGTCTGAGATTTTTTTTTTTCTTATTACTTTTCATTACGTATTTTTAATGAAATAATTATGTTATATGTCTACGTTTATGTGTACATTTTTATCCATTAATTCCTGATTCGTCAAAAAATATGCGTAATAACATATCCCAAATAAAGATAAACAGATATAATGACTTCCCGAATAAATCATTCTATGAGATAAGACAGAAAAAAATAATTAGGCGCTCCCGCTTTTTTCTTAATTAAAAATAAATACCGAATGCACCCCAACGGTTCAAAAGTGAAGTGGGGGGGTACCCGCTAGAGTGTTATACCACTTAAGGCGTTTTTATACCTATTGATTTTTCATTATACACTAATTAAGATTTTCCAGAGGGTTGCATTTGTGATAGCATTCTTTAAGTGAGTATGATAATTAATGAATCTATTTTATTTTAGGAACTTAAATTAAACAAAAATCCTTCTGTATTTGTCTACGGACTACGATATACCGAAAAACTATTAATTTGATTCTCATGAGCTTTTATAAACCAAATAAAAATTTGACTGACTGTGTGACCGATTTTATAAATTCTACCAACTACGGTAAGGTACAACTAGGTTACATCATATGGGGTACTCGGTGACGTATGCTGGATGAAAGAGTTTTTATTTGCTCGATGTTTATTTGTTCTTATCAATACAAAAAAACATCCTGAACAAGTCGTAGGGACTTACACTTTTAAAATCAATCTAGTACTTTCGGAACCTATTTAATGCACACAAACAAACAATCAAATCTTTCCTCTTTATAATATAAGTATAGATTGAGATTTTGTGGAGTAAGCTTTAAGTGCGATGACGTGTAGACTATACTTTAAAACATAATTTAAAGATGGCCACCGTTGACCTTTCAACGTTCCAAATGGAATGATAATATTCTCTAACCTAATTAGTCTATTTAAAAACCGTTTGGATCGTCCAGCATTTTTATCAACGGACTATATATCGGTTGATTGCTATAAAATGCCTACAGCATAAAGTCCACAAATGTATTCTGTGCATGAATTATTAAATAAATAAAAATGAAATAAATAAAATGCATCTTTTGGCTGACAAGAAGAATTCGTTCAAGAAACATACTAGGTCTTGACAGAGGTTTTGAGCATTCACATTCGATGACTAAGACACTTTTAGTACGAGTACTAATCAGGAACTATCATTTAATACACTTTTCCATTTAGCCACTAGAGGCTTTAATCTTAGTCTGCATTTGATATGTCTCAAATAAAAAAAAATGAATGACAGCATTGCTTATATTGAGATCCTAAACTAATCAATCTGTCGTTTGCCATTGGCAATACGTAAATCATGTAATAGCAGTCTGAAACAACAAGGGTATCTCAACATTCACACCCGAAACTATAGAGAAAAGTTGATTTTCTACATTGACCAGAACTGAAATAGCACTAGGGACTTTAAAGATACCATGAATCACAAATCAAAATCCAGTCGTCTGTCTTCAAATTTGTAACTGCTTTGAAGCTATTCAAAATTTACCGTGCAAAATAATCAATTAAATAATGTGTCTGAACAAGAAATGTACCGCGAGATGTCTCTTTCAGATTTTTGTTTCAATACTTTTAGACAGGGGGAAATTCAGGCGTATTAACTAGCGAAGGGAATCAGATATGAATCTTTAATTTTCCAAATTTATTAAAGCACTAAGCGAACTCTCTGTTCAAACAGCAATATTTTTAACCGACAATGTTTAGTGTTGGGACACGAATTTGTCGATATAATTAACAATTTATTTTATTCTATTAATATTTTTGCTGTCGCCGCATCGTTTATTTGTTTTGTTCTGCAATTGATCATTACATTGCATGTACAGTCATCATTTTGTCATAGATATCTATCTAATCTCTCTTGATTTTGAAATTTATGTATTGATGGTGAAATTTCATTTAGATTAGTTCATCTAAATTATATTTAGGTTTTAAAAACTAAATTGAACTGTAAATTCTAAAGTATTTATATAAAACTTACAGTATGTTTTTCATTTGTTTTTAAATTTATGATGTTAAACTGTAAGAGATATTTTATTTGTATTATTAATAGAATAATAACGTAGAAAATCGTTTAAACGCTAAGTTCAGTTCCCAAAATCGTATATCATTTGGTCTCAATTGATCGCTCCGTAACTCACAATACAAGCAATGATCAATACAAACACAATAGTGAGTGGTGATCTAATGGTCACACAGTTTATCGATGATTCAACTCCACAAAAATGTGAAGGCAATAATTTATGTAATGCACAAATTGATACGTGCACATATACGGTTCAATCAATTTCAGTTCAGTCTATGAGTTCGATGATGTGACTTCTCTTATTAGGTCACGTGTCTGTTGGGTGTTAACCATTGCTAATAAAATATTGATGTTATTGTAAAGCTATAAATTTTTTACATAAAAAGCATATTTAATAGAAAAGAAACAAAAACCGTCGTGAAATAGCTGTTGATAATAATAATAAAACAAATGTTAGAGTATTATAATACACGGTAAATAATTTACTATCGTTCGATATATTTTAGACAGTTTATTGAACAGTTGTATTTTCATATTTGACATAAATATGATTTCACTTTCAACGCCTCTTTGGAAATATCTCCAATATAGCAGACTCGGTGGACACTCACCTTATGACATCATCGCTTGATTGCCCAGTAAATATGCTCTACATATTCATTATTCAATTATTTATATTGATGTCAAATTGATGTTTATACACAGGAATGGAATTGCAATGGCATATATGATTTCACGTGTTTGTAATGTTTGTGAAATGATGAAACGCATTCATTACTATAATAAAATGTTTGGGTTGATGCAAAAGCTTCGTATTAAGTCTGTTTTAATAGTTGCGTTAATGTTGGCGTTAATTATGATAAGTAATAAACGGAATTATAACTAAGGTCAGTAACAATAGTCTACTTTTTAAAGTGGTTATGTAGAAAGTAAATTTACATTAGTTTCTACATATCCATATCTTAATCATCAACCCGTATTCGTGCACTGCTGGACATAGGCCACTCCGAGCGCACGCCGTCGAACTCGATCTTCGGCTACTCACACTCGGAAGATTAGATCATCGTCTTACCTTGTATGGCGTCCCACACTACGCTTCCCATCCGCGATCACCTCTCTGAAATGTGTTTGCCCCACCAATTGTCGGTTCTACCGCTAATGTAGCCTGCCCATTGCCACTTCAACTTTCTGATACGGTGACCAATGCACAGAGTTGAGTCAGCCAGGTAATTCAGCATCTACTGTAGATTCTGCAACATTTCAGCCATGACAACTTTATCGCCAGCAAATCGCAAGTGTGAGATGTGTACGCCATTTATAATAATAATTTATTAAGTTAATACCACACCTGTTCCAGTCCAGAGTCCTAAAAATATCCTCTAATACATTTGTGAACAATGTGGGAGATATAACATCCCCTTGTCTTACATCTCGATGTAAAGAGATATCAGTTTGTTGATTCTTAAACCTGGACGGCAATATTTGCGGTATTAAACACCTCAACACTTGTATATACCGTCAATCGACTTGGCACCGCTGCAATGACTCCAGGACAAACCAGGTTTCACCCGAGTCAATGGCTTTCTCATAATCCACAAATACTAAGCACAAGGGCCGAATATACTCTTCTGTTTTTTGCATAACTTGCCGTACTGTGTGAAAGTGGTCTACTGTGCCATATCCTCTTCGAAACCCGGCCTACTAATAGTAATATAGATAAAATGTTTATGTGATTAAAATATTGTGTGATTAACCATATACATCGAAATGTGGCATGAAAACCAGTGTGGCCAATACTAAAATTTATAAAATATAATATTTTATTTTATTTCAAGGAACTAAAAATACATATTTGTACATTAAAATGTTATACAAATTCTCAAAGATTTATCAGAGAATAAATGCTATTGTCGATAAAAATTATATTTTCTGCCGAAAATTATAACCAAAAATTTGGAATTATATTATCGGAACCAGTGTAAAACCTCAAGACCGAGGTCATCCTTACTTTACCAATATGATATCTTTGGTATATTGATAAATCATCGATATAATTCACTTCTGCCTCCCTAATCTACGCGATAGGAAATTAAAATTTTCCTCTTCATTTAAAAGAAGCAGAGCCCCGGGCTAACTCCTTAATGCTAGCTACATCTATCGCAGGCATATACACGTTATATGTATAAATGTATCAATGCGGTTTTATTTTGTAGTTAGCCTCGAGCGTTTCCAGTGAAATTCGCATACGAAAACTTTTATCCGTTTTCACTACAAACATTTCGAAGGAGCGTTTACTTGTTTTATTATATAGTACACTAGAGTATGGTTACAATATTTCTTATCGAGCATGATGGCGCAGTGGTAAGTGCGTTTGGTCGGTCGGCTGGTCAAACGGTGGGTGCCACATTTTGATTTTTTATAGCAATCTCTTTATTACATATTACTGTTGTAAATAAATTATTATTATTAGCACTTCGTTTCATCCGTCTCCATTCATCCGTCTCCATTTATCTCATAATCTAACTTGCAGCTCCATAGCGCAGTGATTAGCTAGCGCGGTCTGAGATACGGTAGTTGAGCAAATTTCGCAAGCGCCGTTCATAGGATGGGTAAGCAAAAATTTTGTATCTCGAGTTCCTTCTTGCTTCGGTATCTGCAGTTATTAAAACCAATCCGTAGGGGGCCCGCGTAGTCGATTCCATTCGTTATAAGGCGAGGTTTCACTAAATTACCACTTCTGAAACCAATTTTAAGACCACTTTAATTTTTGCCAAATAAAAATCATTAATCAAAAACATCGTAAATTTATTTTCGATTCAGAATATCGTGCACTCTCAAGAAAACTTTAAGAACCGAACAAGGAGAACCGTAAGCAAAGTCTAGAATATTCACAAAAAGGTGGCAATACCAAAACGAGAAATAAACGTAGAATGCAACTGATGCGAACATACCAAATCTCCGCGTCGACCCGCACATAAAACTGAATCTTATTACGCTGAATTTACAGTTCAAATATGAAGCGACAACCGGTTTCTTTGTAAACGCCTAGTTTCAGCTCAATTAATTCCTTGCCAGACGTTTTCAATGCTCAAGGTGCAGGAGTTTGAAGTAACTCAGAAATTTGCGATTTCGAAACTTGCTATAAGTATGTATGTAGAGCGATTTTTCTGTAGACCTTTGTGGGAAACGACTTAGACCGATTCTTGATTCTTTTTTGCGGAAACTTAATACGAAACCCAAAGTTAAATCATTTTAAATTTATTACGTTTTCAAGAAGGAGCTCGATGGTGCTGTGGTTAGCGCTCTCATTCTGCAATACGGTTGTTAAGCAAATTTCGCAATGGTCGGAAATAGGATGGATGACACAAAAATTAATTGTCTCGAGCTTAATTATTCGCTCTTCATAAGGTACGTTAAACTGTTTGTCCCGGCTGTATCTGCAATCTTTAATACCCACCAATTCGCACTGGGACCTCGTGGTGTGTCATGCATAACCCATTCTCCCTATTCCATTTGATTACATTCAAAGGGAAGACCCGAGCCTCAGCAATGGGGACATTAATAAGCTTATTCACCAGCTGGTGAAGTCGCTTTCAAAGCTTTACCATCTCTGTTTTAAAAATACGAAGACCACCAAACTAAAAAGAATACCAACTTTGTGAATACGACCGAATAGTTTATCTCTCAGAAATTACAAAATATAGAACTTACTAACAAGTATATAAATTATTTTATAGTCACATTTAATAGTAATTTTAATAGATCTATAAGTTGGTAGATATACAGGGTTGGTCAGTATGCAGGGTTAGATAAATACTAATAAAAGTTTACAGACAATTCGCATTTTGCACACCAATCCGATTGCGTTTAATCAAATAATATAATTCGTTTCAAGGTGTCGATGTGACGTGTTACTGATTGGAATCCAGTAAGTACTTTACATGATTGAGCGAAACACGAAGTATCTTTATAGAGTAGTAAAACCACCTTTAAAGCTTGTAGAATGCTACAACAATCTTTACTTTGATTCCTTTTGAATCTGAATTGAAAAAATAATACAGATACCAGGAAGCGATTTTGTTTTATACTATGTATAGATGCACATCAATTCTCAATGACTATGTCGAAGGAGGCAGACGAAATGAAATTCACCCTATAATATAAGCGACAATACGTTTTCTCAGCTCTATAGAGTTCAGCGAATATAAGATGCCAAAAGACGGACGTCTTAGGATAATTTGATTCGGATTTAATTAAAGTCCGAGATAATCGATTCCGAATGTGACGGAGGTGCAATATCGAGCAGTTCGGAATGCCGAAGGGATACTCGTTTGTTTTATTTGTAAGTACAAATGTTAAATATAGAATAGTGTATCCATAGGTCGCTGGTTCAATCCGGAACAAGAATGGTTTTAAGCGAGGCAATAACTTAAATTCAAAATGGTGTTTTGCTTTTGCTTTCGACTTTTTGATAGTGTGTAAAACCAATATATATCGATGCGATGCAAAATGGGCTAGCGACATCTACGATCGATAGTATGAACTAAACCTATATTAGATATTTTCAAATTATTTTGAAACTTAAAATGAACATACTTAGGTAACACAAATTTAGACAGTGTCGGTGATCTGGAATTTTTTTGTTGTTGAAAGAAAGCCTGTTTTTTAGATTTGCCTTGCGTATTGTTTAGTCGTGCCACGACAAAAATTATGGTAAACAAACAAAACAAAACAAAACAAAATTAATTTCAAAAAAAGGAAAAACTATTGCAATGTCAAAAAAATACTAAACTTACACTTAAAATTAGTAAGTGGAGAAGGGTTGTAAGGAAATAGCTATCAACATATATCATTGATCACTGTTTATAACACCTAGATATGAGATAATATAGAAATTTCAAATAATTACACTGACCCGACTAAATCGTACCTGGGACCTCAAAGATTGCAACACCTAGAAGCCGGTGTGCAAGCCACTCGTCAACGAAGGTCCTCAAAATTTATAAGACTGAGTAATTTTCTCATTTATCAAATTATTTGTACGAATATGTTAATACGCTTTAAAGTTCATAATAGAACTTTAATTACTTATGCTTAGTAAATAATATATTTTATTATTAATTTCACTTTTTGTATTAAATATAACTTTTCGAGTATTCAATTAAAATGGTGGTATATTTTCAAAGAGCGACTCTCGGCACAGAGTAAATCCGAACGCGAGCGCCGGCTAGAGATCTGTTAATGTGTATAGAAGGATTAGTCTTTGGTTTTACTTTAAGGGGAGGGTACACGTTCGTATTTCCAGACTAAAACAGACTATTTATTGATATTTTCGTACTTTTTATCAACAAGTTTCTATCTAAACTCTATTGTTATGCCATAAACTTCGTTTTCTTTCGAGCGTTGCGTATATCATGTGATTTATTTATTATGAATAGTATTGTTTCAAATAGTATTTTAGTTAGCCAGTGAAAATGGTTAGAGATTTTAGAGAAAATATTCATAAAAGCAATGTTTCCATTTGAAATTATATTTTAATTGAGCGAACTGAAACTAGTTTTGCTATTTATTATATCGTGCCAATATTGTATTCACAAAACTACAATGATACGAGATGAATATGAAATACGCTCACTAGTAGTGATGTACTTGAAAAATACGTATGTATCGTTAGGTCTCGGGTCAATTGTTTAGAGCAGTTACTTGAATTGCAAAAGCTTGTGAATTCGAATTCCATTTCAGATCCTGAAACTAGTGATTCTTTATGTTTTTTTTATTTTAAGATAGTTAAGCTATTTTGTGGTATAGTTATTAGATAAGATCTGCTTATCTATATCTTTCTTTTTAATAACATAAGTCTTGGGTATATATAATATTGTTAATTTTCAGTTATTTATTTCAATTATAATAAATTAATGTAAAAATAACTTGAGAATACACTATACTAAATGAAAGCATTTTTGATCATATGGTTTAATAGTGATAAGATCGCCAATCACATAGCTTTATAAAAAAAAAGTTTTTTTAAATTCTTTGTGTTTTATATTTGGTGTTAAAAATAAAATGTTAACTATCTATCTAAATTGTAATATTACTTAATATATTTAATAAAAATACTTCAACTATCTACGAGAACAATGGTTAAGTAGCAATAATATCTGCTTGTATAAAATAAATTTTGATTTTTCCAAAAATATGGTATGTTTTCATATGTCTAGAAATACGCTTATGTGTGACAGCCTTAAGGTAATGCTGTCCAGCAGGAATATACGAGTTATTTTTCGTCTGAGGCTTATGGCTTTTAGATTATTCACTGTAGTACTCATTTATGGACATTGCTTGTATTTGTTTAAGTATATCTATATTTCTTTTTTGTTTATTGCACATAATGTTTAGATAAAAGATATACAGTTCACTAACTTTTGAAATTATTGTATAAATACAAATTAGTCAGTTTTGTATTGTATATATAATGGTTTCTGAAGTTTAGAGGTAGTTCGCCGTATTTGCTAGGTTTAAGTTTGGTTACCAGTTTGGTTAGTAAGGAAGATTTTCAGTTGATAATGTTTCCTAATAAGATTTTATTTGTAACCTTGTTAAGGCTCAAACCTTTATGGGACATAGGAATAGCGTGACTCAGGGTTCGCTGATAAAATATCAACGAATATGTATCGATTGATATATATTAATTGATATTTATAATATTTATTGCTAGTTTGAGTCTCAGTTAAAAAATTAACCTACCTGATGTGACACTGGTAAAATTGGCCTGAAGTGGGAAATTTACTTACCAGAAATTTCGGGTTTATATGAACGTAATATGAACGTGAAGTGCGAACGGTTAGTATCTTTATTTTTTTCTTAAGATTTAATGCTTATGTTCACGAATTAAGGTTTATAAGTAGGTCATTATTTAAAAATAACTAACAAATATTAAACGTATTAAACTCAATCTATATTTTACACTTTTGATTTAAAATATCAAATATTGAATAAATCCGCTTAAAAAATCGCAAATAGTCGGCTATTTTGATATTTATTATAAATATCATTTTTTTTGCGAACCCTGGCGTGATTACTACAGTTAAGGTTTGGATAAAAAATTATACCAAAAGTCCGATGTTGGCGGACATCCTGCAGGAATGTAGTGGAAACATTTTATAATTGGTGTTTTTGCTCTCGGCCTGTCAAAACCAGTAAGTATATTGATTATTTCTTGAGGTTCAAATATATAAGCATCACTGAGTAGAGCCCCATAGAAAGTGTGTGCAGCGAGAAAGCATAAAGATAGATTATAGGTTATGTCTTAATTTTCAAAAAAATGAACTGCCAGAGTAATATTCTGTAATTGTTCGAACTCACATTGCGACACCCAAGTGTCTTAAGTAATTTAGCAATATATATAAATTTAATATATTCCTTTTATTGATTTCTATTTTTCAGAGATTCAAACAGAAATGCGCGTTCCTGTCCCGCGTTAAATAATAATCGTTAAAGTTACAATGTTGCAAAATACTCAAAGTAAATATAACATCTGAATCTGAGTATTTTTAGTTGTTCATTCGAACATAGTTCAATACTGTAGTAGAGTAGTGTAGATTGTAGAGGTTATGGCTGTATTATATTGATTTCTTTGAACTAATTTCATCGTTCGATAAAATGAGTCATGTAAATTGCCATACACAAATTAATCTAACGCAAACGAGGCCTATAGATAAATATATATTAACCATATAGCAATTGATTCAGTATCTCAAGTGTTAACATACGTTAGAAGGTACATTATATCGTACTTATCAATAAGCATATGCAGACGACAAATAGCAATATACTGAAGAAGTCTTGTTCTGTTGAAGAAAGATAGTCTTTCGCTGATGAAGTGGCAGGGTATATTAGGGTGACTTTTGACTCTAGGACAAACCTTTA
The DNA here is from genome assembly GCA_918026875.4 of Diatraea saccharalis. Classification (NCBI taxonomy): domain Eukaryota; kingdom Metazoa; phylum Arthropoda; class Insecta; order Lepidoptera; family Crambidae; genus Diatraea; species Diatraea saccharalis. Next base: position 32,303,039 of record OU893334.1, read on the forward strand.
ACATGCGAGGGCATGTTATCAAAAATTGAATTATTGTTACAATTTCGTTTTTTTTATGCTATTCAAACGAGTGCAAATATGAAGTAAATTCCATTTTTTATTCACTAAATTATATCGGATCGATTTGCCACAATGCGGATCGAATTATTCATAACAAAAACCTGTAGACTAGATTATAACCAATGACGTTTCTTTTCTGTGTGCGTTGTGTGTGTGATTGAAATGTTGTGATTTTATCCTCAAAGCCTACACAGCCTCTGCTTATATCTAACTTAGCCATTAAGCAGGCGAATAACAAAAATACATGTACACAAATATAATCTTATTTATCGGTGGGACACCCCAAATAGGATTCGATGAGCAAAGACGCACTTAACGCTTTTGATGTCCACCCTGGCCAGCCTCCCTTTATTTAGGATAAGATAGCGGTTATATCATAGAAGAAATAGCGATTTATTTAAGAATACTCAATTGTTTATTATTGCTATTAAAAAATCCAACAATAAACCCTGACGTTGTTAAAGTATATATTTTATTTCATTTTCAAATGTATCTGGGACCTTGAAATACCTATAATATTTGTTTTGCCTTATATAACAAACATTAGTTTGATGTGTAATAGCGGAATACTGCTGCAGAGTGAAAATAACCAATTGCTTGTATTTGGTGATTGCTAATTGATTGAAACAATATAGGTATATGAGTTAGAATCACGAAATTTTATTCTATGTCTCTCATGGGCGATAGTAATATTTTGTTTCTAAAAGCTTTATGGTTACGACTAAAAATGTGATACATTGGTGAAACTGTCCTTCCTCCAACCAATATGGAAGTGCACCGCACAATATGGGCTTTCCGACGCCTTTAATAAAATTGTAAATCATAACCGCTGTCTCTCATCAAAGTATTTTTCCTCGGTATCACGTGTGGCAGCCCAGAATTTTCTTTCTTTGATTATAAGTCAGCCATTAGACTTATTTTGCCGCTAATATATGATTTAGAGGGTTGTAATAGCGTTAAAGATATTTGGTATACGATGCTTATTATATTTGGGGTATCTGTATAAATGCATACTGTTTTTCTATACTATATAGTAATAAAGTCGTTAGAACGATTATACTGATCTGAGTCAAATTTTGATATGTAAACACTGAACTTCCGGGCTGATTTTACTCTTGGTGCAACGTTATTTTGACATCATTTTGCACATTATTTATTCGTTAAACATATGTAGGCAGTCTGTAACATATATATATTAATTATAAATCTTTAATTATGCATACAGCTGAAGATTTTCAAAAAGTTCTTTTAATATTACACGTCAAAGTTATAGATGGTAAGAGTTTGGATAAAAATGAAGTATATACATTTAAGGCTTATGAAACGTGTTTCAACTAAAAGCGTACCAATCTTTATTAAATTAAAATGCAAACAATTATAACAGCTTCCACAAAATTCTGAAAGAGAACAGAAAATAAAGTCAATAGATAAAAACCACCTGTCTCGGTAAATCTCATTACAGACATTTACCAAAGTGACGTCACGTTTACTTATCAAACGGACACAAACACCATCGATTCTTAGCCACAAAATCCTAGCCAATATACGACACACCATCAATGTTCTTATTAAACTCTCCCCCAGAACTCATAAAATGGCGGAAAGCAAGGAGATCCTTATTAATTTATGTGACGTAGACAGTAATGATCACGCGTCGATTACATACCGTTATTGGAATATATTGAGAGGGATCCGTAGGGAATGCGGGATGGACCAAATGGACTCGCTTTTGTTTTCGTTTGTGATGCCAAAGTATTTGCAGAAATATAAGATTCGACGGAGAAGAATTTAAAAGTAGTAAAATTACTCATTCGAATTCTTCTTTTCGATAGCCTTTGACATTAGTAAATAAGTTAATTCGAGTGAGATAAATTCATCGAATGTTTCACGTTGTGTCGAACTTTCATCGAGTGCACCCTCAGAATTAAAATAAATACAAAAAACCCAACGGAACACATATTAAGCCAATAGTCCTGACTGCATTTGCAGTCGTTGATACCCAACAATATGCACTGGACCTACGGGGTGAATCATAGCCCATTTTTCTTGTTCGATGCGATTCTATCCATAGAGAAGGCCTTAACCCCAGCAGTGGGACATTAATAGGGTGATAAAGTCTAGTGATGTAAATGTATAAATGCATTCAAGACTTCTATTTCATAAAAAATAACATCGCAAATTTCGGGAGGCCTTTTACACTTTAAAACAAAATATAGCTTCTAATCCTCGCCGATAAATGTAACTTTATATAATAAAACAAGAATTTTGAAAATAGTTTTGACTATAGATGACAAACAAAAATTAAATCTTTCATCTTCGTAATATTGGTAAGGAAAACGCCAAATGCCAAAGATATCAGAATAACAGTGTGAGAAAACAAACACAGATCCCATTTCTTTTCATACAGCCAGTATGACCAATCAATAACCTACCCTCGACATCCATTCTCATCGGTCCAGATCATTAGGTAGCACCCGCAGGACTATTGGAAAAGATCCTTATTATCTTATTAGAAATTACTGTCCTCCTTGACAAAGGAAATCGACTCTAAGGAATATTAGCTGAGAGTGAATTGTCCACTGGCGAAATATCAATGGAGTTGCGGTAGCATGTTGTTATTACGCCTATTGGGATGTTCCAAAAATGTTTCTAGAAGTGACTTGATACTAGAGAGATAAATCACTTCAAAATATTGTTACAGACGAAACAAAAACACATATTGTATAGGTACTATAAACAAGAATTATATCATAAATTTACATTTGTTTATATCTTTTATATGAGGAATAGTATTGCAAGTCATATTACATTATGCATCTAAACAAATAAGAATGTATTAAAATGACAGAAAAATATAATCCTTCATAGGTTAACATGTTATTACCCAAGTTAAGCTTAATAACTGTGAAAAGTGGGGCAAAATTGGGTAGCAAAGCTATTATAAATAGCAAAATACTGAGAAGAATTTATTACAGTATAAATGTTATAAAAAAATAAAAATGGTAACTTATGCTGAGGTATACGTTACTGGTTATATTTTACTTAAAACTATAACCTCTTTAGAAAAGTAGGACGAACTAAATATATCTTCGTGTCTTCAGATAAAGATGAGACTGTTTGTTATTCCTTCCAGATTAGATATTACTTCTGTTATCATAATATTCGTTGGTTACATTTCGTTGTAATATGGTGTTATTACATTTGCTATCTCCACTCACCATGCGTGTGGATAGGTTTTTGTCATCAAAGTGCTTTTATAGGTACACGTGTTCTGTAGTTCTGTTATTATTGATGAGTGATTATTTATTTATTATAAAAATGTATCTACTATCAGTGGAATATTATCAGCCAAGTTATCTCTCATCATATGTGGTGTGACAGTTAAAACAGATTATAAAAATGGAGACATGTTTGACTACATCAGACATTAAATCTTCCATAGAAAATTTAGTAATATATTCAATTTAGTTCGATTCTTAGGTGGACTGTAGATTATTGCTGATATTAGAATGAATTAGTTATTAAAAAACAGATAGAAAAAATATAATGGGCTTTTATTCCTTGACATGCAGAACATAGAATAAAAAACAATTGAGTGTCGAAAATATTACATTATTTCTTTATCTACTTGTGTTGTGCCAGCAACATGCTGCGGCCCCAGAAAAAGCTATTTTATTTTAACATTAAATAATTATTACTTAAGTTACCAGAAATAATCAAAATATTCATTTTATAATCAAAATATTTAACTTAAAATTAAATTACTATTAACTAATATTTTGTTATAATCATAGTAATGAATCTAAACATAACTAATAATCATAAGTATTTATTTTACTGATACTTAAATAAATAATATTCATACATTGCAACATAAAATAACATGTTGTTATAAAAATTATTTTACAAAGTAATATTATGGAGCTTGTAAGATAAAACATGTTTTTTTTTTTTAAACTAACAGTTTCCTTTAAACTAAAACACTTCCTTTTAAGTTATAAACATATCCTATACCTATTAACTGACACAGCAGGCAAAAAAATTAAAGTACACATACTTAACAAAAACAATTATGTTCTTTATTCAATTGGCAGAACGCTTATGCTCTGCAATGACCGATCATATAATTTACCATCAGCCGTTCTCAACTGTAAGGCTCTAACCCTACCATCCTTTCCAGGATACACGTTAACTACACGAGCCATGGGCCACACGAAAGGAGCAGTACCAGCATCTCTCATAATTACTAAAGAGCCTACTGCAACATTAGGCATACTTCTAAACCATTTATTCCTATTTTGTAAAGCATTCAAATAGTACTTATGCCAAGCATTCCAAAACCTTTGTTTCAACTGAGTACATTGTTGCCACAAATCTAACCTGTTAGTTACAGTTTGAGAAAAACCTTTTTCTGGATACATAATAAGAGCTGTCCCAATTAAAAAATGACCTGGAGTAAGATAACAGTAGTCATTTATATCTTGGGAGAGGGGCAATATTGGGCGCGAATTTAACACAGCTTCTATTTGACATAATATTGTGCATAATTGTTCAAATGTTAATAAAGCATTTAAAACTATTCTTTTTAAATGAAATTTCATACTCTTTACAGCTGCTTCTGCGAGGCCTGCAAAAACTGGAGCATAGCTTGGTGTAAAATGAAAATTTATACCCTCTTTAACAGCATATCCCTGCACTAACGTCTGATGACTAACTGTATTATGAAGCTTATACAACTCAGCTAGTTGGTTCCTTGCCCCTCGAAAGCAACCGCCATTGTCACAAAATACATCACTGGGCAAACCTCTTCTACTAATAAAACGCTTAAAAGAAGCTAAAAAAGCTTCTGTTGAAAGATCAGAAGTTAATTCCAAGTGGATAGCCTTTGTTACAAAGCAAACATATATACATACATATCCCTTAGTGACCAAAGCCTTTCTTATTCTAGAATTTTTTACTTGAATTGGCCCAGCAAAGTCAATGCCAACCTTTTGGAATGGTCTACAAGACCTCACACGGTGTTGAGGCAAGGACCCCATTAACTGCTTCGCTGCATTAGCCTTGAGCCTAAAACATGTCATACATTTATGTAGTACTTTTTTTACTTGCCTTATACCATTTACTAACCAATATCTTTGGTTTAAATTAGCTAAAAGTGACTTAGGACCTACATGTAACAATCGAATATGTTCATCACGAATTATTAACTCCGTGATTCGTGATTTTTTTGGTAGAATTATGGGGTGTTTTTGTGAGAGTGGAATATCCGCATTATCTAACCGTCCACCTACTCTAATCAAACCATCATTATCTACAAACGGATGCAAAGCTTTTAAAGAGCCTTCTATGCAGTTTTTTCTTCGCCATGACTGTAACTCATCATAGAAATAAATTGACTGCTCATATTTAATAATTAAATTCAAAGCATGAAGTAGTTCATCTGCTGATAATATCTTATCTTTATTTTTTATATTACTTTTTAAATTGTGACAGAACCTACATACGTAAGCTAATAATCGTGTCATCCTTTTTAAATCTGAATATTTTTCAAGAAACTTAAATATATTACTATCTACAACAGTTGTTAACACTACCTTGCTTTTGGTATCCTTGACCGTCTTTAACTCAGGAAAATCTATTTCATTATCAAAACTGTAGTTACTTTGAAGGAACTCCGGTCCCTTCCACCAGAGGGAGCAATTTGGAAGTTTTTGTGGTTTTATACCTCTGCTAATTAAATCAGCAGGATTACTTAAAGATGGTACATATAGCCAAGACCATTTATCAGTTTTTTGACGAATTACATTCACTCTGTTTGCTACATATGCCTGTAGTTTGGTTAATTCAGTCCTAATCCAAGCTAAAGTAATTTCTGAGTCTGTGAATAAATACACATTATCTATCCTTATATTATTATGTAAAATTCCATAAATTCTTTCCATTAAAATAGATAATAATAATGCTGCATTAAGCTCTAATCTAGGTATCGTTAATGGATTTGCACGTGGATTAACTCGCGACTTTGAGCAGAGTAAATGCAATTCAGCGTTACCTGTACTGTCGACCACGCGTAGGTATATACAGCACCCGTACCCAGTATTACTAGATGCATCAGCAAAACCTGTAAGCTGCAATGAAATTGCACCCTCGATTGGTATGTGACGTCGTAAGCTAATAGGCTCCATTTCAAGCAAGCTATTTGAAAATTGTAGCCACTCTTCTGCTAACTTATTAGGTAATACCTCATCCCAACCAATATTATGTGACCAAATTTTTTGTATAATAGCCTTTGCTCCTATTATTATTGGGCTTATAAATCCCATAGGATCATAGAACTTAGATATTGAACTAAGAACCTCTCTTTTTGTAATCTTAGTAACGTTAAAATTATTTGGTACTTTTATAATAAAACAATCTTTTTTTACATCTAATTTCAAACCTAAAGCTTTCATGCTATAACTATCCTTTTGAAGATCAAACATTGTAAATTGCTGCTCACATTCTGGAATATCAGACAAAATATCAGGTGTATTAGAAGCCCACTTATGCAAATTAAAGCTACCATAACTTAATATTTCACGCAATTGTTGTTTAGCTTCAAGCATTTTGTGCAAATCTGAACATGAATATAAAACATCATCAACATAACAGCAGTTCATTAAAATAAAAGAAGCTAAAGGATATTTGTGCTCATGCCTTTGTGCAAGTTCATATAAACAGCGTGTGGCTAAGCTACTTGATGGCTTCATACCATATGTGACAGTATCTAAACGAATACAACGAAGGGGCACATTTGGATTTTGACGCCATAGAATATTCTGTAGTGAAGTGTGCTCTGGATTAACCAAAACATTGCGAAACATTTTTTTAATATCTGAGCTTAATGTATATTTTCCAAATCTAAACAGTGAAATTATGTCAAATAAATCTTTTTGTACTATTGGACCGTTCAATAAAATATTATTCAATGAAACCTTTTTACTTGTTTTCATCGATGCATCAAACACTACCCTTACAGGTGTAGTCTTACTGTGTAAATTTATTACAGCATGATGGGGCAGAAAATAAATTGGATCCTTAGTAAAATCATATGAGTTAATATCTATATAATGTCCATGACCAAGCTCTATATATTCATCAATAAATTTTTGATATTCCTTTAATAAATTGCCACTTTTTTGTAGCCGTTTCTCTAAACTAAGAAACCTATGTAAAGCTAGATCAAATGAGTTACCTAATATCTCATTTATTTTGCAGCGTTCCACCTTCAAAGGCAGATCAACTTGAAATTTGTTATTTTCTAATTTAACTGTGTTTTTAAAAATATCTTCAGCTAAGTCCTGTTCTGAATTCTTTTCAAATAATAATTGTGGCACACTCTCTACCTCCCAAAACTTGTTAATACACTTACTAATATCAGAGTCACATTTAGTACAGAGAAGCGATACAACCTTATTTTTTAGAAGATTACACTTTCCAACCCAAGTCCCAGCAACAATGTGGCCAAAACATGTATTAATTATATGTGGTGACGTTGACGGTGAATACTTATTAAAATTGCTTGCAGATGATTCCTCCCCAAAATCTTCATTCGGCAGGAGAATCTGAAAAAAGACATCCACACCAATCAGCATATTTATCTCAGATGGTTGATTGAAAGTTGTATCTGCCAATGTGACACCAGGAGGAATATTTATATCCTTTGTGTCAAAAAGTTTTTGTGGTAAATTGCATGTAATTCTGTCCACAACATTACAATTTATAATAGTATTAAATGCACAGGTTAAAGAATGAACTTTTAATGGAATACAATATTTAATTTTATTTTCACTTTCTGTGACACCAAATAGACTTATATCAGTTTGTTGAGGTGTCAACCCCAGGACATTAATTGCCTTAGTGGTAATTAAAGACACTTGAGAACCAGAGTCTAGAATACACTTAAGATGTACCTCTGTTCCATCTTTTGCATAGATTTTCACTCGTGCTGTTGGAATTAAAGCATTCATATTTGATTTATTACCAGATAATAAAACTACTGGATTAGTTTTTTCAAAATGCAACAATGTGTTATGATTATTTTTGCATTGTTCGCACCTAAAGTGAAACTTGCATTTACCTACATGTTTATGTAAACATATCTTACATAAATTTTCATGCTTTGCAAAATCAACCCTTTCACTTGCTGGCAATGATTTAAATTTTTGACATAAATATAATTTATGATCATAACACTTACAGTATAGACACTGCTGTGCTGCCTTTGTTGCTGCCAAAACTACCTTTTTATTGTAGGACGCTGTTGTAGATAGACGTTTGTTGGTCTCAGGCATCTCCGGCTCAGTGTTTTCCATTGCAAGCGCTCGCCTGCTTAAGTAATCCAATAGGTCATCAATTGTTGGATCTTTTTCCTGATTGCGCTCCAATTGATATGAACGAGCACTGTAGATGTCCAACTTACGTGTAAGAACACCCAATAATATGGGGTTCCATTGTTCCACAGCCGAATCCATGTTTCTTAATGCAGCTAATGTTTGGCTAATAACTGAAATAAATTGTCGCAGATCATTAGCTTTTGGAAACTTTGGTAATTTTTCTAAATCTAGTAAAGTATTTACATGTTCTGTTACAATTTTGTACCTATTATAATAACGTTTATTTAATAACTCCAGTGCATTATTATAGCTATCATTGGATAGAGGTAAATTTTTTATTAAATCATAAGGCTGGTCTTTTAAAAAAGAACGTAAATAATACAATTTTTGTACACTATCTAAACTTCTGTCCTTATGAATGACTGATTTAAACATTTCAATAAAATTAATATAGTCGGAATATTTTCCAGAAAAGATAGGAACATTAATAGAAGGCAATTTAACCTTATTGTTACTTTTGTCATTACCTGACTCCAAATTATTTTCTTGTTGTACACAATTAGAGTACCTTTTAATTGCATCATTTAGAACAGATAGACTAGAAAAATAGTGACTTTCTATAACAGATATGTCTTCAGTATCCTCAGTATTATAAGCTAAAATGTCTTGATGGCATCGCTCATACTCTTTGAACATTGCTAATAATCTATCCCGCTTTATTATCAGGGTCTCCTTACTGGTACTCTCAACTTCAACCTTATTCAAGGTAAAATTGTAAATCCTTGTTATTGCTCCTTTTGCGTAGCCCCGGCTTGCAATTAGCTTTTTTTGCGCATCCGCCATTTTTAAATACTAACGAACACGAGATTATAAAATCTTACAAAATTGGGTAGACTACGAATATCACTTAAATAATATAGCTCCAAGAGTAATAGGATTTAAACACCTTATAGTTCCTAATATAACGATGTTACACTTTTGCACTTTCACTTTATAATAAAAAATAGCTATTTCACAACTAAACTCTGACCACAAAAATGCTTCAAAAGACGCTTCCTTTCGCTTGCCTTTGCAATTGCAGACGGAACTTCCGCCCGGCGAGTAGGGAAGAAAACTGATCGTTGATTCGCTGCACGCTGGACCGTTGCCGCTCGACCGTGCCGCACCGGCCGCTTATTGGTCGATTTTTTCTTGTATCTCTAAATTGCGCCAATAAACTATCACAATGAAATTCGCACAGTTTGGTCTTTTGCTTGCATATCAGTACGTACCCTTGCGTTTCGTTTTTTCTTGCAACATTGCTTGATATTGGAGATTTGAACGAAACGTATTTTCTCTTTTGCTGTTTGTTATATATAACTTAATTCTTACCGGTGAGATGGACCAATGTACGATTCTTAGGTGGACTGTAGATTATTGCTGATATTAGAATGAATTAGTTATTAAAAAACAGATAGAAAAAATATAATGGGCTTTTATTCCTTGACATGCAGAACATAGAATAAAAAACAATTGAGTGTCGAAAATATTACATTATTTCTTTATCTACTTGTGTTGTGCCAGCAACAAGTAGAACAACCTTTTTTTTTTAGAAATCTTACACATATACTCTTCAACTTAATTAAATTAGTATACATTTAATGCAATTATTATTCTGTGAATGATTTTAAAAGATGTTCTTGCCACTTCATTGCACTAAAGATTAATAGCGAGCTCGATTAAAAAAAATACCTCCCGGGCCGGAACATTAAAATTCTCATTTCAAATAACTTCATCACGGATCAAATTGCCAAGACGTAACGGCGGAGATAAAATGCACAATTACCTACGTATACTCCAAAGAAAAAAAAAATCACTAATTCTATCGTAAAATCTTACAGCATATCTGTCACTCGTAATTAAAACTCACCCCCGTACTCAAGAAAGAGTAGGGTGGCTTGAAACGACTGCACACTGTAACACGGCTTTATGCCACTTGGGCACGTTTTTGCTTCCACATATACTATATGCTGTGGGTGTTTTTTAAACTTCATATGTTACCTGTCTGTATACATCAATAGAAAAATATATCACATACATAGAAATATCAGTTTCTCAAGTTCAGTGTTCAAAGAAAGAAGTTTAACTCGAATATAACTGACAGTTCTTAACTATTTATAAAGTTTCCAGGTATAGTTACGACATTATTTACGATGGTTTTATTATATAAAATAATGGACAAAGAAATATTTAAAACAACAGCGGGCTCAGTGAAAGCCCTTGTGGTACTCCCGAAAGTAAAAATGTAAACAAATATAAAACTGACGTTTTGTCAGATGGATTAAATTCTACAACCAAATAATAACGAAGATATAAATACAAAAGATACTCAAGTTGTGAGGTGGAAAACGGGAAACCTAATGACACGATCAGAGGGGGGATCCGCCATTTTATTTTTAATGTTTATTACTTTTTACCAGATAAATTTGTCCCCAAGGGAGTGAGACGAGGAATCAATGCGGTTCTGCGTTGTGATGGTTGCCCTTACCATTTTTTTGTAACACTATTTTTACTGAATTCAAAATTATAGTTAAAAAATATTTAGCTACTCGACGTCAAATTTTTAACTCATAAGTATATGTACTCAGTAAATATAGAAATACTATTGTTTCATAAATCGCTAAAAATAATTATAAAAATGTAAATCTAATTATGTATGTGGTCCACGTTACATCAAGTTTTATAAAACTATATTTTGTTTTATAAAGCTTGATATAACGTGGTGGTAAAAGCATTCCAATATATTTTACATTTGCGAAAACAGTTCTAATCTGATTGCAGGAAGATATTTTGTGTTACATATATTTTTGAATGGATTAAGTTTTAGGTTTCATAGTTTAAAGTGGAGCAATGATTATGTATCTTAAAGTAATTTTATCAAAAATTTTGTATTCATCACAAACGAACAAAAAACGAAAACCCTGGTAGTGGTTGCCTACTGTCTTTACCGACGCAGATGGTCTCTATGTTAATTCTATTGTTTTTTTGCTAATTTTTATGCACCTTTTCATGCTCGATTTAGCTCGTTTGCTGAAGAATTAATGGTATTGAAGGACAGTCAAAATCTTTTCCTTAAAACAGAAAGTACTTGAACGATTAATTTGTAATTAGTCAGATTGTACAGATAGATACTACAAATGTAGTCTAAACGCTATTATTTTACTCAACATGATTTTTCAGACAAAATACTCTACAATCATCATTTAAACATTTTTTTAAGAATCTTATCTAATGAGTTACCACGTTCCTGTATCATCATCATCAACCCTTTTACGTCCCCACTGCAGGGGCTCAGGCTTTCCTTATAGATGGTTAAGGAGGATGGGCCATGACCCTCCACGCTTGCCAATGCGGATTGGAGAGTATTAACGACTGCAAATACTGCCGGGCGAAAGGCTTACCGTGGCTTCAGAAGCACGGAGTAGCTCGAGATAATTTTTTGGTCACCCATCCCGTGACCGATCCGCAAAATCGCTTAACGCAGGCAGCGGCGCTTATCCTCTACACCACTGAGCTATTCGCTACTACACGTTCCTGTAGTCCTGTAATTTCCAGGTTTTTAATTTAAACCTAACCGAAGGTGTACTTAGTAGTAAGCATTTCGGTTATAACTGCTCTTTTCGCCCTTCTATAATATATCGCAAAATAAAACAGAATAACTTAACTTCAAAATATTTAAAGTGGAAAAGTGTACTTAAACTCAAATGACTTCGGTGATCGGAAAATAAAAACAAGACAACAATAGAAAAAAAACAAAGGACGTTGATCCTAACGGACGCATTTCATTAAGCATTTGGAATGGGACAGGCGACGGATAAGGTGGGGGCGACCACCCCCCTAACCGAAACCATCTCGCGGATTAGCGTTCGAAAAAATGCATAAAATAGACAGATGTCGAAATTATTCGAATCCATCGAGGCTAATTTTCGAGCATGAAACGTGAAAATAAAATGATATGCCTAGAAATAAAAATACTGGAATAGATTAGTTTATATAAAACCTTTTTGCTATTGTAATTGATTTTTCCTTTTTTAGGTTGATATAATTATAAACCTTCAATATTTATTAATATTTTTATGTAATACAAGATCTTATCCTGGATCGATAGCCGATCGGGCAAATAAAAAAAAATTAAAAATAAAGTTTTCTTCATTGTTTTGAATCTAGGCGTTAAGATAGCTATTTTGTGTCAGATTTCCTTAACATTTTTTTTATAATCATGTTGCTGCTATTTCTCGCAAGGTATTTATTGCTTATTGCGTGAGAGCTTTTATCTATTCTTTAATACTTAACATATAGAATGCATATCCGAAACTAAGATCCTTTCACGCTTCAATGTTCCCATCAAACGATTGCTGTAGGGCAAATTTTTTATAAACTGTCATTAATTCGTAGTATAATTTTACCTCCCCCATCCCCCTTGAGATCGGATGGGGCGATTAATCTGTGTTTAATGTCACCCCCAAAAAAAGTAGCTAATCAACGGATTGGTTGAGATTTTTTCGTGTTCCGCTCGAAGGCACGTATTGTTTCTTATATTTTTCAGTGTGGAAAACAGTTGCTTGCGATTCGGGGTACTCGTCTCACTTAAAATTATTAATTAAGCTAGTTCCATTATAAGTAAACATATTAAGAAGATTCAGCTAAACTGATAATACTAGATGTGACTACATTTTAAAATGTAATACTAGCAGTCTACAGAGTTAAAAAGGGTAGTGTCGTTGTAAAAGTTGATAATCATGGTCTGTTGGTCTACATATGTGGACAAAAGGTGAAGGAGTGAACAACAGATTTGAAGGCACCGAGTGTGGAAGTTGCTAAATATTTTAGTTTCATAGTTATAGCAATAGAATTCCACAAAATAACGTCTGATTATATAAAATAATATTGAATTCGAGGAATGCCAAGACTCGCTTTCAATATTGGATCGTATGTCATGTCATGTCATGGCGTGCTAGAGTTATAAACGTCAAGAAAAAGCTAAAGATGTATGTAAAGACTCACAAGGAATTTCATGCAAAAATATGTACAAATATGTGCTATATAATATAAGATATCGTTTCTAAAAATCCTCATTTCTGTCACAGTTCGATGGAGACTCGAAACATTGAATACACCAGGTCAATTAAGTTTTTTTATTAATTCATGTTCAAGGGTCGTGGTCATTGATATGAAGTTACTAGAAGTGTCACTGAACTATCTGTTATATCTATCATCGAAATTAATACAAGCGAGAACCCGATAAGGTTATTCGAGTCGTAGTAAGAGGAAACATTTTTGTTTCTATTATTAAAGCAATTTATATAAAGAAGGTAAATTATTCTACTAAGAGAAGAGTTTATTCTTTATCTATTTTTTTTATTTTATTTGCAATTATTTTATTTTATTTTAGCTTGTCACATTATTTGTGGCTGTGCACTTTACCGCTTATTATTAAAGTGTCAAACATACGAATTTATCAAAAGTAAATCAAATGTATGTATATCGAGCACAAATGTCATATTTTTTTTTATATTAGAAACCTTAATTCGATTTACGGAGTTCAATATCAAAAATTTTTTTTTTATTTTCTTGCTAAGTCAATAGTTTTTAAAATAATTATTCTTTCCAGTACATTTATTTCTCTTAAACTTGGTCCAATAGACCAAGTTCCATATAAAATTTCCCCAAGGATATCTTACAGGGAAAAATTCACTTTTTTACCTTCAAACACAAGGCTTAACCCCCAAATGGTGGCTAATTTCGAGAAGAGACGCCTGTTTAATTATTGATGGCCTTTTTTGAACGGCGGACTGGATTCACTGTTTGTCTTTGATGTTAATTTTTTTTTGTCTACTTTTAATCCTCGCTATTATGATTATTTGATAGGGATGATGTTTTGGATTTGAATTGTAGGTATTTTTTGCAATTTTAGACCTAAACGTTAAAAATGTTTAATTTTAAATTAAACATGTGTACAAAAGAAGTAAATTATAGTCAATGAGATAACTAAACATTAAGAACTTTAACAATAACGTAATGGTTTGCGAGTAATAACATAAAATCATTTTTTACTTTTTATTTCACGCAATACGCTGTAATCTGTCTTTTTTTAGGCTTCTATCTCCTTATTTTTTTAAATCAATTCATCAACCAATCATTGTCCCTTATGATAATACAAAAGTGTGAATTGGTGAGAGTCACCCATCCCATGAACGACCTACGTGAAAGATGCTTGACTTCTGCAATCGCAGTGCAAACGCGCTAACCACTTTATGCGCGTTCTCAATTCAAGTAGCAGATAGATCTTCGGTCATATGACCACAGGAAGCGGTGTGGGCCCGGTCGCGCCCGGCCGCACGTCCACAATGCCGCGCGACATCGCCGCCGCACTGACGCTACGTGTCACGTGTCACTCCGCACAATCGAAACATACAGTACGATGTTGAATGAAAGCATTAAAAAAATTGTTAAATAACTTAAATATTCAACAAAACAAGACTTTTTAAAATAAAACTGTAATTGTCTTAAAAGTTATATATTAATATTGTCGATATTTCTACTGAAGTCAGGCAGTTTAAATTTCAATCACCATTAGTATGAGTATTATTTTCCCTTTGCTAGATTTTTTAAATCTCATTATACTTTAATTTTAATTGACGTTAAAATACATAAGTTTCTGTATTTAGAAATAAGATCATGTTATATCTGTCTGTATTAAGAATATGGTGATAAAAATAATACGAAGCAGCTCGAAATAGTACATTTTTACAAGCTTTCATTAGTTAGTTAGTCCTTGTTAGTTAGTAAGTGCGCAAATTTTGGAACTCAAATCTGATCCACTGCCCAATGTCCGATAGATTTGAAATTTTGTACAGACATGTAATTTAGATAACAATGGAATATTGTGGTAAGACACCATAATATGAAGTCGGACGATGGTCTTAGGAACTTAGTGATGATATGACGCAACCGGATTATGTTAGGGCTCGTTATTGAAGTTGTAATCAAAATTTTCTTTAACAGTAATTGACTTGAAAATCTTGTAGGGGAAGAAATACACACATTATTTACGCGCTACAAGCTTTTCAAGTCAATTACTTTTAGAGAAAATATTGATTAAAAATATTTTCACATCAACGTTATGAATTTGTCTTGCATATTATTATTATTAACGTTAAATGCGCCCAAATAAAAGCTTCTTTGTAAAACGCTTTACATAAACTTAGTCCGTAACTGAGTCTGCAACCAAAATCCGAGTGCGCTAATTACTGCGCCATTGAGCTCATGTTTTTTTGAAGATGACTATATTTTTCTAGCTAATAATATTATAAGCATGCAACTTAGAATAACACTTTCTGAATCTTTGACATTATGGAAGTTAAGTTATGGTGATACTGTATACGGTTCATGTTTGATGTCGAAGACAGTAAGCTTTTACAGAGGGTGCAAAATGCTTACGCGCGTTTCTGTTTTCATATTACAGCCAGAAGTGACGAGATGCCATTCTGGAATGATGCGAAAATACTCAGAATGGAGGTGGCCGCAACGTCATCTTGCTTCACTGCTATTTGCCATCATTAAAATTGAAGTCGTTATTTATATGAGAAATTTACTTGGGCTGAGGATCACAGGAGATATCCGAGAAGAATGTGGAGACATATTTTTTTCTACGCCTAAGCATTGCACTGCAGCTTTTCGGAGTTCTTTTAGGTTTGCAGCATCGCGATGTTGGAACGATCTCCTGCCTCCACTACGTGACCTAAAAACAATAGGTAATTATAGGACGCATCTTAAAAAATATTGACTGTTTGTAGGTCTTCATGTGAGGTTTTTTATATAAAGG
Source organism: Diatraea saccharalis (assembly GCA_918026875.4). NCBI lineage: Eukaryota > Metazoa > Arthropoda > Insecta > Lepidoptera > Crambidae > Diatraea > Diatraea saccharalis. The sequence continues at coordinate 32,319,338 of OU893334.1, forward strand.
CTTTTTACAATCATTATAAAAAAATTAAGTTCTCAACATTAAAATAAAGCAAAAGCGACGCATCCATAGACGTATTGAATATTCAGCCAGAGAGTAAACATTTTTTTTTGTTGTTGATGTCTTGTCACCGGAATCAAATAAAGCTAATTCGAGGCAAACTTAGTAGAGGAACTGCAGCATATTTGGAATACCAGTTTGTTTTTTGAGAATAAATTTAAATAAAAAAGGGATAGCTCTATAAAAAGTACGTTTATTACTTGGAAAACTATTAGACTTTAATATTTATAGCTATCATAAAGAACAAAGGTTAGGAACCTTATCAAAAAACAAAAAGAGCTAAAAATTAGAAATTATGTGAAAGGACTTAGAAGGCAGGTAATTTGGAATATAGTATTGGACATTTGGAATATAGTATTCCAAATTATATTCACTTTATATTATATACGGATATATATTATTATATATATATATTTTAACAATTATATGTTTTATTAACATACTGTTAACACTTGATCTTACAAACTAATAAATTTCTAGTCTTTGTAACAGTTCACGTGTAGTAATGAAATCCCAAATTAACAACATACCATCCTAACCTAAAACGGCATATCACATTTTCAATTCTAGAAATATTCACAAAATTAAAGATAAATTATAAGTTCACATAACAGTTTGAATAATTACACTGAATATTTATGTTTGAGAGTAAATAATTATCGTTGTTTGCATACTTACCAAAAAAGTTTTGAAATCTGACGTTTTGTTCCGTCGGAGCTGGTAGCCAGAATGTCAAAATTGTGTCCTGTTTTTAATGCTATATGTCGCAGTGTGCCTTACGACGTTATGTTCACAGTAAAAAAACATAGATGCTGTTAATATTTATTTAGATATCGAAGTATTCCAAATTACCTGCAGTATCCCAAATATGCTGCAGTTCCTCTATGTTAGCACCATTATAATTTCTTTAATACCATGACATGTATTATATTTTGGTATGTTCTCGATTTGGTTTTACACATTATTATTATTTATAAGTATAAGTAAATATATTTATTTATATAAGAAACAATTTTGTTTGCACATTTAGTATATACCTTTATTTATACATGTATATAACCAGCGCTGCAACAGAGTAATCTACACTAGTATGGCCTATACTGAGGCAGCGTCCTGATTGGCCACCACTCTTTAATAAATTTATATTTAAAATTATTATTGTACATATTGATAATTGTATTTTCTTTCTTATTTTCCAACACCCTATAACTCTATCCACATACTATAGACAATCTAAACGTCAATTCAATACTAAGAAACGGGCACGTGCCGTGTCGGACATACATCGGTGGGTGTGAACAACAGCAGATAGAACATACAGACAGACAACAAAAGGGCTATTGGGTTTCTTCGACGGCTAGTGATTATATGGGCCACTGAATGAAAGAGCGACGAAGCAAATCAAGTGTTTTGTACTAAATAAATTTATATAAACTTATACTTTAAAGGGGTAAAAATTCTAATTTTGTTCAGTTATTTGATTAATCTGCGGAATATCGATCCGATTATGAAAATTCTTTCACCTACGGGAAGCTACATCACGGCAGGTAACATAGGCTATAATAATTTTTATTTAACGCGGACGAATTTACCGGAAAACTGTTAGAGTTAAATAATGGTTGAATTTTAACAGTGCCGGGTACAACATAATAAATGGAAAACTTATCAAATATGGTAGTTGTATATTTGTTTTTTTTTTTTCAAATAAAACGTTCTATAACGTGTTTTTTTTACTATAAATATATTTTTTTACACTTTCACTTTCATAAGACTGACCTGGTCGACCTTTAGTTAATTGAAGGCAGAAATATCGTCAAATGTAATAATTTTTGGGCACATTTATAACTAAATTTGAGAAATGTGTGCGTTTTTATGTAATATTTTTCATATACATTTAAATTATGCACTGAAAATACTTTACAAAATTTCTAAATCAAGATTTGAAACTTTCAGAAAATAAACAATAAAAAATACAGTGGACACTGAAAAAGAAAACTACAACCGTTTGTTGCACGTCCCCTCGTCGCCATTACAATAAACGGATAAAAGAAACAAGCTGATTTATCCGTGAAGGGTTAACATCAATAGCCCAGTCGATTTCAACCCTTAGTGGCCACATTGACCGGTGGTTTGCGGGAAATTGTTTTGGAATCTCTGGAATTTGTCAGCGAGTTGAGTTGGGGTAAGAAAAAGTATTGGCTGGCTTTACTTTAGGGTTATCTCATCAAACCTGGACAAGTTTTATTTATTTTTTTAAATAATTAAAATATTTAAAGATCAATTTTATAAAGAGGAACGATTTCATTATTTGTTTGTTAAACAAAATTGAAAAGGCTCCGAAACTTTTGGGTTGGTTTTACCAATTTTTCACTTGTGGGAAGCTACATCATACGCGGATGGCATAGACTATATTTCCGCGGGCAATGTCACGATTAATAGTACGTAAAATAAGAAATAGAACTCTAAATAATTCATTCACTTTAACATAATTATTTTACAATTACTAATCTATATTTTTTTAATTAGCTTTCTATTAAAACAAGTTCTTTACGATTATTTCTTAAAAAACCAATCAAAGACAAGAGCTAATCCGAATCATCCTAACCCTGAATTATTAAGGGGTAAAAAAGTACCCTTGTAGCCCCATAAAAAATACGCACGGAGGCATTGAAAGATTGAAAGGGGAAAAACACTTACCTTCTCAATTTATGGGCAAATCTGACCCACGGGACGTTCGTGGCCGGCCTAACAATATTAGCTAAGTCGGAAAACTTATAAGCTCTGGACCTTGGGAAATTGCCCGTATTTTGGTTCTGCTAAATTGATTGGGGGATCGAAGTGATTTTTTAGCTGATGAGCCGTGTGAAGTATCTTCTTTACTGAGGGTCTATTATGGTATGGCGTATTTTATAATAAGAAGATTTTAATAAAAAATAGTGTTATTCAAAAATCTTATATACCTACAGTGAATACGCCGAGACTATTAACTGAGCAATCAGACATTTGTTTTAGAAATAATTGGCAATTTTATCTTCCTAAAAGGTAATGGTTTGAGACACAATATAGGAAAATTTGTCATCATCTTTTATAATGTAAGATTACATGAAAATTAATATTTACCAGACAAATCAGGGTCTACACTGTAATAAAAGGTTTTTATAGTAGCTTTCTGTTTAAACTTTTACAAATAATATAGGTTATTATTTTTGATTAATTTTGCATTCACATTACTATTCTGCTATATATAATTAATTACAAAAACTTTTAAAAATCCCTAGGTATTAAAACCCCAGGTACCCTAACATGGGACTCCAACCCACGACCAATTGTAATATATACACGTGGTCTTGACGACAAATATGCTGAGCATTCAAGATTATTTACCGCTTAATTTCACCGCTATTGGTTATGACCAACAGCGGTGAAATTAAGTATTAATTTTTTATTACCATGTAGTGTTTAAAACTTTTTTAGTTCTTTATGAAAGTTTTATATATGTCAAGTAGTGTTTTGTTTCTTTTTTCTCTTGTGTAAATATGGTGGTATAAATATTAGAAAAAATGAAGTATGAAGTGAACATACAGTGTGTGTATGATGGGCGAAACCGCTGGCGAAAAGCTCAAAAAATCAATGATATTTTATCATATGACTAAGACAAAAAGTTCAAAAAGAAAGAGTACATTCCTTTTTTTTGAATTTTCAGTTCGAAACTAAGTTGCTGTTATGAAAATCACAAACAACTAAGGCATCACAACACCCTGACCAGGGACAATTTAGGAAAGATTTATACTTTGATTTCCGCGGGTCAATCTCCTGACAATCGAACCCGGCACTTCAGAGATGGCACCTTAAGAGTTGCTAACAACTGCACATTGAGCGTAAAAAAGGAATAAGTGTTATATCACTCATTAAATAGCCAGCCTATGCAAAAGTGACTTGATGCCTGTAATCGCAGACTGAATATTATTACGTTTACAGACGTGAAGCTGTGTTTACTTATTTATGTATAAGTGTAATATATATGCATAATACCAATTTATCTCCCAATTACTCAGAATTGTATTGCAAGAATACGAATCAGAACAAGTTGTCACCATAAACTCGTTCGAGCGACACAATATGGCGTGACCCTGCACCATCCTTATCGGTCCAGAAGACCCACTGTTAGAAATAAATACGTAGATAAAAATAAAGATATTTTTTTCTAAATGTCGAATAAAAACGGCTTACTGTTACACCGTCGTGTAACTGATAGTTTCGGGAGAGTAAAATTCATCTGTCTATGTCTTCTACAAATGTAAAAATCAATTGCTATTCGTTTGTCTTGCTAAAACTCGAACATGGCTGGGCCGATGTAGCTGATGCCAAGCACACAAAGTCATCTAGTTAGAAATAAAAATGTAACTTTCATATTGTACTTTTAATAAATGTACAATACAATAGTGAGAGAACCTATCACTGTATTTATGTAAATATTCATGCTACCTATTCACAATAGACAATGAATTTTACAATAATTTATTGCTTGAAATAATTATTAATGTGACACGAAGGAATATACTAGGAAAAAAAGCAACTCTTATTTAATTTCTAGCACTTCTTCCCAGTACAAGGTCTACAGGTGTAGTTTTTACATGATTGCCTAAAAAAGAAGTATATTGTAGATTGAGACTGTGTAACTGCGAACCTATAAAGTGCGGATGGCCGGGGGCGAGTGGGTTAAAATGGAACATTGTGCAATAAAACACCCCTTCTGTCCATAAATATCCACGTTCGGAAGTCGGTCTGTTAGTGGTCGGATATATGTAGACGTTTTTTTTTGCACGGACTTGTTTGTCGAAGATGGGTTCTGGAAAAGTGTTCGATAAAAAGTTTTTATTGTAAGGCAAATTTGAATGATTGCCGACATTTAACCTCTTTTTTATTTTCAAGATGGTTGAACATCTATAAACAACTCTTAATGGAAATCTAATGAGTACACATTTTTTTAAAATATAATTAGACACAATATACAGGATTATTATATTTATTTATTCTATTATAATATTAAACATATGGATCGCTCGGTCGTGTAACGGATAAGCGCCACGACTCGCGATCGTTGTCGTTAAACAACTTTCTCAAGTGTCAGTCACAGGATGGGTGACCAAAAAATTACTATCCTTTATCTTTAGTTCGCAGTGTTTAATTCGCAAGAACTATTTGAGCTGGCAGCTGAGATAGTTCTGGTAAAAAACAGAAAATATAGACATATTACTATTGAATACGGTTGTTATTGCTGATATCATAGAATAACCATAGTATCCGCCCATTCTCCCCTAATTATATTTGTTTAATTTTTGTCTTGTCCTAGTTAAGTTCAGAAATATGGCATTCAAACAAATAAAATGATTGTCTAACTGAGAGACTATATCACATTTTTATGGCAGCCTATCAGATACAAAATATTGTGATAAAACATCAAGACACCATCTACGTACCCCAATGGGCATTTTGTGGATCTGTTTCGATGGGAATAAAATTAAACAATGGGCATTTAACCCTCTCCACCCTAGTGATTTGTCACTGTACACTCAAATGTTTTCCTTTTTCTTTCAATCTATCGAATCTATTTCAAATATAAATCTCGTTAAAGAGTAAATAGAATAAGCTATAAAATACCCAATATCTTATTTAAATGGTTTTATTAATTATTCATGTCGAAAACGTTGGTGTATAGTGTAATTAATTTTTATGTAAATTTGTATTATAATGGGTGTTCGTCTTATAAGTAAAAAAATATTTGACTTAGAGCTCGAATTGCAACCATGCAAACTGGAGCAGGTAGCTAGTACGAGTAAACGAGTATAATAGTCATACTTGCCTTATATTAAAGGCAAGGGAAATACAATTTACACTACAAATTACTGCTCTCATAAATAGAAAAATATTAATATATATTATAATAAATTGTAGTATAAGAGTATATATATTCAGTTTCGTGCATAAATATCAATGAAAGTACACTTTATATACATGTGAAGATATGCCAATGGCAACAATTAAAAAAAAAGTTATAAATAACAAAGAAAACAGATAGTAGTGACTTCATTTTTAAGTATCCCGAGATAAGCAGCAAATATTTTAAATCTTCCGTCCTTATTTTGGATTGAGATATCTTAATAAATTTAACTGATGATGTGAGGTGATCAAAATGATACTATAATATAAAGAAGAATGTTCTTGATATTGCATAATTCTCATAAGAAATGAAATCCATAAATATTAACGAAATTAAAGCACAAGCGAATTGATCAGCAGTGCTATTCTGTTATAAAAACAGCCTAGAACTCCAATTTGGAAGTACTGTTACTGCATAGAGGTTGAATCAATTAAAACCTACTTGAAAAGGTAATGAAGGTTTTATTCAATTAAAGCTCCATGCGTAACTGCGTGTTTTCATTGGTTTTTGAATTAGATTTATAATAACGGAAATTACAATGCATATTAGCAATTATTAACGAAATTTTACATTAAAAAATAGATTTTCGTGAAGGAGATACCATGCTATTAAGAAAAATGACTACGAAATATCCTTTTCCACTTTGAATGATAAGTAATTGATGGTGGAGATTTTCCGAACTCTCGCAGTCTTTAGGGTTAATTACCGATCGTGACAAATTGAGGGGAAGATGGCTGCAGTCAGACATCATTTGCGTTTTAATTGTGATTTAGAAATTTCCAAACATAATTTATCTACAGAATTTGTTATCATTTTCTTGAACGTAAATTCGACAGCTTGTTTTATTTATGTATTTGACTAATAACATAAATTAATATCTAAACATACAAAACAAACAATGTCTTAATAATTTCATAACCTTATCACTAATGATTAAGTGAAAAATATGAGGTTTTTAATTTACTACTAATTTTAAATTCACAAGTATAATATTATTTTTTTATTATTATTCACTGTGGCTATTTCTATGTTCATTATGTTTTATGTTCAAAAATAATATCTCAAGTATGATCTAACATATTCCTAGAGTATGTAGAAATACGAGCATATTTTCGCAGACAAAAGGAACTGTGCTTTTATAAAATTAAAAACGGTGCCCAAGTAATGATATTAAAATTCAACGCTTACATGCCGTCCAGACATAATATTTGCTTTGGCCGGTACGCGTAAACTTATTAAAATGTACCGCCGTATATTTAATTAGTGTTTCTGTGCCATTTGTCCCCGTTCTACTCGCGAACAGGTGTTGTGTTTTTTGTTTTCGCATCAAAGGATATGGGAGTCCAAAACATATTAAATATCGCATTAGAAAAATTATCACATTTATGAAATTTAACGTACAGAAATAGACTTTTGTTTTCTACAAATTGGACAAACCAAATACAATCAAATTATTTACTAGTATAAATACCATATTACCTACTTAGATATATATACTAAGGGATGCATTAACTGAATTCAGCACATTTTATTGTGAACCTGTATGCTATGACAGTTTGGCTCTCGACGACGCGTCGAGGCTGTTTTTATAAAAGAATAGCACTGCCGCATATATAAGAATTTTGTTTGCAAATACCTATATCATGAATTCCATTACAATGTGTGAAGTTGTATATATGTAGGTATTTAATCGAGACCGAGTAACTCACATTCCTATTTCAAAGTGTTGCCATCTATGAGGTTCCGGGTCTGATTCCCGGTCGGGTCAATGCAGTAAACGAACTTTTCCTTAGCTAGTTCATTTTGAACTGAGCAATGTATAGAAAGTTACAGTCTAAAACTAGTGATTCATATATATATTATAAAAAATAGTATAAATACACAGCTTTTTAATGATTTGTCTTATTGAATTTGTGGTCATTTCAGATCATTACTATGAAATCACCAATGCTATTCACTTCACACAGTCGTTTGTAAGATACCATGGTAAGACCGAGTGGATTCATGCTGGGCATGAATCCACTCGGTTGGCAACTGTAACATACTACTCTCCTGTTAAATACATAATAATAATATAATTAATGTAAAGTGACGAACATGAAGAGTTTTATTGCTGTAGTGGTTCCGTTTATGGCGGTGTGTAAAGACTTCAGAACGTGAAATATAATAATTTACTATGAAAGTTATATTTCTTAAATTTGATTGAAGAAATCCAATTTCATTTTAGGAGCTAGCTGGTGTAATGGTTAGTGTATTCGTAAAAGCCGGTCAATGATGATGACCAAAAATTTGCTGTGGATCCCAGCAGCTTCTGCAGACGTTAACACCCACCGAGCCACACTAGGCACTCTTGGTGAGTTAGGGATCTCCCCTATTGATGAAATCCGTTGGTAAGGCCTATTTACTAAGTTTACTGCTAAAAATAAGATAAATATACATCTTATTAAAATATATTTTAAAATTATGTACAATATACGTCTATTCGACAGAAAAAGGCTTAAAAACCACCTTAAATTCTTAGACATATTTCAGTTTCATTTATATTTCAACTGCATAAGCTTCAGTTTATAATACAATTAAAACAAAAGGGTGTTTCAGGAAATACACTGCGTAACCCTAAAATATACGAGAAAAACTGCCGCCTAAAGAGCAGTAGCACCTGCGCGTACCCTATCATTTCATAATTTAGAAAAAACCTCTCAGCTGATGTTCTTTTTATTATAAGTTACACTCTGATTGGAGAAACAAAACGGGCACCTTAATATGAATAATTACCCAAGTAGCAAAATTCGGTATCAAGAACGTTTTAACCTGTGCTTATCCGTTTTATATATATTTTGTGTAGTTTTATCACTGATTTGTTCTACAAACGTTACATAAATGCTCTTTATTATTATAGAATTAAATTGCTTTGTTGAAAACCATTATAGTACAACTAATCACATTAGTTACTATTATAGATCTTTTTCATGACTTTATGGTAACTAAAGGCCTTAGTTATAGAAAATAATATTACTTGCGTAGTTACTTATAGGAGTTAACACTGAAATAATATTTTAAAGAAAAGAGTGACTCAAATTATAAACATAATGTTTCATTCGTTCGATTGATTTTTTTATCAATGATAATATTGTTGGAGTGGTTGGCCGTGAAACCGCTTTGAGAATCTGGTTTGACGTGGAAAAATCAAAATACTCTTTTTTCTCTTCATAATATTCAGGTAAATGTTCAATACATATAGAATAGTTGAAAATGACGTGAGTATTACGTCTCAGTCAATTGCTGCTTTCCTTTTTTTTGTAATTTTCTACTTTTTTTTTATAACGTTTTTAAAGCGTACCGTATTAAAAACACATCAAAGATCAGAGCCGCGACAGATTGGCCAAGCTAAATAGATGAGCTTAAAATTTAAAATTGTAATGGGATTGTATCCGGTGACACAAATGTGTGGAGTTTGTTGCTAACGACTTCAGCGCTGGGACACTTTAGACGATAGACAGGGGTGCTGTGGAGTCGCTTATGTAATTTTTATGGATTGTGTAATCTCTAATAGCTAGGATCCGTAAAATAACTATATTTTATTTATTGTTTAAGGTCTGATATTCTGCGTCGAACGATATATTAGAATTAATAAATAAAAACATGTTAAGACCAGAACATTGTCCAGACAAATGGCTAAAGACATTAAACTACTCTCTACAATACATAATTGTAAAAGTACCCAATCGTTTGAAAATCGTGTAAATCAGACGTAAAAAATTTGTTTAAAGACCATTTTTGTGGTATGTTGAGATACTCGTATTCACAATTGAAATTATGACATCTATGACTGCTCTCGCATGAATAATGAGAAAGGCACAGCAAACCCTTTTTTTTTTATTGACTTTGTTATTATCATGTTAAATTTATTAATCCTAAAGCTGAATTAAGTCCGTGGTTATCACTAAAATATATATATGTATGTATTCGACTCCACAGCCACCCCTGTTCCATAGTTCCACCTGCCATCTCGCGGCAACTAATTGTGAGTGCGGATAAAGTATGTTGTCTAAGGTGGCCTTACTAACGCGCTTGCATCACCACATGTACTCTGGTTGGGTTACAGCTCGCACTTAGCTACTCGCTACTACTGCCAAATACTAAACTTATTCTATGAAATAAATATATACTCTCCAAAAAACCCAGCTCGTGTTTGACTTAAACCCGCATCATCTGAGTAACTGAGAAATAATAAATTATTTAGCAATCACAATAACAATTAATTGCTAAAGATCTTCAACATAAATGGTGGTTAAACATGGTTACTAATTAAAGTTAATCACACCTTGCTTTTGCGTACCTCTATTGCTATAGGAAAAAATATAATGACGCTATTTAGCGTCGTAATGTTAACTAGTTAGTTAACAGTTGCTAATGATATTCTTCATCATTCGCACTGCACCTGTGAATGATATACGCACGAATCGCCATGACAGTTGACATGGATTTTTAACGAATAGCATACAAATATTACTTTTTGGTCTTTGGTTTGGTTTATAGGTATTATAAATTAAAATAACTAGATTATTTGTAAAATAGTTATTGTATAAAAACAAAAACAGTTATACCAATTATTTTAGGTATAACTGTTTTTGTTTTTTTTTTTTTTTTGTTAAGTACTTCTACTTTCTTTATCGCCACACATCTTGCTTCCTACTTTCTGTCTAGTAGTCTGGTAGAGAATGCTCTTGGCATTAAGTCCGTCGTTTGCTATTCCATGCAATAAAGATTAAATAAATAAATAACAAATTATGTTAAGGTAATGATGATAAAATGTATTGTTGAGGTTTATAATAATAAAATAAAACCTTTATTATCTTTTGAAGTAGGTTCAATTTGATTGAAACTCTATTCACTGTTCTCTATTCTGCACTAACGACATATGAAACTCTGAATTTGATTTTGGAAATGCGCTTACTATCTTTGGTAGTTCAATTGGTTAGTGCGGCTGTTCTGAGAAAGGGTTGTGAATTCGAATGCCACGCCGTTCACCTTAAAATATATATTTTATTTAAGTACTTATCAATATTGTCTTTTTTTAAGTTATTATCAACACAGCATTGTAAATGAAAATAAAAAATCAAATTATTAAAAAAAAACAAATTTAACCAAATCCATTTACAACAGGGTGTCCCAGTGAGAGCGGGGCGCGTCGATGCGGCAGAGTACACAACACCAGCTATAAATCCACGCATGACTTAGTAAAATGCACGTAACTAAGCAAGAAATACTGGGAACAGTACTAACCGCCTTCTGAATACTACGTGAATTTATATTTCAGAGAATGAAACAGCTTTTGGTAAGAAATTAAAAGGAATATTCGTTAAAAATAAAATATTGATAATGAAAAATTCTTAAAAACTCCACTTTGCCCCTACTCTTAGAATATTTATCCTAGTTTTATACCGTGTCGCTCTGTAAACAAAACTAAATATTCTAATTTTTATTTAGTTTTACTTAAAAGTTATTTTGTTGTCATAGTGTAATCTTAGTAAAATAAGTACATCCTGTAGATTATAACCGTTAGTGTCCATGATTTGTGGACACTGCATCGCTCCATTAGAGATTATTGTCCAAGTTTTATGCGAACCGATTGGACTGTTATGTTTGCAGCCGGTTACTGGAAATGGTATTCGGCTATAACAATTTAATAAATTTATTTTTTAATGATTGTATATTTTTATCAACTATGAAAAAGAAAACATTATTGTCTTAACCACATACGTGATGGCTTACCATCTCAAGTTGATATTCTAATTTTCTAATATCTCAGACTTATTTTATATAATTTTGGTCACCCATCCTGTTACCGCCTCTAACAAAAGTTGCGTATGCCATCAAACTCCTCCTTGTTTGCAGCGGTATGAGATATTTTAATGGATAAGTGCAATTGATTTGGTTATAAGTAATATAAGACCTGTTACAAGATGTAATTTTGATTTCCATTCAGGTCAATGCAGAAAATTAACTTTTTTATATTGTCTGGGTTTGACTGTTATGGCTTCGGCTACCTACTCATCCTAGAATTTGAGTAATGTATGTATGTTGATGTCATAATTATTTATTTATTATCCAATAATAGCAGGAGAAAAACTATGGGATTTATATTTACGATTCACAGGCAAGTTGAAAAAAAATATTTTATAACACAAAGTTTACTTATATCTGACTTATAATCAAAGTTTGTTTTTCCGATCCTGTACTCAGATTTTCCCAAACGGAACATATGTGTGCCATTTGCAGCATATCCGCAGTAGTTCAAGAACAAATAAAATACCACATCCATTGTTGTCATATCTACGGCGCTGGACACTATGGCTGCCAAATTCTTTGTACTTATTTACACCAATGTAATTTATTGCTATCGTATCGACTACACTCACAAACTTGCCAAAAGAGCACTCTATTACTTTGCCAAGTAATACTAGTTACTAGTTGTTAGTTACCATTCCATTGTTTTGGTTCACAAACTTCCCCATCCATTGGTGTGCCAAGTGTTTTGTGCAGATTTTGGATTATGATTTAATTTTTAACGCAATTCAAGTTATGACGAGTTTATCGTTAATGTCATATTGGGGGCTTTAAAAAAGTTGAGATCTTTGAGTTTTGATTCCCAAGTTTTTTAAATTTATTTGTCTTCGTTTGAGACACGAAATCCTACATTTATACCAAAGTTTTTAAAAATGCGCAGATTAGACTCTCTTAGTCTCCTTTGGATTCCTGGGAATTCACAGAGAGAAAAATTAAAAGAAATATTTTATTATAGTTGAACACACCATATTACCTAAACTATTTTTTTAACATAAATATTAAAAAACAATTGAAATGATAACTCTAAATGTACATAAAAAATATTAAAATGAAGAATATTTCATTTTAAATTTAGTATACTAGTGAATACAGTGCCGTAACCTGGCGTCAATCTATATACTATCGAATTCTTGCGTTACTGACTGACTGACTGACAGACAGACAACATACAGTTGAAACTACTGAACGTAGAAAATTGAAATTTGGATTGAAGATTCCTTAGAGAGTGTAGAGGAGCACTATGAGAGGGTTTTTGAAAATTCCACCCCTAAAGAGCTAAATTAGGGGATGAAAATGCTAGGAGTTTCAAATTTGCATGCAGGTTCTTTTTAGGACGTAGGTGCTCATTAAGACGGGATTTTATGGAATTTGATCCCTAAGGGGGTAAATTAGAGGATGAAAGATTTTATGGAATTTTCTTATTCCTAAAACTAGACCACGAGGGCAAAGTCGCGAGCAAAAGCTAGTATAAACCATAAGCAAAAAAACTACAATTTTACATTGGGATACACTAAACTTGCGCACTTGATACAAGAAACTTTAAGCTGTTTACTTAAAGTTTCAAATGACATTGCATCATTAGGTAGTTTTGTTGGGTGGTGCTGGTTTCCCAGAGTTGTGTTTACGACCTTATTGGAAGTATGCCCATATTAATTTAACCAATATCCAAACCAGCCACACTACATACATAGTAGCATCTGAAATATCGCAACAAACTAAAACTGATTTCACCGTATTAATTTACGGCACGTGTGACATCACGGTTCGATTGATCTCAATACGTGTCTCGATCACATTCATAATATATACTCTATTGTGACAGCAATAAAGGTCAATATGTTCAATTCAACAGTTCAATTCGATTGGATTTTACAAGCACATGTGCCGGTAAAACGTGTTGCATATCGTATCCATTAGTTTCAATCGAAGAGACGAATTAAGGTAGAAGTACACTGTGTGAGCTGAAAAGTGAACAAGTATATTTTTATGATGATAAAAATCCATTTATATAATTTTTGTTATCCACATAAAACACATCGTGTGAAATATAAAATTTTAAAATTCACAAAGAAAGCGCCAATATTCTTCTTTTATGTCAAAACGTAAAAACGATCTTTTGTTGCATCAGATGCATCAGAACGAAAAAAATTATATATTAAAGTATATGATACATTTATATAATTATCGTCATATAGGTTATATAAGTTATAGATAAGCAAGTTATATAAGCACGGAGTAGCTCGAGATAATAATTTTTTGATCACCCATCCCGTGATCGACCCTTGCAAAAGTTGTTTAACAACAACGATCACGGGCCGCAGCTCGAATGCGTATGAATCTTGTGACTATTGCCAACTAGTATCAATTTTAAATACAGTATAAATTAATTACACACTGCAATATTAAGCTAATTCGAATTGACTTAAAATGATGCGAAATCACTAAGTGCCCTATAAATAGAAATTCAAACACCAATGTATATTAGTGATATCATACCGATTGATTTTATTTGGTCTATTGAAGTTCCAACGATGGGTCTACACGAATAGCAACTAGTTCCCGATGCCATTTGCAAATTAATCTGATGTGTTTTCAGCCTAACATCGTTTGGATTCTGGATGACTGGCTGTTTCATAGGGACACGGTGTCCGGCTGGAAAGGCTGGTCGGCTGGAACGATTCAGACAGCTGACGCCAATCATGACGTAGTCTTATGAAAATTTCATATTTTGAAAATGTATACTTCAAAGATTTGACTGTACCAACATATTTTTCAGGTGAAAAGATACATTGGATGAATGCTATATTTTTACCATTCAAAATAAAAAAGTAGAGTTCTTAAATTACTCGATAAAATGTTGGTTATTCGAGATACAATTTTTTTACACTAAGTTGCATTATGTCCTACAAGTGTTTCTGCTGCTAGCAAAAGAAAATAGAATCGGTTGGTTAGAATGACGATAGGATTCTCTTAATATAGTGTGGTCTAACGCTAATGAATCGGTTATTCTGAACATAAATATTTTGATTCTTTATAATAGTTTTGTTGATGGAAAACATAATATTCCGAAAATATTGCATTTTCGGAATATTTTGCTTTTACTATAATCAATGAACATATATCTCTCGAACGGCAATGTGAAAGTTCGATTCCAAAATTTTTCGCCAGCAAAGATCACAATGTTTATGTTCTTGTATGTTCTGTCTGAGAACAAACGAAAGCTGCGGAAAATTTTAATATATAAAAACCGCCCAAGTGCTCGTCACACTCGCGCACGAAGGGTTCCGTACGTATCTGTGAAATACGCAAAAAAAATATGTTTATTGTATGGAAGCCTCCTTAAATATTTATTTCATTTTATTTTTAGATTTTGTTGTCATTTAGAAAAACATCCTCTTTGAAAAATTTCAAATATCTAGGTTTATGAGATAGAGCCTGGTGATAGACAGCCACGGAACACTAAAAATCGGATTTTATTTTACAAAAAATCAAACGAATTCTTTGAATAACCCACCACTTTGTATTAACATTAAAAAAAGCTTTTCTCTCAGCTTGCAACAATTCAAGCTACAATTCATCAAGGCATTCTAAGCGATACAGGCTGCCCGTTGGATCCATCAATCCAAGCAATCCAGGCTATCTTCAGACGTTGACCGGGTCATCCTGTGGCATCCGTTCATTTATCACACCCTCACCCGAGATCCGAGCGAGAAAAATGTTACTGTAATTGGCTAGGTGAAAAGGGGTAAAGACATTTACTAATGAAATTATTTAAAAGTATTTCATGTAGACAAAGAAGTCATCAGCTCGTTTATTTGATGGCTAATTATTTATTTATAAAAGGCACAGGCACAGAAATCAAATCAAACAAGATAAGGTTACAATATGTCAAACCCCGAATATAACGTAAGATACACATTACGACATCAAAGAGTATGACTTATATTAGAACGATACATAAATTAACAATAATTTCAGTAAAGTTTAGAATAAAGATGAGAGATGATGAAAAAGCAATAATTGAGAAATGAAAAGAGAAGTTAAGTATTATCGATTCAAGTTATTTTGGTCATAGTTATACGAAGTTTTCGGAATTTATTAATTTTGTCTTAATACAAAAAGTTCTTTCTTATATTCTGGTGCACAAACAAATACCTCGAGCTCGATTGATGATTAAAAAAATTATATTAAAAATTATTTCAATAGGATTGGTAAAGCTATATTGAAAGGTATATTATCAAAATATCTTACGAATTTTTGCCTCCATATCTTTAACCCTTGCGTAGTCCACGACGATTTTCAATTCCAAAATCTGAGAGGGCACTTTAGGCCGCCCGAAGGGTCCATATGAGGAATGGTACCAATAAGTCAACTTGTATTAACGCCCTATACAGTAATAGGACCACCATGAATAATATATGCAGGAAATGTTCGTAGATTTCTGGTATGACGTTTGAAGTCGGAGTGACGTCATACGTCAAAAGTTGCTCGATTTGTTTTAGCAGATAGATAGGAAATGTTACTTGAAAATGTAATGCAGATAAATTCTACTACAAATGTTGCTAATTTTAGATCAAATCAATTATTGATATTTGTAAGCGGTAGGAAAACTTTTTATTTCTAAGATAGTGTCTGATTTAAATGATTATGCGACAAAATTTTGAAAAAAAGACAGTTTTTTTTAAATCGATATAAATTGCAATATTTATATTAATTAACTTGCCGGCCAAATGTATCACAAAATGCAACTTTGAATCCTATCAGAAATTTCACACTATAAAAATTGCAATATCAAGTATTAATAATTAATTAAGCATTAAAAAGTCAATAAGCATCAAATCATTTTTTTAAGTTTATAAAACAGTTTCAATTTGACCGATAACATGGTGCTCATTTTTTTATTTTTCTTTTTCTTCTTCTTAACGGGTGTTTTCCGCAACTCGACACTTACTTAACTAGACACTAGTGCTTATTTTGCGTGCAAAACAGTGGAGACCTTAGTTCTTCCATCCCAATTCCTTCAAAAAGGATTGTATTTTCCTGGTGTCTTTGCAAGTGTCCAGAAGTGTCTTTGGCTGCCCAGGTGAGCAGTCCGTTATCTTGTCACGCCTCTGCAATGCAGCAGAACGTGAGCGCTCGTCTTCTCCTCCTCCAAGCAGGTCCTGCACAGTGGTCTGTCAGAGATGCCCAGATTATAAAGGTGTTTGTTAAAATAACCATGTACCGTTCTTTTTCATTGTCCAGGGAGTTAGTCGGTATACTGCATCCATGAGAAAGGGTAGGATAACTATTCATGATAGTCAACTGTCAACAGCGAGGTCTTAATACCACCGGCGAATACTACCCAAATGCAATAATAACATTGCTTTTGTAAGTATGCGTTACGTCTTTTTAGCAGACTATCAACCCATGATAAGTTACTACACCTACAAAATAATACTACAAGTATAATGTTTTCAGAGAGCGTTCAATACTAAATTTGAAAATAGAAAATTTTTTAATTACCATAAAAGTTTAAAACTACATATTATATTTGAGACATCTACATACTGATTTAAAACAAAAATTGATTGTGCCGCAAATTCTCCCAAAGTACTAACCCCACAGCTAATACAAACAAGAGCTTAGAGATCCGAAAAAAAAAAACATTTTCTATTCAGAATGTTTAACATTTTTACTACCAATATACAGATAGTATCCAACAATATCAACCCTAGAGCCCTCACAGGATAAACGTCACAATTTACATACGCACAAGCCGCGATACCCAAGGGTTAGTTTGTGAAAAGGATACACAGCAAGCTTTCCCAATGACAAATAGTCTTCGCCCCACAGTCAACGTTTTGACAATAAATAAGAGATATCAAGGAAACGATACCGGGATATATCCCCGTTATAAATGACGAGTCTCCGATGGACAGCGAAAGGGTTAGCCTGCGGGATTATGCGTTAAGTTGACGTGATTGATAGTGCGACTGTGGTTTTTGTTGTGTACATGTGTGTGTTAGATATTAAATGTAATTGGCTGTTGTTTTAAGCAAAAGACAGCATAATCGTATTTCGTGCTTCAGATACAGTTGAAGGCTTATTCCGCGGCCATAGCGGCGGAGAAACATGGTATAATTCAACAGCTGAATATAATAATGAAACCGCTATTTTAACTAGATGGCTGTGACATCTACACAACTTAATATGTTTGAACTAGCTAACCGGCGAATGTTCTACTAATAAGGATGATATAAAACACATATTTTTATTTTTTTGCGTAATCAAAAAATTAACGCGATAAATTACATTGGGCTGAAATGTCACATAACGGCACACTTTTGTATATTTTCTACATAGTTGTAACGTAGCGCTCACTTCTCAACTTTAATGCTTGTGATCTTAGCCATTTCTTATTAAAATTTAGCAAAAATATACGCATTTAATATTCTTAATGTAAAATGCTTAAAAAATCCACTTTGTCTTTTGGTACGTATACAATATTTTTATATTACCTGACTTAATATAATTTCTATATTTTCATCAGGCATTATCCCTTTTATTGAATTTCTCAAGTACAATGTTACTTTCGGTACTAGTGAGTGTATTTTCATAATAACTTAGTACATTATCTACTTATCTAAGTAGTCAAAAGGAATACTTAATTTTCGATTACGTTCAAAATGTTCTACATGACCCACAAACCTGTCTGATGAATGTAGCAGATACTGACGCCATTTGCCGATAAAGGACAAAGGGATATTGGATGTCACGCTAGCGCGGGAGTACGAGACGTCCGGTCTTTGAACGATTGTCATCTGCTGATGACGCCTGTAGGGTTGCCAACGTAAAGCTGCAATATACATTGCCGTATCTAAGTACATGATTATATCGATTTATATATTCAGATATGTTTTTTAACATATCAGTAAATAGTTCCTGAAAAGCTTTTTATTTTTATAATATACGTACTAGAGATTGCCCACTGGCTCAATATTTCGAATAAAATTTCATTTTTTAACAGTACATTAAAGTTTCAAATTTAACATAACACGGTAGTGTAGCAATTGGCGATCTTATCGCTTAAAGCGATTTCTACCGGACAACCTTTTGATGGACAAGAATGAATAGCAGTTATGGATAAAGAAAGTGTAGTTTTTTGAAGATGGTGATTGATTGTGCCCGTCTTATGGAAGATGGGAGAGCATTCTAAAGGTGTACAGATTGGATGGTAAACGAACCATCATAAAAGGTAGTGGTATGGACAAGAGTTTGGATTTTCTGGGTTTCTGATGATCTCAAATAATTTGTAGTAGAACAGTATAGAGGATTAAATCGTTCCGGCGAAAACGAATAGGAAGCCACTTGAGCTGAGTACGAAATTTAGATATATGATCAAAATAACGTAATCCAAATATATATCTAATACAGAAGTTTTGAAGTCGCTCAAGTTTATAAAGTTGGTCCTCAGTAAGATCAAGATAATAAAGCGTAGTCAAATTAGGGAAGCAACAGAGATTGTACCTACTAGAGCAACTTTAGTGGTAAAAAATTAAGTAACCTCCTTATCGTTGCAGCAGAAGCATACAGCTTGCGACTTACAGCTTGCAAATGTGGTTCCCATCTCAAACACCGATCTATGATTATACCCAAGTTTTTTACAGTCTCGCTAAAAGGTATGTCAGTACTATCGAAAATAATTTTCGTTAGGAGAAACCGGTGAAGTTAAGCGAGTTGCCTAGAACTACCCACTATGATCGTATTAGTTTTCTCGGATTTACTCTAATACCAAAAGAATTATTCCATTCTACTGTATGATCTATATCAATATTAGTGCTATGCACTGCCCCACTTAACCGTTAAGGTCGTCTGCGTAATGGTAGTAGGAAGAATAAAGGTTCTTAAAAGTTTTATTAATCAAAAACTCCGGCAGTCGTGTCGCACCCAAAATGTACAATATCGCGAATGCCAACATTACAACCAGAGAACTGGTTAAAGAATCCATATAAAGCAAAATAAAAAAACAAAAACTAAATCTCATGAGTATCTATGAGTTTCGTTCAAAGCAGTAGTTTAATATGGTAGTAGTTTTTGCAGAATTGTGTTTAATTTATTATAGGAATGTAAATAAAATGAGATGGTTCCAATAATTAAATCTGTTGAAGAGTGAAAGAATAGAATACAAGGATATACTATTCAAAAATCAACATGGCTTGCTATATTTATATAAACATAGAAACATTTCCAAAGTTTTGTTTATCGAACGGATTCCTAAAAAAAAAAAACATTACCGAAAGTATATCTATTACTTACATTCGCGTGGCTACGTTAAAAACCTATCAATCAAGACCCCAGAAAAACTAATAAATATTGTTCGCGTGGCAGCCCTGAGTAGCCGAAATGTCATGTCCAAGCCCTTTTCAAAATGTCGACGAGAGGGTCGGTCACTATTTGATGTCCGCACGTTTGTTGATATTTATTAGGAAATGTTTGAATAACTTTTGGTCTTGTACACGTTTGACATAATTTGAAATAATTGTAACTACTTTGTAAAACTATGTGTTATAATTACTATTTGACACAAATATATATACAGATACCTAATTGCTAAAATAATTGTGTCATTGAAATCTGAAACAACGAGATATAACACCCAGACCTATGATAATATAGAAAAGTTAATTTTCAATATCAACCTGACAGGAAATCGAAACCAAGACCTCAAGACCTCAACCATGTAGCCACTTTATAACTGGCATAACAAGCATTAGATCACCGTGGTCGTTGGTTGATATTATATACTTATATCCAAGTACTCATAATCGTTCCTCGAAGATAATAATTAATCTATATATACGATAGATCCTTTGCGGACAATATATACATATATCGATAAATATCTTTAAGCACAATACAAATAGGACCGAGCGCTACAAGACAGTCTTTACAGAAGTCATTATAAAATCGAAAAGGAGGAGGTTATATATTCGACGGCGATGAATGTTTTTTACGTAATTTCACCGATATTTTCGTAACTTTTTATCAGATTTTCAACATTTTATCGAAATCGAATAAATGGTTTTCCTTTTATAGCAAAAAAAATACGCTTTCCAATAGTATCACCCAAATATTAAGATGGTATATTATTATGATGGCCCATTACAGCTAAAATACAAAAGATTCCGTATTTAGAATTCATCCAAAATCTGAAAGGAAGATTTTCTATGTTCAATGAGTATGGAAACTTTACTCTTTAATATATATTTTTTATGAGAGTCATAGATTGTATCATTGAGTAAAGTATTGGGTTGGCACAAAAGTAATGAGACACACTAGAAAAATCTATAACATTTCCTTATTAAAATCATATTTTTCGATGATATTCTAGAATGTTGTAGAACATTCTAGGTACTTCTGGTGTAGGGTATATAAAGCCGCGCTCGCGATTTGTTTAGTCAGTTTGAAGAAAAATGGACGAGCGACAAGTTCGAACACTATACTTATATGAGTACTTGTTAGGCCACAGTGCGCGGGCTGCGGCTGACAATATCAACAATGCATTAGGCGCTGGAAGTACAAGCCATGCGACGGTGTCCCGATGGTTTCACCGTTTTAAATCAGGAGACAGGAGCCTTGAAAGTCAGCCACGCTAAGGGCGACCACCCGCAGTGAATGATGACGATTTGCGCCGCGAACTGCAGTTGAATCCGGATGCTACCACTCGTGAATTAGCGGAAGCACTTAAATGCAGTCACCACGCCGTGGAACACCATCTGCATGAGCTTGGTTATCGAAAAGTTTTGGCTCGGTGGGTACCGCACATCCTTACAGACGCCAGTCGTGCAGTCCGTGTCCGTGCAGTCGTGCAATCTGTCAGTCACTTTTGCTGCGACCCCGACGTAAAGAGTTTTTGTCAGATCTGGTTACTGGAGATGAATCATGGATTTATTACGAGAACGATACACGTCGTGCTTTTTGGCTGCCTCGAGAAGAAACGCCACCAACTCAACCGAAGCCGAGTCAAAAGAACCGCCGAAAAATTCTGCTTTGCTGTTTCTGGGATGCGCAAGGCATACTGTCTTATGAGCTATTACACAATGAAACTATAAACGCTGACAAATATTCAACCCAGCTTACCAAATTATCTGCCGCTATCAAGAAAAAACGACGAAGACGAGTCAATGTAGTTTTACTGCACGATAACGCTCGACCTCACGTCGCATCTGTGATTCGCCGGCAGTTGGAGAACTTGGGCTGGGAGACGATACCCCACCCACCTTATTCCCCAGACCTCGCCCCATCAGACTATCATTTGTTTAGAGCCCTGAAACAGCATTTGCGGGGTAAACAATTTAATGATTTCTCTGACGTAGAGGCGGAGTTGAACAACTTTTTCGAGGCACAGCCATCAGAGTTCTGGGCAAAAGGCATCCAAACTTTGCCGGATCGTTGGCAAGAAGTCTTAGATAGTAATGGTAATTACATCATTGACTAAACTTTTTTTATTGTAATAATAATAAAAATGTAAAAACTTAAACCAAGTGTCTCATTACTTTTGTGCCAACCCGATATGTTCATCGATTTCTTCTTGAATTGTGAACCAACTTAAACTAGCGGTTTACCCGCGACTTTGCCTGTGTAAATTATAGTCTACGTCCGCCGCGTATTATGTAGCTTCCTGTAGATGAAAGACTTTTATAAATCGATCCAAATGTTTCGGGGCCTATCCGATGAAAATAAATAAGCAATGAAATCTTTCCTATTTTTATTTATTTATTTATTTACTCTTCATTGCATTAAATAAAAATAATACAAATGGCGGACTTAATGCCAAGGGCATTCTCTACCAGTCAACCTGAGCGAATGTTGGATTTGCATGTTAGGCGATAAATATTGATATATCCAGTAAAAAAAAGTATGAATATAGTCATTGGAAAAAATATTGTCGAGAAATAAACAAAAACTCCATTCACTATATTAAATATTTTTATTTACATAGATATTTAATATTTTTAGTGTTACCACTTTAAAAAAAACTATATATCACTTAAAAGCATGAAATAAAAAGGTTTTTCATCATAGCTGTATGTTATATTTCAATTTTTTTAAAGTAAGAGTGGAATATTGAGTAGGTTATTGACAATAATAAAAAAAAACATTTTATCTAATATACTTTAGTTAATATAGTATAGTAAATAATCAATATAGTATTATAATTAATAATAATAGTATAACTCTCATTTCATAATAATAAGAAGGTTATATTATACAACAATCATTATCTACCGACCCGACATTACACATCGTTTGTTTAATAATTAATCGAGTAGTAATTTAACAGAAGTGATGACACGATTGTACATCGATGTTCACAATGCAATCAATTAAATATAAATTTTATCGACACAAACTCAAAAGATGTAACCTTTTGTAATTTAATTAGTAATTTATCTTTTTAAAATTTACTCTTCATTAAATAGCTTGAAAACATTATGTACTCGAGCAGTTAGCCCAAAAAAACCTGACATCATCACATATGTTGTTGAATTTGAGCAATTTAAATTCCAAATTAAATAAGTATAGCACTCCCATTAAGGATATCTGAAACAAAGATAGTATCACAACATTCAGATCGAGAAAATATATAAATGTCATTTTGTTTATTAATTTGATCGAGATCGTGACCGAGAGCCCAGTAAAGTAATAGTTTCATTGCGTTTAAAACTTCCACTTTTTTAACTTATTAATATCTTTTTAAATAATTGATTAGCTCGTAGCTATATTTAGCTCCACGCTCAAGTAAAGTTAGGCAGAGACGTTTTTCAATGTATGCGTAACGTGTTCAGATTAAATACCCTTTTATCGATAAAATCAAACAACATTAGTAATGTCATCCGATATGTTCAGCTTAAGCAAAACATTAGTAGGGGCGTGGCGATTAACCATCGACATCGATGTTCCCGGATGGCGGGATCACGGCCACGTTAACTTTGCATTATTAATGATTCATTTGGTTCACACTAACCGGGCGGCTCGAGCGATCCCTTTGGGTTTGTGTTAAGGATGTGGAAACATATATCGATAAAATATAATAATTAAATTCTATTACAAATGTTGCCAAATCATAAAAAGACAGATAACGTTGCCTTCTTTCGTTGCTCATTCTCAGATTCTAAATGAAGTTGTTATGTACCACTCATATTCAAGACAATATGAAACTTATTTTACACTAACAGAGCGGGAATCGAACTTCATTTGAATTTCTACTGGTATGGTATATTCAAAATCAAGGTAATAACTTTTATATCTTAAAGTTGACTGAAATTGTTAATTAGTAGGTGCGTACTTCTTTTTATTAATGACTGTCAGCTCTTACCGGTTGATTGCAAACCGGCAGACTGGTTTTCTTCATATAATGTACACATGGATTAATCGATACTATCAAGTATCTACGAAAAGAAGTAGCAATGAAATAATTACATTTTAAAGTATCATAAAAACACTAATGCCAAAAATTTATTTATAAATAATCATGATATAATATTTCGTCTTATCTATATAAAAATATATAAACCAATTTAATGATTTAATCGCTTATAAAAGCTTATATATTCCAAATCTAATCGATATCGATAATTACAGGTATTTACCTCACTAAAACTAATGTTTAGTCAGTGCAATCGGCGATCTGATTAATAGTGCTCGCGCGAATGTTAAATCTTTCCTCGTGATTCCGGACCCTTACCAAAGCAACGCCGACATCACTTGTTATGCATAAACTATCGATTAGGGTGCTCTGTGAATGTACTCATCTCTAAAATATTGAAGATGTTTGGTTAAAGAAGAAAGTGTCATTTTATACGTATATTATCATGAAAACTGATAAAGTTATGTAGATGCACTAAATTAAGTTTCAATATTGTCAAATGCCGATTTTCAATGCAATAAGTCAACAGACATTTATTTATTATACTTTGCACAGAGAAGTTATTCCCGAAGATTACTTCCTAGGTAATAAATAAATACATAAACAAAGTTAGAAACGTCTTTATAATATTAGTATAGATATAGTTTCGGGATATTCGTGGCCGAGTGTCTCATACGCGTGTCTCAAAGTGCCATGTCTTACATAGGTTCTAGGATCGATTTCTCGTCGAGTGAATGATGAAAAAATTTCGTGGTTGGGTGTTAAATATGTAAATTTATCTTTAAATATCCTATCCTCTAAATATCCGGTCTGGACAATGATGTGATAATAGTTAAAAAAACTTAACTACTATCTTTACATAAGCACGATCAATTTATAAACATATAGGTAAAATTCCAATTTGAAATCTAGTAGAATAACTCTTTAACAAAATTTTACTGTAAAGAATTCGATAAATTGTGTAGATATTCAAAAGCGAAGTGAATTACTGTAATAAGCTAAAAGTAGGAATAACCAAAGACAAACGGAAGCTTACGAAGCGTGTGAAATCAGCCGTTTAATTGGCACAAATATTGGTAGACGGCTCGAACAAAGAAAACATTGGTCGGGGGGGCCTATTGTCTTATGGAAATCGGGTTGCTAAAATGACGCTTGCTTAAAATTTATCAATTTGTTTGTTGTAAAATTGTAATAACTTAAAAAAAAACAATAAAGACAGTAAAGTTTTCTCTCAATTTGTATTAGAGTATATACTACTAACACAATACAATAATTTAAGTATAAATGAAACAATAATATCATATAACAGTAATATGTGGCAAGTTCGGTCAAAATAGTAATGGTAGCTTATAACGTGTCCGAAAAGTGAGTGGCTCATGGCTATATTGGAAGAAAATGGTAACGATACTAACTAAATATTGCCTCAAATAGTGACCTAGTTACTAATCTGACACTCACATATAAGTAATTCTCATGTTCAGCAAATTTTTTGAGTTACGCGAAAATTAGGACGTGATAATTTATAGTCATTTTTTCCTTTTTTTATTCAAATGACTTATAAACCAAAAGATACCAAAAAGAGACTGAGGCTAGTATTAAAAATATGAACTTTAATGTTTAAAACATAGAGGTGTTTAAATGTGTCTTTTATACTTTTTTATTTCATTATTTATACTCAAAATAATAGTACACTACAAACTCTTAAATAAAACTTTTATATTCCAAAAATAATATAATCTTATATTATATAATCTCCTAAACATAATCTTATATTACATAAAAATTAGTTATACTTAGTGAAATGATATTTTTGTAAGCGCCATTTTACATGTCTGATTTGTACTTTAGGGTGAATTTTCCCGCTTCGTCCGATTTTAAGCGAGGTGTCTTACAAGTTATCGGCCGATGTTTTCGTATCGTCTCGCGAAGTTTATTAAATGGGGCATTAGCCAAATATGCTTCTTAGTATGTTTTCCGTATTCATTTATCTGTGTGCTTTAGAAGGGTAAACGAGAAGATATAATAGAAACAATACGGCATGTTAAATCATACAATTTAGTTATAATTTAAAGCATTATAGAATGGAGCAATGTTCCTATTCTGTGTATTCTTATCCATTTTTTTTAATTAAATTTTCTTTAAAAACCATTGCATCGGGGTCCAGCCGACTGAAATTATGCTATTTTGTAAAAAATTAACCTCGAATTCGACGTCGAGCACGACTCTGTCACAAATATACGTTCTTGAAGTATGTTTTATTTGTTTGAACCTTTATGACGTGACAACTCGTCGAGTTCAACGCTGTTTTTTTACAGGATAGCACTGCTGGTGTTAATATTATGTCGAGGTATGCAGCAAGATGTTATTTCTCGGAAACAGCGTTTGAAGAAATTTGCAAGTTTGTGGATTGTAAAAGATATAACAACAATATCAATGACGAATATCTAACGGGCCTTTGCTTTAAGGTAGTCGACTTGAACATTATACTCTTAAATTTATCAACTTCAAGGAACAGATATATTGTCAAATCCAGCTCGGATAAACGACGTGAGGAAACTATCACAGTGTCTCAAGAACTAGGTAAATTAAAATATGCGAATTTTGATTAAAAATATTTTAACTAAAGAACAAGATCAAGAACTAGAATAAATCCTTCTCACAATATCATTCGTTATGGTTTCAATACCCAAACCCGATTTCTATATATAACCATAAGTATCTTAAAATAGAACATTTCTATATTATGATTTATGACATAATACCATTCTCTCTGTCTTTGTATCCAGTATACCTTGCGCCTTCGTATCCTACTGACTATTCCAAACTAAAAGTCAAGACTGCTCGGCTGTTTTTTTTTGTAATAACTTTCTCTCCCTTGAGGTATGCAAAAATATCGCCAGATATTTATTAATGTTTCGGATTGTGACGTATTTCCGTTCGCATAAATCTTTTATTACACTTCAATATAATAGAGTTAGGATTTGGATATTCCCCTTCTTGTATTGTCTTTATTATTATGTAGAGGAACGCTACCAAATATAAAATAGTATACCTAAAGTGGAACACCTACTGAATTATTATCGAAATTACTTTTTGTGGAAATTTTAAGACACTTTGAAATTAGCTAGAGAATCCGTAAACTGATGCGTTTCTTGTACTTATTGATTTTTCCCTATTAGGAATTGCAATGTTTATTTATTATTAGGGATTGTGTTACATATTTGGTTACTTGCCTATATACCAATATTCTAAATAGAAATAAAAAATTGTGTGAGTTTATATATAATCGAACACTAATGCAACAGAGTAGGAACAAATGAGTGACCGCACCGAAAAAAATTGTATGGGAGCGTGCTACGTAACGTATGATACGTCGTTGCACACACACACTGACTAAATTTGTTGATGTTAAAGATGCTCAAGAAACGAAACAAGTGGAAATTCTCAAGTCGTAGTATATGGAATATTGTTAGGTATAGAGGTGAACCATGCATTTCAGACGATTAAATAACCTATAAGCGTCAGTCGTACGTTGTTTAGCTTATTATCACTCGCTCGAGGATCGAGACAGCCTCATTTATACTCTGGTTGCAAAGCGAAAGAAGTTCACGCATAAAAGCATACAATCCAATCTATAAAATTGATGTGCCTCATTTACCAACAAAAGTCAAAAGTGGCTTCTACACTGGTTTTCATGAGGTCGCCACTTCTGGGGTAGTAGTGATATCATATGTTAAGGTCACTGATTTCTTGGCGAATGCGTTTTTGAAAAAAAATATTTTTTTTTAGAGTTTCCATGTTCTCTATAGTGAAATGTCGCCACCCTCCCCACTATACACCTGTTCAAATACTTATAAATAAAACTAACAATAATGAAACATTGAGAAATACTATGAAAATCAGCCAACAAAGAAAATGAAGTACTACAAGGTCTTTATCATATTATTTCCTCCGAAGAATCGTAATGGAATACTATAGAGTTGTAAGTAACACAATTCATATCGGTATGTGTGCTCGTACGGCGCGTTAAGCTCTCGTATCGCCGACGTCGCGATTTATTTTAACACATTTTGTTTATAAATGATATAATGTGATACGAGCTACCGCTATTGTATACGACTGGTTGTATCTGTATTGAGATGATATTACCGCTGGAAAATATTACATACTTATTTTTAAGTTACTTGCAAATGTGATTATAAAAAATCAATATAACCAATGTGATAATTATTTACGACAATGCTACCATGTTTTTATTTTTAAAATATCATTATCCACCCGCAAGACTTCAGTTCATCCATAATAATGGAGCTTGAAAACAGCGCCTAGATATCGGGGACTCGATAAAAATACACATGGCACATTTCAATTTTGTAAACCTGTATTAACCATGAAAATTTTTAACAGACTAAAGTTCAATAAAGTTAATAATCTACTGATTATTGCATACAAATCATCAACAAACTTCGAAATCACTATCAATTACTTAACTGTAAACTACAGTTCCTGATGGTGATATCATGATCATCATCATCATCAGCCCTATTACGTCCTCATTGCAGGGCTCAGGCCTTCCTTATGGATGGTTATGGAGGATGGGCCATGACCCTCCACACTGACCCTGCAAATGCAGCCGGGCCAAAGCTTAACGCGCCTTCTAAAGCACGGAGTAGGTCGAGATAATAATTTATGGTCACATATCCCGTGACCGACCCTTACGAAAGTTACTTAACAACAAAGATCGCGGGCCGCGGCGTTTAGCCACTAGGCCACCGAGCTACTATGACTGTGGCTGATGGTCATTATCCGGAGCTATTAGATAACTGCCAACCAAAAGCTGAAATTCAATGTCTTTTCTCTCCCTGAGTAAAAGTAACGTTAGCTTTGTCTATTTGTACCATAAGTATTGGTAAAATATATATTTGGTAATGGTAATTCTTGTTTGTATCATCCAGAGCTATTGGACTACTTCGAACCAAAAGCAGTGTCAAAAGCAGAATTGAGAACCTCCTCCTTTTTTTGAAGTCAATTAAAAATCTAAAATAACCTCAAAAAGGTGACCTTGAATACAACATGCAAGTTATTAATATGATTTATCTATCAACCATCATCGCACATTGAATCTACATCCTATCATAAGAAATCCAAGATGTTGGTAATATCATCTCCATATTATTTCACCACATATGGGGTGCTAAGAATGTGCACGTACACTCTACCACTCCCAGCTTTATGTGGGGCATTTATTCTTCTCCCTCCACCCTTACCCCTTCCAGTGGGGGGGAGTTTTGTCATCGCGTCTATTGGGCGGTATCGGGCTTGTTTTATTAGATAAATTATGTTGGAACTTCTTCAGTAGGAAACAATTATTTGATTTTGTGATTGCGCTCCTTGGGGAGACTGTGAAAATCGATCGCAAACAATACGGGAGAATTCCTTGTGAGATTTAAATCTGTTCACACAACAGATGCTCGAATAGGAAGCCTAGTTTACATAACCGTTTTTATCATTCCCTAGTAGCTCGGTTGAACATTGTGCTCGCTCTACGATTGCTGAGGTCAACAAAGTTTTTTGAAGACTAGTTATTTAGTCTGAAAAAATTACTATACCAAGTTCCTGCGTGCTTCAGATGGCATATTTAGCTATTGATCGATAGTTTAGACAAACAAAAGAGATAATTCAAAAATTAGGGATAAAATTTTCACGCATTTGCAGCTAGAAGTCTCTTTAATTATTTCCAGATATATGAATACAAGTAGTTTTATAATGTATATATAAGTTTAGTGTCACCGGTATACAATGCGTTTGGAAATTGCGCGAGAATATGGATTTGAGCTGTGGCCCAATGCCCATATGGAGATTAAAGATTTATAAGGATGAGACGTGGGAAATACTTATTAGTAAACAATCAAACAGACAAATATGAAGTACTTAAAACCAATAACCTCTATGGAGTAAGAACAATTAAGATCGACTTCTCTAGTACATAACTAAATAGTTTTGAAATCTCAGTTATAATTGTCATTGATTTGTTATATCCTGTATAATGATTAAGCGAATGGTTTGGTATTGATCAACCAAGCCAAGGCATATTTTTCTCACTTTTCTGTGAAAAAAAATGAAGTAATATTATATGTTTGTTTTTAAAGATGATCAATGAATACACTATCGATGCCTTAAAAGTAAAAGATTTTTTTTAATGATTGTCAAGGATCGTAAATTCAAGAAAGTGGTTATAGAATTACTACAACAATTGATTCTAAGATCTTTGCAGACAAAAGAAGGAATACACAACTAGTTTAAGTCCATTCTAACACGGTTATGATTGGAAAACACTTGAAATGATTTTTAATGATATATTATATAAGATTTCACAAATTAAAACTTTGTAAACAACAAATTGAATAATTGTAATGTCCACACTAACATCATCGTCGTGTTCAAAACACTAGAGGCGCCATTACAGGTCCGCACTCGCTATTGAATATCGGACAAAGCGCTCTAATTGTCCGTGCTGCAGTGCGGAGTGCGGACCTGCTACATAATAACACACTGGACACGGCCCTGCGAAACATCTAATGACACATACGGACCAAATTGGCAGTGGCACCGTGATTTTCTTTTGTAATTTAATTTAATAATTAACGTAAAACGGTTACTGTAATGTGTCTTGCTAGATAACAATTAAAATGTCTTAAAGAAATAAAAAAGACATTATGTCTTTTTTATAATATATTATATTATTTACAGGCACACAAGTAAAATAATTTAAAATGTTCTTTTAGTCGTACATACGACTACACGTCGAACTACCACGTTATGACAAATTTCATTAAGTGATTTTTTACCCTATCCTCAATATTTTGAGGTTTAAAATCAAGTGGAGAAATTTAACAGTGTTATATAGTTTGGCATGCTGTTGATTGTATTTGGCGTGTACTTCATGCTTAGCTTAGTATATAATTTTAATATAATGAATGTGACAGGTTCTTTGTTTGGACGTTTATCCGTCAATCACGCCGAAAGTACTGAACGGATTTTGATGAAATTTGGTATACAGATAGGGTATATATATTATATAAATTGGGCAATTATATAGTCATATATATATTATCCAATTATAATTTTTAATTAATATAAGGAAAAATAATATTGTAGAAGATTAAATAAGTTATTTGTATTAATATTTATGATTTGCAAATTATAATCGTCATTATCATCATCAGCCTATCATCGCTGTATACCCGCTAGAAGCAGGTGCCTTGGTTATTGATCACCCATCCTGTTACTGGCCCTTGCGAAAGGTGCTTAATTTCCGTATGCCAGACTGAACACGCTATCCTCTTCTCCATCGAGCTCCTTAAATAACGTAAATCAGTATCAAATCATGAATCATTACATATATAAAATTATTGCTTTCAATATTTCAATGAAATAAATCAGTTTATAAAAAAGATCTCTATCTTTTTTACCAGGTAATTTTGCTACCAGGTAATTGCAAAGGAAACCACGGAAACGCACCATCACAACCGTCTCACTGAGGTCTTACATTTGTTTTCGTAAGTCTAAAAGTATGAATGAGATTTATTTAAAAACTAAGAAATTTGAAAATAAATATGCCAAAAAGGATTACGTAGCAGGTCACCAACAGTTAGACCTAATCGATTTTTTGTTGTTTCTTCGATTGATTATGAACCTTAAAATGTTGAGTATACTTTCTATGCAAACTTATAAAACACCTACTTAAATGTTTCATATATATAGCCACACAAAAACAATTTTATTTTAAATAAGAATATTTTTCCATTGTATTAAAATATTGTCCCACCTCAAATCAAACTTTATACCACAGGCTTAAAGCAATGTTTTTCAAACAAATGAATTGTTTAGTATCACAAAATACACAATTTGAGATGGCCATTGATCCATTTTCTTAAATAATTTCATATCTTTAAATACATAGTAATGACGTATTTAAAGATAATCAGCTTTGATAATGAGTATGTATGACTCGACAACCAGCATATTAATTACTAATCGAAAATATCTGTCTTGTTATATCTGAAATTCTAATGGAATGAAGTCACTTTCCAATAAGACTTCTTTGTATGAAATAAAAGCAAAAGAAACAAGCCGCCCTTGTTGAGTTTCTTTTCGGTTCTTCTCAGTACAAGATCTCCCGCCGTAGTTTTGTGAACTGTTAGGGTAGTTTTCGACTTCCACAAGTGCTATGTAACAGCCTAGACTGAATAAAAGATTTTGATTTTTGAAATTTAAATAAATAAAAATGAGTTTATCAGATTATTATTATTTTGATATAAATTTTAATTACATTTAAATCTCATTATAATCCAGTAGTTAGTTATGATGAAAGAACAGAAAAAACCTTAAAAAAAAACAGAAAATTAATTCGTATGCATCTTTAGCACAAAATTGAGGAAAAAAACTTACTTTACTTAGTACCTAACTAACAATCACTTTAAATTAATGCAACCGGAGGTGTTTTCAGACAAGCGGACCCGACTTCACACCTCTGACCCCATAATTAATTCAAGACATCAACACCGTAACTTTGTCGATGGCTCGATACCCATAAATTACCCTTTCGCCGATCGCACGTGACCCCGACGTCGACCTTGGTAACCCGAAGGTCACTGACATTTAATATTAAGTTTATCAACAAGTTATTATCCCAATTTAATTGCTGATGAAAGTTTGTTCTCTGTAAATATATAGAATATACAACGTGTAGCAGAAATAACGCACATCCATATATGGGGTATGGGTATATATTGATGTGCATTATTTCTTTATGAAAGAAATTAGAAAATGCATCGTAAAACGAAAACGAAAATTGGAATTTAACTTTTATTTACTAAAACATTGTTTATGTATGGACACAGTTAAACTAATTGCTGTGTCAAAGTGTGGACATCTCACAAATCTACACAATAACGTCAAATACATAATTTTACCTACAGCGCAATACCATATTATACCACCTACCTACTGATAAAAATACTCGATATGAAATATTTTCTGTTTCGAAATGCAAAGTGCTTTTTTTAAGATTAGACAGTAATGATGATTCTTACTTGTTATGAGTATCGGCTAGCATAATCTTGGGATCACATATCACACGGCGAGCGCAGTAACACCTCATTGTGCATAACCCTTAAACATTTCGATATATTTACTTAAAATAATAATTTGATGAATTCAATTGCGTTAAAATAATCATCCACTGCCTTTGTCATCTTTGTTACATATGTCATGTTTATTTTTAGTATATAATTTTCCTCTTTGATTTATGAACTCATGCATCATAGCTTTTAAGAGCATTTTAGATTCAAGGCACATTTACAGAAAGCTCAATTTTCTTTATTTTTTTCCTATGTTGTATTTTATTACAAGCTTAGAATAAAGTGCATTTTAAAAAGCCTTTTTTCATTCAGTTAAGTTTATTTTTTTAGCAAATTAGAGTATATTTCTGTTACAATAGTATAGTAGATAGGTAATAGTGACCGAAGAGTTGTAATCAGAAAGTATTATAAATACAAAGTGATTTTATAGGCTCATTATATGTAACCTTATTTAATACACATAAGAAACTTCAGATTCGTTTTCGGGCTATTATATTCACTATAATATTTATGTAATGTTGCACACAAAACATAAACAAACATGAAGTACTGTTTCATTATTTATTGAAATTATATATGTATATACTTAAATTCAAATAACGTTTAGAAGAAAAACCCATTTGTAGTCGATAACACCCACCAATCCACACTGAGTGAGGTGAATCCCCATTTGATTTTATTCCATCAATATATATGAAAGTCAGTGCCACAACAGTGGGGAAAAATTATTAGTCATTGAATGTTGAAATGAGTGCTAATATTTGCCGGCCTCTTTAGAGAAGTGTTTTTATATTTTTTTAATTTGTTTTTTGTTTTGACATTGTCAATTCTAATAACGTATTCGCCGTCCATCTAGTTATTTTTGTAATAATCAGTTTATAAATAAAAAAAATATTACTCTACGTGCCTAACTTTGATTTTGATTAAGTAAACAGTCCACAAATTAAGCTTTCGATTAAAATGCTTGCTCTAAACACATCATTGCTATTAAACAAAGACATGCAATGATGAATACATTATGTGACTACTGCATAAAACACCTTGTTTACGAAATCAAAGAGAATTACCTGTCCTGACACCTTGTGCTTTTTCACATAAACTATTTAAAAGCGACAATGAAATCGAACAACGATGATATTGTCTTAAAGTTCATTGCACTCAGCGGTATCTAAAGTACTCGTACAGACCTCACAAATTAGTCAAGATCCCAGAAACAGTTTACTATAACCCCGGGGGTTGGGTTATTCGATCCTCACAACCTAACATCTTGTCATCAACGATTCGTTCCGATGTATCGATGTGTAGAATTAATAATAGAAATCGTTTTCCTTCGACACGGCTGTTCTGCGGCGTGTAATTTTACATGAAGCATTCTATAAGATTTAACTCGGAATCTATATCTATACGAATTCGCCCCGAGAGTTATATTTGGACAGTCGATAACAACTGGTTAAATCTTTATGCACAGTCTTCCTTATTTCTGCTGGATACTTATAATTACTTTAGAAGCTATTAATAAAAAAGATACTTTGTAATTACAAACATATAAAAACAGATGACAGAAATATGAAGTCTAATTGTTATTGATAATTAAGCTATAGATAATCATCACCGGCCTATATATAGCCCCACTGCTAGGGCTCGAATCGAATGCCAATTTCATTATTGAATTCTAAATTTGACCGATCCCGAAATGGCTCTTACTAGTTACTGAGGAGAAACCGTCTCGTAGCAGTGCTGCCAACTAGTCTTAGCAAAAACGCGCTGTTTGGGCAACAAAAAATCGCTAGAATGCGCCAAAATTACTTTTTAGAAAAAGAGCTAGGTTCGCGCCAACCACAAGTGATCGTTACAATGAGTACCTATGTACGTATTTTGATAAAATTTAATATATTAAGTAACATAAAATGAAACAAAGAGTTTTTGTGATAACTAAGGAGAATACGAGCAGACGAAATGAATGATGATGAATTTGAATGTTAAAAATATTAATAATACAATAAGCCAGCAGGTAAATATTTTAATTATGAAATAATAAAAAATATTATTATTATAAATA
Organism: Diatraea saccharalis; assembly: GCA_918026875.4. Classification (NCBI taxonomy): domain Eukaryota; kingdom Metazoa; phylum Arthropoda; class Insecta; order Lepidoptera; family Crambidae; genus Diatraea; species Diatraea saccharalis. Next base: position 32,354,800 of record OU893334.1, read on the forward strand.
ACCAATCGCATGGCTGCAGGGCGGTTCTGTAAAAATCGCCCTGCAGCCTACAGACCGGAATTCGAATTTACGTCATTTTATGAAGAAATTCCATTGATTTCATTTTTTTTTTTTTAAATACAAAACAAAATTGGTTGATTATACATGTCTCAGATATTTTATTCCTGTCATTTCGAAACTCACTTCACTTATGCCACGAAACAATTCGAGATTGAGCGGATGCCGCTCTTTGAAGTGAATTCAAACACCTGAGTGAGTTTGGATTCGGGTTTGGATTTTTATAGAATCGCAGGGCAGATAAAACTAATAAATAATACGCTCAAAATCCATGAAACATTCATTGTCATAAATTATGAGTCTAGGATAAAACAAGAGTTTTTTTTTAGTTTTTTAATGTTGGTAGTATGTAGATGGTTTTGTTGCACTTAAACGCGCTTTGAGACATAAAAAGCGCTAGATCTGGCGCGCAAAGAGATAAGTTGTTAGCACTGTCTCCTAATCCGAATTTTATACAATTATGTAGGTAAGATAAGTACCAAATATTATGTCTTTTTACTATATACCTGCGGGAAAATAAGTTTTAAGAACTATCGCCGAATGTTCGTTGCCGACAAAGAAGGTAACTACACATCACTTACCATAACACTGAAATCAAATGGCATAGACCATAACATTAGTAGAAAGATCACCTTCAAAATTGATATTTACTTATTTTATTTATTATTACTAGATATTTATTTTAAAGTTACTTGAATAAATATTATATCTTAGAATAGATCATACATATTTTTACCTAATATTGACTTTGAATACTACATTTAATAATATTTAAGATATATGAAAAGTAATGTTTAAAAAATTAATTGAAAAACACATTCTTAACACACAGAAGGAACGCTTGAAGGTAGAATCAAAATCTATTGTGGAAATTTGACATGTTGTAGTAATATATATATATATATTTACAACTAATAACGTTTTGAATTTATAACTATTTGTAGCTAAAAAATACTGAACCGATTTGAAAGATTAATTCACTAATTTATAGTCCAATTATTATCGAGGTGTAATATAGATTTATTTATTTGAGGCGATAAAAAGTTCACGGCTGCTTTAAAGTATAATATAAAGCCCTGTCTAGATATTCTTAACCGAACCTCACCTAAGGCTATATTTCTGAGAGCGCAGTTCAAAGGCTGATACACGTATCGCTCCAACGAACAATTCATCTACCCGTGCACTAACATTAGTTAACTTAGATTACTAATAGTTGATGCTTTGTGCTTACAAGTTATGATCTTAGTACTGAAATAAATTGATATTTTTAAATTGAACTTGAATACATTGATTTAAATTATATAAAAATTTTGTTTGTTGAGTATAACATCAACAAACGCGTACTACATTTTAAATTACATGAACAATATTAATAAGTATTTTTACGAATCAACGCTATCGATAAAGAATAAAGATATACGTTATATCCAATCATAAAACAATAACAACTTATTACTCGAACTAAAAATATCTTCCAAGAAATTCATTTAAAAAATCCCAGAACTGCTTCCGATATTTCCCATGGTTTATTCAAATCCCCCGGACACCGTTTCAATTACCTCAGCTGCACTTTCAATCGGCACGGTTTCAATATGCTAATCGCTTCGATCCTGACGCTGAACGCGGGCAATTTTCATGGGAAATTCACTTTAAAAAGAACGGCGATTCCAACGAGACCAAGAGAAAAAGTTTTTATTGGAGATTATTCAAAGTGATTTTCGATATCAATGTACTTTGCATTTTTAGAAGCTTTTTTATTTATTTAACTTCTAATACCTTCACTTTATGAAATGATGAAATTCTTATTCATGTTTACATAACTAATTAAATTTTAATGAACATATAATAAACACATATATCACACAAATGAAACGGCAACTCGTACATGAAAAAAATTTATAACAAATAAAATAAATATGTATACTAATATAACAATGAGATAAAGTTTCTAACTTTGATTATTTATTTTTAGGGATAATCTTTGGAGATATTTGATCCAATCAAGAAAAATATTTCATCTACAGAAGAGTCACCGGAAAACAACATTCATAATTATAATAAATTATTATTTTTAATCAATTATGCATTCATAATGCTATGCTGGCAAATATTCTTAATGAAAAATGTTAAAAAAACTTTCATGATAATAATAAAATAAATGTTAATTTAAAAAGTTTATATAATTTTTTTCTATATAATAATTAAATTCATTTTCAGAACGATTAAGCCAAAAATAAAATCAACATCTAATAAATGCTTATAAATGCCAAAGAATCAAACCTGAATCAATATAAGGGACTCAATTAATAGAATCAATTTACTAGTAGGAATTCAAATCACTACCTTTAATGAATGCAGTGCGGTTAAAGTATCAACTGAACCCTATAAAAAAGAGGCTACGACTGTAAAATATCATGTAAATTTGCCACCTGATCCCGCGTCCCGGGGCGATGGTCCCGCAAGCTCAGCTATTGATAGGTTCCGGGACAACGCCAGGCTTTTACTGACAGTGCTTTTGCGGCTCTTTTTTGTGCATCGTGATTTGTAGTGAACACTGCTCAACTTGCTTTTTTATAAAGACTTGTTTAACGGAATGAAGAATGTTAACAATTTTTTTTTATTAGCACTCCATATTCTCTGTCAAAAATAAAAAATACTAGTGAAAGAATTACTTCGATACGACAATTAGTTTCCGATTTAGAAGTAAAACAAGTTGTAACCGCACGACGCGGGCTGCCGGTGACGGTGTGACGTCATTGCACAACACGCACTTAGTCCGCTCGCAGTCGCGCGCCCGTGCCGTCGAAATTTTACCTAAATACTTTTAAAAATGTCCAATCCAAATACTAGGAAATCATGTGTTGTGTCTAAATGTAAAAATACAACTACTAATTCGCCGGGAAAGTTGTTTTTTATAGACATCTTTATGATAAATAGACATCTTTTCAACCTCTTTTTTTTCACATATAAAATGTGAAAGAGAACACAGTATTTGAAGCTCTCTAAGTATTAATGCTACTTTGTCAAAAAAAAATTCATTCTGACCGGCTTAATGAAGTGTTATACCACTTGTGCCAAAATCTTTAGCTTTAATCATTTTCAGTGTGGCACCAACACCTGAGAGCTTAGATTTTTTCAATTTCGACGATGTAGCCACATTAAAAATGCTACAGTATGTTTACAGCCACCTCTGCTGGCGGCACAATCTTCGCAGTTTTCATGTAATACTTCTTGATCCTTTTCATTGCATTCTAAACTGCAATGATAAGGTGTGGTACGTACGCGGTGTTCTGGCGTGATTCTACATTTAACCGTACATACATACATCACCTACTCTTTTAACTTGAACATAACCAATAGCATCATTGCCATAGCTGTTTCTTGCCGATCTGAAATAAGTTTCAAATAAAAATAAATAGCCTTAAGTATTTTGTTAGTAAAAAAATACTAATAAATAAATAAGGTTTAGTACATCTGTTCAAACTTCTATATTTGCAACAAAAAAATAATTTAATAAAATGGCCTTAAGTATTTTGTTAGTAAAAAAATACTAATAAATAAAAACGGTTTAGTACATCTGTTCAAACTTCTATATTTGCAACAAAAAAATAATTTAATAAAATGAAATAAAATTTAATAAAATATAAATAAAAAAGGTTTAGAACATCTGTAACGTTTAACCCACAACATCTACATCCTAGGTACCTATCCCACTTCCTACTTATATTATAAATACGAAAGTTTGTGTGTGTGTGTTTTTTTTTATCTTTCACGCAAAAACTACTGAACAGATCTGGACGAAGTCTGTAATAATAACACATAGGCTACTTTTAATCCTGGGAAAATGTACAGCTCCCGAGGGAATCATGAGCGAAGCTGCTGGCGGAAGCTAGTTTGCAATAAATCAATGTATGTATTTATTTAAATTTACTAAGAGCGGTACCTATATATACATACGTACCTACCTATAGCTACAAAACTATAATACATATTTTTCTTTAACGTAAAAATTTAATGGTAGGTAGGTACTTCTAATATTTGTGTTGCATTCTTCCATTACGATATTAGTTGCGTATTTTGTTTTGATAAAACAATTTAGAACAGATAAACTATTAAGCATCAATAGTAGCAAGGAAAGTTTACTTACCTATGCATTTTTATTCCTCGCATTTCGGCGGCAACGAAATTATTATTTGTTAATAAATAATGCGCAACTTTTAATCCATCTATTTTAGGTAGATTATCCGATTGCCCTTTTTCGAATCCTTTGTCTATTTTATTAATCGAATAATATTTAATACTAGTGGACGCCCGCGACTTCGTCCGCGTGGAAGTCGGTATCCCGTGGGAGTGAGAAGTTTTCCCAGTAAAAAGTACCCTATGTGTTATTCTGATGTATAACCTATATTGCTGTAAAGTTTTATCCAAATCCGTCCAGTAGTTTTTTCGTGAAAGAGTAACAAACATCCATACATCCATACTTACAAACTTTCGCCTTTATAATATTAATAGGATTATTAGACTATTAACTTTATACACGGGCGAAAACACAACAAAATACTGCGCAAGCTATTATATCTACTATAACCGCTGGCGACTTGATACTAAGCGGGGCGCGGCGCGTTGTGACATGACGTCACAAGCGGTCACGTGGCTGTTAGCGGGATTCGATATTTTTCGAAACTTTGAATGCATATAAAATCAAAATTACTAGGTATTTTTGACTACAACAAAAACTAGTGTATTTATATACATAAGGGCTTTATTGAGACAAAATTTCAAGCGATCTGGCATACCTAGTAACATTCTTCATTGCTTAATAGAATTAAACATTTCAGATTCAGTTGGATTATATTATTCGGTGATTTGTGGTTATTAGTGGAAGCGTTTTTTTTTTATTCTATAGTAAATTTTTGCTTATTGTTAAAAACTATACTCAATTAAAATAATCAAATTCTATTTTCTAAAAATGTCATAAACGGTTAAATAATATTGAGAGATTTTCCGACATTATTTTTCATAAATGTGGTAATTTTTAGATATTTAGCAGAAATTTTAATTAGGTTTAAATCCCTTCATAGAGATCTAAGATGTTTTTTTTTTTCAATGATCTTCTATACCAATCGAATCATTTATTACGCTACAACAAAATTACAATGAAAAATGTAACACACAGATATCACGAAGTAGAGTGCCATTCCACGCAGATGATTTTCCGAACATCTATTTATAGGCCGAAGCCATTGAAACGTGCTCCTAAAGCGAGAACCCTCACACTTTTCTATCTCGTTCTGACATATACTTTCACATATACCACTATCCTGTTCTAGCATCCCATTGAAGGATATCGAATGTTCGTTCAACAGGTTGTATTGGCTTCGGGAATAGGGTTGTTACAATGATTGGTTTCAGTATTACTAAATTTTATTTTTTAAATTATCCTTTTAATTATTACTCGATGACATAAATTATAGGGTAATATATATATATATTATATCGGTAATACGTGTAAATGCCCCCATTTATATAAGTACATATTAACTGTATTAATGTAAATGAACTATGAAAAAATAATTGTCAACTTTTCAATAATGGTCAAATTTTCGTATTTATATGTAGTCGCAGATTGTGAGATTTGATCTGACCTGATCTTACGGATGATTCATCGCGTACTGACACATATTTATTACATAATATAACTATATACTTACAATGTTTAGTAACTTCTACATTCATTACCCGCCAGAAATCTGTGTACTTCCAAAAAATAAATACACATGCACAACAGACAAAAACTTGGCAACCCCAAATATATGCGTAAAACATTTTTATATTAAGAGTTGGTGGTGGTTGCAAGATTTCGTTTTGCTTATACGAGTTTATTTAAATTGTAGTAAATATCATAGTTTTACATTTATTGCACTTCCGTATATTTAACCATTCCATTTTAACTGAAAATAGATGAAATTTTGTATTTTTTCCAATCAATCGGTATTGTGACAACCCTAGATCCACTCACCGTTTTTCACCATACCGTCCCACCACAGACACAGGTGAGCCCATTACCTCACGGGACCTTTTGCCATTATCGAGTTTAAAAAGATTTTTCATTATAAATCACTTTTCCGAGATTACTGATCACATAATTACCTAAGTATATTTCAAAAAGACTTCTTGCTCAATAATTATTAACTTAAAAGTAGTGGACATTGTGTGTATGCTATATAATTTGCTGTTTTCTGTATGTGTGCTTATATAATTATTTTTAGTATATTTTCAGTGTTTCACTTGGTAAAGTTTTTACTACTGCTATTTTTTTTATTTATGATTAATAAGATGGACTATTATTATATGCCAGAGCACAAACTTTTTTCATAATTTCATCTTTTCCTTATTATATTCGATCGTTTTTGCATTCACAATGCTGTACTGAAAAATATTCTTAGTGAAAAATGCTTAAAAAAATCCTCTTTGTTTCTTATGATGCGACTCGAAACCATGACCTTCCGCAATCCAGGTGACTGCTCTAACCACTGAGCTACCGAGGACCTAACAGGACTGACGAATTTTTAAAGCACTAGTTACTTTTTCACTACTACAGAGCGTATTCTCATCAATGTACAGGCAATCGACCCAAACAGCCGAAAGAAATATTTTTACAAATATTAAAACTTTCGATAAAGATGATAATTTGTTCTAATCATTATATGCCAGGATTCATTCATTTATTCATTCTTTCAGCAGTTTGTGTGGATTGGCTGAACATTGGTCCCAGTTCCGTGGTCACTTAGAGGGTAAGGCTAAATTACTTGGTGTGATTAATATATCGAGGCAGTATTTCACTCCAGCACACCCCCTGCAGCTCTTTAAGGCGCAAGTTCGGCCCTATATGGAGTACTGTTCTCATCTTTGGGCAGGGGCACCCCAATACCAGCTTCTCCCTCTAGACCGCATTCAGCGAAGAGCGACTCGAATCGTCTATTGCCGGGACACATCGAGTCGGCTTGATCCGGACTCATACCTGCCGCTACTTTCCGCCATCGTTCCACGCGACAAGAAATCCATGCCCATCATTTGGATGGTTGGAAGTCCTCAACTGTGCGTTTTTCTAGAAGTTGCCTCGTACAGTCAAACTCTGGAACAGTTTGTCGCCAGCGGTATTTCCGGACCGATACGACCTTCAAACTTTCAAGTATATTCGTCCCTCAAAGGCCGGCAGCGCGCTTGTAGCCCCTCTAGTGCTGCAGGTGTCCATGGGCGACGAAATCACTTATAATCAGGTGATCCGTCTGTTCGTCTGCCCCCTATTCTATAAGAAAAAAACATTGACGGGAATGCTCAACACTTTCATTTTTATTTATGTTATGTGTTTCAGTGTAATGTATCACAGATGTAAATAAGAAAGAAGTTAAATGATTAAAAAGCGTTGAATTTTGGTGAAAAATGTAAAAATTGCAAATTTTGGGCTTTTATAGAACAAACATGTTTTAAAATAGATATGTTTTGAAATATTTAAATACAATAATTTCATATGTGTGATTTCAAATTCAAATTCAAATAACTTTCAGGCACCTTTTGGAGCCGGAAAACCCCATGGACCCTTATCCTAACAAATATATCAAAAACGCTACATTTTTCACAAATCATATCTCAAAATCAACTATGTTTATCCCTTGTTATTTTGATATCAGTAAATACTGTTAAACACTTAATTTGAGCACAACTAAATCTATATAAACAAACCACGGTAGAAAACAAACTCGCCATACTTCCCATAACTTAGAGCAGTAAGTAAATTATAGCTAATGGACACCTGGACTGTGTCCAAATAACCCCCTACTCGATTGTGGAGGGGGTGAAGCTATTTTCTCCCATTGCCGCAATAAAACCGAATATTGTCACAATATGTTTCGTATTTCGGACAAGCTCCTATGGTAAACTAGACTCATATTCGTGTATATCAGTTACATATGACTAATTTAACTATACTTGTGACGATCACTTCTCTAATGCCATGCGTTTGACACTTATTTGCATAATATCAAACAATCATACAGAAACTAAAGAAGTGTATCGAAGAGTAAAGTGTAAAAAAAATAAGGAAAATCTTTGAAAATATGATAGGCGAAAGGTAAGATATTTCTTTCGAGGTAACTGATATAATATGCAAAGTTTATAGTCGAAATTCATTACTATCAACGATAAAAATAATAATACAATTTATTTTCTTTTAAAAATGACAACACATAACTTTAGTCTCTATGCTCTTCTCTAGATATGAATGATTCGTGTATCTTAATGATTGAGCAGTGAAGAGGCAAAACCTATTTTTCACGACATTAACTGGTCGTACATATTTTAAAAAAAGTGAATTGATATTTGGAATATTAGATATTAATAAAAACATTCTTTATATGAATAAACTCCAGACCATCGCCAAAAAAGGTTCAAACACTGTCCCTTGAAAGGAGTACAAAAAACCAAGCACAACCGAAAATTAAATAATGAAAAAATATAGCCCCCACTTCCCTTGTACAGATGAAATTTGATTAAAAAATCACGATTATTTCACCCACACCCTTACGGCATTCCGCAATATTAATATTTACTAGAGAAACTAAACACAAGCGAATGCGGACTCTATATACTCCGTGATAGAGGCTGTTGTTTTTATATTAGCGGCACATTAAAGTTGGTGTTAATAAAACAGTCGATTTCTCCTCCCCCCACCCCTCTACCACGAGTCCCCCTTTCAATAATTTTTCATCGTTTTGATCCGTTCTCTTTGTGGTCGCTCTTTATACTTAGATTAACAAAGTTTCAAATTAAAATTGCTGTAACAAATATCGGTTGTTTGAATAAGCTTTTTAATATTTCAACGTTCAGACTGATTGAGGGTGCTATAGAGGTTTTTTTTTTCATTAATAAATGAACGAATTCGTCTTTCTCGGTAGTATCGTTGTAGCGTCTAATTGTTTTACAGGTTAAAGTTTTGTTAGAACCAAAAAACCGCCTTGAAAAAATAAATAAGTTACTTAAATTTATTAAGTGATATCCTGAAGTCAGATTTAGATTGTTATTAGTTTTTTTTTTTCTAATTTTTAAATGAAGAGACCTTCAAAAATTATGGATGGTCTCTTACTAACCTTTTCAAGTAACTATAATGGTTAAAAAAATCACTTCATATAGAATAAGGAGGATGCGCAAACTAGAACTTACGAACGTTCAAATGCAAGTTCAAGCCTACATCATATTATTTATGGTATCGTGTCAGTTGAAAAGTGAATTTTTATATTTTCATGATAGAAATCTAGACAGTTTTTTTTTTACATTTCTTTATAGGGTAAATTGATAAAGCAATCAAAGCCGATGCAAATTTTTAACACGTTTACATTAATTGGAAGTTGACGTTATATATTACCGGACTTGTGATGAACAAGGATTGTCTTTTGGCTTCACCCCCCTTCTTTATAAGTAGGTAGTTGTTTTCATCAAATACATTGTTGATTAGTTATGATTGTCAATAGTAAAACAAAGCAATATGCAGATGAGTGGGGTGCATATGAATAGAGACAGGTCTTTGTCGTCATGAGTGGCTCTCATTAACGACAAGAGTCGATGGCTGTGTCTTTCAAAGGGTTGCAAAATTGATTTCTGATAGACAGAAAACGTAGGCTATATTTCTATAAAAAAAAAAAATTGATTCTACTCCGATTTGTTTTTAGTAAAATTTATATACAGGTAGTTAGTGATCTGCTGCGATTTATATTTATATAAAATTTGTTCATAAATATATTATCTGAGTCATCACGAAGAGTCCATTTTGTAATATACTATTTATTTATTAAACTCTTTTTTTTTTCTATTTAATAAATTAATCTAAATACGTTACTTAACTATTCATTTGATAAAGTTAAAAAGTAATTACTAAGATTTATTAGTATAATCATTTTTTTGTAGGAATTAGATGTATTGTTGTTTTTAAACTTAATATAGGCAAAATATCTAGAAGAAAATTAGTTTAAAATCTATTTCTTATCCTAATGATGCGATTTTTCCTTCTAAAACATACTTTTTGCTTCAATGAAAATAATGTATGAGCCTACTTAAGTTAATGCACGCGTTACTCATGCATATGCATGCAAATTCGCAGAGTCGCATCGCCGATTCTCTTTGATCGTCACAAGTAGCTATTGATATAATAACAACTGAGATTGGAAATTATATTTGTAAGGGTTCTTAACTGCTTAACACTTTAGCTCTTATAAGATAACTTTTGGAAATCCGTATTTAGAGTTCAATGTTTTTTATTAATTAGTTACTTATTTCATTGAGTTTTTTCTTTCGTATAATATTTTATCACCTAAGTTTATTTTTTCTGTAATTATTTGTATTGTATTTATAACTAGTTTTTTTCCCCATGATCACACCCGTAGGTGAATTAATTATTGAAATCGTTTGTAGTCGTTTTTTAACCGAGGCAGTCACGGGGGCTGGGTTTGAAGCGCTCCTTGCTCGATTACAGGCATTTCCACTTTCCAAAAAATCACGATTATCCATAATATTCACATTTTATTCCATTTCCTAATAAAATTTTTATCAAGAAAATTTATAAGTAAATGAGTTGCTTTGTAGCAAAAAAAAAACTGCAATTTTACAGTTATCCTAATAGTTTATGCGTAATTAATGTTAGCATTGATAGACAAGGTCAGTCTTTTGGCTTCATGACCTTTCGGGGCCAACAATGTCTTGATACCGTTCTCATTTATGACTTCTAGTAAAAACCATAAACCATAGTTCTATAGACGTCTTAAATTATCTCGATGCTAGTATAAACTTAGATCCTGTTTGACTGTTTTTTTTTTTAGAGTTATTCCTAAATTTTTGACTTGAATTCACATCTTGTTAGGTCGTTTATTTTGCAGAATCCATATGTGTTTTGTTATAATGTTCCTGTCAAAACAAGTTTTCAGTGAGAACCAGTTTTTTCTAGTTTATGCTGAATGCTAAACAAATCTGTCAAATTACTCCACTCCATTTTAAAATTTTTGTGAGTAATGTTTATAATCAACTGAAGAAACTTTACATATTGTGGTTGTAACCTGACGTACAGCCGTGTGTATATATTTAAATTATGAATTATTATTTTTTTACTTCGCTAGCCTGTCAATTGCGATCTACCATATTTTCTTATCATGGACAAAGAGAGTAGGCTGCTCAGGTCCGAGTGTTGTGCCAAAAATCTACTTCATTTCGGACTTTACCAATTTATGTAATGGCATCTAATATTTATATTTTTGTAATCAATAACGTTTTACCATATTTCATTTGGATATTACACCTGTTTTCATAGCACCATCCCTATACAATTTTCAATTTAAATTTCCCACAGATATTTAAAAAAACTCGCGAGCGATCTCATCACCGTACATCGATTATAATATAAATCGACGAATTTGAATATCTAACCCCCATCTCGGGGTACGCGAAATACGACAAACGTCATAAAAAGTAATAAAAGGAAATCATAAAGTCGCCGAATGCGTTGTCGATATAAAACGTTGGAGTATAAAATATATTTTTCGAAGTGAGAATAAGACTCCTGTGGCGCTGAAATGCTTTTTTAGAGAGCTAGAAATGTTTAGAAGTGTCATATACACAAATCTTTTGAATTAGAGAAAATAACATTTAGAAAATCGATTTTGAAAAAAAAAGGTATACAAATGCTTTTTTACATGTTTCTTAATTGACTAAATTTTTTTGTTATTTATTACTGTGTGATGAGAATAAACAATCCGATCTACCCTCCAATCCGCATTGGGCCAGCGTGGAGGGTCATGGCCCATACTCCTTAATCATCCATAAGGAAGGCCTGAGCCCCTGCATTGGGGACGTAAAAAAGGGCTAATGATGATGATGAGAATAAAGACGAAGAGTTACTTCTATCCGTGAGTGCTATGCTCTGCTGAATAAAAACTTTAGCTATTGCTGCTAGCTGGCATTCAATGACTTATCTCGGGTGCCAGTTGAAAATCAACGCTGCAGTCTACTGCAATATTATCGAACTGGGACCTTTTTGACATTGCACCGACAAGGACAGAGTATATAGTGTGTAGGCTAATTTTTTTATTAATAATTATATTTGTCACTATTAATTTCATCATTTGTAATTAACTGTCATGTTTATGTTCAATAAACAATTCATTCATTCTCTACATATACGTTACATTTATCTTTATGATACCTAATAAAAATCTGTTCTACTTTGTATGAAGAACCTTATGACAAAAGAGACATGGAACCTCAAACTGTCCTATTTTTAAGTCCTTTTCTATAACGTTCCTAGTACTATGGTTCAGCTGAGCGCCGGAAGAGGATATTGCAACGGGCCCGATGGCTCAGATGTTCCATTTGTCACGGCAAGACGGTTGATACTGTACGCACAAAGCTTTGTGGAAGTGCAAACTCTGACGGCCGACGTTTCAATGTTCTTTTTTAACGTACACTCTGCTTGAATAGGAAAAAACGTTATATAAATATATTATTATGAAATCTAAACATGTATACTTTTCAACGACACCACCTGGCGATTACGGCGATGTAGATGCTTATAGAACCAGCCGGTGTCGACTAATAGCCTAAGGACCTCCGTAGCTGAGTAACTCGCGCGCCGGTTTCAAGATGTCGACATCTCTGAGCTCCTGGGTTCAATCAATCAAATCGAAATCAAACAGTTATGTGGAATATGAACTTTTCTATATAGTTTCGGGTTTGGGTATTGTAGTACCATCCATGTTTCAGATACTCCGCAATAAGGGTGTTACATTACTTGGAATCTGAGCAATGTTAAAAGATTATGTCTAATATATAATTTTGAAAAAAATATCATCAGCCTATTAATCTCAAAACCCTTTGGATGGAAATTGTTCGAGTCCAACGGGCCGTAACATACTAGGCGACCCCACAATATAACCCATGTTGTGGAATCAAGGTTTCAACGACTGCAGATGCAGTCGTGACTAAAAGCTTAACGTATCTTCCGAAGCACGAAGGTGCATGAGATAATAATTTTTTGGTCAATATCCTATGCCCGATTCTTATCAGACCAAACGCGCTAACTACTGCGCCATCAAGCTTTGGATTTCTTTGACTGATTGAATCCCAACAGGGCGAAGACGATCAGTCGTTTGATGGAAATGTGAATGAATGCGAGTTCTGGATTCAGTTCCCAGCCGAATCAGTGTAGAAGATGTAATATGTCTGGGCGGTCGTGGTATCTTCGTTTGAATTAATGAACACTTAATTGTACACCACAATGAAAAACAGAAATACATACATACATACATAGATTCCAAGTACGGTCGGGAGTCTTATCGCTAAGTGTCAATTTTTTCTAATTATTAACAGTGGATCTAATATTAATCTATTTATTTTTATTACAAGATATTTTAGTATCCAACTTTAAATATATGAATCTAATTTTACGTTAACTATGGTTCTAGATGACAACTAGTTGATGTAGGCGACCTATAAAAGGCTATAAAATATATGCTTTTTTCGAGGAAACTATAGCATTATTTTCTATTTGTGACGTTTATATATCTAACTTCCTAATCTCATAACATCTGGTTCCCAAACATTGCAAGCGAAAAAATATCACCAGAAAACAATATTGAAAATTCCCGAATTGTTTCTTGCCATCGTGAAATATTGTGAATGAATATAAACGATCGCAAATATGGCAACACACAGTCGTATTGGTTGAAATATGTTAACAATAAAGCTGAGTATATGAAATATGAGCCACTTAGAGGATAAAAAAGGGTAGTTTGCCGTTACAGAAGACTGTTCAATGCAAGATCTTTATCTTAAATGTATTTTTGGATTTGTGAGAATGTTGGTGATAAATTTCATACATTTCTATTTATGATAAGGGATTGAATTTCCTTATGTTAAGTTCTGGTAAATAAAAATGCCGATATTACTTTTTTTTCCCATTTTGATACCAATATTTAAAAATTGATGACATGACTTTTTTATGTGTAATTTTTAATATTTTATTTCTGCTCATACTTTTTATTAAATGTAATAGATTTTTTTATAAGTGGAAATGGTATCATATTAAAATTTTATTATAATTTAGATATTTCATTCTCTTTACAGGCTTTGTGGTCAGAGCTGAGAAGAATGTCATCTTAAATTGATCAAAATATAGGTGGCGTCAATGAGTACATTGATCATATGTTCTGAAAAGTATTGTATGTTGTAAAAAAAAGTAAAGTATTGTAGTATGTTGTTTTAGTATTGACACTGCGATAACAGAGTATTTATTCATTGTAAATTTAAGTAAAAAAAGAAATTCTATTTAGTACATCAGTCAGATAATAGAAAATTATTAGATTCGTATTATTATTTTTTTTGCTAAAATTTATCAAAAAATAACTTTGATTAATCAGTTAGGGCTCGCTGCGTCACAACTACGTAGAAAATGTACAAAGGCTTTCATGCCTTTCAGGTCATCCTCATGCGACATTTCAACTCAATGTATCTTCGCAATTAATTGCGAAGATACATTGAGTTCAAATGTGCGTGCAAATAATTTATAATTACGAAAAAGGGATAATCAAAAATAACAAAAAAAAAAGCTTATAGGACTTTAAGGAAAAGATGAACGGCGATGGCTCGACACACCGCTACAATATTGAGTAACGTAAAACGTTTAATACATTTTAAAGTAGATTTTATTTGATTGAACCTCTATGCTGTCACAGCGCAGCGCTACAGTCGAGTTTGAGGTTGTTTATATTACCATTAGCATATTGTCAAGCTTATAATCAAACGTGAGTTTGTAATACTCAAATATTTGATATGATGGACTTCGACTAATTGAACTGAAACTATGACATGTCGTTTGATTAATTAAATCACTCCATTCCAATTTTAAAAGCCACAAATGGTGATTTATCCTTATTTCCTTTTCTATATTGACTCGACCGTCAATCGAACGCCTGAAAGGGAGAGACAACTTGAAACCAGCCTGCTAGTCATTTGCGCACGGAGGTAGTCCGTGTTAATATTTATACCTAAAACAATAAATATATTATATTGTATTAATAGATAAATTAAAGTTACAAATTACGAACGGATTTAAGTTATATACTTACTTTTGTATGTCGATTTCCACGACTTCGATTTCTATTTCAAGACAAAACAGATTAGGAACGCACCGCAAATCCGTGTGAGTGATTCTTCAAGCCAATAGCTGCACGAAACAAAACACCCTTCGTCTAATTCAAAATAATACCGAACTTGGGGTGAAAATCTTTGTCAGTGACAGAGTGAGTATACTGACATATTAAAATATATCTTTACATATAATGGAAATTAAGAAGACCTATACATTTATTTATTTTAAATTTGTACAAAAGGCGGACTTAATGCTATTAGCATTCTCTGCCAGTCAACCTTTGGGATACAGAAATACACGATGGCGGCATAAAGTTAATATATATGACTTTGGTAAATAATACAGTCATGTAAGTAAAGTATGCGTAGCAGGTAAATATCCGCATACCAGACACTCATGTCTAATATATGAAATAGTAGCATTCGCCAGCGGCTTCGTCCGTGTTTAGTAGGACAAAAAGTATCCTATTATCTAAGTCAGCTAATATCCTATCTGTATACCAAATTTCCTCAAAATCCGTTCAGTAGTTTCAGCGTGATTGACAAACAAACATCCAAACAAAGGAACTTTCACATTTATAATATTATAATAGGATCATAGTAGAATAAATTGCGCTCTGTACAACTGAACAAATCATAGTGGAAAATTATATGGATACCTGCCTCCTTCCTTAAGAACTGCAGCATATCCGTCGAAGGGTTTCCGCTGAAGTTCTGGTTTCAGGTGACGGTTTGATATTTAAATAATAGAAAAGATTTATAATTTTTATCGGAGCTGGGTTTCATGACATCATGTGAGACGTGCTGAATCTTGTTTCACAATTATGCTCTCTGAGCAGTAAATTATCTATTTCTATTAAGAATAAAATTGACACGAATTTGTAGCTATTTTGAAACTCTTGTAATGTATATATTCTACATACTTCAACTCGCGTCACCACCAGGTGTTCCAGCTCCAGACCTTTACACTGAGCACTAAGTAAGTTTTTGCACAGATTTGTCATGGACCCCTTAGACTTAGATTCCACAATCTAGAATGGCAGATACGTAAATCCCTAACTACTATAAATGAGCCATAAACCATAGAAAAACTAATGTACTTATAAAGACTAATCACTAGAATATTTATTAGTTTTACTATCAACTCTAATGTTTTATTAAAATAATGAAACTCTGAAATCAAAATAAAAACAAATGCAATATCAACACGAACCACTCAAACCATTCTTCACAGCTCCAATCCCCGATACATTCGCAACACAGACACTAATAACCTTATGTGCTACCCCACAGGGTGGGAATCGTAGGACGAGAGACATCTTCGTTGGATGGATGTTCTAATATTCAAATGGGATACGGAACTATTATTGTTGGAGCCAATGTCGATATTTAGACGGAACTGTGCGTTTTGATCCTTGTTGACGTCATTCTGTAATATATCTAGTATTTTGAGTTGGGCCTGAAATGATTCGTTGGTCTAATAATAATTCAACAACTAGAGTTAAGATTCGCTATGTTAAATAACACTTCAATAGATCGCTCATCTTTATACCTATCAAAATTACCTTACGTAGTAACACGTTGTTAGCATCTCAGATAATTTTATGTATACAAATACTCATTTAAAGAATTTCATCTTATTAACATTATAAATGTGAAAATTTCTTTGTTTGGATGTTTGTCCGTCAATCACGCCAAAACTACTGAACGTATTTTGATGAAATTTAATATACAGATAGGGTATTAGCTGACTTAAATAATAGGATACTTTGTATCCCACTAAACATTTCCCTAGGGACCACGCGGGCGAAGCCGCTGGCGAAAGCTAGTTATCTATATAGTTGAAATGTTATTAAATTTTCTACATGATACAACTATAGGTAGTTTAATTACCAATTTCTTCTATCAAAATACAAGTTCTAAAAAATAAAGTTCTAATCTCCAATGCTTTAACTTCCAACCGGGTGCTGTCAGGCTCGAGGCGATGGAGTTATCAAGTGTCAAGAACGCGCGGGCCGCGTATAAGCAACTTCTTTGCATACTTCCCGCGAACGCTTGAGTGTCAGTGCGCGATACGTCACATATATTATATCGTCTGCCTACACATATTGCTTGCATAGGGCTGGTCGGTTATTATATCGATTAAATATGTTTATATATTTTATCATTATCAAATCTACTCCAGCAGTATATGGAATTACTTTAAACGAATTTAGTTTTATGAAACCGTGTTGATTTATAACACTTTACAGTACAGTAAGAAACAGTGTACAGTACAGGACTACAGTATAGAACGACAACAACCAGTACCTTTAAATAAGGTACATATCATCACCAGTATTTTGAATTAAAGTGTCATACTGTAAAACATTAGCATATTTATTATGTTATGTTACATAATAAAAAAATAGCTGTTTCGACTTATTTATTTTTAACTAATATAATTTATATTAAATAATTTAAATATAAAGAATACAGTGGACGTTCATATAATATTATAATAATTTATTCTTATTTAATGTTCGCCCCATGGTAATAGATGGTGTGAAATAATTTTCCCGGTTTCTGATCAAATATCTTTTTGGTCATATCGGTATAATCTAATCTAATTTCAACGCAACTAAGTCTAAATTTCATTGTACCAAATACAAATTCCTAATATAATTCATATGGATTTCTATTGAATTGTTTTCAAACGTCGAAATTTGTTTATCGATACGACGTCACATCTCTCACACTAAGCGAGATATATCAGCTCACTTCATTTATCCGAGCCCGTATCTTTTGTTTGCTATATTTTTGACAAGTACAAAGCGAATCTGCGCTTGTCATATGTTTGACAGACGACAGGGAGGGGATGAGGAAAGGGGGGGTAGGTAAGTTGTTATTAAGCACTGCACTCGAGACTCTATTTTGGGGTGGTATTCAGATGGGTAATTATTTCCCGTATTATTGAAACGAAGTTCATTAATAGTAATCTACATTATTTTGTTCAGCAAACATGTAAAAACGCAACTTTATTTGTTGGATTTATCAAATTACTGCTGACGATTTTATTATTAGGTTATTATAGTATTTTAAGTTTATTAACTGCCAATTCCAATTCAGAATTATCTTAATTTTTCACTTCGTAAAAGCTTCGTTCGTACTTCTTCTACTACAAACATTGTGTTTTTAAAATCCGTTTCCTTCGCATTAATATTACAAACAATGCTATTTTAAACGTTGTTTGGTAATACATACCTATATAGAAGAAATATTAAATTTTTCAATATTATTTATTGATCTGAAATTCAGAGAAAACTATTTGTCATCTCGTTTCAATGAAGGGATTTATATCATAATTTCTTTTGTCCAGTAAGTAATTTTATCGTTAGAGACTACTAAATTTTGTTATATCAAGCTTATTTTTCTTTAATCGAACTAATCGAACCAAATAAAAAAATACAATTTTCGTCTTAAGTTTTTCTATTTTACTTTTCTATTCGACGAATACTTAAAGAAAATGAATATTGTTACAGTGCTATTGAGTTTTATGCTGTCAATTCGGGACATATAAAATATAATATAAACAATATATACATACAAACGACTGCAAATTAAAAGCCTCTATTGTGTCCGCATGAACTTTTATATGTGGAGAGATGTGAGAGAGTGTGTGTGTGCGTGTGTGTATATATTAATACATATAGTACACACACTACACCATAACCGAACACGTGGTGTCAGTGCCGATTGATAGAGACTAACTAACGGCTGCAAATGTGATCTTAACGTGTGTTCGAACGAAAAAATTTTTGGCCACCCATCCTACGACTGGCTTTTGATCAACCTCCGGATAACTGACCGAAAGTGCTAACTACTGCGCCGTTAAGCTCCTCTGATTCTATTACATACCGATAAGTATCAATTTAAAATCTCTGATAGATAAAAACGGCTCGGCACAAAATGGCGATATGTAACTATATTTCAAATTATAATAGTTGAAACTACGCACAATTAACAGAGTAGTGAAAATGTATTATATTCCCTCGCCCCCCTCTCTTCGATATAGTGGGAGGTGAGCTTTTAGTTGCCGTTACATTGGATGAGCTTATGCAGTGGTTTAGACTTCCTATTGAATATCTATACTTCATATTATAAAGAGGGAAGATTTCATTATTTGTTTGAATTAAATTAATTCCGAAACCACACGACCGATTTGAAAAATACTTTCAACTACGGGAAGCTACATTAAATGCAGGTATCATAGGCTCTAATTTATGGTGTGCGAAGTCGCGGGAATACAGCAAGTTTGTTGTCTTACCCAAATAAATAGAAAAAAATAATAATTAATTCATTCTACAACGACAGAGTCAAAGTCTAGAAAAAGGCACTTAACTATTGAAATATATAACATATTTTGAGTAACTCATTAAATATACAGGAGATCGCTTACTTAAAATTTAGTACAGTAGGTCTATAATTGTAAAGATTAAGCGACTTCAACAGTGGTAAGGTATAAGATTAGTGAGTTTATAATCCATCGTTTATAATCAAATCTCAAATTTAATTAACGTCAATATTTGCAGTAATGTTTCTAATTAAAGTGACATGTTAGTACATACAGTTTTAAATACCAATAGGAAAAAGAAACATTTATTGGCTTCACATAGCAAACGAAGAAGAACAAGTTCATCATAATATATAATTTTGATATATTAATTAATATTGTCACATGTCTTGAATGAAACCATCCAAAGACTGACGCCTCCGGCATAATTTGATTAATTTTCGACTGGAACAAAATAGGGTCGTAATTAAAACTAGTGTAAGTGGTTCGCGCGATAAGAGAACAGTTTTGGATATGTCGCGTCTGGTGGCGTATCGGCTTACTCTATGATACAGCATTCGACTAGAGAATGTGTAAGCTTTAATTATCCATTCAATCAATTCTTGACTTTTTCAGCTACTTCCAAATATGTTGTAGATGATTTATTAATCTTTTCGGGATTATTATTTAAACGATATTTTTTCTCATATTTTTTTTTATTTATTTTTAACGTGAACGTTTTTGCCATCATGTGATTTTTAAAATATTTAGTTTTGTTCTACTAATATTATTTAATAAATGCAAAAATTTGTAAGGATACATGTTTGTTAATCTTTCATTCTAAGTTTCTGGACTAATTTTGATGAAATTTAATATACTTTTTAGGTTATCACAAATGTCACATTTTCGCAGTAAATTTCAAAATTAATTTTCGAAATTGTAAGTAAGGCTTTTAATCAATGATTACTTAAAATTACCGAATATAAATCTCAAGATTGTAACCTCGCAATGTAATTAGTTGTAGTCTGTTGAATGTGTATAAGTTTAAATTTTAAGATCACCATTAGAAAACCTAGAACTGAATATTTTTACCCAGATAGACACAATGCCTCAAACAGCATAAGGTTATTTACACCGTTAGCTGTCGAATCTGCTCATAACATCGAAGTTGCTCATATATTAGTCGAATAACCAGTACCGTTCATCTTGAGGCATTCAACCTTAAGTAGGTATATCAAGTAGTCGACTTTGACGCGAAATTAGAGACTCAACATACACAGTTTAACAAACTGGCAACTTTTAACAGTGTATTGTATGTGCGGTTAATTCTGAAGCTAATAGTTTCAAGTTTGTTACTTGTTATTTGATCTGTCTTAGCAAAGATAAGGGTGTAACGTCTTTGTACATATCGACCCTATTAAATTTTATTGTCATAGAAGAGTTTTATATTTTTGATAGTTTTTATGGTATTTGAATGGAACGCGCATTTTCATTCGTTTACAGTGTAATTAAATTAGTGGTAGTTTTCTACTTTGGATACTTTTTAACCGATTTTAAAAAACAAGGTTCTCAATTTGACTAACTGTTTTTCTCTTTATATGTTTCATCATATTTTAATCAATATGAGTCTGATTATATATTTTAGTTAGCGGTATATTTTCTAGGCGAAGAGCTAACTTAAATTTAAATATTAGTAAGGTCACACCACATTTTACATTAAATATTCTAGAAGAAAATGGTATCTTGTTTTCAAATCATCAAAAATCTCAGTCTCAATAACTACAAAGAAAATATTTCATACATTTTATTTATATTCGATACTAATGTCACATAAATGATATTAGACGATGATTGAAATATTTACGTTATTATACAAGAACGCTGATAACCAAACAATTACGCCTTTTGTAATTTAAGCTCGGTGGCGTAGTGGATAAGCGCCGCGACCCGCAGTCGTTGTCGTTAAGCAACTTTCGCAAGGGTCGGTCACGGGATGGGTGACCAAAAAATTATTATCTCGAGCTACTTCGTGCTTCGGAAGGCACGT
Organism: Diatraea saccharalis; assembly: GCA_918026875.4. Classification (NCBI taxonomy): domain Eukaryota; kingdom Metazoa; phylum Arthropoda; class Insecta; order Lepidoptera; family Crambidae; genus Diatraea; species Diatraea saccharalis. The sequence continues at coordinate 32,376,402 of OU893334.1, forward strand.
TAAGCCGTTGGTCCCGGCTGCATTTGCAGTCTTTAATACCCTCCAATCCGCATTGGGCCAGCGTGGAGGGTCATGGCCCATCCTCCTTAACCATCCATAAGGAAGGCCTGAGCCCCTGCAGTGGGGACGTAAAAGGGCTGGTGATGATGTGATGATGAAACAATTTATAAAAGCGAGTCGTTTTCAAATAAGCCATCTTTGTTTACAGAAATTTCTCCTCATATAAGACAAACACTAAGTTATCGCAAAGTGCGACTCAACGACGTTCTCCATAGAAATAATTCATCGAACGAATTCATAAATCAAAGGCAATACACACTTGCAATTCCAGTCAAACAACCCGAAACATATCTTCATTACATTTTCAATCTTCATACCTTAGAATAAGGCTTAAGCCTACTATTTTCGGAGTGTTAATTTACGTTGGCAGATTCGGAATTCAAATCGCCGTGCGTGATTGGTCAGGGTGCAGGCAACGATATAAATAGTGTGGTTTGCGCTAGCGTTCGGCTAATATGGAATATGGGATTGAGTAATTGTCGAAATATCTATATGGGGGTAGTTTCGACCAACCTTATGCAGGTGGCGGGTTGAATGAAGTCATTAGTTTGGAGTTTAATTAAATGCATTGACATTTATCATGTTTTGATTAAAATTGACTTTAGACAAAGTATATTCAAATCAAAAATAGATATATTCAAATTGAATTAACCTATTTTATCAATTACCAGATATTTTAAATTTTCTAATAGAATATTTTGTCTTCGATAAACCATTATCTAATTCAAAACGGACAAGCAAAATATGTATGAACTTTTCAAATAATACAAGTCGTGCACAACATGTCCTATCTCAAAATATGTGCACTGAAACTTTTAAATTGGTCAGTCACAAACGTCTATTAGGGTTTGATGATGCCTTTAAGCTCTAGTAGATGTCAAATTTATATGAGTAGTGGCGCTTTAAACTAATAATAATTTTAATGGACGTTTGTGCAACGGGCAGATTGTCATTTCCTTTTGTATCCTGTTGTTAACTTTATCAAATTTCTTTTAGAAAAAATAAATCACTGACAAAATTATGACAAAACTAACACGTTTTTTTTTAAAGTAGATATCTACATACTTTCAAAACTAGGATAATACATTGATTTATGTCGAATGAAATCCTTTTCCATACAACACACCGGAGGCTGTGAAATAAGCAGGAGGTTTTGACACGAGCGGATAGTGAGGCGACATGTGTCACCGACCGTCGCCACGACACCGTACGATATCACTGATACTGGCACCCGGACTATCGGACGTATGTACCTACGAATGTAGCTGTGACTCACAAGCCATAAAAGCACTTGGATTTAGATGTTTTATATCTTAGATGTTACTCCAACAACGGTCGCGGATACGAGACCTGTAATTCCAATAGAGAAGTCAATTTATCATTCGTCAGATGGCTAATCGTTTGCTTCACCGTGTTTTAGAAGACTAGCATACACCAAACAGCATAAAACCTCGATAATGGATTATGACATGATTTCCTTAACTGTTCTTCCCATGGGAAAGGCATGTCAGCCAGGACAATGAAGAGTTATCAAACAATGATGAATTTGATAAGGCTAGAATGGCAAAACATACAACAAACTCAGTAGAAGAGATATTAGCAAAAGCTTCCAAAATCTAAAAGTCTCATGTCCTCGATACCTTCTAGTTACCGAAAAATCCAAAAATATTTCCTAATACATGTTGCCAATATGTGATAAATAATTTAAAAACTCGATATCCAAAAACTTCATACAGAATTACTCATTTTCTATCCCAATATGTTATACGTTTAATATTGTTCTAGTATTTGGTATAATAGTTTTCTAAAAAATTTGGGCTCTACAGATGTCGTGGATTTTGTGCATTTATTCCTAAAGCATAATTTATAACATAAAGACAAAAAAATATTTAACATATTCGATTGAAAATTAATAGAATGATCTAAATTATAATATAAATAGGAAAAACTTGTTTATTTTGTTGCATCCGAAACTACTTGACCGATTTTAACTTTCACTGCTATAGTATACGCAGTTGAAGTTGCGGGTAAACACCAAGTAAAGAATAAAATCTAACCTCAAGTTTCAAATGATTTCTATATTTAACAATTAAGAATAATAAGTACACTATAACACAAAAGGAAAGACGCTTTAAAATTAACGAGCTTTCAATTTAAATAGACAATAAAATTGCTCACATCCCTTGGTCGCAGAGTCGCGCCGCAGCAATAGTAATCGACAAACTAACAAAAAGTGTTGCTGCCCTGGATATGTTCCAGAATTCGAATTCAGAAGTTTTATAATAAAACAAAAGTTTGAACGAACTCCTTGGTTATTCAGCAAAGTTTACGGTTATATATTCCGAGTGTGAAACAAAGGTATCCCTGGGACGTTCGTCATCAGATTATCCGACGGCGTATACGTTGGACACTCAACGGATTTATGCCGTTATAAATCACTATTTCAATATTAGACGCAACGATCGTGCCGGTACAACAGGCGCAGTTGGTGCGGCATTAGCTAATTTGCAGCAGATTTAGCGGCTACAATTGTGTTCAGCTAAAGCTGAGCTTGTTACGAATCTGCTTGTTTTTTACGATTTATTAAATTGTAACGAATGAACCATACTTTTCTTCTGTGCGTGCACTTAGATATTATGTTAGACGACGTCACATACACTGCTTAAATCCCAAATAAGCACCTGTATTGTGGAAATCTGAAAAGACTAAAGTAGCACAACACCCAGATCTGAGACAATAAAGAATAGATCCTACACCAGCCTTCATCTTGAAACCGACGTGCAAGCCACTCGACCATGCAGGTAATCTAACGTCCTAATTTTAAAAGTCATTTATTTCTATATTTTTCATGTCACGAATTTGTCACGAAATGCCTTCTTAAAATAGTCTAATAAACTTTCGTAAAATGGTAACAACGTAATTACACTAGTTATTCTAAATTAGATTTTTAATATCGGCAACAGTATCAAAATCCTGCAGTCATTTTTGAATTTAAAGAGTCAAATGTTAAGGTTTAAAATCGAATAGAGAAATTGGATATTTTCTAATTAATAAGTGAAATTGCTGGCTACTGCACTACAGACAAAAGAAAAATATTATACCTTCCAACATAATATTACTTTAACACTTAAGGTTGCTTTAACACGGAAGGCAATAACTAAAGCACTGGTATTCTAAAAACCACTTATGCACCAACTGAGCTTCAACTAGTGTGGTATTTGGTAGTGATGCAACAGACGTCTGCTTTTGATTCCACGACTGCAGAAGTTCCGCATGTTTTCTGACATCCGTTTTCCGTTCTCGTGCCATTCGACGTACAGGTTGTAGTCAGTTTTGAGAACGATCTCTGAAAACGATTCCTCTATATGATCGATTTTATAACGTCAGATAATTTATTAATGATAAGACGGGTAGCAGTTTATAAAATCCTCTAGGCAAATCACTAAACGTCTAATATTACGGTTGACATCATCCAGCATACACGGTAGACAGTACCCAGATCCGCTAATGATCCCTTTGACGGGACGGATCTATTCGGGAATGATAATTAATCATAGGCCTAACATCCGCTCACATAATCAATAAGCCATCACCATCGATCAGGCTGCATTGTCTGTTTTGATATCTCAACGCTCGTATATTAGGGAGCATTTCCTAATAATAATTAGATTAATGTGTTGTGTTACATGTTCGGTATTAATTGGAATTGTAGACGAACCAGGAATTCAATATATCTTTAAAATTAGGTCACTAACCAAATTGGTGCTCAAACAAACGTTTGCTATATTCTGATATTGTCTTAATTTTAATAATCATCATAAGCTCATTAATGTTTCCACATTCGTAGATGAGCAGTGATGCAGATCCGGCGAATTATTACAATGCCATCCACTAACTAAAACAGTCTGTACTTTATATATGTACCATACTGTGTACTATTTTGTATTCAGCTGTAGGAAACCTCAAAAGGCGACAATATTTAGGTTTCAGTTATACCTACATATCTGAGTCGTTTGGGGTTAAAACTATGGGTCAGTGGGGTCCCGGAATTCATCGTATATATTAAGTGTTTAAAAAGAAACATTTTGATAGGTATGGTGGTAGGAAGGCTGGTATGTGTCTCACCCAAATACGTATAACATAATTTTTGTTTACAACTAACAAAATTATATGATGGACTATAATTATTAATATTTTTTATACTAATCGACGGAACCTGTTTCATTATTCTAACTTAAAATTAATTGAGAATAACTCCGCTTCTTTGCCTAAATACATTATTTTGCTTTTCCAAAAAAAGGATTAAGTATCCCAAGTTTCGTCTATCACCAACATTAACTTATAATTTGGTGATAGACTGGTGATAGACGACGATCAGATCGATAAGCATGCCAATATACCTTTTATCTTAAATGTATTATTTATTTTTAATCTCTTGATTTAGTTAACAGAAAGTCAGCCATTTGGTAACACACCTCTTCTGATTATCCACCTTAATTTGCCATAGATATATTCGTAGTACCATATCAAGCCCTTCACACCCACATCAAGCAGGACACGATTGCATTACAAACGACACATAGTACGAAACGTCCAAATAGAATCGTCGGCCCCCCGGCAATTAGTTCCATGCTAGTTCGATATGATATACAACTGTACGGATCAAATAAGACATATAGTTTAAAGAGACACACGGTTGACAGGAATAAATTTAAATTTGATTACTAAAGAAATCAATTTGCTAAAAGTCACGCTTTGTACCAATTATTCTATTAATTTGCACTTTATACTCGTCTTTTAATATTTTGATGTTTACAAAAGTAATAATAGCCTTTCGTTTGTTTTTTAATTATATTTTCTTCTTAAGATAAGTATTAATTGAGTGGTGACAGAAAATTATATAAATGTCAGTGCTATTGTGAGCTGATAAGTTTCTGCTCCCTTTCTTCTTTTAAGCCTTAAGACGTCCTGAGTGGGACGTAGATAAAAATGTTTAGATGCTTGATTTTAGTAATATTTTTTGAATAAAAAACATTTTAATTTCATTTCTCACTCATTTTTTTTGATTGCTCGTATAAAGATAACATTTTATTAACTATCCAATGTCTGTGTGTAAGAACATCTCTTGCCCTATAACATATGCCAAATCCATGGTTCAACCATTTTGCATTCGGCTGCTAGTTCCCTTTTAGATGACGTCAATATGCAACAACCAATCTGAAACGCAAAAGGTGACATCTATAAAATCTTATCATTGTAAATCTCAACCTATTTCCTGCCGCATATGGTATTAATTACCAAACGTGCTCCGGATTTTAATCCCTGCTCAAACTGACGTTCACAGATTCAGTGTCAGGTTGTTCCGCTATGAAATATAGTTTCGCCTTCATTGAATCCGTGATAAATTGATGCGTAGGGAAGGTGGTTATTCAATAACAAGTGTGGCTTGCCTTGTTGATCACGCGTGATTGGCGGGCTTTTGTGACGCGTTTGCGTATCGGAATTTGTAATTGCGATGCTTTGTTCGTGTTATTACTGTAATAGTGTCGGTCTGATTGATTGTTGTTTTCGACCTTTGGATTGCTAATGTCACATGTTCTGTTTTAATTAATTTTAAAACTTGAGAAAATTTCCTGGTGATAACACCATAATTTTAGGAATCCCGCTTACTGTTCAGTACTTTTATTCATTAGAATTTGTGTGTCCAAAGGTTTGGCAAACTGCTTCTGGGATTTTAAGTAATAAGGTTGTTATAGCGAAATAAGTTGGATGTGATTTATATTAAGGTGTTTCTATTATTCCACTTTATGAGGCAACAGAGAACGCTTTATATTTTCGATTCTTATCTCACCCAATACGAATAAGAAAGATTTATAAGCAAATAAAAACCTCCCACGCTCTATTATTAGAAAATAAAATGTTTTATTAAATACTCATAGGAACCAATATGACGTCATAAACAAATTATTCGATGGCACTCGCAGCCAACCCTCAAACGGTGCCATAAAAATATACACCAAAGCAGCCCTACACACGAAAAATTCTCGACCGTAATAAAGAAATGCGATAAACCGAGCAAAAAAACGACGGACATGAATTCATTGGTATGACATTTGGGGTTTCGTCGAATGGTCACGGTTATGGCACAGAAATTTCTCCTCTAGACATATTTTCTCCTTATAGTTTTATGGGATCGACCCCATCTTTTATTGGTCGGCGGGAATCTTGTCAATCCTATTACGCTGGGTCGTTTTTGCCCGCCATCCGCTTTTTAGGGTTATGACTGATATTGAAAGTTCGAATTGTCTAATTCTGCGCCCGGAACGGCCATGTCGCCGCTTGATTAAATTTTTCCTCGTTTCGAGTTGAAATAATTGTTAACTTTATCTATATCAGTTTTCATTAGACGATGAAAATAATGGGATTTGATTAGACGTGAGGGTTATGAATGATATTATTTAGATTATATGTTCTTTTTGACTAAATCTGTTTGTGAATTATATGATTAGAGGTAGTAGCTACATCGATTACAAATAACCTCTGAGTATGCATCATAAGCTACAGTGAGACCTTGTTATGAATTTAGCTCAGAGATAGCATAGTTCATATGTACCAAATAAACACACCTGTGTTAAATGTTGGCGTAGTTGAAAAAAAGAAGTATAACAAATAAAAAATACACAGGCATAGAATAGAAAACAAAACTTACAAATAAGGTTCAGCAGAAGCTTAAGATAGTTTAAAGAAAACACACTTCTAACTTATTCTGATTTTTTCGACACTGTCCTTTTGAATAACTTTCGAATAACTGATAAATAGATATATAATTTCAATAAAAACGAAAGACTAAATAAATTCTAAAGCGGATGTATCATTAAAGGTTGAATATGGATGGATGGATGAAGGATGTAAGCAAAGAGAACGGTGTCAGTGATGCCGTATCTTTACAGCTCAAGTCTGGATGGATGGATGTTGGTCATGTCGTACAATTGCAGTTATTTGTGACGCCTACGGGTCTGTGAGGTGAGCCCTGCGTACTACATCTGTGCGTACAGCTCGCTGCAACCACCGATGTATTTTGTCGCCTTTACCCCTTGCTACATAGATGTATAAATATGACGTGCACGGTAATTTAAGATGCCAAATGTAATGAGACAGTAAATTGTATTGAAATTTTGCACAGCAGACAGAATATTATTGAAATGAATATAATAACCTATCACCTATGCAAGTCACAAATTAAATTCACTAACATTTTTTGTCTTTTGCCTTAATTATAGCCAAAATGGAGTCGCGACTGAGTCTTATCATTATATTGTTTATTATTTTCGATGTTACATGGGATTAGAATACAATACAAGAGCAGTTTGTATGGGGAAAATCAAATTGTCTTTTTTAGTATTATACTCTCAATTATGTTACATTTTCTCATCATTTAAACCTTCCCAGGACTTCCACGAATATTTCAAGACTAAAATTTGTCAAATCGGTTCAGCCGTTCTCGAGTTTTAGCGAGACTACCGAACGGAAATTCATTTTTATTTATATAGATTTGATTTATTAATTAATCAATTAAATACTTTAGGTACGTACTTCGGAATGTGATGTTACATATTCTAGATTTTGATTATGATTAACATGAATTTGAAAATTTGTATATGATAGATATAAATTGCCCTTGAAATTGATGGATTGTATGACAGCAATAAGAACGTGAATTATTAAAGGAATGAAAAAAGTTATAAGTTGTCATAGGTATCTTCTGAAATATATCACCAACTCATCAGAGTTATAGCTAACGCTAATAATTCAGTTTGGCACAATTTTTTATCCAAATTATTCATATCGTCGCAATAAAAATGTCCAAGAATAATGATTACACACCCGCACAGATTCACACATTCAGAGTAAAGCCTCTGTTTATAACGTCAACATAAATTAAGTGTCGGCCAATGTTAGTCTAATGCCAACTCCAAAATTTTAATGTCTATGTCTAGCCGAAATTTAGATGTCACGAGTGCAACGCTTTCTGGCCAATGTCGGTCCGTTGTTGTTTGTAACCAGCTGCGGTGGCTAGATTGAAGATAGCGCGCGCGCCGTCCGGCCGCCGCGTAAATCTTACACGAATTTGAATTTAGAACGCTTAGTGCACGCATTAGGTATCGGTGAGTGGATGAGAACTGTGCGATTTACATTAAGTGTTGTACTGGGTATGTTGTAGCGTTATTAATGGTTTGCTTGATTGGGACAATCTGAGCATCTTGTAGTAGTTTTGATTAGTATTCAGAGGGACTTAAGGGGTTAATCAAAAGTAAAACGACGGCATTAGACACAACAACTTTATAGCGATTAGATGTGAACATGGAATTATGCCATATGTCAGTATTATAATCTGCTATTGATGCCGAATACTTTTTTACAAGATCCTATAAAATCATCGTGTAACAGTTAAACACAGAAAACTACAATGTTCATTAATTAGTACTTTTTTCCGTGAATTATTCTGTCTATTGGTGAAATATACAAGAAAATACTTCTCGAGATATGACTTGAACCCATAATGTTTTGCTGACCGAACGATTGTTGAATTAGCATAGAGCTCTATTGATTTACTCAGAGAGAATGCCTAAAAGCATAAAATTATAAATAGGTAAATATCAATATAGTATTATTAATGAAAATTAAACAAACGCAACACTAAAGGAGCAGTTTTTAAGACTACTATAACTAACGCAATGTTCCCATGACGACTCAATCATGACAGCTCTCACTAGTAGACATCAAACACTCCAATAACAAGACAAAAGCACTGAATACAAAGAGGGCATTATAAGAAGGGTGCACTCAATACGGGAGTCGAACCCGCGACATCCATTAGGCATTATTGAAAATTTTAATATCAAAAATTGCCGCGACAATGCGTCCGTTTACACGTGCCGACTCTGGGACATGCTTCATTCCGGGACATGGTTTCATTTGTTTCAATTGTGAAAAATGGCGCTGATGTTAATATTTCATAACATTTTCTTAAAATACCATTCTCAACAGATGACACTGTGTTATAACTGGAGTTTCTATGATTTATACTGTATAGTTTTATAGTTTATCTTGGTTTACCATTTTTTTCATAAAGGAATTGCTATATATAAAATATGACCAAAGTAAAACGTGACCAAAGTAAATCAATAATTCATTAATACGATATTGTGTAAGTAACGCATACAAATATGATTATTAATGATATAGGATGTCTATCGTTACCTTAATCATGTCGGTACCACAAATTACTAATTGTTCTTTGTTTTCTTCGCTTAAACTATTAACATAAATTGTATGTTTTAAAAGAACAGTATTTTTATTATTTTGTACATTAAAATTTAAATCTCTTGATCTTTCAAAGTCGTGCGGTATAAAAACCATTGACTAGAGCGCTTTACGAGATATCGCGTTATTTTTTTATCCCGCGAATGCTTTTGTTTTTTTTTTCTACTTATTCTCCGTTTCCGTTTTTCAATTTCTTTTATTCACCGTCTGAGGAGGGCCATTTTTGGATAACATCCATTTCTCTGCTAATTCATCAACTTACAATAATATCGACATTATTGTTTCTTGGTTAATGATGATTACAAAAGAACCTCACCAATAATATTGTTGGTTATAATATTTCAAGGACATATCACGAACAGCACAGAAATGGCAAATTTTCTTTTGCTTGCGCTATATTATTGATGCTTTGATTGCAGACACTCTTTCAAAATGTATAATTTTTTTGCACGCAAGATTGTACAAACGGCGGACTTAATGCGTTTAGGCATTCTCTCCTAGTCATTTAGAAGAGTCGAACATTTAAACGTATCAGTTAAAAATGTACGAAGCGCTGTCATAAAATCGCAATCTGTCGCGCTGTATCCTAAGTTCAGATCATCGAATATGGGCTATGACTCACGTGTGTCCAGACATCGGGATAATAAATACAACAGTTTGTTTTGTTATGAACAGTGGCATAGCACTATGCTGTCCTTTGGCCATCGCTATTATAATATAGCTATCGCTATAAAATAAATATCTTGGTTCAAACTTTTTGGAGCGTGATTTAGCTGTAGTCGAGTTTTAGATTTAGAACTTATTTTTTATTTATTTATTTAATTTTCGGGTATATTAAGGGAAATATCTGAAATATGCCTTTTCGTTGAATATCCTACAAGGAATGACTGAATATTACTTATATTGTTTTCAGTTTCTTACTTTATGTTCTCTAGAGGGCGCTGTTGCCAATTTAATGTAACGTCACACAGCCTATAGTACGCGAACAACTGAGTAGCTTCTAATGATATCTCATTTGTCCAGTTACGATGAGTAGTTTCGAAGTCATAAGGGAACAGATGAACATTCTTACATACCGGCCAAAATCATATACCCTCCTCTTCGCTTCGCCCTAGTTGGGTAATAAGAACGCTAATTACGGCCCATAATTAAATTACCCTATCTATAATTTGAATTGACCTTTCTTTAGGCCTTGGATCATTCATTAACCAAACGATAGTTTAACTTAAATCGTTACAAAAATGTAAAATTTACAATAGAAGTTGTATAGAACGTTTTGATAATGGGACATCTCAATTTTATAATATTTATTATTAAAATGAAAAGTAACTAATGATTGAACTTTATTGAATGAAATAAAATTAAAATAGGATCTTTTTTTTCTTGAAATAAATAAATAAATACAAGCAGTCCTCGGTGAGTCGCTTTCCGGTTCAGTTCAAAATCTCCCGCCGTAGATTTGGGAACTGATGACATAATTTTCAACATTCATAAGTACGCATAAAAGCTTAGATTTAATTAATTACATTTAATTTGAATCTTGATATAGAATTATGTGCATAAATGCTTCATTTTTCACCACCATTATTTGTTTTATCACAGTCTATTTGATATTAGACATTTATGGCACGATCATATAAAGCGCAATATCTATTTCCCTGTATCTTTTAAACTTTACAATAATGGTTTTCCTCTTTTTATTGAAATTGATAGCCATATCAAAAGCACTTCAAGCGGGGGTTCCGACAATCCGTCGGTTTACACATAAAAAAAATTAACACATCTGTCTCCTTACACGTATTAACCAATTCTTATCAGTGATACAAAAAAAATTGATGCCACGGATTTCGTAAAATCAAACCGATGCACCCAACTGTGAGGCGTATCGAACCTTCCTAAGGTCTTAGTAGGGTAACATTGGCAAATGATGAAACCATCAAATTTGAACTGTATAAACTAGAAAAAAATCTTATATAATTCGATAATTTTAGAGCAGCCGCTCTGATCACGTCACGATGTGGGCTCGAGTCCCATCTTGGGAATTTGACTAGATAATTTTGAGGTGTCTTAATTTACAACTATTAAGAATGCAAATTCACAATTATCAAATAATAACCATTTTAACTTGTGATTAGTGTGATATTTTATAAACTCATGCTACAAAAAGGAAATAAACACTGCAAACTATATTAATAGATAATCGGAAAGACACATTTGAGGTTAAAATTCTCAAAAAAAAATTTTTTTTATCACAATTCCAAACATCAAAAAAGTATAAAAAGTATAAAAAGCTAATCAATAAAAAAGTCTTCATTCAGCAACAGCAAGTGTTTAATTAATTAATAAATAATTTAAATTACATACGTATAAGATTTTCATGGCGTTGGTGGAAGGTAAGTATTTCGATTTTAAGATGACGTCATTCTTGTGATTCTGAATTTTATTACTAATCTAATAAACTTGGAAACTTTCCCGTACAATTTCGAGATAAGAAATGGGTAATTTTTTGAGACGAATAGTTGACGTGAGGTGTTCGATGTATAGTTAAAGATATCTTTACTTTCTAATGCAGCTAAATTATCCAAACTAATTGGGGAGCCGAAAAGCAAACACATTACTATTTATATTAAAACCTTAGGATAATTTTATCGTTGTACAGAACCTTAAATAAACGAAATCGATTCACAATATTCAAAAATTTTTAATAAAAAAACGCAGCCTTTCGCGACCTGTGTTTAACCGCTGTCAGGGGCTGTCAATCATGTACCGGCCCCGCCTGCGGCCCGCGTTTGACGATCCATGATTTTATTTATTGTTTCACTTGTTTTTTTATTTGTTATTTTTTAATAGACACAAGGATTAACAGAGATTAACGGCAGTGTTTTAAGGTACGCGGCGTTGCTTTTTTTAAAGCTTTTAAATACTTGGCTTTGATACGATGTTTTTTCAGGAACGTCGATTATAAATTGTATTAATAGATGAATTAGACTAAATCTTCTCATTATCATCAGTGAATTAATGTCCTTACTACTGAGAGCACGCTGTGGTTTGTTCGATGTCAATAACTGTAGATACAACTGATATCACGGGACTCTAGATAGAAGTTATTTGGTCACCCAGCTCATAACCGGCCCTTGCGAAAGTTGCTTAACCTGCGCATCGCAGACCGAATGCACTAACCAATTCGCCGGCGAGCTCCTTTTCTAAAACATCATGTTTGAAATTGACATTGTAAAACATAAATATTTTTTTTATATACAATTATATTAACAACATAAATTTATTTATTGTGCCGCCAGGTAACTTGCAACTTGGTTGAGTTATTATTTTATTTTTGATAAATATTTTTGATTCACTAAATTATTTAACATTTCTTTGTCTTTTAAAATGTGACTGTGACAGTTTAACCATTTCAGTATGTGACTATGAAATGAAATAATTTTTAATGTTTGGTTCCTTCTTAGGTTTGAATAGATTTGACATTTTAATGTTTGAACTAAAAACTTTACAAATAACAACATAAATGAGTATGACGAAATTTTAATATTATAAATAATACCGAATACATATGATCAAATTACCAAAAAAATATCACTTGTGCAATTGTTTACTTATGGTACTCAGCAGGTCTCGTATATACTGTCTGGGTATGGAAGATAACACATATTTCTTTCAAATTTATCACCAATAAGCATTCTTCTTCCATACATGCATGCATACGTCTAAACAAAATATCTACATAAAATGGGAATCGAATAAGTAGATTTTAAGTTTCTTTAAAAAATGAAACCTCTTTATTGTAAAATTCGAACTGTCACAGACACAAAAAAATATTCACGAAAAAATAACATATAACAATCAAAAACATCAATTTATTTCTCCCAAATGATTGACACTTTATACCGCTGTCTCGAGACGAGTCCTTGATGGACAGACAGACTTATATTTATACATGTAATTGCCGATTATTAAATCATCAATCAAAATTAAAATATTTCAGCCCTATAACGATTAAAAGTAATTGTAGGTTTCATGTTTATTGATTAATCTTCTAGTGAATCCATCTGTGGAGCACAATCATCTTTTGAATCTAGTCATGCAATCTAAAAATAACTTATAACTTTTATGAACTTACACAGTAGATGTTTTCAGTAGGTGGCAGAGCCAAACGCTTAATATAATAAACGGACTTATCTATTTTTTTTTTTGGTCAATATTCTATCAAAATAATAATGGTCCCGGCTGTATTTGCAATTGTTAATACTCTCCAATTCACATTGAGCCCGCGGAGGGTCATGGCCTATCCACCTTAATCTAAAGTAAGGAAGGCCTAAGCAAAAGGACCGATATTGATTATAATTCGATTGTTTATTTGTATTTAATGGGCTCTGAAACTACTGGATTCTAGCTACTACGGCAAGCTTCACAAGCAAAGTCGCCGAAAAACAGCTAGTCACAGATAAATTAAGTTTAGTTGCTCACGTAAGTAACTACGAAAACATAGATTAGTCTGTGGAAGAACTAAAAGTTTAAAATATTTTTTTTACATCTTTTTATAGAAAAGAGAACATGAATTTAGAAAAAAACCGAATGATATCGCAATATCGATAAGATTCTTCCCACCAACGACAACAAGAGATACGTTCATAGTTCATAAACTATCAATAGGTACCACAAATCTTTTGCCAACATCGCATTTTACACATCGGTGCATGTTTTAAAAGACTTGGTAAAAAAATGCTTTATTCGTAAACCTACTGAGTATTTGCGTGGGATTGTCACCATGAATCGAACTTTAGAATCGACATTCAAAAATTCGAATTTTGCTTCTACTTATAGTCAAGTAAATACCGTCTAAGCATTAGCGAGATTTGACTAAAAAAGATTATAAACTCACCTTGAGTATTTATTTGGTTTTAGCGTATAATTAAAAGAATTATCCTGTTATATTTCATAAATTGTTCCATTTACATCACAGTGCTGGGTGTCATCATTCTGAGATTCCAGATTCGATTCCCGGTCATGTTAATGTAGAAAATGTACGGGCGTGTGAGTCATTTGGCAACGATTATTGTTTAAAGATTTATATAAGTAATGAGTACAGATTTCATATTGGCTCTTAGTTATTTAAAGCTGAAGATGCTTCTTCCATGTGTTTTATTTGTTCGTCGTGTTACGATACATATTAAGTGTGGCTTAAGTCAAAAGATGCGTTGGCGACAATTGTGATGTACCATCTTCTTTGCGTTTAGAAAATAAACTAAAAAAAATAATTTTAATTTGAGTTTAGGTACTATAACGTTGTTCTGTGTATCTATTTTTAAGTTTATCCTTATTATAGAATTGCCCAAAAAAAGGGTTTTTACGTATTATGTATACATACCTATATGAGTATATTTATCCAACATTACTTTTGAAAGATTTAACAGATATAAATGTACAGAGTATCATTAGAAACCTTTCACCATCCCGAATGACACAGGCTATGTCACTAGGAATGATGAAACATTTCTAATGATACCTGATATTTTTTATAATTCAAAATGGCGGATGTAATACGCTATTGAAAAACTAAATCTATAATTGTAGCAAAATTAATGATGGGTATCAAATTAAAAGTCGTGACCTTTCAATAATATAAACTTGTATACATAATTAACTGCTCTCTAAAAAAAATAAAAAAATAACTGTAAAGGATTAAAATAAATAAATATTATAACGCAACTAAAGGTCTACAGCCAAAACAAAACATTTATTGATATCACAGCATACCTACTTTAAAAATATTAGGCTAATAAGAAAATCATCGACAGACTGCACTCAGTGAGGTAGGGCATCGTAGCCAATTAATTAAGCCTATTCAAAAGTACTGTTCCATATTAAAGCTGCAAAAATCGATAATCTTCATACTAATTTAAAAATATTTTTTTACTCTTTAGACCACCATCGAAAGGGGATGTCTGGATACCCGTCAAACGTCATCGGCGTGGAAGACGGCTCTTCGGTTCAGATATACGTCTTATAAATATTGTAGACGATTGTACAAGCGCGCCTTATTGGCAACACGAATTAGGGAACTTTCAACTCTATATATAATAACGTAGTGTCCGTTTCAGCTTATCGTTTTAAATATGGAGTGCAGTCTTCAGAAGATTGGCATTAACCAATTATAAGTTCTGTTCTGATATTACTCCTTAAGACTTTTGATTTTTCGATCGTTTTGTTGTTGTATCGGTTTGACGGGCGTTGGTTACTCATAATTAAAATGGCGATACGGTTTCTTATTTTGCTTGTCATTTTATTTTTAATTCCAACTGTCGATCAAACTTTGGATTAAACTTTGTTGGGAATGTATAGGAAATTTTTCGGAACACACGATGAGAGTTTGGGTTTTAGATTGTTTTGGAACAATTAACTTTCGGTCATGATGATGAAATGGATTGTGTGTTTCGTATGGTGACGTCAAAAGCTATTGAAAGTGAAAAATAAAAATTATCTTAAAAGCGGTTAAATATCAATGTTTCTTAAAAAAATTAACCGCTTTTGAGATAGTTATTTTTTACTTTTTTAATTTGAAGTCGGTTCCATTTTTTAAAGTTTTTATTTCAGGCTAGTGATATTTTGAATTTTGGGTTTTTGTCACTCATACTTAATGCAAATTTAAAACTTATATGGTTTTCTAATTGATGCCATTGCCAGATCTTGGCCCCAGCCAGATTAAAATGGGACCACACGGCAAGCACTAGCTTTCAAATAAAGAATCGTCAAAATCTGTCAACCCAATAAAAAGTTATGGTAACAAACAGAAAAAAATACAGTCGAATTGAGAACCTCCCTTTCCTCCAATTCAGTAAAAAAGAAAAGAATTTAAATGTCAAATATATTAAAGATTTCATTAGTACTTTTAATTATATTAGTAAAATATTTTTTATTCGACTCTGTAATTGTATTAAATAAGTTATTACGAGAAAAACTTTTTAGGTTATACCTAGTTATATTCTGTCGATTGTAATTAGGATCACTCGATCGTGTGATACGGTATTAAAGAAAAATATTTTAATTGCAAATAAAAATAGAATATTCCCTCATATGATGAACGTTTAGTTTAGTTTAGTTGAAAACTAAAATAAGTGCTTTAATCGAATCTCTACTTAAACAGAACACCCACATCACCATCCTCATACAAAAGCGAACAAGATTTGCATCGATACCATACCGCCATTGAAAACGCATACATTAAATTAACAAAGGCCAATAAAATTACCTTCGCTAATTCCTTTATTTTTCCTTTCAAATGACAATAATAATGTTACCATAAAAGATCGGACTATTAAGAATCAATACGAAGCGGATGATTCGAAAATCTGTTGGCGATGCCACGAATAATTTGGTTGGGAATATGGTCAGTCACTTAGGGACCGATAGTTCCAAAGGAGATATGGGCAAAAGGTTTGTGCCCGCGTATTGTATTGAATCGTCCATTCGTACAATCGCAAAGATAATGTTAAAGGACATTTAAGAGCTATGGATATTGCCATAATCTCATTGAATACAAAAATAATCGATTATGACTTACAATGATATAAGATTCACAGAAACAAATTTACGTGTTGTGGAAAAAATAGCAGAGAGTCAAAGGAGAAGGTTCGGACATGCATTGAGGCCAGATGAAGAATATACTATAATAAGTATAATGGAATATATAGTAATAAGAATATACTAAGACCGAAAACCACGTGGTGGACAATCGCAACCAAAGATATGGAACTAGCACAGCTGAACACTAAATTTGGAGTGGACCTCAAATAACAGGCTCGGAAGAAGAATAAGAATTCTAAAACACTCTGCTGATGATAGAGTGCATGATTTCTTTATGTCACTCATTATGCCAAACAATAATAACTTACCAAACCGTATTTAACATGAAGGGCACTTATACAAAGCACATTAACCGTTGATTCAAATATTATAAATTATACCGACAATTATGGTTTTTCAATGAATTGGTCCTAGGTTCACCAAAATTTCTGTCTATGTCTTGTCGTTTTTTTTTATAATGACTTCTTTTGAAAAACCTTTGCCTGTAAATAAAGCATGACTTTTAATTATTTTTACTGTTTAATAGCTGACAGAAAAGAGGCACATATTTTCCAGGTTATTATTTCTACGCTTCTTTATATATCGTGTCTTATATATCATTATCCAGTGTACGAAAATTAAATCAAAATTATTAATGCAGTCTAGGCTGTTACAAGTATATGTGGAAATCGATGATAGTAGATGCTTAATGGAACGTAAATAAATTATTGTCAACTAAAAAAAGTCATAAACGTGAACAAAAAACTTTTTACTCTTCCAATATGTTTAGAAAATTATTGTTTTTATTAAGGGTCTAAATCATTTTGAGCCTGAATGTACTCAAGGGTAGGCAAATGAGTTGTGCTACTGCCGATACCCGCGGCAGGACTTATTTTCATATTTGTCCACTTTATATTGTTTATAGCTACAGTGGTAGGGCTGCCTCCAGATTGCCATTATAATTTATTATATTCTTACATTAGTAATTTAATCTTATTAAATTATTTGCTTCTGAATAAACTTTTCAAAAGTTGGTTAATGGAGAAAACCAGCACAAGCCACTATGGCCAATCCATGTGATGGTAGTAAATATCTGAAGTAAATTGTTTTATATAGTGTGTGGTTATAAGCATAACTAATTATCTGCTTGCAAACTATACCCGGGCTAATTACTTAAATTATTTTTAAAAATCCCTTCTTTGCTAACTCCTGCGGCTTAATAATTATAAGTGTTCCAAATTTTAGTACAATTCCCAAAGAATTTTCATTATATTTTTAGTGTTTATCAATACTTTATTAAAAATATTGTATTTGATTAATTTTGCATTTGCAATGCTATATATTTTCTCAGAATATTCTCAATAGCTCTTAAATGACAAGAGAGGGTAACGAGATAAAAATCTGAATGATTCAAAACAGTTAACATGAACCTACTGCCTTATTCGAAAAAAATACGATTTTAAGCTTGACTTTAACTAAAAGGTAGAATTATAAAGAGGAATTTAAAATAATAATTTAAAATATTTTAACTATGAAGAGACAACCCTAGTATTGTATTTGACGTCCCCATGTTTATTGTTCATATTTTTACCGGCGAATTGGCCCGTAAGCATGATATTCAAATTAAGTCTATTGTGGGGCCCAATGTAAATATTCTTCGGTTGTAGTATGTGATACGAATGTAAGGAGCGGAACATACTTTGCTTAAGATACTGCCTCACTTGTATTAAGAAAGTATAGTTTTGTTTGAGAAATAAATCAGTCTAGGTTATAAGTATTTAAGGAAGTCGAAAACCATGTTATAACTTTGTGTCTACGGAGAACTTGTACTGAGAAGACCGGGCAAGGATCACAGAAAGCGCTGGATGACTAACTAGGACAAAGAACAAAAGGTACCTGAGCTGAAAAACTTAATCTTAATCTACTGAAAATATAACGATTTTAATGTGGACGTACATGATTTTTCTTTATTTTTTTCCCTTACTTGTAGAGTCCCTAAGCTTGTACGTCGTCAGCGGCATTTCCCAACAACAAGATTCAGCACTACATTAACCTATGGAAGTAACTGAAGTATACTAATCTGGCAGTATCTATGTCAGTTAACCTACGTATCTTCATTACGGCATATGCTGCAGAGCTAAGTCTATTCGGCAATTTTTAATATGTGGGCCCCACTGAAGTTTAGAATCTAATGTTATCCTTCAAAATATTCAAATGCCAATATTCAAAATTATCTCTATTTGTTTAATTAATTTATATTGTCTAATATATAAATTTTAGACATTTTATGGTAGCCTTCTTTTAATTTTAGACAAGAGTAAAGTATCATCGTCGAACACTTTTATTTCGTGATTATTCTTTACGATATAAAGTCCTGCAGAATACCCATCTTAACTTTCGATACAGAGGATCTTTTGCCATTAATATCAACCCTCTGTACTCTTTCAGTCTCTCTAAATACATAATTATGAAGTTTCCTAATCAATGTTTCATTAAAAACACAATCAAATGCCTTCGATAGGACAGAAAACACCTAACGCGTCATGTGAATCCTCCCAGGCATCAAAAATTTCTTGTATTAAATCGACACCGGTTGCTGAGAGTTTATTCTTCTAAAAGTATGGTTTGCGTTTGATCCAGCAAGGTTATTTCAAAAATCTTACTTAACGTTGCACGGATATAGATCTAAAATTAGTAGACTTAGATGGGACGATATTGAATTTCATGAGCTCATGAGCTCAAGTGGTGTAGTATAATATACATCTAAAAAAATTATACTACCATAAATAAATATATTCCAATTACGTATAAGTTAAATAAACCAATTTAAGTCATTTTAAGATCTTTGGCCATTTTACATTTTTAAATTTAAAAGAATTTACCTTCATACATATACATTGTAGCTGGGAACGGTTTAAACTTTGCCATAATTCAACATTTTTAAGACCCTGTACGGTATATGGTTTTGTGTTTCACCTATATGTATACTAGAGAGTGCCTAATGGCCCTTATGGGGATCAGTGGCCAAACTGAGTAATCTGCTCTGTTTAAAGTTATTTCTTAATTCCATATTCTCTCCTGCAATCATTTTCACGACACCAATTAGAAGTTCCAACCTTAGCAATAAAAATTACATCCTAATAATCGTCCCGTGCTCCAAATAGCGTATCAAAAGCCGCGTCTGTTTCCACGGTCGGGCGGCGTGGAACGTTATTTTTATCGTTCACATCTGAAACTTCGCGATTAATGATCCGGCTCGTCTAGTCATACGGTTCCACTGAACGCAGTAAAAACGCGGAGCAGCGCGGATGTTAGAATGGTATGAATTCGGCATTAAAGCGTGAAATTCAACTTCATTTAGCTTTCCAAAGATCTACTTAGATGACAGTGATTCTATTCTTTCCAACAACAAAATTTTTTAAACGAAATAGTTTGGTGTTTGCTAAAATTGATATTGATAGATAAATTTGATATTATTTCAACTAACTGTTGGCTAATAATGCAAGAAGTTTCAATTTCTTTTCCAAAAATGAAAACTTATAAATCAAAAATAGTACATACTTTCTCTGAGGATATTTATTCAAGAAACTAAAATTGTAGTCGGACGACTATTGTTAAACACCTAAAGACCTTATGCTGCAGCGGAACGGGTCTTGAACCACCTCATGAGCCCAATATGGATTTGGTGGCGACTTCATTATATGCAGCTGGAACCGATTGCGTGAGAAAACAAATTTTCGGTCACCCATCGCCGGTCATAACCGGTCCTTGGAAAAGTTGCTTCCCATTCACGAGTGGTTTCATCTTAGGGTTTTCGATTTAGACATCACCGTGTAATCATACAACAAGTAAAAACTAATCAGTTTCACACTAGAATAGTTTTGTGCCATGCGTATATTTTTAACGAAACTACTGTCATGCAACTAAATTCAACACTATTTACATAGCGAAACAAGTGTCGCGACACCAACTGCGCGTAATAAACATCGATGTTGCCGGAGCCAGTGTATCAAAGATACCGTTGATTGCACGCCATTACGAATTTAGTTTC
The DNA here is from genome assembly GCA_918026875.4 of Diatraea saccharalis. Classification (NCBI taxonomy): domain Eukaryota; kingdom Metazoa; phylum Arthropoda; class Insecta; order Lepidoptera; family Crambidae; genus Diatraea; species Diatraea saccharalis. The sequence goes on from OU893334.1 coordinate 32,397,415, forward strand.
ACATGTGCTGAAATTGTTTTCCTGGAACATTTTTTATCACAGATATATATCATGATATATCGTATATCGATCGATTTTTATCAGCGAACCTTTACAATTATATCAAATGGTAAGCCGAATTAACAATAAACTCATGGTATAAGTTTATTGTTAATTCATATAATGTTTATTGTTAGTTTGAGTATTGAATATTGAGTTTCAGACAATTAACAAACCCAATGTGTCGCTGGCGACATTGGCCCGAAGTCTGCCCGAAGCAATCGTACTCGTACTTACTATAGGTTTGGTTTTCCCCGTAATGTTATGGCAAAGAGCAAATGGTCAGCTAATTTTTTTCTTAAAACTTAATGCTTATGTTCACATCAAACTTAATCTTTATTTTACACTTTTGATTTAAAGGATCAGTTATTAGCTAAAATGACTTTTTGCGAACCTTGATTAATGTATTTGAAATAAAAAAAACATTCTTATAATTACATTTCAATTTAATACAATTTCTTGCTGTTACTAATGTGAATTTCAACGATGCCATGATCTTCAATATTTTATCATTATAAAGTACCACATCCTCCCGAATCCCGTAATGTTCTGAGCCGCCAACCTTTGATTGTACCCATCTTGATACGGCTGTTATATCGAGCGGAGAATAACATACCCTGGGTAACAGCCACAACTTTGTAGCGTCCATTATCAGTTCTGTTATCCTGTTTTTAACCGCACCAGTATTTTAATTGCAACCTTGTATTTGTTATAGATATTTGATAACTATTATCATTTTAATGAGACTACCTACTGCTAGTATCAGATTAAAATGCGGTTTTTGAGGATTTCATCATCATCATCAGCCTTTTTACGCCTTCCTTAAGGATGATTAAGGGGGATGGGCTATGTGACCCTCCACGCTGGCCCAATGCGGATTGGAGGGTATTAACGACTGCAAATGCAGCCGGGACCAACGGCTTAACGTGCCTTCAGAAGCACGAAGTAGCTCTAGATAGTAATTTTTTGGGTACCCATCCCGTGACCGACCCTTGCGAAAGTTGCTTATCAACAACGATCTATTTAGTTAGTTATAAAGAGGTTCTATTAACCAACACTATTTAAACGGTAATCTAACCAATAAAAACTAAGTATGCTAATATCACAAAACGTTAAAAATAAATAAAATCGACTTCAACCTTTAAAAAATGATAAATATTACTATTTTAAAAGTGAATTATTTAAAAAAATGCTATTGAAGTCGGGTGGAAATTTTCTGTAGACTATTGATTAAAAATTAGGCGGCCGACTTCGATAGCATTTGTTGAATAAGTCGCTTTAGTGATAAGTATTATTTATTACTTTATTAAAGTTTGAAGTCGGGTCTATTTAGAAAAAAAAAAATCATATTTTTAGTGATATTGATATTTTTATATAAAAGGCAACACTAAAAAGTCTTAGAAAAGGAGATTTTGTTTATTTTCTTGACATATTTTTTTCCAATAATTCTATACTGATATAATAAAGAAATATTTAATTGCTGGTTTGTTTTAATTGAAGGTTTTTAATAGTGTACCTACTGTTCAAAGGTTGTGAGCAAATTAGTATGAAATTAACTTATAGTATTTTTTAGTCAGTGATCTTATTTTGCGTCTTATTGCAATATAAGATATAAAAAAAATCTTTTGAAGTTAGGTTTTAATCGATTGAACCTCAAACCGTGACAGCGCTGTGTTGGCTGTCGAGCTGTCACACTAGATTTTTTACAGACTAGTGGACATTAACATCAGAGCTAATGTAGTATTAAAATTTTTAAACAAGTCTCTGATTCTACACTCTACTCTGCAATTCAAGAAGATTTAGCCTGAAGCGTCCCATACCGACCGTATGGACACTTCACCATCGAAAGCGAAAAAGCATCTGTTATTAAAACCTCATTAGTCGTGACAACACATTAAAAATGTAGAAATGCCAAACAAAAACATGCCGTATTACATCTTACCACGATTCAGGTTAAGCGCACACATAAAGCTGTTGCACCGCCAACATAATTGATACGAAAATCAGCTCAACTCGCTACACAAATTGTATCTTATTAATATCGACTTAAGATTTAGGTTAGCTCTAATTTGTTTTGTTTTACACGATGTTTTTATGAAGAAATAACTAATCATTCGAAAAACGCGTTTATTTATATTAATGAATTAAATACTAGTTCTATAACATCGACAGCGGATAGTTCCTTCGTGTGTCATTAAAATAATAAAAGCAGTAATTATATTCGACTGTTATTAATTTTATAATAATATCGACCGAATAAGAGTTGTAGTTAAAAGTATCGTTTGAGTTACAAACAATCGGTACCGTTCATTCTCTTTGGGCTCTTAGGCGTCACTTACATCTGGCCTGAGCTGCGTAACGCCGAAGCGTTACATAACCGCAGTTGTGTAAGTATTAGTTTTTAACCGACTTCGAAATCGTAATGAAGGTTTTATGTTTCACAGGTATGAATTTTATGACAAATTTTCATAGACTTTACCACGTAATCTAGAGAATTTACAAAATTTATTCAGAAGTTAAAAGTGGTTCAATAAAAAAATTATCAAAATTGTATTCATCATGATCAGAAGCTTACACCACAATCGAATAAGGAAAATGGACCAAGATTCAACACGATTTAAAAATTGCAGAAGCCGGAACAAACGGCTCCACGTGCGTTCCGAGGCGAGGAGGAGAGCGAAATAGTAAATTTTTGGCCATTGATTCCATGATTGGCTATTGAGAAACCTTCAGAACTTCCGCATCGCAGACCGATCGCGCTAACTACTGCACTATCGAGCACTTCGCGAAATCATATTAGCAGCTTACATAACAAAATATCTGGAAGCGTTCTGCTAAATAACAAAAAAAAATTAGACGATATATTAATTCTTACGAAAAAAAAGCAAAGCATATGTCATTGTGTTACTGTCTTTTGTTTTTTTTTTATGATAAAACAAATAATACATGTTCTTCGTTTCATAAAACTTTAGACTCAAATTTTTTTGTTATTTTCACAAAGATGATTTCAGATCAGTTTCTTGATCTGGATGATGTAGTTTAGTTAATTATATTGCAATTTGTTTGGTCTTAGTTTTGTATACAATAATTTAACAGCAATGATTTGTCATGATCTACTTGAGAATATCAGAAGCTACTTTATAATTAATCGAATTTTATAAATAAGCAGACATTTTAGACTTAGTTTTGAATTTATTCAATTACAATATCTATCAAACAAACTAAAGATATTGCATTCAGTCGATATTTTCAACGAAACATCAATTAAAGTGTAGATAGAACTCATAACAGGTTTGATGACACAAGATAGAATATCTAAACCTAAAGAGTTATGCAGATACGTCATTTTTCGCGAGTATCGCAAAAAAAGACACACAGTGACAACACAAAGCAACCTTTTCTTACCACAAAAAAGTTTCTGGTGGGCCAAGCGGGCATTTTTCCCTTTTCCCTCACAAACGGACCGCAGCGTTTAAAATACAAAAAAAAAAGTTGCGCCCGGTGCCGACAAAGGAGTTTCGTACTTTTTTTTCTGTTATTCTATATTTGAAATATTAAGGGACATCGTTAGCGGTTAACATTTGTTGAATATCTGAAATATTTTCGTGGAAAGCGGCAGGCGGACGCTTCGTTATATTTTCGCGGAGTTATCTCATTTTTAAAAGAGGGGGGGTGTTTAAAAAAAATAAAGTTTCTTTTATTGTTTTTCGACGTTTGAGCCCGCAAAGGGTTAAGAACTTTCTGAGAGGGTTGTACTGGGTTTTTTTTCGTGATCTTCTTTTATGTTGTTATAAGTTTGAAAAGATCGGTTACTCAAACATAAATTGAGACATAAATGAATGAAACAATCTATGATTATAATTTTAATGCTCAAGCTTTTACACATTAAGTATAAATTAACAAATATCAAAATTAGAGTCATCACCATCGGCTTTGTTACGTAGCACAGGCCTTCCTTATGGGTGGTTAAGGAGGATAGGCCATGACCTTCCACTGACCTTATGCCGATTAGAGTATATTAACCGAGGATACTAAAATGCAGCCGGAACCAACAGCATAAAGTGCCTTCCAAAGCACGAGGTAGCTCGAGTTACTAATTATTCGGCCACCCATCCCGTGACCTACCCTTCCGAAAGTTACTTAAAAGCAACGATACGCCACCGAGCTGCCCTTATCTAGTAATATTGCATATGAAATTAAAAGTATGCTATTAATCTGCAAATCTGTGACCTAAAACCTCATATTGAAGTGATCACACATGGGGTATTATTATCTCCCAGAAAATTTAAACGTCAGTTTTATCCCTGACTTAGAACTTACTCAGGATGAGAAATAACACGCGAGTTGTAATTATTGTACTGGGAATCTTAGTTCCCTTAACTATTTATAAAAAAGTCATCACCAGCCCTTTTACGTCCCCACTGCAGGGGCTCAGGCCTTCCATATGGATGGTTAAGGAGGATGGGCCATGACCCCCCACGCTGGCCCATTGCGGATTGGAGGGTATTAACGACTGCATATGCATCCGGGACCAACGGCTTAACGTGCTTTCCGAAGCACGGAATAGCTCGAGATAATAATTTTTTGGTCACCCATCCCGTGACCGACCCTTGCGAAAGTTGCTTAACGACTACGATCGCGGGCCGCGGCGCTTATCCACTACGCCACCGAGCTAATAAAAAAGTATCTTTGTTAAATTTATAACATACCAGCTATCCGCTAACGTCTTCGCCCGTGTCGTCCCTAGGGAACTGTTTATTTGGATATCGATTTATATAATGATCTAATTACAATTACAAATTAAATAATAAAACAATGGTAACGTTTTAATTCCCTATACAAACTTCCGCTGCCATTATTATCTCTTTATTTGCTTTTTTTTCGGGATAAAATATATCCTATGTTCACCGCATACGATGTAGCTTCCCGTAGGTGAAAGAATTTTTAAAATCGGTCTGATGGTTTCGGAGCCTATTCGTTGCAAACAAACAAACAATCGAACTAATCTTTCCTCTTTATAGTATTAGTATAGATTGTTCTAGGTAGCTACGGTGATGGTCATGTCAATACTATCTTATTTTTCAGTACCTATGTAATCGTATTTTAAGCATTTCATTATGGAACAATACCCTTCTTATAAACTTTCTCCAACTGCTCCGAGGAGCGAAGGCTGAAACCGAACGCGTTTGTTAATAAACGCCTGTTGGCAATTAAAAAAATATTCCCTTTTTAAGGAATGGTAGAAAAAAAGGTCTGTGACGCCCGCGGCCTCATTCGATACAGACCAAAGCGCGTATCCAAATAATTATACGGAGGAATTATATGATTGAAAGATCTTCACTTTTGTTAAGCACAGAGTAGTCAGTAGTATAGAGACGGCGTGCTTCTAGTCCATCATCTGATGATCCGGTCTATCACAGGCTTTTCTTATGGATGAAATCAAATTGAACTCAATAGGACCCTTGGGCCACGAGCCCAGTGAGGATTGGTGGGTGTCAACGACTACAGCAGGGACTAACGGCTTGACGCACCATAACCATAGTGCAGTGGTTAGCGCGTTCAGTCTGCGATGCGGAAGTTAAGCAACTTTCACAAACGCCTGTCATAGGATGGGTGACTAAATCTTTTCTTGAACTCTTCCGTGCTTCGGAAAGTAAGAACGTTAAGCCGTTGGCACCAACTGCATCTTTTCTTTTCCATCCAATAATCCTTACTGTGTTCATGGTGGTTTATGGCTTTACCTCCCTTATTGATTTCATCGATAAGGAAGATCTGTTCGCATGCAGTAGGGATATTAATAGGCCAATGATGACAGTCATTATGCCAACTATGAATGATTTTATTTTACATTACGACTTATAATGGTTACGTTTCAAGTTAAGGAATCTTAAAAAAATAATAGAAAAAGGCCTTCGTATACTTTATCATTGATCAAATGCAATCTATCCACCAGAAGTCACAAAATACTTATATCGAAAACAGGTTTAACCAAAAGTCGCTAGACAACAATGATTGCAAAAGCACTTATAAGTAAGTACACATACGTTTTAAAACATCAAAATTAAAATTAAACATAACACACCGCAAACTTTCACGTTTACATACATAAAATCACAAAAATGCCGTAAGCGTTCACGGTAAACAATAAAAATTCTGCATTCGGCCGCTGATATAATCACAAACAATGTCGTTACAACCCATCCCGGCGAGGCCATCTGGTCAGAACATTACGAAGCAGCTTCTCAAAGCAATTTTACTTACCAACTACACCTGTTTACACCTTCGTGATCGTTCAAAAAACAAGAAACCTCTTTCTCGAAAACGGCCAGCTTAAATTTATTTTGCTAGCTTATCTGTCGCATCTGGAACTCTCATTACACGCCATTTAGGTCCAGACTAGCCGATACACCGCACAAATAGTGGCCAGCCTTCCGAGAAACTACATAGACCGTTTAACGCATCCATCGATGCGATCAATCGAGCGTAAATAGCTCCGTCTCTTTCTTATTGACGCGCCACAAGGATACTGACGAAGGCGTGAGAGAAACGAGTATAGATACAATAAGCCACGCCCATATCGATCTGATAATGAACGGAACTCGTTCTACGCGAGCGCATGATTTTGATCTCGTTGTGTCATGACCGTGTTCGCGCGTGTTCCTTGAGATTTTGGTATCAGAATTATCTTTATTGCAGCAACCGTGGGATTAGGAAATCCTCCTTTTAAAATGTTTACTGTCGAATGTGCTATAATTATGCACGATTTAATGTTTTTACGTGATCCATGAGTTTGGTGCGCGACTTAAAATCGGGGCTCGGATGTCGTTGACTCGTTGTTTCTTGATGAATCATACTTTTATGTTAGCTCTATATTCGCGTCAGAATTTTTCAAATTTATTTATATAAGTATTTACTTTATATTGCTATGAACAACCAAAAATAGCAATAATTATTATGAATTAAATGTTATTAAATCATATGAAAACAAATAACTTGATATTGTTACAAACAATAAGATTAGTTGAAAATCATAAAAAAAATATATTAGAACTACTTTATTCTTCACGAACTATTTACTAATCACAACATAATCATCAAAATATAAGTAAAATTAATAAATCATACTGCACTGAAATTCTGCCTCCCGCCAAGAGATGTCGCTACATACCTCATAGCCAACGTTCTATGCTCACGCGCACGCCGCTCTCCCGCCATCTGTTGACGCGAATTGTAAAACTTCTCTACCACTTTCACTGGAGCTCCAATATTTGCCATTCACAAAGACAAACGGGTCTAACTGTAATGGGCATTAATAATTCGATTTTAATGGTAGGTAAGTCTTTTGATATATAGCGATCAACTATACTGGTTCAGGAGAACTTTTATAACGAGTGATTACTTGAATGATGGTCGATAATTCGGTTTGGACATTTTAAAGTATGGTTGGAGATTTGTGATCATGATGTGTATCTCGTGATCGTTTGAATATGGCGGCGGCTGATGCGAAGATAATTTACATAGAGATAGAAATAAGTGTACAGGAATGGTTTAAGATAAATAGGCGACGTAAAAATTAATTATTTATCAAAATAGAAAAATATGATTATGACTATTTTGAGTGTCTTATGAATTGGTATCCAAGTTGTCGTCATCTCTAAAGTCCACGATTTGAATCTCGACCACTTTAAAATTATTTATTACATACCGATTTTCACAGAAATGAACAGTCTCGGTACCTTCGTCATTTCACATTTCTTTAACACAATGATTTTATCAAAGGCAATTTTAGTATTTGTTGTTTTTAAATATTTATTCAATTATATGGAGGGATTTTAATTTGAAGACAATAATTCATTAGCATAATTAAGATGCTATTTATTCTTATTTTATGAGATACTATTTATTAATATTGTAAATCGCTTACTATTGAAATGTTGCGTGTGTCACAGCAGTAATGGGAAGGCATCTTGTGTTCTGTTGCTGTATTAATAAGATATTAATTAATAAAATCATATTGGTAAGTGTAATTTATTTCCGAGCTTCTTGCCGGTTCTTCTCGGTAAAAGGTCTCCCGCCGTAGATTTACAAACCGATGGCGTACTTTACACTCTCGACTTTCACAAGTGCTTGTAACAGTCTAGACTGAATAAATAATTCTGATTATTTTTTTTTTTATTTTTGATTTATTTTCTTAAAAAGAAAAAAATATATTAAAAATCGATCAGTCTATTAACGTATACTAAAATGTACAGTAAAGGGATGAAGCGACCTCAAAGATAAATTCAACCAATTAAAAAAGGTTCTTTTACAATTTCCTGACGCCGCGCTACCCATCTTTCTATCTTTGTGTCACTAACTGCTCCTTTAACATACAATGACGACACTGATCGTGGTAATCTCTGATATAGATATAGAGTATGTTGTTGACGCTTCTTGACAATGACGGCAGAACGGCATTGTTCAAAAGTTTGTCATCATTTGAAAACTCGTCAAATTTGTCAACCCTCAGAAATCTCAGGGTACCAACGATAAAGTGGATTTTTAAGCATTGCAAAATTGATCAAATATAATAATCATTGGAAACTTAAAATTCAAAATAATTTTAAAGATCTCAAAATTCGACGATTAATATTGAGACTGATGAAGAGCTTGGCAGATTATATTAATGAGCAAATAATTTTTTTTTATTCCAACCGATCTTTGTTTTTAAGGGTCAGCGCAAATCTGACTGTGACTGTGTGTTAATATACGACGTATAATTCTTTGCATGTAAAAAGTTGAATGTCATATCGTATATTTGTTAGTTCTGGCATTCCGCGACCGACGGGACTCGACGTCACAACGTATATATTCATCAAACCCCAATTTTAGTTGCTAAAGCATTTGTATTATGGAAATTTGAAACAACGAATGTGACACAACACCCAGACCCGAGACAATATAGAATAGTCCATTTTCTCATAATTTCGATCGGAAACCGAAGCCCAGACACCTTGATACCGAGGTCGTATAAAAGCTGTATTTCTACTTTAAATACGAATACACATCATCGCCAGCCTATTAATATCCTCACTGATAGGGCACAGGCATTGAAGAACAGCGGAGTTCGAGATAATAAATGTTTGGTCACCCATCCTACGACCAACAATTGCGAAAGTTGATCAACATCCGCATCGAAGATCGACCAAGCTACCCGACTGAACTAGCCTTAAGAAATTAGTTTTTTTTGTTCTAGTTTATAGAGTGGTACAGCATAATTGGCAACGACGTCCTATTTTTCCAAGGAACAGAGTTCAACCTTGTAATTTATACCAAACATCCTAATTCCAGAACCAATAATGTATTATACAGTTTTAAAACGCTGATGATTGACTTCCTCGCGCGTGGGCCGGGGATTAAATTAACAAGATTAGATTGATCTTAATGGCTGTGAGACGGGAGAGGCGTCGAATGCTATAATTAGTGAGTCACCAACTATCGGGACCAGTTTACTTTTGGAGTGTGCCAGGTTATTGGATGTTTCCGTTTATATAATGAGGTCTACTGCTATGATATTCTGTTAAAGAACAGCCTCGAACTCGGCGTCGAGCGCAGCGCTGTTAAAGCATAGAGATTTAATCAAATAAAACCTATTATATTTGATCAATTTCGCATTCACAAGCTATACTGAAATATATTCTTAATACAAAATGCGGTTAGAGCAGTCGCCCGGATTGCGAGAGGTCATTCATTGACAGGGTTGGAATCCCATCTCAGGGTGCCAGGGACCAACTGGATTTTATAAGCAGTTTGTATTAAGAATAAATAAAACCTACTTCAAAAGGGATTATTTCATTGAAGCTCTATGATGTAACAGCGCTTCAACTGGTGTTAAATAAAAAGTTTAAATATATTGTTTTTTAATCATGTGGCCATCTCTGGTTCCGGTTGGCAAGGTGTCGCCAATCTGAGGGCATGGTTTCGATACCCGATCGAACCAATGTAGAAAATATATTTTCTGATTTTAAATAGTACAAGAGCTAAAAGATAAAAAATCTTATCAATGTTTTGATAATTATTGAGGAAGAACATGAGAGAGGCCTACACTCAGCATTGGTTGACTATAAGTCGAAGAAAAATAAGAGTACGGTGTAACGTATTGCCCTTCTGATACTGATATATTTTTTGAACCCAGATGGCAAATGTGTTACGCACAATGCTTACTACTTGACAAGCAACAAAGCGGAGAATGTGTAAAACTCTTCAACCATATTGACCTGCCCGCAAGCTAGGCATAACTATTGGGAGAAAGACTTAAGAAACGGCAGGTACCAAGCTGTCGTCCTGGGACCTCAATTGGTAAGAAACCTCGACTGACAGCAGACAAAACCAAAGAAGACGGCTGAAACGAATTACTATAACTCTTAACACCTTTAAATTATTGATTGGTGAATTGAGTAACACTTAGTCTACAAGATTTAGACAAATATTTATTTTTAATCCTTTTTCGAGTTGATTACGGCGGTATCGTTTTTTCGATTTCTATAACACGAACTTGAACTAAGATCGGAGCAATATATTTGATGCTATCAAACTTTTTATTTATGATATCTTAATCTTAATAGTGCTCACGTTATTAGATCGACATTCGTCTCAGATTTCATCACGATCTAACTCTAAACCTAGCAAGAAAGTTTTTGTAAAAAATCAATTAAGAAATGTAATAAAAATATATTCATAAATGTAAATATTCTATCATCAATGCGTTTGCTCTGGCTTGAATTTATATATTCGATCCAGAAATAAAACACACACACACTCATAACCATAAACTCAGTCCATCCGTAGTATATCATTTTTTTTTTATTGTCATCTAGTCAATAACGGACGTGTAAGCGTAATAACTCACCGTAATTGGCTTAAATGAGACATATATATAATTTTATATTAAAATGACTAATCTACTGTACCAATATGACGAGACCTTTTTGAATATAATTTAATATAAAAAAATCAGACTGCAATTTTTTTTTTTAATACTCATCTTAGATAATGTAATATATTTATGAAACTTCTTTTATGGAATGAAGATGACCACTGCTTGTAACGTTTTGTTGTTGACTTACAATATAACCTTTGTTTGTTATGTTGTAAGTCTGTTACATTTTTTTAATACTATTACAAAAAATTGCTGATTACGTTAATATAACGACAACCTTAGGAATGCAAAATACGTCTGTTTTATTATTTACAACGATATAAATAAAGTCATAATTGGCTTTATAGCTTTATTTGCAAGAAAGATTCCAATCAAATTATTTAAAAACATTACTGCTGATCTGATTTCCTCCTCACGCCTCAAGCCCCTCCTCAGGCCAAGCTTTCTAATATAATAAGAATTTTGAAAATTGGTCTACAATTAGCCGCGTAATCATACAAAATAAATACCTATCGAACATAGAAACTCCTTTTAGATTCAAAGTCGGTTATTAAAAATAAATAAATGCATCTATCTACTTAAAAGGACAATCAAAGCTCACATTCTTCTCAAGAATTTAATGATTATCTGTCCTAATCACTTCTCAGCGATGAAAAAGTATTATTTTACTGCAGAGCTCAAGTGGAAGTATCCTAATTATCTTTACACAAAGTGCTATCAACACCTCCTATCGAAGAAAAAATGCAATAAAAGATTCAATTTGTCATCTCTATATTCAAGCTAGCTATAAAGATGATATATGGAATTAATAAACTTATAAAAAGACCCTTTGTGAACGCAAGGAATCGACAAAGTGGTATATTTTGATGTTGACGGATTGTGACTTTCATTCGAATAGAAACATTGAGATGTTTTGTATTGAATAAAGTGTAGTATAAGGGGCGAGTTCAGATAAAACATTAATAGACTAAATTATATTCTTAACGAAAAAATGCTTAAAAAATCCACTTTGTCCCCGGCACTTTGAGATGGAACTCGAAACTATGACCTATCGCAATCCTGGCGACTGCTCTAACTACTGAGCTACCCAGGACTTAACATGACTGACGAATCTTGCAAGCACTTGCTACTTTTTCGATTCTACAGAACGTTTATTCATCAATGTTCAGGCAATCTACCCAAACAGCCTAAATAAATATTTTCACCAATATTTGATTAGTTTTGCATTTGATCAATTTTACATTCACAACAGTATACTGAAAATTATTCTTTATAAAAAATACTTAAAAATGCACTTTGTCCCTGGCACTTTAAGAAAGGACTCGAATCCATGACTATTTGCAATCCGGGCGACTGTTCTAACCATTGAGTTATCCAGGGCCTAACAGGACTGACGAATCTTTCAAGAACTCGTAACTTTTTTTTAGTATAGTATTGTAAATGCAAAATTGTTTAAATATAGGAATAAAATCTGTTATAAATTCTGTCGTTATCAAATCATGTTGATAATACTTTTACAGTACATTTAGTAAAAACTGAACATCTTATTTAATTTTCAGATGGGATTGTTTGTAAAAAGTAAACCCTTTGATTGAAGATGTAATTCGGTAGCTGAATTTTTTTATATAATAAAACTAATTATTATCAATACGTCCAGCTACCAAATTGCACTCCCAATAACGTGGTGTAGTAATGAGCTATTCGATTTAATTTAATGTAAACATAGTAATTAAAAATTTTTTTTAAGGATTTTATTAACAATGTTATTCATAATTTATTTGCCGTAGAGACAATATACTATCTCTACCTTACTGAAGCACGGTATTTGCTGACACTTGGCTTCTTTCATAAATAGATACTTCGCCATTTGCAATAAAAGATCATTACAAAATTATTCGACTTTTTTTGCATGCAGTGAATATCGTACATTTACAATTCACCATTATAAATAGAAAATCCTAAATAATTTGTTAAAAAATGAATATTGCTTTATCTGTCTATTATGCATATACTACAAAAAGAGAGTTATAAGAAAATACTCAAAGGATTAGGCGGTGACAGATTTAGCTGCCACAATGGATGCCTGGACTTAAACCACCATTGATTTATGGTCCGCGAATAAAGCCTATGGCATAGTGTTACCATACCACTCGTGGTTGAATGGATACGCCGTGTCATCGACCTTGTACTGTCGACAGCACATTAAAGGTATTATTTATTTTAAGCAATTTACATAAACTTAGTATTACAAAATTTTCACTTGTTACTATGAATAAACACTTTAAACCAAATTTATTATTTAATGTCATTATTAATGACGAATGAAGAAAATAAGACATAAACTAACGAACCAGTATTTTGAAATCAATATAAAAGTTTACTTAAGCCTATGTCTATACATGTTTTATACTGTGACATCTCTTGTTACAAAAATAATAAATAAAATCGCGTTTTATAATTTGAAATATAAAAATACTTAACAATAAAAACGATCGAACTGTTTCAGTATTACCTGACACAAACGTACTTATTTTTTAATAGTTTATGACTGAAATCGTCACACACATTTTCATAATCACTTTTAATAGGTAAAACAGGACTTTGTGTGTAATATACTATGTATTTATTAAATATACTATGATTTAAAACAGTGAAATGCGTTTTGAAAAAATGCATTATCTTTTAAATTACTTTTCAAGTTAAAAAAAATACTAGGGCACCAAAAGATCTTGAAAGTGACCGTTGAAACGTATAAATATAAACTACTTGCATGTGCAAAATCGCATTAGTATCTCCTATTATTACAAAACACAATACACGGTGAATCAAAGCGTGTAGTTGAAGTTAAAAATATCGTAAAATAACAGATATGACGGTAGGGCTACCCCACAACACTCTATCGGACATTGTTTCTTTTGGTTATTTTACAGTTATTATTAAGACGAGGATCTAATTTATTTGCCTCAGTGTTAAGCTAATATTTGCGTAAAAATTTAACAATAATAAAAGCATATCTGAAACCAAAAACATGAATCATAATAATTTTTTTTTGTCATCAGATTTTTCTATATTTTTTTTATTCATGTGTAACCAATCTCATTTTAACTAAAATATATCAAAATTAAAAAATACGCTTATATTTTATTTTTACTTTTTGATATCACTCTCCAATCCCAGGATTAATTTTGTAATCTAAGAATGAAACATATAATATTAAAAAAATGTTTATTACAAATGTTTTAAGTTATTAGAAAAAATGTAAACCAATACCTAAATATTAATTTTATATTTAAATTTATTACACTACCTACTGTTTTTTATCTTAATTATCTAAAACAATCGTAACAAAGGTCTTAAATGATAACTGAAGAAATAAACGAGTAGCAAGGCAAGCTTTTACAACTTATGGTAAAAGAAACACAAATTGCAAATTCACTATGTAGCTTTCTTAAATAAATCAATAGAGTATGGTATAATAAATACAGGGTGCCAGCGACAATCCTGGTGCAGATGTGGTGCGTAGGCGACAACACACGAGGTGTGATTGTGAATGGCGGCCTGCCGTACTGACGACGACAACATACAAATAAAATAATTTAAATATTTGGCAAGCTGTTAATAACCTCTGAACTAGATGACAAACAACCAAGTGGACGCAGTATCAGGCGATGGTCTGATAAAGGGAATCCGAAAAATTACAGCAGCCAATATCCCATGCCTTCCCTCAAGCAGCTAATGGAGAAGACTGCTGCAAAGCATCAGTCGAAGCCACGAACATCAACACTAAGAGACATCTTACTATTGATTTATCTAGTGCAATATGAAATATTTATCATTTATCGCTAAGAAAAAGTGACAAAATCTAAGTACTCTATCTATCTCTCTCTACTGACTCTGTTTTTTTTCTAGGATTATAAAATTAGTTAGCATATTTGCTTACTAATTTTTGCTTTCCAAATATGTAAATGTAAAATATCTTTATAATCTGTCTCTTTAGAACTTAATAGCTTATATAATTGATAAACTAGTGTTATTTTGTTTACGTTAAATTTTAAGATCAAATAATAAAAATATATAGTCTTTTGTTCTTTTTATCGGCCAAAAGACGTCCTGTGCAACAAAATCGCTACATTGTGTACTAAATTTAAATAAGAACACTGTATTCGATAGTACAATCATAAAGAAATCATAAATTACAGGACAATAGTATAAGCACGGTACGTAGCAACTAATTTCAATAGTGATTCAATTTCTTATGAATTAAAACTTATCCTTTTTGCTCACCAATGCATTATTGTGATTGTTTGGTGGAGAAAATAATAGTAGCATCTTACTGAGGAACAACAACTTACTATAGATACTCGAAATGAATATGCCTAATTTATTGAAAATAGGTGAGTTGAGAATGAGACTCCTTTCCTGCTCTCTAGTTTTTTAACCGGAAAACATTCAATAACATAACTGAAATAATAACTGCTCCCTTTCTTTACATCGAATTCTAATAATCTGACTATTCTATATATTGTTTATAATGCTTAATATTGTTTCTATTGTCTTTTAGGGTTTAATACCCAAAGGGTATATTTCGGGACCATATTATTAATAACGCTCTGTTCATCTGTATCTTATGAATCGTGGTGTTTGAGAGTTAAAATTTTCACCGATGATAATTTTTCTGTTGCACCTACCTAATATACACCAAATGTGATATTTTTGTTTTTTTTATAAATAATGAATGCTACGGAATCCTTTATGCAAGAGTCTGAATGCTGTGAAATTTTTCGATTATTTGTATGAGTATCGTGAGTTCTATCAGATAACAATAATATAAAAAAAGCTTATTTTTGCTCACTAAAACGTGAATATTAATTCTATGTGAGACAAGTTCTTAACATTCATATTAAAGTACTTGTAATCAATAATTTCCCAAACAAATAATATGTTAAAAATATGTGTATTTCCTCATCTCCGATTTCATTAAAAGAAAATTTTGGTTATAAGTACTTTAACGTTAACGTATGAACTTGTCTGGCATAAAATTATTATTTACGATTTAAAGCGCAAAATTAAAAGTTTGTTTAAAAAAAACGTTTTTTGTTACAATTTTAGTTTTGTCTCATTTTATTCATTTCTGACATACTATCTGTATTGCAAGGTGTTCTTCCTGTTAATTTTATATAATATGTTGTTGTTCTCATAAAGTCAGATCTTAAGAGCCCAATCACGATACAGTTGCGTTATTTCATTGGTAAGTTCCTATGACTACCTTCCAGCTCCATCATCACCAGACCTTAGTCTGGAAATCTTCCAGTTCTAAAGTCATCACTAAGTTCCACTAAGTATATCCCATTTTCCGACTTTATCATCACATCAGCTTACTCATACCATACTATTGCATTGTCTTTTGACTTAAATGTATAATCAAAATATCAAATCTATCGATCATTGGGAAGTGGGTCAAATTTGAGTTCAAAGATTTGCACACTAACAAGGCATACTAAATAAAAGCTTGTAATAAAAAAGGGCCGAACATCTCGAACTCGAAGTATTGTTCAAACGAGAATCTCGAACTCAAAAGTTACATTAGTAAGAGTAAAATGGTGGCACAGGCGTGATTGTTTAAAGGTACGCCCACTATTATATCGAAGTTCAGATTAGTTTTTGTTAAAGCACAGATTGAGAGCCGCATTGTGTAGTGACACACTATGTGATTTATGAAAGGATCTCATAATAGGATATTAATTATATCCCACGAGAGAAAAGAGAGCGACATAAATGCATTTGTTTCGTCTGATTTTGATGTGTTTCTTTTTATCGCGGTTTCTATTGAATTTTTTTATAAATATAACTGGACATTTTATGGACGTGACCAAAATTAAATTCTAGAGAAGAAAGCCGCAAGACATATTCTGATATTTCTTTATACTGATATTTAGATATTTTCTTATATAAAATTGTCGTTGTATAAAGTTGATAATTATATGAAACACTTTATATTATGATCAAGTGTTGAACTATTGATTTTACCATAATTAATGGTTTGCGAATAATTAATTTTTAAAAATCCTTTATCTCTTACTTCCGTCATATATGTACGCTTATGTATGATTCTTTCGATAAGGAAACTGCGATTTTCTCTCTTTTAAGTATGAATTATTTGGCATCGTTAGAAGCACTGTTAACAAATGTCAATCATTAGTAATTAAAGAGAAGTCAAAGTGCACATATAATTTTAAAAGAACATAAGCCACCTCACACAATGTATAAGATAATGAGTCTTATCACTTAAAATTTAAAGTTTATTATATAAAATCGATATAAAGCCAAGTTGTAAATAGATGATCAGTGTCATCCATCCTAGGCATATACCCCTTATTTAGTTTGCTCCTATTTGTTCTGTGACTGAACATTTAATTTTATATTCATGGTAGGATGCAGTTTGTAAATAAAACTTTCACATATTTTATAGGTATATGATCAATTATTAGCATTCACAATGTCATATTGAAAAATATTCTTAATGAAAAATATCCACTTTGTCCCTGGCATTTTGAGATGGGACTCGAACTCATAACCTTTCGCAATCAGGGCGACTGCTCTAATCTCTGAGCTATTCAGGACCTAACAAGACTAACGAATTTTTCAAGCACTTGTTACTTTTTCTCTACTACAGAGCGTATTTTTATCAATGTACAGGCAATCTTGGACAGCCGAAAGGAAAATTTTTACAAATATTTAAACTTTCGATAAAGATCAAGATTTGTTCTTATTACGTGCAAGGAACAAAGTGGATCTTATTATGCATTTATCATTAAGAATATTTTATAGGTTCCATTTAAAATGTGTTTTTCGATTTCAAGCGCCGTCATCTTTGAGGTAAATCCGGGAGATTTGATTCCCAGTCGGGTCAGTGTAGAAAATCATCTTTACTTTATCGGCTCGGGTGTGAGTGTTGTGGTTCCTTCACTGTTCGAATTTCCATAATACCAGTGCTAAAAGCTTTTTAATTTGTAATTTCAGCAACGTATATTACATTTTCTTGTTATTCATTTTCTTTATAAAAGTTAAAATTAAAAGTTATAAATATGTAATAAATAAAAAATATAAAAATTTGAAGTTTGTTAAAAATGAAAATAAATTAAATAGGCATAAAAACTGCTCTACCAAACTTTATAAACTTTTTTGAGCTAGCACTAGTGATTATTAATATGTCACCCTAAATTAGATCATAATTCATTATAATATAGCTGCTGCAAATTTATGTCAACTCACATTTTAACAATGATTATAATCACTTCTAATTATTCGGAACATCATATAATATCAATCATCGGCAGCTGCTGATGATGCACCTGTAACGTTTCGTCTTTATCGATTGACGCCGTCTCTTTCTTACCTGATACTGAAATACATATCTGTCCTTGTCTAGTTTCGCGTTCAAAACATAAAATTAAATTAACTAGGTGGCTAAAGATTATGTAACTACAATAAAATTAAAGAAAGTTTTGTGTCTTGTACACTATTATCATTGTATACGTAAAAAAATCTTGCACACTATTATCATTGTATACGTAAATTAGAGAGAAGTTCACTTTCTTCATAGGGTCTACTGAAAATCGAAACTTCTTAGATAAGCCACATGGCCACGGGGGTATTATTCTCTTGGAATAGGCACAATAAAAGACATCATTTTTTTAAATATTCCTTATTATCTTAAAATAAAAACAGAGACCAATTATTAATTAGTTATATTTACCTAAGATTTCAAACTTTATTTTGACGACCTATGTAGCCTTTTAGTATTTACACACGTTAGTTTTAAGGTTTCGTCAATTCTGTGGTATCGAGTTCAATTTCTTGTCTAGTTGAAACAAATTATTAACCTTTTTAAATAACCTCAAATCAGATTAATTTCCATAACATAACACTTAATATTTGAACGGAGATTAGTGGTTTGTATTTTTTATATTAAATTTCTTCGCAGTGTCGTTCTTTACCTACATTACCCTTCTGCGTTATTTATCTTTGCAAAGATGCCGATCGAAAAATATTTCTCCACCCTCGATTATTAATTGATGCGAAATTCGACGACAAATTCGATATTCTCATAAATAAATCATGGCTTCAGTCGAGTTCGTTGATCGCGTATTTTGATGCCCAATTAATCTCTTCTTTGCGTCTTTTATTGGATACGGATTTTAATATAACTTGGATTACAATTTCAATCTTAATCAAATATCCGATAATAATTTTTATTGAGTCTTATGAATTATAAGGTAATATATTTTTGATTTTGGACTGTTATATGAAATAGTAAAGTAATACAGTTGGTGATGTTATTAGACAAAATTAATATCTACTAGATATTATAATCCTATTAATATATATTAATATAATATTATAAATGTGAAAGTTTCTTTGTTTGGATGTTTTTCCGTCATTCACGCCAAAACTACTGAACAGATTCTGATGAAATTTGTTATAAAGATAGGGTATTAGCTGACTTAAATAATAGGATACCTTTTATCTCACTAAACATTTCCCCAGGGTCCACGCGAGCGAAGCCGCTGACGAAAGCTAGTGGTTATATAAATTAAAGAAACATGAAATATACATATTATTTATTAGCCGAGTGGCCCCACATGCCGTTTTTAAGGTACCGCCATCTAGTGGTTCGATTTTTGATCAGATTAATATAGAAAAACTGACCAGGTGCGAAACGGACTCGCGCATGAAGGGTTCCGTACCATTATTAATAAAAAAATCACGTTTGTTGTTTTTTATGGAGTTGTTAGAAATTTTCGAGTTAAATAAAATTGGCCGACTATCACTCGTAAACTTGTAAAGTTAACTTAAGTGAAACAGTTTTCTTTTTAACTTTGTTATTTAAGTACTACTGCCGAAACCAATAGTTTTTGAGCTTAACTGCGGACGGACGGACGACGGACATGATAAAATAATAATAATGGCGGCCTTGTTTACTACGCAACCCTAAAAATGAAATATGCAGGGGTACCTCTTATACTCCAGATCTGAGCAATATGTGTGATGTTATCTCATATTTATCGACAGCCTCTACTACTGGATAAACAAACTTATTATCTATATATAAAATGTTTCAGCTAAACACAAATTCATGACTCCTCATGGTACCCAGTCAGTACATCTACCCTGTGTAGTCGAGTTATCGCCCCGTCTCGTATTTTTACGATGTTCGTCTGACAGAAGCCATCATTCGATGCGACCCAATCTAACTTTGTCGAGACGAACACATTTATAGAGTTTACACGTGTTGCAGACACTCAGCAAATTAGGAGAAAACAGTTTGTGACTTTGGTAGAATACAATCTAGTTATTATTCAGTGTTTGATCTACTTGTTTTTTAATATAATACAAACTTATATAACGAAATAAGTATTTTTTTTTACTGTCTATTAATATTAGCATTATTTTTTTATTCTCAAATAAACAAAAATGATGTTTGACAAAATTTAAAAAGAAATGACACATATTCATTAAAATTTAGATTTCTAAGAGTATAAAGTACCATTATTGTAAACAAAGTTTTTGTATAACAATTCCATATTTATGTGCTTTTTACTAAGTTATAATACACCACCGTTAGCAGGTCTGAACTCTGAAAATATTCTAGAAACATTTTTTGATTATTCGGTAGTGTTCGTACTTCAGAATTTCTACAGAAATCTTATAAGAAAAAGTTATCATAACATACTTAAAAACACAAAAATACTCCCGTAATTAACTATAACATATACTATTAAAAATGTTCGTAAATTCTCCGTACCCTTTTCCTGTCCAGTTTCAGTTATTTTTTCAAATGCCCGGATTCAGCGACTATCTACTACACGGTACAGATACAACTTATTTTAAGTTTTTAATAAAATATCCTTTAGCGAACTTGATCCAGAGGAAACATAATTTTGTGAATCGTGTTATTAAATATAAGCTAAACCTGGCCACGATCATCATTAACTGTACTAAATATAACACATTACTCAATGACAAAATAGCATTCCGTTGAAGGAATAATTAAAAACATATTTGGTTTTATTCATTATAAAAGATAAAATTATTTTTTGTCTTGTTAAAACTATTGTATACACATAAGAAGATTATTATAATAAATATAATATATGAGTTCACTTCAAATTATGAATATCTAATCGTTAATCACTGGTTTCTTTTACCACGCACACCAATCATTACATAAAACTACATTTAACGGGTAAAACGCGTGTATATTTGATTATATTATGACGTATCGGATCCTTCACAAGTTTCGTGTTCAATTAGCTACACGTTGATTGTGTTGCCGTCACCATAAGTGTTAAATGGATGTACTGAAGAATAAAAGGGACAATCACAAACAATCGGCAACTTGATAAAACTACATTTAATAAGCTATCTAACATGTTCATTTACATATTTTTACATAAAAAAATAATTTCTAAAAATATTACTAAACTCGAAAATTGACAAATACATATATAGATAGATAATTTATTGCATTGCATCATGTGTTAACAAAAGTTATGCGAGCTAAATTCTATGATATTAGCAATTAGCATGCCAATTATCTAATGTTTACGTTATAATCTATCTCAATAGATTATTTTAAGATAAAGAAGAGTTCGATCTCGCAGTACTTGGCGTATTCGGTCTACGATAAGCAATTTAAGCCACTTTTGTTGAACAGTAATCAAAAATTTATTACGTCGACCTCTTCCTTTATTCGTAAGGGACGTTGGTCCTGACTGCATCTACAGTCGGGAAAACCCATCACTAGACCAGTGTCCTACACTTTTTCCTAATCGATTCTTTTTATTCTATCCAAAGGGAAGACTTGTGCACCAGTAGTGGGAAAAGTAATAGGCTAGTGATAATAATTAAATAACAGGATTTATTGTGAGAATATTAAATAAATAAATGTCAAGCAACAATACTGATCGAATCCCGGATAAAGTAACTAAAGTACTTATGGAAATCTGAACTTAAGAAGGTACCACGACATTCAGACTCGAGATAAAATTGAAAGGTCGATTCCAGATTCGAGACACAATGTCAATAATATGATTTAATTCTTTTAACAACGCACTTTAACAAAATGCATTCAGTTTGATGAAAGAAAAGAGTTACGGACTCCACAGTTACAAAAGGAGCGTATTCGTTCCGAATGTTGCCCAGTAGCGATCATCTACTTGTTTTCGTTATTTATATCTTGTTTTCACCGAATCTTCGGTATACAATCAAAAAGTTCGCGTCTCTCAATCAAACTTTTTTAAATGCCTCTCCCCAACATTCCCTTGGTATGTCATATTTCCGTTATATCTTTTCTTTCCTTCCTTTCTTCTCTCCTCTGGCGATAATTCCGTTTCATGCTATCGTCTTTTTATTTTGCAGTAATACTTTTATTGGTAGGAGGAAAGTTTTGGCATAGCAATCATTGGAATGGGAAATGGAACGGATGTGCCTATTACATTCATTATTATAAATTATAATGATATATCTACGGTCGATATTTGCAAAAATTATTCACTGAGTATTCGACATAGCCGCTCGGGGAATATAGAAAGCCTTTATACATGTAAATATCTAAAAAAGCTTTCATGAAGATTTTTTTAACATTCAAATTTAAATAATAAATTATAAAGTTATTACAAACAACGATAAACAACGTAAATATGATGAAATAATGTGTCAAATAATATATAACGTATATTTATATATTCATAAAATTTAAACATAGTCAAACTTCATTAAAATGGCTTTTAATAAAAAATATAAAGTTAATCCAGGAATTATTGACTTTTAAGCGAGAGTTATAAAATTTAAGAACCGGTAAATTCTAAAGGCGAGTAACATAATTTCTCTCCTTTTTGAAGCCATAAAATAAAATAACTTGCAAATACAAATTACTGAGTACAACATCAATATCGTATTCAGGCAATAATCGTCGGTTTATAACTTAAATGACCTTTGTGGATGGTATAAGTGATAAGCTTGAATCTATCATTTAATAAATGTAAGACTCTTTTGGCGCAAACATGGACTACTCCTGTCAAACTGCTGTCCGTTCTGTCGATCGCACTTTTTAATTATATTTCTTAGTTTAATATGATAATAGAATAAAGTTATATTAAACCCAAATATAAATTTATTTTTAAATTAAATAATAATTTAATTAGGAAATATTATGTTGATATAATAAATAACCTAATTACCGTAATATACATTCTAACTATTATTTAATGAAATTAATAGAATTATACATTACTGGCAGTAACTAATTTATACTGATCCGATTATGCGTTTATATTTTAGTGAAAATCTTATCCATTGTCTTAGATGAAATTCTGACAATCCGTCAATTTAAACATTGATTTTACGGGTCTTTTTTGATGACGAAGACCTCCATTAAATGGAGTGAATTAAAGTATTCTAAACTGCAAAATAATACAATTTATTTAAGAGCAAGATATTTTGTTCGATTCTGTGTTAAAAAAAAAACTCGCAGATAATGGCTTATTTTTAGAAATCGTTCCCTCTTGTGCCTTGTGTCTCATTAAAACGACTCCGTTCACATTGAATTATAATTATTGCTTGTTTAATGTATGTCTTCTTCAGTTAAAGTTTTGGGTGTCCCCATTTTTTGTTGTCAAATATCCGTACGAATGGGCGACCCGCTGGGAAGATATTGGAAAAAAATGTTTATTTTATAAACTTACAACATTTTGGTGTTCCGAATTGAAGGGTCATCAATATGCTCCCGTTTGGGTGTTTACTAATGTTATAAGTTATTTACGTTTATATTTAAAGTATAATAATCTATTATAACAATATATATAAAAACCCTGATTGCTCATGGATTTGGAATCAGCCGTGCAACTTCCTAACTATCTCTCTCTACGTATAGGATACGAAATCTTAGCAATATTATGGCGATACTACATTTCATTTTACTTATTTGATATGTACTTTAATAAAGAAGAACTAACGATAACGAATTATGTTTATTAATTCAAACAGCAGTGTTACAAATCGTTAATATAAAAAACTAATAAATTAACAAATGTAATCGTCAGAAAATTTATTCAGTTAAAAAACCCAAAGAATTTATAAAAAGACCTAAAATGTTGATAAAAATAAGCACACTAGCAAAAGGAACATATACTTGTGTTAGGTGTCTGGTGACTCAATTTCAAAGCATCGTGGTTCTCTATTTTCATAACTTTGAATACCTATACAATTAAAGTAACCATTTTAGACTTCTTAAATCAATGAAAAACTTTCAATGCTGCAAATGCCAATCAAACGGAAGCCAATCAGTTTACTTGGATAATTACAAATTCTTCTATGTGATTACAGAAGTCTGGATAGTTGATAAAATGTATCATTGTAAAGCAAAATTCACTAATGATAATAAGTATATCAATATTTCAACAGTATCTTTAGATCATGTTAGCCCGTGTGATGTGCCTGCTGATGGGGAACAGACCATCCCTGTGGATGGAGTCAGCCCTATTAATGGACCATAATACGTAGGCCCTGTACGGATTGATGGGTGTTAACGACTATATATGCCACTTGGCTCTGACTAAATGACTTAAAGTGCTTTCCGAAGCTGTTCGAGATAATAAATTTTTGGTCACCAATCTTATGACTAACCTTTGCGAATGTTACTGGCATCACACCGAACGCGCTATACACTACGCCATTGAGCTATCTCGATATTACGAAATTCGATGAGTGATCGATAACGTCCAATCTCACCTTGATCGCATTCGATCTCGACACATCGTCGAAACGAGTGTTAAATTGACACACACGAGTCAGTGCGATTGACGTGTCCGAACATGCTCGAGTGGTTCGCGCGTTCAATCAGAAAAAATAACAAAATACATTTTTAACAGAAGATCGTTGAAAAAAATAGTTTTGAGTTACACCCTTATTGCATTTGGTGTACAGTCTACATTGAGGTATCGATATTTTGTTTGTAACATGTTTGTTTGTCTCGATTTTTAATCGGAGAGTCCCGGTAGCATTGCTTAGTCACTCAGAAAGATCCGATCTCGTAATACATTCCAATGAAACAACTTGATAACTAATGTTTTTGAACTCATCGAGATGTGAAAAGTTTATTACTGATATTATAATATAACAGCAACTAGCAGTTTTCCCGCGGCTTCATTCGCGTAAATTATATTCTATAACACTCGAGTATGATGCAGCTTCTCGTAGGTGAAAGAATTTCAATGATCGAATCACTATTTCCGAAGATTACCTCCTACACACTAAGAAACAACGTTAAAAACTTGACATTTTATAATATTTGTATATAAATGCGAATAATTTCTACTTAATTTTATAAATGCCTATATAACTCTGTCAGTCAGTTATGCTTTCAAGCTTTATATTTAAAAATATCCACATTATATTGAAAACAGGCAGAATACTTATAGAATTTTTGTTTTTTTTTTATAAATGAGTGATTCCCAATGCAAACACATGGAGTTATAAATTTACTTAGGAGGTATACTCTATTGATTATATTTTTATACCGATATTATAAAAAAGAAAGATTTGGTTCTTTATTTGCATTGAATAGAAATAATTCTTTCACTTGCTTCATAAGAGGGTAACAAATGCTATAATTTACCAGTGTGGAGTTGAGGGCAAACAACTAGTTTTATAAGGTATGTCAAAATTGAAAGCTTTGAAAAAAAGCAATAACTAATTTACAATACTCAAACTGTACCTTTCAACATAATGACATTTGTTGATCAGAACATAATTTTCTCATTCAATCATTGATCGTCTTTGTTCTATCGATAAATAAAATCGCCCCACAGAAATCATAAGCAGCCCATATGCGGCCACTGTCGACCAACGTAAATAAGCCATTAAGTATATCCTCTTCTTGACCAACAATAAAAAACAAAACACAACTAGACTCACGTCTCTACCAGCACGTGATGTCAACAGTGAGATACTGATACAATGCCGATCCTATTCTCAGAAGAATGATTTACCCAGAAAACCCATAGAATGATAGACGTCAATACGTTAAATCTATTATCTCACTATATAAAACAATAGCGTTCACCTGGAAAGTTTATGGTGATAAGACGGTTTGGACGGTTTTTTCATTGAAAAACTAAAATCATTTTTGGTGTGCTTGTTGATGAAAGTTATTTTATAATTTGATAGATTTTATACGCGTATAAAATTTTATAACTGTATTTGAAAATAATGAGATAACTAAATACAAAAACTATAAATTGATATAATAAATTTAAAAAAGGGACAGAAAATTGATCGCAATATTGAAATAATATTCAAGATATGTATTTTTCCAATATCATGGCTATCACCAATGCAGGTAGCTATAATTGGTAATTTAAAGACAACTAGCTATAATGGAAATACAACTAGCTATAATTGATAATTTAAAGACAACTAGCTATAATGGAAATACAACTAGCTATAATTGATAATTTAAAGATGTAAAATGATGTTTATGTGGACATTTTCTGCTACCATTCCAAACATAGCGCTATTCTTACCCCAATGCCCAATGGAAGTTGAGGTCTTCTTTAGCGCGAACGATATCAACGCAAAGAAAGATAAATATTATTCGAGTGACAAGTTATTACTTACGCCCTGCTTTGCACGGTGTTGTTCTTAGAACACGCCCACGCTTGCTCGGATAGAGAGTGCTTACATATTAATGGTTATATTGCTATAGAAAGTCTCCTAGATGGAATTCCCATAGATCCTTACTTAACTTTACCTAGTTATTTAATGTGATTTTGTTATTTTCGGTTTTGTTCGGTTAGCTCTTAATATTTTTAGATTGCAAAAATACTCTCAACAAATGCGAATGATGCAAACAGATGCGAATGGATGCAGAAAGATGCAAATAGATGCGAATGGATGCAAATAGATGCGAATGGATGCAGATAGATGCGAATGGATGCAGATAAATGCGAATGGTTACGAATAGATGAATGCGTTACATTAGTAATTTTAACTATAGCACCGACGACCGGCTCCGAAATGGCTCGCTCGTCAGTTTCAAAGGTTGTCTTTCTCTTTCCAACTCAATGGGGTTTCGGATCCTGATCGCGAAGTGGATGTTAAAAAGTACTTTTCTATATTGTCTCGGGTCTCCATGCTCTGGAGCGTACGTTGTTTCGGTTTTCCTAACTACAAATTCTAAGAGTGTTAACTAATATTTATATCAATAAATTACTTAAACATTCCACTACCACAGAATATATATCCATTGTATGAAGAGGAATCGATGTCGCTTGTTTGTATCGACTCTAAGGAGTTTAGTTTTGTCGCAGAATGGTCCAAATTGGACCTTGAATTCCAAGAACTCGTTAATTCCTTATTTCCATCACAGTTGTGGATTTAATAATCGCGGGTTGCACTAGCGTTTTTGTTATCGGGTTACATATTTACATCCACCGTCAGTAGGTAGTGCTATTATGTCAATAATACAAAAGTGCACAGTGCTACTACTCTATTAAATGTTCAATCAAATGCAATGGACTTCCAAAGGGTATAATGGTTCTATTGAAGTAAACCAGGAATGCAGCGACAGCGCTGTGTTCGACGCTGCTTTCAACGATGTATTTTTAATGGAATAACAAAGCTTATTAGTATACAATTATTTACCTATTTCTATTTCCGTGTGATATATTTTCATTGTTCGGCAAGATCTTATAATTTCAAATAAACAAATTTGTCTTATTTTAATATTTTATATCCGTGTTTTCTTCTCTATGGTCGACTGGTGTGGTCATTGCGTTCGCTCTTTATTCTTTGTCTATGCTTTATTGCCCACTATTAGTTGGTCCTGGCTATTGTGTATGCAATTTTAAATTGATTAAAATATCGTATGGATATCTACATATAATTATTAAACTTTAAATAACTAATTAATTAAACGAGTTCTTAACGATGGTCATTATTTTGTTCTGTTGTATTATTGTAATAATTAGTTTCTTATTTATATTGTTCGAAGATATTATACATATTACATTATAGTAACCGCAGCGATCAAACAAGAAAATAAGTATACCAAATTAACTTAAAGAAAAGAAATATTTTTAGAAATTAATTATTCATTGGTATCTTTGGACTAATAGATAACAGAGAAATATACTCAAACCAAAAACGCGTTGAATAAACATCGTAGGCAGAAATTAAATCTGCGATCCTAACGGCTTTATTGGAGACCTGTAGGTAAGTAGTAGAATTTGTAGACCAGAAACGTAAAAATAATACGAGTACATTACCCTCGGTCTGACAAATGGCCCACAAATCCTCAAATCAGTGCAAAACCATGGAATGAAAACATTTTTCTTGTATTGATCAGTTTAAAACTTTATATTATATCTTACTTACCTAAATATATATAATATCTTATTAATATAATTACTAGGATAGACCTTACTGCAATCTCTTAAATGAGAAATAAACATTACAAAAAAGAAATACACTTCAGACAAGGACTTGTTAAAATTGTGTATACTTTCCTTATGACATTCGATCCCATCAAACTAAAAAACATTAAGACTCCAGAGCCTATGACTCATTATAAAAATAAAGCCATTAATAAAAAGAAACAACGAAAAGGTCGTATAATCTATTAACACCCAAATACGGTGGCCTGAGTTCGATCTGCGTATAGATTTTAGATTTATTTCTATTTGACAACATCTGTTGTTAATCCCACAAAACGTTGCGCGGTATTGAATTATCGACTCTAAAACTTGATGATAAAGATTATAAATATGTCACTGAATCGTAAAAACAAAATTGTAAAAGTAACGAAGTTAATAAAAACAAATTTGATGGTGCAGACGCTAAAGTCAACAGACATTCGACATTGACGCTTTATATGTTAACAATAAAGTCTAAGCTGTTTTCGTTGAAGCGAATTCTTAAGAATTGCTTAAAGGTGGTCAGGTATCTTAGCAGAGGGTCCGTAATAAATAAATATCCACAAGCCTTGACAAATGAGTGAACACTGCCTTTATGGAGACGGCGTGTATGAACCCGAGATCGTACCACGATGCTTTGATATCGCTTTACTGTCGCTTTTAGAAATACATTTATTCATTTTGTAAATAGATATGACAACATAAAAGCTTATGCATTAATATATAAAATAAAAATTTTATGTTTTATTTTATTACAATACATTGCGTCAGAGTTTTGCGTCTGAATGAATTAGAAAGAGAAAAGTTTAAATTATGTTTTGGGTAGTTAGCAAATTTTATTTACATTTATTATAATGAATTGACTTTAATAATTTGAAATACGTAGATTTTAAGTTAATCAAAACTATTTAAGTAAAATCGTAGCTATAGAAAACAATAAAAACAACGACACTCAGTATCATAATACAAGCGGAGACGCTATCTTTGAAATGCAGTAAACACATACGGAATTCATATTAGCCGATTAATAAATTCCCAGAAGATGAAATAAGACATAAATTTAAATAAAATATACCATAAAACACTATCGGTACGTAAGATCTCTTAAACACGAGGCCATATTGTTTCAATGACGTTAAGATTTAAAGATTTCAGTTTGCGTGATGCTACGGGGCAATAAAAGTTCGAGATCAAATTATGTTGGGTTTTGAGCAGATAAGAATGGGGTTGATGACACTACTATGCATTCACATGACAAAGAATATGAGAATTATTGTCATGTGTGCAGGTTTTATATTTTACGTGCTTAAGTGACAATATAGGGTTGGCATGAATTACACACCTGATTTGTTTCTCAAATTCCAAAATGAGTGAAATCAATCGTGACTGTTTATCAACCTTGACTGAAAAACATTTTTGCCAAATGCACTGACATCTGCCTAAAGGTTTGTAATAGTGAATGTCATCTTGATTAATAAATAATTTATGTTAAATAATTACAAAAAATTACAAAGAGCTCTATGTTTACTAGTAGCCCGTAGACGTAGTCGATAACCGCCGTGGTCCACGATCGATGGTGTTAATCAAATTTCGTCACAGGATGGGTAACCAAAAAAATATTATCTCGAGCTACTCCATGCTTCGGGAGTGCATGCTGCATTTGCAGTCGTTATTACTCTCCAATCCGCATTGGGCCATCCCGGAACCCTCCACCATCCTCCTTGACCATCTATAGGAAGGTCTGAGCCCCTGCAGTGAGGACGAAATAGGGCTGATGATGATGAAGACAAAATGCTATGAGTTAGATACTCGTTCACACTATAATATACTTAAATGTCCTTTTTTGTGGCTAAAGCCCTCGCATTATGCAGTGTCTCAAACTTAGATTTTTTTCACCTGGACCTCATAGACAATAACACCTGAAACCAGCGTACGAGCCACGGCTTATTAGACAATATCATATGATAAGAGAAAATTTTAAACAACAAAAATTGAAAAAATCAGCAAAAGACATTTGAATGGACGGCCACGTGATTGCTAGCGCATAAATGACCTTCTAATAAGTTACTCAGATCTGAATAAAAAATATTTTTCTTTCTTATATACGAAATCGGGTCGCGGGAAGCCGCTGGATGTTGGAAGCGCAGGACCAGGATCACATTGGAGATCGTTGGGGAATGATGATGATACGAAATCACTATCTCCATAATAGAGATCCCGTAGATAGCTATAATTCTATGTAAATGACCATGAAATTCTTACATTTTTATGCTTTTACCATTAGAGTTAGAGTTACGTGCTAAATTCGACCAATGATGGTTGATAAAACAACATACTATTCAATTGCCTGTATAAATAAAAATAATTTGACAATGCTATTGTAGAACGAAGCGAACCAAAATTGAGACAACAGATAAAACAATTATGTCCCTGCCGTCTATTAGCGAATATGCGGCGGATAATCGAAATAATAAAGGTGCAAGCGGAGTGGACCACCGCGCACATTTCGATTAGCAAAACTACCTAATTATCTCGAACTGAGTGGAAATCGCCGAAGGAAATTACTCTGTGCACCAGGACATGAAAAGAAATCAGTAAGTTGTATTTGATGGTATATTTATTAATTGATTTTGACTTAATTTTTCCGCGACCGCCCGCGTGAATAGCTTTCCGTAAGTGAAAGAATTTCTAAAATTTATCCAGTAGTTTTGGATTTTATTCTATGCAATCAAAGGAATAATATCAAATCTTTCCTTTTTTTACTTATATTTTTAGGGACCTCTGAAGGAAAAACAGAACCCATAAAGGTTTAAGCAGTTGTCTGTCTGTCTTTCTATGCAGCCGTTCGTCACATATGATTTCTTCAAAAACTATTAAACCAGTAGGGATGATGACTGGGTAAAAAAAAATGTAATTCTATTTAGTCCGTCAGTCAGATAATAAAATTATTAGATACGTTTTTTTTTTACTTCAATTTAACAAGAAATAGCTTAGATAACAGGCATTACAGTTGGGGAGTGGGGGCTCGCTACGTCACAGTTGAGTAGAAAACGTACTCTAACGTGACGTCATGCGAAATTTCAACTCAATGTAACGCCGTAAATTTATGATTACGAAGAAAATAAAAAAATACGTGTTGAATATTTTTTAACACTACCTGACGGACAAACAAACAAAAATTAGTCATCATCCCTATTGGGTTGTAATTTGTAATCCAAAGGCGGTTAGCGAATCATGCAGACCTCTTTTGGGGAAAATTAGAATTAAGAAAAGCACCGTAACCTATATAATTCATATATTAAATGAAAAGGATATTATACTCACATATTTTTCTATAATTTCAAATATTGCCCGCCTTCTATTGACTACCTAACCGATTTAGACTCCCTTCTACAGAAATTGACACTAGTCAATTTCTTCTCAACAAATTGGATCGCTTGCTTAATAGCTCTATTCGGTTTATATTTGGCCTTCGTAAATACATTTACATCTCTAAATACAGGAAACAACTCGGATGGTTAACTATCCACCAACGCAGGAACTTGTGAGTTGTCTGTATGCCGAATATTTGAAGTCTAGGTTTCAATATCTTGGGTCCAGTCATGATCTTTGCTCTGGTAGCAACCTCATTCTTCAAACTCCCGTTCATCATACTGATTTTGTTTCCAAATCCTTAACTCTGACAGCTATTCGCCTTTGGAATGCTCTCCCAGTTCATATTAAAACTATTCAGAGTAGAATGGTTTTTAAGAGATTGGTACATGAGCACTATCTTCATATATAATTATTACATATGCGTTCTGTATTCTATTTTTTTATGTGTATATTTATATTTTATCTATATTTACATATATTCTATATGTGGAGACTTATAATTGGCTAAATGTTTTTTATGCTGAAATCTATCATGTTTGTTTAGCTGTTGGTTCCAAGATTAATAAATAAATGAATATATATTTCTTTAAGTATATATAGTATTAAGTTTTATGCTTTTATTATTTAGTTTGTTGTAATAATTTTTTGGCCACTGTTTTTTTTTTTATTCTTATCGCCTAACATCCTGACTCCAACTTCTACTTTACTGGTAGACTGGCAGAGAATGCCTTTGGCATTATGTCCGCCTTTTGTGTTAAAGTGCAATAAAGAATAAATAAATAAATAAAGTCAACGG
This sequence comes from Diatraea saccharalis, assembly GCA_918026875.4. Lineage (NCBI taxonomy): Eukaryota > Metazoa > Arthropoda > Insecta > Lepidoptera > Crambidae > Diatraea > Diatraea saccharalis. The sequence goes on from OU893334.1 coordinate 32,430,017, forward strand.
TTAGAGCAGTCGCTCGGAATGCGAGAGGCTGTTGTATTTTTAAGCATTTGTCGTCAAAGATATCTTTCAATTGATGTTTAAATCAATACGCATATGAAACATTAAGCCATATAACATTATGTCATTTGCTCTCATGAGCTTCATCGACATATAAATAACTTACTGCTAGCTTTATTTTACATGGTCAAGACTAAAATCACGGCAATTGTGCACATCCAGCTTCTGGTCTTACGAATGAACCGATGGCGCCATACCTGTCACTTTTACTCTCGTTTTCTAACCTATCGTTGTCCCTTTCTTTGATTCGGAATTTGTTTGTATGTTTTCGATTTGTGGGATCATAGCAACCGATACGTATTTAGTTTTATAATTCTGTAAAGTAAGAAATTTGATTGCTATCTATATTGCACGTTAGGTTCATTACTTTGCCTTTGTTCTTCAAGTTACTTCTTGTAAATTTCGATATTAGCTTTGTAGATATTTTTAGTATATTTAAGTTAGAGTTTAATCGCGATATTTCTTTTTTTTCATATTTATATCTCATAGAAGTTAGCGTAATTTAAAATTGTCAACATTTTTACATAGCAGACGACTCCATACATAACTCTGATATCAAGCTTTCAAACAAAAACCCAGACCTAAGATAATATAGATCATCAATTGTCTATATTCTACTAATTATTTATAGATATATATTTCAATAACGTATTTCAGTAAAAAAGGAAGCGTCAAACGCATCATTGAGTATAAACGCTGTCACAGCTTAGAGATTCAAATAAATTAAACTTACCTCAAAAGTTAATAAAAGTTTTATTTGGTATTAAGTTTTATCGCTATAACGCAAAAGCACTGTTTTCGCTATTTACCAAAATAATTTCTTCGCGAATCTCGATCTCATAATTACTGTTAATGTATCCTTAAGCTGAATCTGTCTAGTGATTTGAGCTGTGTGTTAATCATTCAATCTTCTGTTAGAACTAGCTATTTAACCATAGACTAATTCTAGATATGAAATGGTCAACACAACATATCTGATATTGAATTATACTTAAAAATAAAATATAAAACAAATTTCTAATCACTGACACAAATATAAAAAATGCATTATTCAATAAAAATCGACAAGACCAATCATCGTACCGATATTATTACATAATTATATTGCAAAAGAAAATCGATTCTGAGAAGCATCGCTCGGTCGGTAGTCCGTCTCCACCCGTCATCGGTAATGATTTTGATGCCGTCAAAGGCGCCGACGTCGATTCTCGCTTCGTTATTACGCCATTCGATTTAGATTCGATCCGTTTTGTCTGTGTCAATTGTGGGGAAGCTACTGTTCATTTTGATTGTAATGAATTCGTGGATGACTTTTTTGGGATAGGTTAGTAACTTCTATGTTACCTTTTAGAGTCTGTGGTGTTGTAGCACTTAATTGAGAGTGAAGACTTAAATATTTTAGAGTGCAGACTGACAATTATTAACTTAATTGAAATTATATCTGCGAAGAATGTTTGCACGTGTTATTTCATGCTGGTAGCGAGGAGGAGATAGATGATTCAGCGGTTAGGGCTGAACCTCTGCGATTACATTAGATAAACAAATTTTACAAAAACCCTTTATCGGATTGTTGACTACTTATCACTCTCATGGGCAATTAGTTGGATTGTTGGCTCAACGAATGATAATAATGGATCCAAGAAGTAGCTAATTCAAATTGTTGACATTGTGGAATTGTTTCTAAATTTTTAATCAATTATTACATGTCATTTTATTTTTATCTCTCTTACCTTTCTCTTAAATGTGTTTTTCAGTGCTCCATATCCCAAAAAGTAAAGATTGAAACACAAATTAACAAGAACTACTAACAAACTAAACAACAAAATTAATCAACCTGATTCTCTCATCTGTGGTACATTGAGAATAATTTATAATTATTCTACCAACCAAACTAATTTACGTTGGCATATAGTAGAAAAAAGGAGCGATCTCCCATCACAGTACTAACCATCACTTGTAATAGACATTGCTACTAGTCGGTTCAATTTGTAAATTAAAGAGCGCGCGCGCAGCGGTGGCGCCACACTCTGAGAATTCATATTCGGATGGCTTCTAAGCGAAGACAAAACAAGATCGCGACTTATCCACAGTTTTACCTTACTGATGGAAAATCATGAATTACATATAAATATTATTTTTCAAAGTTGCACTTCGACATAATGCAATTGGTGATCTTATTAGACAATGAAAAATATACAATGAAAGCTTTTTTTAAAGATATGTTAATCAATGTGAGTAAGGTTTGTGATTAATTTTATGAAAAATAACCTATATAAACAAAAAAATAATAATAATAATAAAAAATTCTGAGACCTCTAATATGATTCTAATGAAAGTTTAAGACTTTTTATTAGTAAAATACTTAAGGAGATTTTGATGTTTATAAAAAAATAATAATAATGTCATAATTTAGTTACTAAAATCAAAAATAAATGTCGAAAAGTGTAAAAAAAACCCTAGTTAATTTTTTTGTTAGCAGAACGACTAACCAAATGATGGAACTTTTATTGTTTCGTTTCAGAATAACACCGTCCATCTCGAGATTGGAGTTTTATTACTATGAACTGCATTATTACCGTCGATTGCATACAATATTGATTTTATGTCATTTTTTTTTGGTTCTGAATGCTTCGATGATACCTATTAAAGTTACTACTGTTCGAAACGAAGGCATGACTTATAGTAAAATTATGAATTGTTCACAATATTCATATGCGACTGCTTGCATATTATTTATTTAATCGAATCATATGTATAGATTAAATGTGTAGTATGAGTGTACCACTGTAGTAGTTAGCAATAGCGTTAGAAAGTTAAACAAGTTTCACAAAGGTCAGACTTAGGATGGGTGACCAAAACTTATTATATCGAGCTTTACCGTCTTTCGGAAAACACGTTAAACTGTTAAAAACTACCAATCCGCATTAGGCCCGCGTCATTTGTCAAGGCCCATTCTCTTTATTCGTTTTGATTTCATCCATAGGGAAGTTATATGCCCTATGATATCTGATATCTGACAATGAGGACGGCCCACCACGCAATCCGAGTGTGGATTAGTGGGTGTTTACGAATGCAGATGCAGTCTGAGCCAACGGCTTAACGTGCCTTCTGAATAACGGAGGAGCGGTAAATTTTTGGTCACCCATCCTATAACCGGACTTTATATTCGGCTAACCTCCGCATTGCTTACCGAACTCCCTGATCACTACACCATCAAGCTCTTCATCATCAGCAGCCTATTTATGTGCTTCCGAAGCATGGAGTAGAAGTCAGTATTTTTTTGGTCACCCATCCCGTGTCTGTGTCTGTAAAAGTTGGTTAACAACAACGATCGCGGGCAGCGGCGCTTAATCACTAAACTTTCACCAAACTTTAACAACATCAAGCTCTTAAAGTTCAATGATTTTCTAAGTACTTACCAAATGCTGAAAACATGTAAATGGTAAAAAAAAAACACCATCAAGTGGGACCGTGATTTGTCAATTTCACGCCGAAAACGTATTTTTGAACGATTTACCGTTCCCCGTGTTGTTATTTATGTGTGCCACATATAAATTATTGCATGCGCATGCGCCGGATACTGAGAAAAGGCGAACATTCGAGCTATTTAACGCAGGTGATGTAACGATTGTTGATATTTTTGGTTGGGCGAGGTGTTTATTCATATTTCAAAGTCAAATTTCTGTTGTATTAATCTTTATTAGGTGTAACTGAACTTTAAACCTTCTCTCCCTCTCTCTTCGGTTAGATACCACTCATTAGCTAGCCCATGTCACAACAGGTAAATTTAATATTGATGTTTAATGATGATGATGATGAATATCTACTGAAACATTTAAATATAGTTTTTGGCTATAGTCACTTCTATCATGGCCCATATATGTCTTGTACACAAAAAGATTGTTGAAACCGCAAAAGTTTTTAAATATTTTTTTTGTGCATTTTTTTTTTTCGATAATTATTATTAGGATAAAAACTCAAAAGATGATCATAATAAAATTGTATTTGGCCGTGGGTATGTATATCCTGCAGCATTTTTTATATTACGAGCTTTATAATGCATTAGTGTACTAATATTGGTTGTAAGCAAAAGAGTTTATTCTATTTTATTTTTTTATAAAGAACTGTCTGTTTTCCCGCCACTTCGCCCACGTAAATTATAGCCAATGTAGGTGAAAGAATAATAAAAATCGGTCCAGTAGTTTTGGATCATATTTAATGCAAACAAATAAACAAATCTTTTCTCTTTATATTCTGAACATATATAAAAAGAGATGTCCTGACATACTGACTGACAGACAACGTGTAGCCTAACCGCTGGTCGTAGAGACTTGAAATTTGGATGGTACATTCATCTTATTACATAGAGGTGTACTAAGAACGAATTTTGGAAATTCCACCCCGAAGGGGATCATGAAAACGTTTGTATAAAACATCATTCTTTTTGGACTTCAATCAATATAGATGAAAATTAGTATTTACGCAGTTTTTAGCAATGCTACTCAAAGTGAATATACCACACGGATAAAGTCACGGACAAAAGCTAGTATTAGTATAAACATAGCTATTTCTTTTGGTTATAATCGGTGTTATCGTTTTTTAAGATTCGCACAATATAGGGATTTTGGCTCCTTAGTTACGTGAGTATAGTTTAGAACTTATGTGATATTTGTAAATAATTAATTAAAAATGCGAGATGGGGTCATAATTAGTTGGTAATACTGTGCTGAAACTATCAAGGCCGGCACAATATGGCCAATTGTAGCGCAGTGTCAATAAAAATAATATTAAAAAGCTTCGTAGTTAAAAAGATTGACTCTGCTTTTAAATAAATGAATACAGTTAAGTTTATTTTTAAACTCAATATCCTACTTGTATATTAGTTAATATTAATTTAATTCGTAAAAACATATTTCGATAACACTCCACGTAAATCTCTTGACTACAAAACATTGCTTTTTTTTTATAAACAGTTACACAAAAAATTCAATTCTCTCAAAGAGTCACATGTCAATACCTGTTATTTATAGCTCCCACGACTTTTTTCAACGACGACAGCGTACCGTACGAATGACAAACTAGACGAAAAAAGCGACCTTTTGTATAACAACTTTTGTGTTTCCGATTTTACGCCAAAGAGGATTATGATCCAGGTTCGAATCTTGTCCTATGTTGGAGTTTGAATATTTGAGAATGCAATAATGCACGTCTTTCACTGATCCCGTTTTTTAAGTGAAAAAATGACTACCTGACTTATAGATTTTTATATTATTAATAATACGAGTAGTCTGTTATATTTTCTGAATTTACTGATAGCTTAAATTAGATCATTTTTTAACACGCATTTTCAATTTCGTATAGAGAGTATTATAGAAGAAGAATGATTTTGTTATCAGCTTATTCAGTGGGCGTGAACTTCAATTGATTTGTCTGAATAAGCTAAAATTATATGATATTAACAAACTGCTCATTTTGAAACTGTAATTAAAATTCATAGTAAATCTGTTCATTTGACATGTTACACTACAAATAGCTACTTTTCATTTCCTAATTAATCCCACTAAAAATTGTCGCGATAGTTAAATTTATTTATACTTACACGTGTACTTAATAACAACAACCATATACCATGTGACATAAATTAGTAAATTAATTATTATTAAAATTTCAATTGATCCAGTAGTTTTAATAACTAAGTAAATACGTAGTTTACATATTCAAATTTACTAACTTACTTTAAAGTATAAACAGAGAGTTATAATAAGCTATCCATGTGTTGACGCCTTAGAAAAAGATACACCTCAAACCAAACCTGCCGTCTCGTCAATCACGAGCGCTGGAGATCGAACCGGCGACCCATTGTCTTGAGGATGACGTATCTCTCAATACGTTGGCTTATTGGGTCGATCAGTATTGTCAGATTACGACATTAGAACTAGTAGGGTAATTTCACTGAATACAACCATCTGTTGAAATATAATTCTTTTTCGTAATAATAGAGTCGAAAATAAAAAATAAAAAAAATACTATATCAAAAAGTTTCTTTTTAACTATAATGCGCAAAAAAATATTAAAATTTATGATATTTTAAAAGTAATAATTCATGGCCTTAAATCTACTTTTTACTGAATGTACATTTGTAAATTGACAATAAAACATGTACGTGTACACTGATACGATATTATTATTACTGTTGTCGTTACGATAGATTTTTCGGCAATTTATATAAATGTTAATTTACTTTTTCATGTGACTTCTGTAACTTTGATAAATGATATTGTATAAATTTTCTATTTTTATGCATCTTATTCATAATTACATTTCAGCATTTATGTTACTTTCTTATTTCCATTAATACGCTGTTTTATTTACAATGATATACGTTCATGCCGCAGTAAGAATATCTATACCCTATGGCTCATACTATGTGGATTTACCTTGCACGTAGGTATCACCTTCGAGTTAGGTTTAGAATACAATGAACAGACACAATATTTTACTGTCAATGTTAAATAAAGTCATTATTTTGATGGAAGACTTCGTATCATGGTTTTTGTCGCTCCAAAGTTCCATCGAGACAAATCGATTGGAATTGCCGACACATTGAGATCTTTTCGACGTAACAAAAAAGAATCTATTTGGCTTGAACATTGATCGTATTCTCTGGCAATAAGGTTGGTATTAGTAAAAATATTTTTAATGCAACTGTATATTATAGGGTTGTCGATATTATTAGTTTTACGCGTGGTTATGCTTTGATGTATCTTTAATGTATATGTGTTAAGAGTTAATTTTGTATGAAATTTATTCGTTAGTCGATACAAATAAGTTTGTAGTATACTATGCCGTGTTGCTCCAATAGGTAATATTGAGAAATGACCATTGAAATCGGTTTGAATCGGAAATGGCGTACAAATGGGTTGTATTGTGATTTTCATTAAAATTTTGACGTAGAAATATTCTAAGTCATCAATATGAGTTTTTGCGTTTTATAAAACTAATGAAGTCGTTGAGTGAAATAGCTTTATTCGGTTCGATTTTTGTATTATATCAAAAAATTAGTTGCTGGTAAACAAATCTACCAGATTAAGCATAGAAATTTGTTGCTGGTTAGCAATATTTCCTACTAAGAAAATATTTCTATTTCCTACTAAGGAAATGTTTATGAATTTCTATTGGTCCAACAAATCTGTGATCGGCATTTGGATTATTTCAAAGTTTAATGTTTTTTTTTCTATAATGAATAAATTAGGAAGGAATTTCAGCTTTCAATATTTAGTTACTTTACTTTATCAGACAACATCACATATATTGCTCAGATCTCAAGTTATTTTGAAACGACGATAGAACCACAACACCCAGACCCCAAGGCAATATAGAAAAAATAATTTTCTGATGATGACGACTTGAAAGTAGCTTAGCCATTCGGCTAAGGAGGTTTTTTGCTAATCCCGCGAATAGAATTATTTGATTTCTCAAGCACTTATTACTTTTATTTGTTTCGATTCTTCTTACCTATTGATTTAGATACAAAAAATGATCGACATTAAAAACATAACTCTATGATGCAAACATCATAACATGTAAATCTTCGTGCCATTGCTTTTGATGCATACATATACAGATCATTCGCCCACAGGATACCGTCGCTAAACAGAAGCTTAAAAAGTGACAGAGACAAAAAATCGATGCGAATCTTTTATTATGAAGATCACGATCACCAAGTAATTGGATTAAATTGACGTGGATTAATCCAGGAACCATTTCGATATTGGTGTGGTCACGGTGAGAACAATTTCCATTAAGCATTAGGTTTTAAGTGTCACTTGACACTTATTTCAATACACCCCTTTGGGGTGTAATCATACGATTGTGAACTTTATTGCCAAGTTAATAAGCAAGCTGTGGACGGCAAACGGAAGTGGAAGCTTATAAATTAATGCCATATTAAGCGCAGTGGTCGAAGCCCGTCGAACGCTGTTCGATTCCAAAGATTATCTATCAAAGAGACAGTATCGCGACATTGAGATCTTGCGCGCGCGCATCTGGTGTTATACAGGCAGTTTCATTTCTAGATTTTATTTTATTAATCTAATTTTTGGAGACTCTATCTCTTTATCTAGGAATTACTTTAAAAGGCCAAATAATACATGGGAAAAATTAAAGGGTGAAATTATTAATCATTATATAATGGTACTTAAAAATGGCTATAATTTACTAGGATAAAGTAACAGCTAGTGATTAATAATCGTTAATGTTATCATAGGATGGTATTAGTCCCATATAATATTAACAACTGTTAAAATATTAACAGTTCTATAGTAATAGAGTACAATATTTTACAGTAACAATTGTTTTTTGGGATTAAATTTATATCCTATTTTAACGGACTTAAAAAGGGAGTCGGTTCAAAGTTTTCCAGAGCTCAATTTATTATAACTTTGTTTCACATGGTATGCATATTTTGTGACAAATCAAAATAATAAACGTAAAAACATAAGATAAAGAAATATTCCACATAGTTTGTGAAGAGGAAAATTAGCCAAACAATAATTAACTAGTTGTTTGTAAAATATTTTATATAAGAAACTGTCAGTATATAAGAACTGCCTGCTCACAGAAAGATGCAGTAGTGATTAGAGAAACTGTAAAGAGTCCCTCTAAAAACTTTATAAAAAACAAACACTATCAATGACTAATTTATACTTGATTTCAATCTTATATTATATTGTTTTTCTTTGCTTCTCCTAAATTTTTAATTATTGTTCCCCCTATAAGTAAATTTAAGCCACCGTATATCTGGTTTAATATACTACTGTCCATCCAAAGGATGTCTAGAAAAAATTGCTTTAAGCGATAAGGCCACCCTTTTACTACCTTATATACTATTATTCCGACATAATTTTGTAAACAATAGTATGTACAATAAAGAATTTTTGTACTATATTGTAAATGCATTCGCTTAAATTCCCTCAAGACATGTTTATTAAATGAGTATTGTGCACTAAAAATAAAATAAAATTGGACACAGCTGTAATCAATCAACTGCTCTACGCTCGAGATAAAAATTTTTTGGTCACCCATCCTATGACCGGCGCTTGAGAGCATCGCAAACCAATTCCGCTAACCACTGCGCCATCGATCTCTGAAAATATAAGTATTTGTTTGGAAAAATCAAACATACTGTATACGGTAAGCAGTGGCATCATCGATCGGGATCTCCAATAGCCAGTATCTTGATCGGCGAGGTGAGGCTAATCATTTTTATCTGGTCGGAAGTACAACATTGATGGATCGTGCTCGGTGGTCAATATTTGTCTGGAAGTCGTGTTGGATCTTCGTAACTGCTCTTTGGGTATTTAAGAAACAAAGAGATTTCTTATTATTTTTCTAATAGCAATTCATTCATTTCGATGGAAGTTATTTTTCACAAGATGATCACTTCGATACTAATTCGTGTCAATTGTTCTCACGAGCTTATTTTGTTTTTTATATTTAGGTATAGTATACTGCGTACTGCCTATAGTATGGAGACCATGGAGATGAACAGAAAATCAATAAGATAAAACAAAAACCCCAAATACTAGATGCTGTAAACCAGTCGTGACGTCTGAAGTGGAGATGGGTCGGACATTATAGCTATTCTGGAGAAAAATGGCACAGTCCGGGTCGCAAAAGACCGCAGACCAAGAGCTCAGCTAGAACAACGACATGGTATCATTAGTGGAAAAAAACTGGATGGACGTCGCGAAGGACAGAAACTGATGGAGGCATCTGGAGAAGGACTATACCCGGAATGGGCCATGACATGTTCTTTTTATATACCTATGTGTTTACCAAATGTACTGTATTTTTGTGTCGTGGAAATAAATAGCAAAATTAGGCGTTATAGCTATCTTTGTGTTTTTTGCTACCAACTCAATTAATTTTAATGCATGTTCCTTTTTTATAACATACTCGATCGATCATGATTGGGGTTTGATTAAATAGCTTCTGTTCAAATATAAGCATATCTTTATAATGAAACTTGTTACGGCTTACAATGAACTCTTTAATACAATTAAGGTGGTTGAGTCGCTTTTATCGTATACTAGCTATCTGCCAGCAGCTTCGCCGTCAATCCATAGAAAAGTTTAAAATATATCAGCGTACAGACAAAGCTCGTGATTAGGTATATTTCGATAGCATTTATTGAATAATTCATGATAAATTAGATTTAAACCCAAGTCTTAAAGATTGAGATCGTTTTAAAATCACAACCTTTTGTATCAACTGGCCGTCAATAAATTTCAAGCTAAGAAAGAACCAAAGGAAATATAAAAATTCCAGAGACAACAATAAAGAGCAAAAAGTAGCCTCAACACCAACGCAACGCGATCGAATAATAAAATCGATATTAAAATTTCGATCCGATCGGAGTTTAATGAAACATTGATAAATGGATCGCAGCACAAAAGATGTCCGTTGGCCGGACGTTAAAATAAATAAAAAAACGCCGATGCTACCGCGCAATAGGGTATCTATTAATCAAACTCTTTTCTCATATAACATCAAATGTATTCGCCTTTAATTTTGAACAGATAAAGATCATATTACCTTGTATCAATTGATTGTGTAAGTTGGTATATTGATGTCTTATGGTCATTGATAATTTTTGTCAGTAATATGACGTCCAGTGATACAAATGAATCAATAAAGATTTTCAAAGATAATCTTCTATTAAGAGGAATACGAAGTAAGTTGGTAGCGAACAGATTCTCCTTAGTAGCGAAGCATTTTTATTTCATATGACTTGTAATTACATAAAATCTAAAGAAGTGTTAGTTCAACTACTTCGTCGCCTATATTAAAAGCCTTACGAAGCGAAAGCAATTGCTAAAACTTACAGGATAAAGTCTAGGAGTCGAATTCCTATATTGTCATTTATTTCAAGCACACTAAATGAACTGGTCTTATATGAAAGCGAAAGCTTCTATAACACAACGTTTCAAAATTTTCAAATCGACGTAGGGTTGCTAGGTAATGACGATGAAAATGTCGTTTCGGTGAGCGCCCTCCATCGATAAGAAGCATTTTCAAAGTTCCTAATCGAATTATTTGTTGAATAGATCTAGTTCAACAAGGATTTAAAATTCACAAAATTATTAATTTCTATTGATTAAAGTATGAATTAGTAAATAATTTATTAGTTTCTTTATGGGAATAACAGGAAATCGAAAGCATCTCGCAAGCAAACATAGCAATTAAGACGACAGATCATGCATCAATTGATTTACATGCGAAATGTTAATTTATAGCCGCCGGGAGTTATTATTGGATGGCACGTGGCAAAACCGAGTAACTGTAGAAACTCTGAGATTGCTCGATCCCTAAGTTTCTGCCAAACATTTATAAAGTTTATAGAAATCCTACTATCTTCTTATTAGACACATATTTTGTATAAAATATTAATAATTAATGATGAATTTATAACGCGAGAAATATTATACTGTTGAGAGTTTTATTGACAATAGTCTAATATATAAAAAAAAGAACCGACTTCAAACTTTCATAAAGTGATAAATAATACTTATCTCAAAAACGACTTATTCAAGAAAATGCTAAGTGCTATTGAAATCGGCCGGACGTCTTCTGTAGGTTTATAGATTAAATGATAGGCGAAACAAAATTTCACCTATTATCTCACCATGTCCATCCATCCAAACTTTTGCCCTTTTCTACTATAGACCAATCTCCATATTACCATTACTCTCTCAAGTTCTGGAATGCCATATTCACAACCAGCTATCATCCACTTTTCTCGTCAAAAATCAACTATTAAACCTATACCAATTAGGTTTCCGTAGTGGTCATAGTACCACCACTGCATTAGTAAATGTTACAGACGATATTAGGCCAGGAATGGAATATGGAAAAGTAATGATTCTCTCTGTACAAATTCAGTAACGCATTTAACAATGTTGACATTCTACTTGACTATTAATATCGGGTTGGCACAAAAGTAATGAGACACTTGGTTTAAGTTTTTACTTTTTTATTATTATTACAATAAAAAAAGTTTAGTCAATGATGTAATTACCATTAGTATCTAAGACTTCTTGCCAACGATCCGGTAAAGTTTGGATGCCTTTTTCCCAGAACTCTGTTGGCTGTGCCTCGAAAAAGTTGTTCAACTCCGCCTCTACGTCAAAGAAATCATTAAATTGTTTACCCCGCAAATGCTGTTTCAGGGCTCTAAACAAATGATAGTCTGATGGGGCGAGGTCTGGGGAATAAGGTGGGTGGGTATCGTCTCCCAGCCCAAGTTCTCCAACTGCCGGCGAACCACAGATGCGACGTGAGGTCGAGCGTTATCGTGCAGTAAAACTACATTGACTCGTCTTCGTCGTTTTTTCTTGATAGCGGCAGATAATTTGGGAAGCTGGGTTGAATATTTGTCAGCGTTTATAGTTTTATTGTGTAATAGCTCATAAAACAGTATGCCTTGCGCATCCCACAAACAGCAAAGCAGAATTTTTCGGCGGTTCTTTTGACTCGGCTTCGGTTGAGTTGGTGGCGTTTCTTCTCGAGGCAGCCAAAAAGCACGACGTGTATCGTTCTCGTAATAAATCCATGATTCATCTCCAGTAACCAGATCTGACAAAAACTCTTTACGTCGGGGTTGCAGCAAAAGTGACTGACAAATAGCGACGCGTACTGCACGACTGGCGTCTGTAAGGATGTGCGGTACCCACCGAGCCAAAACTTTTCGATAACCAAGCTCATGCAGATGGTGTTCCACGGCGTGGTGACTGCATTTAAGTGCTTCCGCTAATTCACGAGTGGTAGCATCCGGATTCAACTGCAGTTTGCGGCGCAAATCGTCATCATTCACTGCGGGTGGTCGCCCTGAGCGTGGCTGACTTTCAACGCTCCTGTCGCCTGATATAAAACGGTCAAACCATCGGGACACCGTCGCATGGCTTGTACTTCCAGCGCCTAATGCATTGTTGATATTGTCAGCCGCAGCCCGCGCACTGTGGCCTAACAAGTACTCGTATAAGTATAGTGTTCGAACTTGTCGCTCGTCCATTTTTCTTCAAACTGACTAAACAAATCGCGAGCGCGGCTTTATATACACCAGAAGTACCTAGAATGTTCTACAACATTCTAGAATATTATCGAAAAAATTGATTTTAAAAAGGAAGTGTTATAGATTTTTCTAGTGTGTCTCATTACTTTTGTGCCAACCCAATATATCTCCATCAGTGATTGATTGGTTTCATAGTAACCTGCCTGTACGCCGACAGTGAATACACATTGAGAATTCTTTTTCTATTTGATGCAACATATCTGCTAGTGTGCCGCATGGTGGCGTTCTGTCTCCATTACCTTTCGCTATATTTATTAGCTCCATTTCTCGACAGTTAGTCTCATCCTGTCACCTTTATGCAGATGATTAACAAATTTATTCACAAGCTACTCCTGACCAACTATCTTTTGCTGAGCTGCTCCATGCTTCGGAAGACACGTTAAGCCGTTGGTCCCGACTACATTTGCAGTCGTTAATACTCTCTAAACCGCATTGGGCCAGCGTGGAGACTCATGACCCATCCTCCTAAACCATCCGTAAGGAAGGCCTGAACCCCTGCAGTGGGGACGAAAAAGGGCTGATGATGATGAAAAGTCTTAGAAAATAAGATTTTGTTTGTTTGTTTCATATTATAAAGAGGAAAGATTTAATTGCTTGTTTGTTTGCATTAGAGAAGCTTCGAAACTATGGGACCGATTTATAAGTCTTTCATCTACAGGAAGCTACATATAATTTACGCAGGCGAAGTCGCGGCGAAACAGCTAGTTTGATAGAAATTGGTTAACAATTCAAGAAGAGATAGAATAATACATTTACTTTCATAAAAAATGTACTCCTTGAACATAGAAAATCCTCCTTTCTTAAATTTGAAATATGCTACCTTTTGTTTATTTAGCTGAGATACATTGAATACAATACTTATCATCTAAATATTTAGGTGATATATGATGAAAAACCTATTTTGTTTTGTTATAAAAGGAAAACTTCTGATACGATTTAAATAAAATTTAAATGGGACCACCTTGGTCTATTAATTTGTATTATATTAAGACAAAAGTAATCAAAGATTGTTGATCTGTTTTATCGTATTATGTATATGACGACAATAGTATTTTTTTTGTGCTATAATTCATAATATCTTATCTACATATATATTACAAGTACATAAACATGAGATGAAGATATCCTATTATCTTAAAAATATTGAAAAACTCGACGTCGAATGCAACGCAACTTCAAAAAGCTTTAATGACATAAACCCTTATTTACATTTTAAATTAAGTTTTATTTGCTAATTTCTGAAAATCAAAGTAGGTTTATATAATAGGTTTTATATGATTTAATCTTTATACTATAACAGCGCTGCGTTCGAAGTCAAATTCGAGAGTGTTTTTAACAAAAGAATAGTGCTGCAGCAGAGAAATATCTCTAATACATGCAACCAACCATCTAATAGTAGAACTACCTATCTAGTTGCTATTCATCGGTTTATTTACAAATTCTCAGTTACGTTGTTTTATTAAGCGATGTCTCTTCGCATCCGGCTCAGGCGTACACTCAATTCGTCATTTATGTCAAAATAATGTAAAACGACAGAATCGTGGATTGACTAAGGAATTGATATATTACTATTAATTCTTAGGCCTTAATAAGCTTACCGTTAAGGAATTTCCATTACAATATAACGTTAAAATATAATTTGTATTGATGAAAATAATAAAACAAACAAAAATATATTTTCAGTAATTTATTGTAGATGATTAACGAATGCTTTTAAAGTTTAGTATGACAAAAGTGCATTTTTAAATGAAAAATGAGTTCAAAACTTAGTACGGTATAATAAGATTTTGCAGAGGGCGACTCCTTTCTCTCTCTTTCCCAATGAGAGGAGTTTGAAGCTTGAAACTGGGCCCTCTTTCCAGGATACCGGACTCATCCATCCACGTGAGGTGACCCGCAGCGAGTTTTATCAGGTAGGCCAGCCACACTTACCTGCCCTTCTCAGGACTGGGTGGTTGGAGAGCCCTGATTTGAGGCTTAAGGTGCATTTCCCCTGCGGTATAATATAAAAAGGCATAATAAGATTTACAAGAAACTAATGTATGCCTCATAAAATTCAAACAAAATGTATTCATTGAAATCAGTATTCTATTGAAAAATATATCACGGAACGGCATCCAACAAAAAATATAGTGAGACCTCCATGGCCGAGTGGCCGATGCAATGTCGAACCTACGAGATAATTTGTGAGTACAGCAAGTCCTACGGTATAAAAGGTAATGCTTTGAAAACCCATCATTGTTGGAAGCCCTGCAATGGTCTATTCCTGCAAAAGTTGTCATATTTATTTGCAATTATGTTTGATGGTATCTTAGTTTTTATAAGTCCTTAGTGACTGCGTACTAAAGGGTTTAGCCGGATACGTATGACGAGTCGGCCCCCAAATGGGAATCGATATTGAAACTTATGTTTTAATATAGACTTGATGTTCAAACACGAATTATGTACTTTCGCGACCGACTTCCGCTTTGACCTTGAGATAGAGAGCAAAATATCCGTATGCTTGACTATTACTGAATGTGATATATCTCTGAATCTAATTAAGATAAAGAAGTGAAACTAACGCGAGGTGTTAGGTTACATTACAGAGTATATCACATATATTTTTTTATAATTTTTAGAATAAAAAATTACATAAAAAAAATAAAAATAAAAAAAAAAACAGTTTTTTTTCTGAGTTCTCTGTGACTTACAATCACGAAATTAATATATGTTATGCTCCTTTGTGTGCTCTATTACCCATAAAAATTGCGTGAAAAAAAAGTTGGTGCAACACAACGAAAAAAAATTATATGTGATTTCTGTACTATGGTATACCCCTGTATTATAAGGTTTTCACATTACATCATTGTTTTTTTTTCGAAATTTCACATCAGCTTGTTTTAAAACATAAGTAACTAGTCTTAAGAGATGGGATAATAGTTAAAAAAGAAAAGAAAAAAAAACAGCCAGTGTTCAATACTTATTATTATTACTTTTTCGTGTCTATCAAAATACAAGAAACAAAATATTAATCATCGTCACTGTTGTAATTAATTACAATCGGAACACTTTGAGTCGCAAATAACTTAGTTAGGACCTCATCAGGACGTACGATTTTGGACAAATATCGTCCATATGATAGATAATAAATAATAGCTGCTACATGAGAACAGCATCCCACTGTACGTTTGCCATTGGGGCAATCACAGCAATAACGAAGAATATTATTGTAGTCATTACCTTCGGAAATATAGTGAATGTAAATTCGATAGACTTTTCTATTTATATGTCTTGATTTTACTTCTGCTTTGATGATATTAGGTGCTGATTTCACATATTGTACCGAGAGATTATTTTGATCGTCCATTATTTCGGCCAAGTTAAATGCTGCACATTTAGAAGTAGAAGCTTTTTTGTTAATATATGGGATAAGTCGACACTTCCCACAAAAAATATCATTAACTATTACGATTTTATTCAAACAGTCACTAAACACTTTAGCTTCTTCTTCATTCTTTATAATTTTTTTATAACCAGGAATCTTACACAGGTACTTGTTACAATTTTTACACTTTCTCGACATTATTACTTAATAATGATTTGGTTCGATAGTTAATAATTTCAAAATGCTGATACAAAATACCTATGACAGAATTTGAGTCCCAAACTGCCTTCTTGTGTAATACAAATGACTGCTACTTTAGCTAAACAAACGATGCAGTAAACAGTTCGAACTTGTTATCGAGCTGTTGAAATTTCGAAAAAAAAACAATGATGTAATGTGAAAACCTTATAATACAGGGGTATACCATAGTACAGAAATCACATATAATTTTTTTTCGTTGTGTTGCACCAACTTTTTTTTCACGCAATTTTTATGTTTAATAGAGCACACAAAGGAGCATAACATATATTAATTTCGTGATTGTAAGTCACAGAGAACTCAGAAAAAAAACATGTTTTTTTTTATTTTTATTTTTTTAATGTAATTTTTTATTCTAAAAATTATAAAAAAATATATGTGATATACTCTGTAATATAACCTAACACCTCGCGTTAGTTTCACTTCTTTATCTTAATTAGCTTCAGAGATATATCACATTCAGTAATAGTCAAGCATACGGATATTTTGCTCTCTATCTCAAGGTCAAAGCGGAAGTCGGTCGCGAAAAGTACATAAATCGTGTTTGAACATCAAGTCTATATTAAAACATAAGTTTCAATATCGATTCCCATTTGGGGGCCGACTCGTCATACGTATCCGGCTAAACCCTTTGGGGATAATCGACAAAATAGATGAATTTTATGACAACCTAAACCAAGCCCTAAGCGTTGATACTGGTTTCTAGACAGTGGCCATGGACGATTTTAATATTAAGCTAGAAGAATGCGTAGAAGACTCCGAATATGTGGGCAAATACGGGTTGGAGGAACAACATCAGAGAGGTTCTAACATGTTCAATATCCTACAACAGTAAAAGCCCTATGCCTTTTACCACCCTTTTTCAAAATTTTTGGACCTGGAAGAGTTTGTATATAAAAAAAAACATTCTCTCGTCGATTTTCAGAACTAGCGAGGTATGAAAGACAAATTCGTTGAGGCTAAGTATATAATGAGTAATATATCTTATATATGTATATCAAAATTTTGGGTCACAACGTATGTTGCCAATAAACTACAAAACTACTGAACCGATTTCAATCTAATTTGTCATGTACCCGTATTTTGGTCTAACTTACTGGATAGGATAGTTATCATCTCAATTGTTCGCTTATGTCGTGAATGTACAAATAAAATGTACTAACTAATTGTTTCTTAAACACTTGCTTAAAGTGTTTATTTTACCGGAAGGGTTTTATATCCTCAGTTTCGATTAGAGAAATAAAATATGGCGGTACGAAGTTCGCCGGGTCAGCTAGTACATGTATATATTAGTATTTGAGTGTTTTTCTGCGACTTTCGTAGCCTAAATTAAGTGCGTATGATATAGCTCTCCATGGGTGAGAGAATTTTCAAAATCAGTCGAATATTCTATCCATTGCAAATAAACGAACAATCAAATGTTTCTTTTTTATAATATCATAAGTATAGACATAAATTAATTTATCGATAAGAGCGATAGAATGACGCTTGGTATGTGAACTGTTAAAAAAAAACAAATGAGAATGGTGTATACGAAAAATTATAGATAGATTGATTTACTTTGAGCTTTTAAACTGATTCATTAGAGAGATATGTATGTAATTGAAATATTCATATTTATGTGGATATTCGGTTGTGTCCAAAGGTCGGCGCAAAATCATAGTGATTGGAGGTCTGTGTTTTTTGTTTAAAGAAAGTTACCTGGTTATCGGCAGATAATGTTGATTTGTGGAGAACAGGGTTAGTTTATTATATTTGATCAATCTCGCATTCACAATGTTCTGAAAATCTGAAAAACAATTTTAATGAAAAATGCTTAAATGCTCTCAGGTGAATTTTTTAAACATTTTTCATTAAGAATATTTTATAGTTCTAGTTTGTTTAAAATAATTTTTAAGTTTTTTTATTTATTTATTTTGTATGTAGATATTTTATTTGTTTATGAAAGATGACACACAACGTCTTTATAGTCACGCAATAGCGAATGTTTTTGTATCAAAAGGACAGTTTTTTATTTCACTTCCAATTTTAAGCGCCATCTCAGTTGTCCATTGTGAAAGTAAAATATGCGAGCGGAGTCAGAGTGCAGGATTATGGTTCGGCAGCCACTGAAAGGTCGGTGAAGGCATAATTATGATTTATTGAACAACCTTCGCTCCTATTGGGAGCGTGTTTGTATTAACGATGGAAGGTATACGACGAGAAAAGTGTTACGCATCTTTAGAACTTTTCATCAACAAATATATTTTTCGTTTAATTTTATTGCGGCATAATAAAAAGATAAATATAAATGATTATATGTGTTGTTTCATTAAACAATATATTCGCAGAATAACTCATTGTTGAAAGTATTACCTATTTGAAAAACACTCAAAAATATATTAAATTGGATTAATTCAGCATTCAAAATGCTTTTCTGAATAATAAAAATATAATTCAAATATATAAAAAATATAGTAACAAGAAATAGAAGCTACAGGCAAATAAAATATAGATAAAAAGTTTTTGGTAATGAATTAATTGAAGATAAAATTGATTTGACAGACAGACAAACCTATTGTTTCGATTTGAAATACGTGACCCAAAAATCATTAGGCATATATATTTGCACATTAATTACAGTATAATTTTTGATATTTTTTATAAAGTTTTTTTATGATTTTGTATGAAATTAATTTTATTCGCATCTGTACAAGATCATTGTCGTCAAAAACACGTGGGCGTTTGTGTCGATTGCTCTCGATAATGCACCATTGAGCGGTGCTGACGTTAAAAGATGCGCGCGCATTATGTGCTCTTGCGCAAAATAAGCGTGCTCCAATATTGACTCTAATTTTTATTTATCGACTTTGAAATATTTATGAATGAGTCCGTTTCAAGTTTGTGAAATCATTTTTTGTAAAGTACCGTCGTGTTGACATTATTATTAAACATCGTTATGAACTATACCTAGTTCTACTCTTACTACTCTTACTTTTAGTGAGATAGAAAACCTGTATTTTATAGAAAATATGTACAAATTAAAATGTTGAATTATCTGAATTATTAATTTTACCAGAATCAGTACAAGACATTTATAGAGGAAGGAAGAAGTGGCAAACGTAAAAGGTTTCAATAACATTTTTATATTAATGAAAAATAACATTTAATCGTTTCCACATTGCACAAATAATTTAATTTGAATTTAAAATTACATATTGTGTACATTTATCCACAGCATACCTTGTGGAATAGGTATGGAAAACTTTTATGCACTGTATTTATACACGATTTCACCACCCTGAGTTTTATTATTCTTTTCGTAAACACCCGCTGGTTATTATGAGTTCTGATAACACCTAATAACACACAATTGCCATAAGAATGGATATCTTGGCTTCCTACGATTTCTAGATCCTTTTCCTTAGGGCTTTTGAGTTGTATGTCAATTTTGTCATTTTTTCATCTGGCATTCTTTTCACGTGTCTGAACTACTATTTTAAAATCAATTTTCATAATCATAGCTTTATAACAGGCCCCAACTAAGAAGTAGATTTATAAGTATAGGATTCTTAATGAAATTGTTATTAAATTTTAAGCATTTTCCATTAAGAATATTTTTTGGTATAGCATTATGAATGCAAAAGGATCAAATATAATAAGAATAGCATTGTTAACTAGTTTTAACAGTGCGTTTAGCAATAACTCATGCTCAATGCAAGGTTATTGGAATAATTCCAACTTTTCAGGCAGATTCTTCACTCCTTTAAAATTATAATCCGTAGTGTTGTAAGTTCTAGTTCACTGAATCTTACTGTCTAAACTAATGGCTCAAATAGTGGCTTAGCATTTTTACTATGATAAATCTAGATGTAAGGTAACATATCACCTAATTTTGTGAGATTTCTAACCCACTGGTACTTCTTCAAAACGCTTTTTTCGTCTTTAACACTGCGCAATTGTAATGAAGATTGCCATCTGTGAAGCAAAACGTAAAGCAAAGCAATGAAGACACCAATTCATTGTGTTTGCTACTCACAAATATAAAACAAGTGCGAGTCGGACAAAGAAATCACGTTTCTTGTATAGAAGCTTAGTCTTTGAAAAAATATTTTAAAGTTTTTTAGTATTTGTTGTTGAAGCGGCAACAAAAATACATCAACTGTGAAAATTTCAACTGGTTCACTTTTACGGTTTATGAGAAACAGCCTAGTGACAGACGGACAGAAAGACAGACACAACGAAGTCTTAGTGATAGGGTTCCCGTTTTACCCTTGGGTAAATTCCTGCTGCCGATTATATTATCAAGTGGTTTCTTCTGGACCATGACATCATTGTAAACCAACCTGAATTTTAGTCCCCGTTTTGACTGGCTTGACCCATTATTAAATCAAAAGTTACATATTATTAATAAAAAAAAAACGCTTCAAACTCATTTACAATCTCGTAAGTAATATGTCTTTGAGTGTAACTGATATTGATAAATAAAGTTCTGAACTTTATACCTTAGATTGAGCACAGTAAAATACAATGCATGCTGTGAATTAGGCGACTTTCCTTTGAATTAATTCATCAAAATAACAATTTTAATACAAATAACGTAGTATCGCTATGCCCTCTCGTTTTAACTACGCTAAATTGCTTGATTTATCTATACAAGCTTTACTGCACAAATAAAATGTACAAATGGCGGGCTTTATGCCATTTGGCATTCTCTACCAGTCAAATGGAGAGTTGTAGCAGAGAGCTTTGAAAAAGATTTAATGCGGCGATAATCATAAAGTTGGATAGACATACATGCGTTCCGTTATTAATATAACATATATATGTACATACGTTTGAAAATAAAACATAAAGCACGAACACCGCCTATTTAATATGTAAAAATTACCATAATAATTAAAACATTTAATGCTAAAAACTGTTCAGTGTATAGAGTTTTATTATAAGTATATACTACATTTAATAGGTAATTGTGACATGATGAATTGAACTATTTTCAGGATGCAACTATTTCGGTGCCACACTAGCTTTACAAAATGGCGGATGTTTTATTAGTATTGCGAATAAATTGTTCTCATCTCATTGTAGGTCAACTGGCTTTTAATATAATTAGCATTTGTGTATTAGGAGTAGTACTCACTTGCTTTCTAGACAAATTTTGAAATGGGTAAATAGAAAATATTTAACTCTTTGGCTATCTATCGTACGAGCTGTGCATTCCGTCATTGCCACTTAAGGCTTGCAATTTTCGGGTGTCGATCACATTAGTTCGTCTGCGAATCTTCTCATTTCATATTCGATCTCGCAGAGAGATTAGATTAGATAAGATAAGATCTTTATTTATCAGAATACATGTCATTGAGGTTACAAATAATCAGATAAGTACAATATTCTGCCTGCGGACAGGCGTGCAAATATTGTTATTATATTATTTAACTTATTACATTTTAAAAAAGTCTTTAACGCTATAAAAATCAGTGTTCCACATGCCACTTTATCAGTTCTAGTTTAAATTTATTCATATTTAACAGTTTCATGTCATCTGGTTACTTATTATATAAAATTATGCACATATTGTAAACATTGTTTTTATAGATGTCTTTATGACAAGGAAGCTGATACAACAGGTTTCTATATTTTCATCTAGTTTGCCTCCGAATAATGTCCACACGTTCACTCCAGTGATTGGAATGAGAGTGAATAAATTCCAAACTAACCTTTTCGATATCCATCTGTCTGAAAAAATAATAATTAGTTTATGTTGTACCGTTCAGCTACATTAAACTATTGTATTTTTTTTATTAACTATAATAAAAAAAAACAATGATTGCAATTATGTAATCTATCTTTAAAATAGATTAAGTACCTACGTAACTCTTCTTATATTTATTTACATACAGAGTGACTTGCAATGCAAGATGATTAGTGCCAGATTATTTCAAGTGCCATTAATAAAACCGTACGGAAAACGAAAATGACACAAAGGCTGAATATTTTAATAACATTAATGATTTAATTATGTCTTGAGTCTTGTATTAGTTATATGCATGAGTTCATCATATTATTAATAAAACTAAAGGACTAAATTTAATTTATGGACAGTTTATCATAATTATAATGTCGGCAAGGGGGTCAACATTTGAATCGGTTTCTCGCGTATTTATTATTATTATTATCATAATCATCAGCCCTCTTACTCCACTGCAGGGGTTCCTTCTTTTTAGATTGTTAAAGAGGATGGGCCATACATGACCCTCCACGCTGACCCAGTGCGGATTAGAGTGTATTAACGACTGCAACTGCAAACGAGACTAAAGGCTTTACTTGCCTACCGAAACACAGTATTCTGTCTAGCTTGAGACAATTGGTCACCCATTCCGTGAACGACCCTTGCGAAAGTAGCTTAACAACAACGATCTTGGGCCGTGGCGCTTGCCCACTACACCACCGGGCTACTCACTTTCACTCACTACCAAGTTTCTCGCTTATACTTCTCATTTACTGTTAATTTCAATTTCTAATTTACTTAATTTCGGGGTCGGACATTATTTACACACATAATATCAAATGATTTACTTTGCAATAATGTTATATTAAACAATAACAAATATGGTATACTATATTTGCATATACCAGCGTCAAAACTGAACACGAATAGGGCTGTACCAATATTAAACTTATTAAAATTTCAAATAGTATTCGAGGCCGTGTGTGAGCCGACACAAATAAAGATAAAACATCGAAAATCGTAAAGTACGCTTCGCAGCAAGCGGTGCGACCCTATCTTGTGTCTTAATTTGTAAGAACTAAAAGTAATATGCACATTGCAAACAGTATACGAACTTATCCACATACAAAAGACTATTTGCATGTATAACACATATAAATATATTCATAAAAAGGTGCAGTAGCAGAAATTAAGACTAGTAGTAATAATAAAACATAAATTCATCTCGATTACATATAAAACACATCATTTTTAATGGAAATCCAAAGAAATGGCAAAACAAAACGGCTTATGACTTATTGATAGTGAGTGCACACATCATTTATTCATTCTATGCTGTTACAAGCCCTTGTGGAAAACAATATATGGAAAACAGGAGTATCACAAAAAAGAGACTGGTTCAGGCATTAGAGTTTTCCATGATTCTCGGTGCTAAGACAGGGACACTAAGAGAGAACGAGTATAAGAAGATTGAGACTTTGGAAATGTAATACTTGAGGAGGATGCTTATCATATAATGGACTTAATTTAGAACTAACAAGTCAAACTACTTCTTTCATCTATCGTACAGAGCCGTATACATCTGTGAATCTTCTTGAGGTTGCAGGTTAAAGTAGAAGGCACGACGGTACACGGCAGATCTCCCTTGTGCTGGACCAACCAAATAAGACCTGCACTGAACGCTCCACTCACAAATGCACAAGAAAGAAAGCAGTGCGGGAGGAATGGCGAAGGATTGTTTGGGCCTAATCTGATGTGATGACCATGACCATTCTGTCAAGAGTGTAGCGATATAGAAGAAGAACGATTTTAGTAAATTTTGTTTAATTACTGTATGTCTAACAACTGTGGCGATGAGTGAAACATTATAAATAATGTAAAAACAATGAACGCGGCCGCCGCTGCCTACTATATTGTGACCGTGCGTGTAGTGACTTGAAAATGTCTAGAACTGTAAATAAATAATTATTTTTTTCTAAATCAATATCCTTAAAAAATTGTATGTTATTCTAACAAATCATACTTACTGAAATAATTAAAGATAAAACATATGTTATTAATTTACTACTTATACAATTATATATTTTAGGTAAGGTATAATAATATAAATTTAATAATTAGTATTTACTAGCACAGATATCTTGCAGGTAATAACTGGGTACTGTAAGAAACAATGATTATGGCTCATTATTTATTAATGAGCAATAGTCGTTGTTTCTGTTCGTTGTTTCGTTTCCTAAGAAGCAAATCCTCTACACCAGACCTCATGGCAATGTTATTTCTTAATTATTTAAATTAAATTATATTACCATAAAAAATTTGATTTTTTGTTAACAAAGAGTAATAAATAATTATAAATTTTAATTGGAAGGTCTGCCTTCGCAATTGAAGACTTGCTATATGAATTTAATTTTACAGTTCCTGTCTGTATGTATCGTATGCCCGCGCCGGCGCACGCAGCGGTGACTTTGACACTTAACAGAAAAATCTAAAATCATAAAGCACAAACCGCATCGGATCAGGTTGCGGTCGCCGGTTGAATGCTAATGTCTTACCTCTCGCTCCCACCTGTCGAATTGGCGCTGTAACTTACTGTGAAGTTTATTTATAGTGTCTGTTACACTATGTAGTATCAAGTTTGTTGCACCGCACTTAATGATTTATCTATGACTGAATTAATAGGTATCAAAAACCACAGACATGAAGATAAAAAATATCAATATACCAAACAACTCGATGGTTTGTGCGTTCAACTAGCCTTGAGTAAGTTAAGCAAATATTGCAAAGATACTCGTCGGATGGATGACCATAAAATTACCTAAACCTCTTCTGAACTTCAGAGGGCACATTATTCCGTTTTTACTGCCCATTTCTGCAGTTAACACTTACCAGTCTGTGCGGCTGCTCCAACCACTGATCTATCCAGAACCTAACAGGACTGACGAATTTTTCAACCTGTCGAATCTTCCGCAATCTAGGGGACTATTCTAACAACCCCGATTGCGAAAAGTTTTCGCAATTCGTTTCGAGTCCCATCTCAGAGTGCCAAGGACAAAGCAGATTTTATAAGCATTTTCACTATTTTTCAATATAGCGTTGTAAATACAAATTATCAAATATAATGTTTGATATATATACATATTTTCAGCTATAATAAACCAGACATGAGTTTATTAGAACACGACAAATTGGCAAAACTCAATTGAATTTGAATTCTATAGCCAAGAATTAGTGTTTAACGTTGATTGGAGAACGCACTGTTGTCTAGGCAACGACAAACTTCCTTCAGATCTTGAAAAATTCTAAGAAACATTGCCAAAGAAATCCCACCTGGAGACAAACTTTCTATTTTATTTAACCAATAGTGTTTGGTTAAAAGTATTTCTAGAGCTTTCGGGGTGTTTCACTTCAGTTTTAGGTTTGTAACTTGCTGTTTCAGATATCTGTGTTTAAAACATTTCGCCCAATCAAATTCATGGAGATTTTGAAACAAACCTATTTTAAACCGAAATTGTGAAACCATTACAAAGAACTGTATACTCGTACATATATATATTTTGTTGTAGTTAGTGTTTGTCAATTGGGGTACATTTATACTTATGTTGCATTTTATTCGTATGAATAAAGTTAAGGGACCGAATAGTTGTATAGAAGAGAGTAATAAAGTAAGAGAGTAACAACTTACTCATCATCAATTTAGTTATTCAAAATAACTTTAATAACTTTTCATGAGTGTGTAGTGATTATTTTTATTTTAACGTGTTTTTAATTGGAATTACCTACGTATTAATTTTCCAGTTCTATCTCGTACTTACGTATAATTTTCACAATGAGCAAGCCCGATCTTCAGAGAGATTACCGAACTAGCGGCGTAAGATTCTCACAAATCGTCTATTTTCATATGCGCGGAGGCATAGCAGTGTTTTACACGATGTCTATCTACAAGATGAAAGGTGACCGTTTGTGTGTCGTCCCGCATCCAAACTAGATACTTACAGCAGGGATGTTGAACTTACACTCAATCATGGAGAAAAAGAGAATTAGAATTGAGTTACATACAGAAAGAAGTAGGTAGGTATAGCCATAAACTTATGTAGTAGTAATAGTAGATCAAGAAATAACTGCGATAGGCAATTAATTATATTATTAAAACGTACAATAATTAATAACTGGAGCATTATTATGCTCCAGTGCAAAACAGATATGCAAAATAAATAGAAAGTAAAGATTTAACATAAAAGATAAGACAAGTAAATATAATAAATAATATAGGACCAGTAGTGAAAAGTTACAGGCATAAAAATAATATTGTAGACTAACTTTTGCCCGCGACTTCGTCTGCGTGGTAAAGTTACTTTGAGCAGCATTTCTAACGACTATTTATTTATTCGTTCCATTAGGTACTGATAGGTTCAAACTAATACATTTACATCCTCCGTCATACTTTATTTTATCCCCATGGGGGTTGAATTTATCAAAATCCTATTCAAGCGGACGTCTTCATCATAGTAGCTCCAATCTTTACTTTCAGTTCAATCAGGCGAAAATTTAAGAAGCTTTATACAAACTTTCATCCCCTATTTTATCCCCTTAGGGGTGGAATTTATCAAAATCCTTTCTTAGGTGATACCTACGTCATGGTAGCTTTATGCATGCAGTGTCAGCCCGATCGGTTTAAAATTGACAATGTTTCATACAAACTTTTATCCCCTATTTTATCCCCTTGGGAATAGAATTTCAACCCGATCCGTCCAGTTGTTTGGGCTGTGCGTTGATAGATCATTATGTCAGTCAGTCACCTTTGAGTTATATATATTTAGATGTAAAAAAACAATATGAAAATATGAAATTTCAGTCTGTGGTGCGTGAGATTCAACTGCCGCAATCCAAGATAATTAATGATATTGATATTTTAACTTTAATGATATTGACCTATTATTACTTATAATATTATAATATAGTAAAAATATTGAATTCATATTGATTATATATCACTTAAAGTGTAGTCAGCACCCCTATTTTCTATACCCAGGTATGGTGTGACAACTGAAAGTTTGAGTAACGCACGTATATTATATGACATGCGCAAGAGTTTGTGATATGATTGAGAAACAATGGAAATGGATCTAATTTTGATTCTATACATGACTGTGGCTGCGGTCGTGGGACTTTTTTTCTATTTTCTACACAAATGATATCATAACATCTTGAAATAAAACGTTTATATTTATGTGTTTTGTTTAATACAAACTGTGTAAGTGCTCGTAGCAAGCTGTTGATCGCGATTTCAAACAAGCAGCCCAAGGAAAACCCATCCACCTAATTTAGTACATTTTCTTTTATTATATATAATATTAGAATTCAATATCATTCATTCAGTCTAGGCTATTACTTGCACTTGTGAAAGTCGAAAGCTATGTCATCGGCTTTATGCTATCTAGTGTGGAAAAGAAACAGCAAGAAAAAGAGCAGGGGGTGCTTTTTTCACCCTGTCTCATAAAGAGAAATCCTATAAAAATATGACTTCATCAGACTATGAACTCATTTTCCCTTACCTACATTATTAGAATAATACAAAAACAGATATTTTTTTGTCAATCTAATTTCCCAGTTGCTTGTAACAGGTATAAAGCATATTAATATTATTTTATACGCAACTCTATTTCCGTATATGAAAGACAAAATTTTTCGCGGTTTTTTAAAAAAGAAAAAAAGAAAAAGAAAAATTGAGTGTTTTTAATAACACTTAATTTTTCTGAATTTGTTCTTTTTTTTTGATAATTTATAGTTTATTTCGTTCAAACAAACAAACAAACCCATACTTTAATAAGATATATTATAAATTTGACTTCTGAATGAATCGCCAGATGTTTAAAGATAAATAATCAGATTGCATTTAATAATAATATAAAACCTGCTAAGAGTATGTCGGAGTCGAGCATAACGGGTTCCATATAAATATTCTGATTTAAAGTAAATAAGTAAATGTTCCATTTTTTATCAAAATTTTAAACACAGCAATTTCACACACTAAATTTGTTCATTTTGTATAAAAATTGTATAATTTTGTATAAAAATTGTATAATTTTGTTAATTTTGTATAATTTTGATAATAATTTGATTGTTTTTACCGGAAATGAAAAATTAATTAAATTTAATATTTGCATGCTATCTTTGTATGGCTAAATAGGTTTTAAGTTCTAATTTTATTTTAATTAATTCCTATCAAATTGTACCCTATTTAAAGGCAAATAAATATCTATTCTATTCTATTCTATTCATAAATATTTATGTCCAGTTATTTGGATAGATAGTCGGATATGAAATTTGTATAATTTGTCCAAATTGTTCTGGTAACCTTGATAGCGATAACAATTGACGATGCCACAAATTATGAACGATTTCGATGTCTAAAATTATTTATTTTTGAAAAACATCACATCGTTTTGTTACTACAATCCGAGGCCCCATTGTTTTTATTTTTAATTCACCCTCATAAGAGAACCTTTTTTAATTTAATAAGTGTCATTTCACAACCGCCCTTGATCGCCGATTTTTACATATAAGTACCAAGTTTTAACGCAGTAGAACCCTAAAAATATGATATTATAAGTTTTCGACTTGTAACATCTACATCGGAGAGTCAACGCGAGCTTCAAACTCATAACTCCAATATTTATGTCTCACTTCGGCCCGGCTCCTGGATATTGAGTTACATAAACTTGTTTACGACCGGGTTCGATTCCCGATGATGTATAGCCGTATGTATGAGCTTCTTTTAAAAGAAAAAGCTGATACAGATACAATCTTATAAGATCTCATATTGCAAATAGTAGAAATATTCGATAACTTTAAATATTATGATGTGAATTATAGTTATATAGTAAGTCATTATATTCAGTCATATTTAGATCAAAATATAAAAATTTTACCAAGTATAGATTACACTGTGACTAAGTGTAAGCTAGAGTCTTACACGAAAAGTTTTCTATTTAGGCAAAATATTAACAATGATTATATTGTTTAACTGTCTTTTTGTAGTCCTAGGTAGGATGAGCAACAACGCCGACAACAACAGGTGACTTCATACTCTTGAAATCATTTTCCAAGTGACGACTCTTTATGAAACAAATAAAAGTAACAGCTCAATAAAGGTTCAATTTTTCAACACAAAAAATCAGTTTTAAAGAATTTATTCCGAGAAATGATTTTCAATTCGATTTAAACGTTCATAATTATATTAATAGCAATAAATCTATTAGAAATAAGGACTTTCTCTAAAGCGTATTTTACATAGACTCATCTTCAGATTCTTAGATATTTATTACTCTTTTCAGACATGCTCACATCTTATATCATTAGTCTATTAATTTCCCCACTGTGAAGACACAGGTCTTCCCTATGGATGGAGTCAGATATGAAGAACGGGCCTTTAACAACCACACGAGCGCAATGCGAATTGAGGTGAGTGTTAACAACTAAAGTCGGGACCGACGGCTCAACGTGCCTTCCGAAACACGGAGAAGTACAATATAATATATTTTTGGTCACCCATCCTATTACATTCCGCATCACAAGCTCGTCATACAGTATGCCAAAATGTGTCGCCTTTCCTGACATGTAAGTACATAATGAAAGGTTTTTGCGACGTTTATCCTATATCATAGTTATTTACGACAAATCCCGAGCAGTTTCTTTTTAATTATTCTTTACATTTTTACTTACCAACAATTATAAACTAACTAAAAGATTATCTTGTACCGCACCACCCACAATAAATTGCCAAAATAAATTTAATAAATCACAAAAATGAGTCACACAGCCACACTTAAAGGCAGAGACCAATAAAACCGACGCGTACATATGTAAATCATCGTCTATCATCACGAGCTCGTAACTCTACTGCTACCGGCCATATTATGACCATAAGTTCTTTGAAAAGATAAACTCTTAAGCCAATTATGACCGAACAGCGGTGTTTCCAAAAATCTTCTATATACGGCATATTTTTTTATCTCACATCAAACCCGTCGACGTGAACGATGTTATCTTAAAACAAATACAATTTGTTTTTTACCGCTGCTACTTACTAAAAAGATTTATTAACAATCTTTACAGTCTTATACATAAGAACGGTTTTCGTGTTTTATTTTGCGTTTTCATTCTCTGGATTACAATTTGTTGTCACTAAAACGGTCGGTCACGGACGAGACGGTCAGTAGAATACGAGGCGATATCACGAGTTGACATGAGGTTTCGATCTTTTTTCTCTTGTTGTAAGTTTATTAGTTTTAATCCCTTTGTCTTAAATTAAAAGTACAAAGCATTTGCAGTCTTATTATAAAACGAAGATTAACTTTAATATTAGATTTGAATCATGGCTAAAATAAGTCGACATGTCACAATATGAAGTTTCCCTTCTGCCACTATCAAATTGCTTGATGGTCAATAGTTCAAACCAAATGCTAAATTTAGTCATCTTTTATAATATGAGGATCATTATTTAATAGAGTTTAAAATTAACGTAAATTTTATTGTAATTTTGATTACTTTAATGTTAATGCACATAAGAAACGTTAGCTCCAGTATGACTACCACACTATTAGTCTTATTGATTTATTAACTGTTGAACATTATAGACTCATAATCTACCAAACGAATTTTCACCCAACACCAATAGATAAAATAATTCAATATGGTGATTAAATATATAATAACTGATACATTATATATCCACTATTATACCGGTTGCCGTATCTTTCAGTATATCTCAATATCTATTATTAAGTCTGTAGAATATAGCACATGTCGAGTGAAAATGTAGTAATTTCTCTTTCTGTCTAATGATTTCACGAAACCCTTTAACTGCAATTAGAACAAAGGAGAAACAATCTTAACGAAAGCTATGCGAACTCTTTTCATTCCGCCTCGATCAAAGGAAAAATTATGAAACATTTAAAAAGAACAACAAAATATTGAAACAATACGTGAAACGAAACGCATTCTTCCGTGACCGTGGCGTTTTTTTTTTTTCTCAACTTGGGATCTTATTTCGCAACCCTTTCGGTGGGTGGAAAACCTAAACAAAACAAGTATTTTTGAAGCCCTTTAATATAGAACGGGAGTTGAGTACAATTGTGAGAATTTATTTACAAGAGAAGAAGTAGGTATGTACGCAGACCAACTTATTATGTCATCTTATTTTTTAATAATAATATAAAGTTTAATTTAAAATCGTAACTAACAATCTCTAATATCAAACCATAATTTGTTCACAAATTTGTCTAATCTATCTGTATTTTAAAGCTGCCTATAATTGTGATAATTGGTTTCTGTGGTTAGATAATAAATAGTTAAAGTATAATACGTTTTAAAAAATATCAAAATAAGAAACTTAATTTTATTGTTATCATTATTTAAATTTACTAATCAAATATATCAATCCGTTTAAAAATTATAAAAAAATAGTACTAAAATTTGTAACCTTTTCAATCAGTCTCTAGTGTAATGAAAGAAGGTAGGTTTTTCCCAGAGAAAACATTTAATCCGTCGCTCTACATCCTTCTAAATATCTAGACCATAACGTAAAGATGTGAAAAAAGGCAAACAAACACTATTTTATGAATCATTTGAGATTACATTTTTCCCATCTTTGTTTGTCATTAATACCTACACTCAGTCCAGGTAGCTTTTATTTCTTTGATCTGGATATGCCTCTGTCTAGAGTACCTTTCTATAACAGTTGTTCTTTTTTTTTAAATTGAATATTATCAATATAATTTACAACGACCTCCCGTGCTATCGGCGGTCGTGTGTTAATTGTTTGTCCTTCATTATTTCTGCCTTCAATTGCCCTTTTGTCTCCATTCTGCCCGCATCATTTTGAAGGCTTTCTTCAACGAACGATTTCATTTTTCAGCCTTTTCAGTGGCACCGAATTGTTTTTCCTGCGTCGTCATTAACTTGGTCTCTTTACAGAAGAATGGTTATCCCATTCTTTCGAATTTTTTTTCGAGGAAGCCGTTATAAATGGTGCGCGATTGTGTTAAGTTGCCAAATTTTTTTTTTTTCAGTAAACAATTTTTGAGGTGTGGAGAGATGATGAGAGATGGAAGTACAACCCTTCGCGAACTTTTTATCTGTCGAAAAAAAAAGGGTTTATTCGTAATTCTCAAATGTTTATATGGTTTCTTAAATAGGTAGTTAATTTTTGTATAAGAAGTTAAATACTGTTAGGATTAACCAAAATTTCAAATGTTACTTAATATTATCTCCAGAAACAGGTAGGTATTAAGACTTTATAATTGTTAATATAAAAAAAAAAATCTATTTTGAGTTCAATCCTTCATTGTACGTACGCGCAGAATATTATGGATAAATAGATAAACAGCAACACGTTCTATGTGACTATAATTTATATAAAAATATAGTACATCTTTACTCGTAAAACAAATTTAATCGATCCAATTTCTAATAAATTTCTTGCCAACAAAAAAATAATTGTATTTTTTAATAATATTAAACAATTTACTGAAATTAAAAAATGACTTGTTAATATTAAAAATATTACAGGGTATTTTAAGTTTCTTTGGCATTTTTTCGCCTTGAAAAATTTATTACATATCCAAAAAAAAAACTATAAAATTATCGGCTATCAACTGTTGACGTAATTTTTTTGTAATTTATAAGCTGATTTAATTTATTACTAAAATAAAAAAATATAAGAAACAAATGACTTATAAATTATTTACAACTACAATTTACTCATATGTTTTAATACTCGTATTAAAATTTTATGATATAAAACCCTCTATAAAGATGCCGTCGAGGCGGAAAACTGAGATCCTCTCCAGGGAAAAATCTTAGTCATTAAGAAAAAAATTCGCTAAAACATAATGGTTACACCGCTAATCTAAATTAGGACGGTGCGCATAACAATCAATGTATCGATATTAATTTCATAGTTTTTTCTTATAAAATTCTATAAAAACTTTTAATAAAAGATTGTCATGTTATGTTTATTTTACATTATTACCTATTCTTCGATCTCATTTGTTTTTACTATTCTTTCTAATTATGCGAACGGCTACGTTAATATTTTTTTACTCAACTTTATTCAGTTTTTATAAATAAATTGCTTAGATAAGAACAGACTCTATGCAATAATATAAGATGTTCAACAAATCCTTATTGTAAGGAATTATATGTGTCATGTAGCAGTTCTGAATAAATATAAAAATCTAATTTATTTCTAGTTTCAGTTCAAAAGAAGGTGTTGCCGATAGGTTTAAGGACAACTTTCAAATTTAGACAAATAAATAATGGACTTCACTTACTTTTTAAATTAGGAAAATCTTAATAAATTATACGTCTAAACATATATAGCGAAATTAGTACTTAATTCAGAAAAATATTAATTTACTGAATTTTACTACCAATCTTTTTTTTTGCTGACGCTACATCAATCAAAACCAATATACCTACCTTTGTCAGTTAGTAATTAGTATTATAAATGAATCCATTAAGATTACTCGTTATTACTGACAGGAAAATTCCTTTTTTTCGTACAGTGTTTATAAAAAACAAAGGATTTGAGATGTTTTTTCAAGTACTTAATAATAATCAAAATTGAGCTTACCTTTTGTTTTGAGTCAAAATGAAAGAAAGTTATTTCAATATACACAGATATTTCTATGAACTTTTATTTCATCTCAATTTTTTTTTGTTTCGGGCAAAATGCTATTTTCTATACGTATGATCATCTTGTCACGAAATAATGAATGAACATTATTGTAAATGAGAAAAAAAATACATAAAAAATTTACTGAAAGTTAGGGTTGCCAGTTTGATTTTTGACGCAATTAGAATTTTAAATAGTTTCGTAGTAGCATACGACGACCTCTTTAGTCGAGTGGCTCGCACGAGGTCTTTAAGTTCCCGGGTTCGATTAATGGTCGGGTCAATGTAGAAAAATATTTTTTCTATATTATCTCCGGTCTTCTACCTATCTTGGAATCTCAGCAATTGCTGTTGTGTTGTTTAAATTTAGTACTCATTTACTCTATTTATGTATTGTAAGAGTATCTCAGTAGCGTAGCGGATAAGCGCCGCGGCCGGCGATCGTTCTTCTTAAGCGACTTTTGCAAGGATCGGTCAGGGGATGGGTGACTAAAAAATTATAATCTCGAGCTAATTCGTACTTCAAGAGGCATGTTAAGCCGTTGATCTCGGTTGCATTTACAGTCGTTAATACCCTCCAATCCGCATTGGGATATTGACTTAAAAGGACATCACCCATCCTCCTTAACCATCCATAAGGAAGGCCTCGTCCCCTGCAGTGGGGACGTAAAAAAGTTAATGATGATGAAATTGTAAACTCCCAATTGTCATGAAGAGCACGATGGTTAGTCTTTGCAATCAAGGTAAAGTAACTAAAGCTTATACCGGTCTTAAGATGGGTGGCCTGGCAATTCTAACGTTCTTTATTTAATCCCTTTGATGTTTCATCAAGTGCTGGAGGTTTTTATTTGTTTTGTCGTTTGCTTATCGATTCGATGGTCGGGTCGAGTGTCGATCCCATCGACTTCAAAGTCTGCACCGTGTGCCGAGTCTCTTCAAAGTCTCTAGCCGGCGACAGACAATGGCGATTGAAAAACAAACGATTCGACTCCTATTACGTGTCGTATGGGATTAATAGAGGTTTATTTTTTGGTAAAGTTGTAAAATAAAATATCTTATGAGGGAAGCTAAACAATATAGAGGTACAATTAAGTAAGTTATATTCTAGTATAAATAGGAGGGCATGTAAACCAACATTGGGCACATTGAAGCATCATTTCAAAATATATTTAAATTATATAATAAATAAATAACTTAATATCTTCTGCATAATTTGAAAAAACTAGATTTTAGATTCCTTATTTAGGGAAACAACGTATAAATATCATAAACTTTATTATGTATTATTATGAAAGTAATTACTAAGGATGAGGAAACAATTTTTTATTTTCAATGTCAGTTTGGATTAAAAAAAATTATAAAAAAAATATTACTTTATTCATAGCAAATAATGTCTATCAAAACAATTATGTCTATAACGATAGCAATAATCTCCATCCAGTGACGTCACAGAAGTGCCAATTGGAAAATCCAACAAATCACTCGTTGTAAAATGTGGAGGGCAAGTCTGTAACAACCCTTTGGAATGGAGGGTCCTTAGGGCCCTCGAGGTTCGAGAGTATTGTCTTGATTGTCTCTCGGAGAAGATAATTTCGCGATCTAAAGTAACTAAATTATTTGTAAATAAAACTTGATGTTTCAAATTATATTTTACATGGTGGTCATACAGCTTTAATAAAAAATTACAACCAATGTAATTGCTCCCAACCATAACAATATTTTTATATCCAAATATTAACCTTACAATTAAGTCTTACGTCAAAATATAAAACGATGCGTTGATTATCCCCATTTAAGGCAAGACATACAAACAGACACAAATGACGATTCGAAGCCAATTTCGAGTCGTTTCGATCGGTGTTCGCCTGCCAAAATCAATTAACCCCTCGTAATCAGCAAACCAATATTAATTGTGCAGTCCACAGATGTAAAATACCACTTCAATCCGTCGCGTTAAAGTTTATTGTCGATTCGATAGATGCGTTTATATTTTTGTATTCAGTAATCGTAGGATGTGCTCAGTCGACGTTTGGATTGCCCGAAATTGCTACCGAAACAGAATACCGACTTACTGTGATTATAAAGACCTTTTTCTTAGTTTTCGATTAAAAAAAAAAACAAGAAGTGAATAACTTATGCCATACAATGACCTCCAGCGGCGACATCAAAAGGGTTACTCGCGAGATTATCTGTCCCGTTCGCGCTTACACATGTCGGTGCGTCAGAAAGAGCGAGTTATATCGCGTTGAAGATAAAAAATGCCCTTTCGTTTAGTATGGAACGCCGGTCGGTGTGTTTGTTGAGACTTTTCGTTAAGCATCAAATGTGCGAATGGCAATTGTTAATGTGCAAGCTATCCTGTTGGTATTTGTGACATTATCCTTTATAATTTCATGTTTTCATTTTTAAATGCAATGCAGACATTTTAACATTGGTTATAACTCGTTTAAAATAAAACAATGAAGTGACATTGTGTTAATGAACTTTAATAACAGTACTATAAGTATGAAATTAAGAATATATTATATAATAAAATGCGAATAAGAATATAGAGAAAAACAGAAATCTGTTCTATTTTAGATGCGGATTTTCAGTTAGTCTAAATTATACTTTTTATGATCAGAAAATTATGTCTTAAAATAACCCTTATCGCTGGATATGGTACTTACTTACTTCAAAATAAGAAAAGTTAATTTCCTTTTTTCTGAAATTAAAAATTTTCAGCGTTTCAAATTAGTAGAACGATACCTAGCCGTTTGGTATGTTTTTCTCATTGGAGAACATTAATCAGAGCATTTTAATAACTTAAAATTTCCTAGTCAAATTGATTTTAAACCCGTTGATATTAGGTTCAAAGTTAATTGCGTAACTTTGATGTTTTTTTAAATTAGATTTGCTGCTTTGTATAATACTTACATCTAAAATAAGACCACATACACAAAACTCAATTATATGTCGATTACAGGGACTTACAATAAACGTTTTACAACCGTTGATATATTAGCCTGTAAAGCAACTTTTAAAAATAATATTACAAAATTAATGATAGATTGGTTCTAGACAAAAAAATAATATGAACACACACACGCACGCACGCAAACACACAATTTGCGTCTTGTTGTATTTGACCGAGATTATTTAATTTTAATTTTGTTTTTTGTTATCAAATAATGAATTGGCATTAAGATATGTTATAGCTGTAAGACAAGAACTTGCTGGATATTGTTTTTTAAATAAATAAATAACAATATTTAGGTACTTCCAAAGTGTAACTATATCAGGTTCCCAGTACCATCGTAACATAGATCACCGATGACAAGTAAAAAGGATTCCTCCACGACTTAGCCCTCTGAACATAAAAAGGTTTTACGGGAAAACTTTTAATCAGGGTCTATCTAATATACCAGTGAATCTCGAACGTGACACGAAAATACTTTTTTTTATCACTGTAAAAATTACTAATTTATTTTATAAAGAATTTCAGTATGAGTCTTAGGGAGAAAGTTTAGGCAGCATTATAAAATTAACTCATTATAAAAAGAACTTACCAGCTCCGGTGGAAATACAAATAAACTAAACTATAAAAGCTAACATTAATATGCATTTACTTTAAGATTATTCTGTTAACATCGAAGTTTTATAATTAGAGATCTCGATTGCGCGTACGGTTTGTGATAAATAAGTAAAGTAAATTTCGCAACGGTCGGTCATAGGATGGGTGATCAAAAATTTTTAATTTCCTCTCCGTGCTTCAGAAGGCACATTGTGCCATTCATCTCTGCTCTGTCTGCAATCGTTAACAGTTACCAATCAGCACTGAGTCTGCGAAGTGGTTCAAGCCTATTGTTATGTGTCCTGTTAGTGGGAACAGTGATAGGCTCGTGACGACTATTCCTATCACCTGGCGGGATAGAGCATGTGTGACATCTGTCCCGACTTCGGAGGCCTATATGACGAATCTTATACGGTGAACACTAGTTTATTCCAAGTAAGTATAATTAAAGTTAAAAAAATGTTTGATTAAAAAAGAAGTTAAAAAATAAAATACCATTAGTAGTAGCTCTAGTGACATCGAGTTTAAAAATGAAAGCATAAATCACGATCTTCGGTCCTAATTAATTCCTCCAGGCTTCGTTAGGGAAGGCTTGAATTATATGAAAAAGTTTCACCTCTTTTAGCACAGTCTTTCATTATCTATCAACCTATCTTTTTTTTTTATCTGACTGTGTCCCTTCGATTTACTTTTGGACAGTGAATTTAATGAAGTTCCATGTTTACTGTGTAATACAGAAAATACATCTGAATTTGTGAAACACATTTTTATTATGTCTATTTAACTAAATGTTTTATGAAAAAACACATCGTAGTCGATTCGTGATCGAACGTTCAAGGTTTTTTCTATTTTGAAACCTGTTAATATTGGACATAAAAAATTATAATATATTTACTTTACACGGAGGTTAATGACCGTTAATTGCCAAAATACCTACAATTTGCTCATTACTATTATTAAAATGTTAATAAATATGTAAATGTGTCATTAGAAATAAATATTCGTTAACTATAATGATACAATTAGGGCTGTGATATTGATTTTTTCCAATTTAAATACGTTTTTGGTCACTTTATAATTGCACGCTGATTTGTACAGATTCTGACATCACCGACCGATAATATGCGATCAATTTGATCGTCAAACGTATGTCTTGGTTCGCGCAGCTTTAGTTGTATCTGTTTCAAAATATCTTCGGCAATTGTACGCCGATTTTGATGACCTCATCTTTATGTAATATTTCGTATGAAACAGTTGATTATTTTTTCGTGAATCCAGTGTTGCTCACATAGTAAAAGTTGTTCATTATACTTAACTTATCCACTCCATGAAGTGCCGGCATAATAATATTACACCTTATATTTAAATACATAATTTTTGACTGCTTCCGCATTTTATGATTTGATGTAAATTAAAAAGTATTTTAAAGGATTTTTTGCCTGAGGAATTTTATTCTAAGCAATGTTTATATATAACATTGTGCTATATATACCTAAGATAAAACGATCGTTTTCCCGATGCCGATATTTAATCCAATTATGCATCTTTTTTTCACTAATACTTGCTAAAAACTTAGACTGAGTAAATTATTTTAATTTCTGTACAAATATAATCATTACACTTTTAAATGCTTTATGATTTTTTTTATTGTACCCCAAATTAATTAATTAGCATGACATATTTGTACAATTTCAATGGTAATTAATGGTAAGTAATTTCTTCTAGGCAAGTATTTATTTATTCTGATACACCTATTGCGAAAATCGTATAAATTTAGATATAGCAAAATTATCTGCTTGCCTAATAATGTGCATCTAAACCTCAATACAGAAATTGATCCGTGATTGTCGTCTTCCAATCCTGACACCTGTGGCGCAGACCGCAATGCTTTTTTGAAATCTTTTTTTCACTGACACAATAAGAGTATCTTCACTGATAATACACCCTATCGCATGAAAATAAATGTTACAATTCCACTTGAAGTTCACAAAAAAAAAGTATTTAATTTGTACACAAATCAAAAACGGGTCGTTACGATAAAAAGTTAATCCAAATCGTACAGTTGAGAAGGCACGATGCCGACTTACACTTGACATTCGATGGGAAAATATCAAAAAGTATGATTCATCGATTTTTTCTCGAGATCTCGATTTTAATAGATATCATTGTATGCAATCGACAAAGTACATTCGAATTTTATTTACGTTCCAATGAGTCTCTATTACGATTAAAATAAAGGTCGCATTTCGATTTTGGAACATTGAAACCTCTTTGATTGGTATACAATCAACAAATTTAATAAAGGACTGTTATAATATTTTTATTCTATAATGAGCTTTGAGTCGATCTTAATAAGTTTAGAAGTGATTTATTTGAACGCAAATGACTTTGGTCAACCAATGCCTCCGATGTGACAATTAAATTATAGAGTTTTCTTTAACCGCTGGGGAATAGGGTTGAGATTTGCGTGACATTTGTGGTATTATCTGTTTGTCGGTCACAATAACTAAGAATCGATGATCAACCTTTTGAAATTGATTTCAATCAGGCAGACAGTAGGTGGCAACTGTATTACGGAGTGAAAACACGACGATCAGTAATGAAAGATGCTCTATTTTACAGAATTATAAAATAATATTTCTTACAACAAAGACAAGAGAAGAAGTAGTTTACATGTTGAAACTGACATGTTGAGGTTTCTGAGATCCCGGGTTTGATTTCCCTTTGGGTACCTAAATGTCGAAAATATTTTTTAGTTGTATCAAATCTGGGTAATGATTTTATCAACGTAATTTAAATTTTTTATAACATGAAAACTTTGGCTATATTTTCTTCCATTATTTTAAAATACATTAATTAATTAATTAATTGTTACAATATGTGTACATGTGCAAATATATAACCTTAGAAGTTATTATTAGCACACATAATTAAATCAAAACAATTAATTTATGTATAAAACATATTAACAAAGCATACACGGAAAATTTGATATAAGCAGTATTATAATCCGTTTGGTACTATTTATGTATATCATGTTCCAAAAAACAAGGGGGGCTATTATAATAAAATCTGTTCTATAAATAATTCGATATATTATTAAAACAATTGTGTATTATATTGATTTCTTATGTGAATACGTCAGTAAAACTAAATACAAACGCGATGTAACCGTTAAAAGTTGTTTCATTTACAATTGTGTATTATTAAATCAAACATTAAAAACATTCTTATATCCATATTAAACAAATATAATATAATTGAGTAATATGAAACTAATAAGGACAAATAAATATGTTTTTTATTATTATTTTTAGCTAAATTGTGACAGTCGTGATTTTAATTTCTAAATTATTTTGATAAAAAATCTGAATTAAATATTGTTTAGTTAGATAGAGCATCTTTAATGTCATTTTCAATCATCACTTCGATTTAATCCAACTGGATCGATTGCCGGATTCAGTTATTAATTTTTAATCCTCTCCTCGGTTATTCACATCGGCCTTG
Source organism: Diatraea saccharalis (assembly GCA_918026875.4). NCBI lineage: Eukaryota > Metazoa > Arthropoda > Insecta > Lepidoptera > Crambidae > Diatraea > Diatraea saccharalis. The sequence continues at coordinate 32,471,280 of OU893334.1, forward strand.
AGTCACATTTATATACAAACAAACATTTTTTTCATAGAATCATATAAAACCTTTTTGATACATTTACTGCTTGAGCACAAGCATTTTCTATGAATTAAATCAAATAGGGAGATCGACCTACGCAGATCCAGTGTAAATTAAAGGGTATGAGTGCCAATCCTCTAATATATAATCAATTTCGGAAATTCCTAAATGACAATTTTACTTAATCCTGATGTATATTCTTGTACTATTAAAATTGACATAATTATTTATTTTTTTGTTAATATTGATTATTTGTACCTATAGAAATTCAATTATTAGTTTGTAGATTGACAATGAAATTTAATTTTTCATATTTTTGTATTGCTGACATTTAATTCTATTATTAGATTGTTATTGTAATTTGATTTGACCTATATTTTTTGACATTGTTAATAATATTTGATCATTATAATTTAAGTGTTATTATTGTCTTATTGCATGTTCTCTATTTAATTTTTTTTTTATTTTAATAATCTAATCTTGCAAGCGTTTTGGATTGAAACATCTGTTAGCTTTTAAGACTTGTTTGTAATAAATAAATAAATAAATAAATCCAGACTGGACCGAAGGGCTAATGTTCCTTCTGAAGTACAAAGGAGCTTGAAACGATAAATTTTTCATCACCCATTCTTTGAGCGGTCGTTGCTGTTATTATTTAACCTCCATAGAACAAATGCACTTAACACTGCGCCATTATACTCCTCATTTATTAGAAAATATATTGTTTTTTTTATAAATATATTCATTGTTAGATAAATAACATATAAAATCAACAGTTAAGTTAACATTCATAAGTTTCATTTCCAAAAAATAACATGAAATACTTAATTCATGACGTTTGAATCAATATGATATTTTCAACGTAATTAAATCGCATTTGATATGGTAAAAGTACTTTCAAATTCCATTTATTAACCACTTATAAACATCTATTTTAACTGCGACTGGCTCAATTTGAATACACTTCAGAGAATTAATTAAAAAAAAACAGTATTAACCGTGCAATTTACTGCATCGAAAATCGGTGTAGTTTATATTTAAAAAGTCACCTCAATTATGTGTAATTGTGTGAAAGTATGCTGATAATTATAATACTCGTTTCCGAAAAGTATGAAAGAATATATCACATTAATTTAAATAATATTTCATTTTTTAATGCATGTGCTTATACAGTTTTATGTAAGTACTTGTACCTATTAATTCATATAAATTTTCTTTGTCCAAAATGAGTTTGTATTCAAATTTTCATTAATACTCAGCACAAAATTTATCGAATTACCTAGTAGCGAGTAGATATATCAATTTTTTGTATAAATGAAAGGATTTCATCTCGATGTGTAATGTATAATTTTAATAATTCAAATCCAGTGACATTCTTTCAATCCAGGTTTATGAATATCGGGAACTATAACATCGGTTCGTAGTTCTAAATCGCGAATTCCATATAAAAGTTATTGAAAAACACTTTCATGGGACTTTGTAGTTTTTCGTAAGTGATAAAACAAGGTTATCTTCTGATCACTTGAATGTTACAAGAGGATACTCGCATATATTAGAAGATAATTACTTATTTTAAAAGATATTTTTATGGTTTTAAGTTGTGATAAAATACTCAAACCTAACCTTAAACCAAATTTTTTTTGTTGACTCAGGGGAAAATTGTAATGTAGAGAGACAGAATTATAAGTTACCATAAACCAAATTATATAAAAATCCATTTACGGTCAGTTTCAAAAACGTCCATTAAGGTTTGTATGGTCAAATTTGTATGGGTAATGTCGCTTAAATTAATGAACATTTTCAAATGTGTAACCTATTTTTAAAGCTTAAATAAAACGTAACAATTTTAAAATTAAATTTTAAAACCATAAAAACACATCATTTACTGAAAAAGGAAGCATAAAACGGCGTATAGAATCGGAATGAAGACAACCATTCCGATTGCAGTTGACATATGAGGATATTCCATCGGGCTTTTGATGCCAATTGGGGAAAGAAATGTATGGATAAGACATTTTCTTTATAACTTTTATAGAAATAATGTTAGACGTGTGAGGATATACCGTTTTGTGCTAATGTAAGAAAACTTTGTCCAATATCTGGGATAAAGTCAAATATACACATCGTACATCATAGTTTCAATTAGGAAAATGGAACCATAACAACTACATATTATTTTAACCCGGCACAGTAATAAAAACAAACACAATAAGAATCGCCTTCAGATAAAAACAAAGACAAAACCATGTAACAACAAAGATGACCTTGGGCAATGTTATATTGAAATGGTTGCCTTTCCACATAGACCAGGAGTCAAAACGGAAGGTATATTATGAAAATATAATGCATTCATAATTCCGTTTGGTGTTAAAATTAATTTATAATCTATTCCACATTAACTCACCAGCGCCACGAGTGGCAGGTGTGACAACGCCCTACATCGTCGTGTCGGTGCACAAGCACGCGACAATGTATATAATTTAATAGCTAATTGTAAACTCGCGACTTTCGAACTAATAGATATGACGTTACTAAAAGTATCAAACTAATTATTTATCGCGATTCACACGGGTTGTTCCGTATTCATCCTGTGACGTCTCATCCTATGCATTATTTTTTCCTTACTCATAAGTTTTGTTGATAACATTGCGACTTAATTCCTAAACGATTTCGTAGATTCACTATTTTGTGTGAAGCAAACCAGTGAGACAACAGTCCATGTTGTCATCATGGGACGTCATTTTTCGCAGGACGTCTCTTATCTTACAAACTAATGGTGTCTGTTTAACAAAAAATTGTAAACTGTATTAAGTTTCAAAGTTTTATTCCCTACGACATATCTAAGGTTCTGCCTTAGTAGGGCAGTCGACCCAGATTCAAATCCTAATTGAATCCTAAACCTCAATATATGTTTATAATTGATTTAAAGCTTTGCTGCCGTTGTTTTAAAGTATCAACTTAGTTTAATTGTCACATTCAAGTATAAAATTATATTCTTGATGAAAAATGCTTAAAAACTCAATTTTGTCCCTGTCACTCTGAAATGGGACACGAATCCATGACCTTTCGCAATCCGGACGACTGCTCAAACCACTGAGCTACCTTTCACCTTTTTTTTTATACCGAGGGGAACTGACCTTAACATGCCATCGACCTGGGCGAGAGGCCGACTGAACCCGGGCTCTCCCACTGCAAGGGACGGTGGTCCAGTGCAGTGAGCCTACCGTGCAAAACTCCCCGTACTACCCTCTCGTTTGATCCGGTTATCTGGTATCCTATGATAAGTCCCAGGACTGACGAATCATATCACCTAACAGGACTGACGAATTCTTCAAGCACTTGTTACTTTTTCGCTACTACAGAGCGTATTTTCAAATATTTATACAAATATTTAGTCTTTTGATAAAGATGAAAATTTGTTTTAATTATTATATTTAATCAATTATGCATTCACAATGCTATACTGAAAAATATTATTAATGAAAAATACTTAAAAAATCTACTTTATCCCTGGAAATCTGAGATGGGACATCTCAGAGTGCCATGGACCAACCATTTTTCATTAAGAATATTTTTCAGTATAGCGTTGTAAATGCGAAATTGACCAAATATAATAGATAAAATTATATTAAATAACACTATTTTTCAGATTAGAAACCACTATGTACAGCCACAGCCGTGAAAATGCAGAAAATTAATATAATCATTTATTCCTAGCTGGAAATTATCCCCCTTAGTGAGAGTACTCTGCAGCGGGTTTCATCGGGTAGGTCAGCCACGCTTTGACCTTGCTCCAATCCTAGGTAGGTAATAGTGACTGGAGATTTAAAGTATTTTTCCTACGTTAGGGCAAGAACCAAATTTAAGGCATATGACGCATTTCTCCAGCGTCAGCAAAAAAGGGGAACCATTTTTAAATTGACCATTCTAAAAGTTTCTTAACACAACATGTCGACTTACTGGATGATTGGCCGACCGCTAATTGTTGCCAAATGATCCGAGTTATATATCTACAAAAAATATTATCGTCAATTCCCACTTCCCGGAAACCCAATGGTTAATGACAAGTGATCTTATTTTAAATATTTCTATTTAATTGATCCTTACTGTAGACAACTTTCCCGTAAGTCGAGTGGACAGCTGCTGTAAGAGGCAAAAATTATGTCAACTGTAATTAATATTAAGAGAATTGCATCCTACGTACAAGTGAGGCCTATCATATGGATGGAATTGAATAGAAAGAATAAGGATAACCTACTACGAGGGTCCACGGACTGCAGTCTCTTGTCGAATCTTACAGAATTCGAACGCTAAAAGTTATTTGTTAGGCTCGTACTGAGTGCAACTGACAAATTAGTGGTATTCGTTAGTGCTCTAACGCCGGCTCGGTCGGTGAACTTTGCGATCGCTTTCGATGTCGAGACAGCAGCCTCAGTTCGAATTATTTGGTGTTAATGACGACAAATGCAACTGGGAACAACAGCCAAACATGCCAGTCAAAACACAGAGGAGTTCATGATGACGACAAATGCAACTGGGAACAACAGCCAAACATGCCAGTCAAAACACAGAGGAGTTCATGATGGTAAAATTTTGGTCACCCTATGACGACGACTAGGGTACAGCTGAAAATCAGTGTCTGTTTCCTATATGGAACATCTAACACTGAGCTGTATACCTCTTGGCTACTGCTTCACACTCTAGTACTGTGGTAAGAATCGTTGTCTGTTGTAATTTTTAATGTTTCTATACACCAACTAAGTATTTTACAATAACTTATAATGTAGTGATAGTAGTGGTTCAATAAAGATTTATCTATCTATCTATCTATGACCGGACTTTGCAATTATCGCCTAAGTAGCTTGGTAGAGGTAGGGTTAAAATAATTAAATATATACTTCTAACTAAAAAAAAATATTTTCTAATAGGTTTTATAAAATATTTCTGATCAACTAAATATTCAAACTAATGCATATCAAGCATCACTAAATGTGAATAAAATCATGCATTTTTATATGCAAATAGAGTATTACCGGTATACTTGTAATATGTTATATAACATAAAATATGACCATCTATAGTAACTAAAATAAGAATTATTGCGTTACAAACTAACAAAAAACTTGTGAACACGCTACATCAAAAGGATGCTCCGCACATTTTTCATAAGGTTATCAACATAATAACAGGTTTAGTTGAATCCAGATCAAGCAAATTAATCGATATCTATTTTAACTGAATTAACATAATCGCACGACATTCGAAATACACCTGCCCCAACACTAAACCGACATAGATTAAAGAAATACATAGACTGATCAAATCAAACAGCACACTGGATAAGTCACCTAAATTTATAAGCATCGTCAGCTTAACCGTCTTTTTAGATTATAAAGTAGTTATAGTGTAAGCGTTTATATCAATCCTGTGATCACTGGCTAAATTAGATAAAATTGGTTCGACCTACATTTATTTATATACAAAATAATATAGACAAATCAGTACATTGACCCAATTTAGAAACAAATTAAAAAATATCATAACATTAAACGACGTTGTCATACGACCGTATCAACGAATACAAACAAGCTCGACTTAACACATAATAACAAAAAAACTTATAACAGCAAAGAAGTAATTAAAACACAAACCATAGTTATGAGACCTGTAAATAAAGTGTCGTATCTCGCGCTAGTATTATATCATCTATGATGGAAAATTTATCTATGATCATTGGAACATTAAGCATGTCACGTAATAAATTAACTGGGCTTTTGTAATCATTCAAATTGACAGATCTTAACTACACATAAATAATTTGTTTATCTCTTTAATTATGTTCGCTGATAGCTTTTTATGTGTTTTCGATTTATTTATGAACTAGAATTCGTAATATGCTCGGTCAAGTGCGATCCGAACACAAGAGAGTTTTATATGTCACTTAAGTTAAAATACATTGTCAAAAACAGAAAATTAGAGCTCCAATGACATAAACCTACTTCTTCTAAAGGTTATATGAGTAGGTTTTTAAGTTGATCCTTCTGTATTAGAGTGGCAGTAAGTTTTCAAGGTGAGCTGGGTTAGGCTTTGAGGGATGCCACAGAAAGGTTCTGGTCCGATAAGGGCGTCTTTAGCACCCTTTTTCGCCAGTTTGTCCGCCTGTTCATTGCCCTCGTGTCCAGCGTGCCCTGGAACCCATCGTAGAACTACTTTGTTGTTGTTGCCCAAAGAGTTCAGTGTCTGTTTGCAGTTCTCGACCAGCTTCGATCTAGTTATGTCGGAAGCTAGTGCTAAGAGTGCAGCTTGACTATCAGAGTGGATGTAGATAGTATGATTGAGGTAGTTATTTTGCAGATTGGCTGCCGCACATTCCAAAATGGCGTACACCTCTGCCTGGAATATTGAGGAGTACTTTCCCATGTTCAGACTTATAGCCTTCCTTGGGGCTTCTCCATGAATTCCACATCCTACCTCAGGACCGGATTTGGAGCCGTCAGTGTACCACTTTAGGCTTCCATTTTTCCATACTATACGATTGTTTGACCAGTCGTCCCCGCTGTCTTTGTAATAAGATATTGAAAAATGCTTCCGTATCGCTTATTGTATGTAGACAACTTTCCGTAACCGTTTTGTAAACGCAGATCATTTTATATAATTAACGGCTAACGTCTCTATGTCTAAAAATTGGACAAAATTTAGGAAGAAGACACACGTCAGGCTATAAAAAACTTTCAAAATTCTCCACTTGATTGTAAAACGTAGTAAATTGTTGATAGAGTTCAAAATTTGACATAAAATGGCCTGATGTGCAGGCGCGTGTGACTTTATTAACTGGCACTGTTGAACTTGGTGGATATTTAATAACATAAGCTTTTTTAAGCTTGTTGAGTAGCTTGGTGGCGTAGTGGATAAGCGCCGAGGCCCGCGATCGTTGTCTTTAAGCAACTTTCGCAAAGGTCCGTCACGGGATGGGTGACCAAAAAATTATTATCTCGGGCTACTCCGTGATTCGAAAGGCACGTTAAGCCGTTGGTCCCGGCTGCATTTGCAGTCGTTAATACCCCCCAATCCGCATTGGACCAGCGTGGAGGGTCATGGCCCATCCTCCTCCTTATCCATCCATAAGGAAAGCCTGAGCCCATGCAGTGGGGACGTAAAAGGGCTGATGATGATGATGACGATGAAGCTTTTTTTACTAGCACTGAACAATTAATTTGATTTAATTCGAATTGTGAAAGTAACTGGCATGTCTTTGTCTTCTACTTATTGACAATCGATTGTAACATGAACATCACTACGTCAAAGTCACAAAACTCTCAGTCACAGAAGTAAACAAAGAAAGAATGTCACACCCTATGTGTGTATTCACATAAAGTACAACTCACTGCTTTAACTAAAAAAGAAATATTTAATTTATCCGCTTTAACAAAAATAAACAAATTAAATTCATGCTCACAATTGTATTCAAATAATAAAGAATCGTTTAAAAGGCTCATCCATAGTCCAAGACTTCATAATATTCTCGATACAATTCTACCCACATTTCGCTTATCAAACTATCCCCATTACTCAGGTGGAACTACAATGGGCCATCACCCTGTATATTAATCAGGAGTTCCGTAAACGATTGATTCAATTATTATTTAAAAACGTTCGCCTACAAAGATCCTATGGATGTACGGCTATTTGTTATTTTTACCTCACAGTAATATCATCTGACATTAGCTTAGAGTGGAATAGGACTTCGTGTATTTACACTTTCATCGACTTACCCCGTCATTAAAAATAAAAGGTAACTACAACAATTTTGTGTAATAATAGAAGCTTAGTAATTCATAGTAATTACAATATTGTACACACATAATTAACTATTCTATTAGTCAAAAGTGCTGTTAGATTGCGAAATAAGCAGACCAGTAATGGTACGTGTACTTATTAATGCTACTACAGTATTTTTCATTTTGTGTTTGTGTGTACATAACAAAAAAATAGTTTTAAAACAAAATGAGGGTAAAAGTTGCCCAACTTATCCATCCAACATTTTATAAACAGAAACCGGGAAGAGTATTTTTTTTGCACATCAGTTCTTCCTAGTAAATTTATTTATGTCATCTCATCCGATATTTCATTTTAATTTTAACTTAATATTTTTTTATTATTATTTTAACTATCATTCTCTCACAATAAAAGCCCATTCTATATCAAAGCAGCTCGCAGCGAGGCGGGCGGCCGATCTAGCGGGAGATCGGCTACTGTGGGCGGTGTACACTAGCCCTTACAATGCGCGCGCGCAGGCCTTAAATCATAACAGTACAGCTCATGAATTAACCGTACGTACAGAACATATACAGGATTAATAATAATGCGAATAATGTCGCAACAAGGATTGGTGATGTGAGAGTAATCTTGAACTTAAAATGCAGACTTTATTTTCAAGGTCAAAGTATAAATTTAGTTTATCCAAATGTCAACGAAATAGTTGTCCTTTTGAATACACTTATTGCGGTAAAAAGGAACAGGTTACCTGATATATTGGTTCAGAGTTGTATCAAACGTAAGGCACCGAAAGGCTTGGATTACTATACATATCGTCACAGAATTCCAATATCACCTGTCATTCATCTTAGTGACGCCATAGACCCAAGAGGTAAACTATGAATTTCCCCTGTTCAAAATATTTATAGTGAAATTTCACTTCGCTATTCGCAAGAAGTTTATGCTATTCATGTTATGTTGTGTCGTATTTGTCATATTTGAAAAAAGATTTGCCATATTTAGTCAATATCTTTGACAAAACATAGGTTTTATTTACCAAATAGAATCACCAAAGACACATGTCAAGTTGTTGTGAAGTACCACCAGTAAATTAAATTTTGATATGTAAAAATGAACATTACTTAAAGCAAAACTCCACAAACGGATACATCGAAATATCGCCACAGTTACTTACCGTCGTGTCATTTATTAACGCCTAAAATGGCTGTTGGTTTATCTTTGATCACAATCCGAAGGCGAAATGGCTGCCACCATATCCACTGCATTTTATTAAACTCTTAAATACTCTAAAATCGGGCCGAATCGGTATTCCGAGATCGTATCAATCGGTTTCTTAAGTATTACACTCTTAACGTCAGCTGTTGTATGTAATAAAATATGCCGACGATCTCATTGACGAAAAGTATCTTTCTTTTTGGGTCCTACTTAATTTTATATTGTACTCGTATCTATGACTAACTACTCTTACTGTATTCATACTACAGGAGTGATAATAGTGATAAATTAAGGGTCGATGCAAATATGAAGGAAGATACTTAAAATGTCGATGGTCAAGAAAAAAGATAGAAACGGAAACGCAACCGGCAAGATGCGATGAATCTTTTGTCAGATATGCACCAACGTATAAATGTGGCAACAGCATCAAAATCCGTTGCAGAGTTTAGTAAATAATATAAACGTAACAGGCGCAATAAATAAATGATGAAGGTGAATATCCAACTTATGCCATAAAATAATATATGGTAGTGATGAGCTCGATGGTATAGTGGTCGATTAACTGGAACTAACACTGCCCCAATTGTTCAGGGTAGGCTATAGAGCTCACGATTTGACTGTGCAGATAAAATGTTTGTGTCTAGGCAAAATTAAGAAATATGCAGGTGAATTAACAATCTAGTTACTTCAAAATACAAAATTATTACAGCAACACTCAATCAAATTATGAGTTTTATAATAATTATGTTTTGAAACTGGGATTCTATCCATAAAATGTAGAAATAAAAAATAAATTAAAAAGAAATTAAGGTATTGGTAGTCTGAAATCAAAATACGAAAATGTGTTTTTCTATTATTAAAAAGGAAATATGACTAATGTAGGTCCTACCAGTCATGCTATTTTTTTTAAAATTTCTTCGAGTTTTAGCAAATTAAACAAAACGAACATTGTCTATTTTGTAAGTCGGAACACTCAATTGGCGCGTGTCGTAGTGATCTGTAGTAATTCTAACTTTGTTACAAAATTGTCACTCGCATAATTGTTTTACAAAGAAAGTTCATGTCGCCGGGGTCAGGCCGTGAGTGAGACCGCAAGACCGTGCCATCAGCCGTGCCACGATAATTCATGAGTCGTGTCTCCAATGTTTGTATGTACGAAGGTAACTTTTATACTGTTCAGTGCACCGATTTGTATAGACATGTACATTTGGAGTGTGTTTATCACAGTACAATAGTTGGCCTGTGTGTTCTTGCAATATACAGGGTAATTTAAAAAAACAAGAGAAGCCGTTCAGTATGTAATAGTTATCATAAAAAATAACTTTTGATCTAAATGCAATGCCTACTTTTATGACAAATGTATTTTCAAGTTTTGATTTTCTATCATGATATTTATATGTCAATATTTTATTCATAAATTAATAGAATATACCATGCTTGCACGCTATGTGAAAAGCTAAATGTGTGATAAATCAATCGAAAATACTTTTTTAAGAAAACAAAATATAACGAATTATCGAATTTACAGATCAGGCGTTGTTATTAATAAGGTAAGCCATCATTTAACCCTGTATAATTAATTACTTTATACTCTATTGATATATACTAATTTTGTGCAAATTTACCTTCGCGTCATCGCGGCACAAAAAACCCATTACAGGAGTGTAAATTCGACAGTAAATCTAATTTCTCCAATTAAATTTAAAATCTGCCATACAAGGAAATGATAAAACAATATAGACAATTCTGATTATCTATATTGTTTTATCATTTCCTTGTATGTCTTCTGAGACATGCAACAAATGACTGCAGCAATGATAGAACTCACAACCAATCTATCAATAACGTAATGACTAAGAGGAATACTATATCACCATTGTGCTGGTGAGTTTCTTGCTCGTTCTTCTTATCAGCCAAAAGACGTCCTGAACGTGGTAGGAAAAAATTTAGGACGATTCAAAAGTACTTGAAAAAAGATTATTTGAATATATCTATTTTAACTTTGGATTATTGCTCTAGAATCATTAGACTGTTTACCAAAAGTTATAGGCGTAAATTCAAGCAAAACTCATGACTTGTTTAATAAGTTTTGTATAGGTATTTTTTAGAAAAAGCAAATCTTTTTGCGCTCAACTTATATATCTGTCGTGGCCATATCGTAGAATTTATCATTTCATGATTCGGCTAGCTATTTCGTGAAATACATTTCATATTCATGAAACCAAAATTGATCATATCGTTTAACTGTTAACGCTTAATGTTTGGACCACGTTTGGTCATATCATTAATGTAAGGTATACTACAAATAAATTTAGTTATTTGCTGAAATACTCGTAGCTTGCTTATACGTAAGCGTTTTGATTATGTGGTCTAAAAAAAAATCGTTTAAAATTTCTAACCTATCACGTGACTGAAATTAAGTTCAGTTCATATCTCTAAAACTTTTATTATCTTTTTAAATATCTTCCAACATATATTTTCTACCTTTTTACCTACCTTTGTTTGTTTGTTGTAGGGGTAATCTTCGGAAATAGATCGATCAGATCATGAAATTTCTTTTACCCACGAGAGGCTGCATCAAATTATGAGTGAATGATATAGACTATAAATATAAGAGTAAATATAAACTATTTTACAATAATTGTAATAGGTATGTAGAAATTTGAATTTTTTTTTGGAAAAATCGCCTGCGTCTTGTTCTCATCCCGTTTCCTTTTTCTTCTTTAGATAATTACACCCAAAACCTGTAACTTTCAACCAGTTTCTTACAAAGAAAAGATGTCCAAATAACCTATATTCAAAATAAGAAAACTTAACATAAGATGTGTGATATAATTCACACACATAAAATTTCTCAATAAAAAAAATTACAGGTTACCCCTAAAATTCACAATTTTCTGTTTCTGTTTGGTGTTGTTATTATAAGAAAATATATATAAGTCACTTTGCATCCGAGGGAATTCACAGTGTGTATTAGACAACATCACATACATTTACTGTCCTCTAATTATTTGTCCCCTTCAAATGTAAATACAGTTTAGTGGGATAAAAAGTACAGGGTTACAATTATCCATATACCAAATTTCATCAAAATCCGTTCAATAGTTTCTGCGTGAAAGAGTTCCAAACATACATACATCCATACGTACATTCTAAGGAACTTTCACATGTATAATATTAGTGGGATTCTTAATCCTAGTATTTTACATTTATATATATTTCACAGTGTACAAAGTCACCACTATTCTAGGTTCCCAGCTCCGCCATAACTCACGTACTCTGCCTAATTTATCAGTACCTCGTGAATTTATGCGCAGGAGTGTACCGCAATCGGACAACATTTAGCTTTTTATCGACTGTTTGATTTAATGCTTTGAGCCAAGCCAATCCCTCAAGCCGATACTGTGCGAATGCAGAATTATTCTGGAAGATGTTATAAGTATTGAATGCTCTTTTAGCTCAATTGTAAACATTTTATATGTTAGCCAGTGAAATGTGATTCTAGTTTATTTAGATTCTAATATTTGACGACTTTATCACGTCACTGTAAACAATAGAACTTAGAAGTTCTTTCTTTTAAAGATCAATCTTGTACAATGTTTAAATATGATTGTAAAAATTGAAATAACAGCATCAAAATGAGACGTTTTAATTTACTGATTTAAAATATAAAAAATTCTATCCTAACGTTTATAATAAATTCCTGAAAGCATGTTTTTTCCGACATCTCCAGGAATCATAGCCTACTTAAGCCAATTTATAGAAACCTTAGTTAAATTATACACCTACATTTACCACCAGAACTACGCATCGTGTTCAATCAGACGCAACCTTTATGTATTTATACGCATATTTTACAACGATGTCCTCACATTTTTTGTAAATATGCAAAGGCTTTATTTTTCGTACAAAAAAGTCCAAACTGCTTTGTCAATACCGAAATATTTACCTACATCTCTCGTTTTAACATCGCAAATGATGTCCAGAATACAGCCTTTTACGTTTTAACGTAGGTGTGACAGAAAATGCTAAAATTATTGCAAGTATATTGGAACTTCGTGTCGCACGCTCGTTCGTTTATTTGTCTGTCTGTCTGTGTCGCTGTTCGCTGCGTATTGGCAATTAATCTCTCACTATGTATGGATCTAGCGAGATCGAGGAATTTCACATGTTTTAAGCTTAATGTTTGTTTAATGTCAATGATTCACTATTAATCTCAATACCGTTCCGATGGGAAGCTCAGTCGAAGGTGTAGCTTTAATTAATAATTAAGTCTTACTGAAGCTTAAGTATTATTTGGTATTTAGGGTTTCATATAAAAATACAAAATAATTAACAATCTTTCACACGAGAATAAATACTCTTTACTCCCACAAATAATAAATAATTGTTAAATTATTTTTCTGCGATAATAATAATTTATTAATTTAAAAACCGTTTTTTGTTTATAGAAATCTTAAAAAATACTCAATCTAACATTTATTAATGCTATTAGGTATCTACATTTCAAATCTAGTGAAACAGGAGAAATAAAAAGGAACCTCAACTATATTTCCGAAGACCATTTCTTGGTAATCAAGTAATGTTGTATAAAAATTTGGAAGAAAAATTGTATTGTGATATAGTTCTATGGTGTTAACGTTTTGTTGTTTGTGATTGTACAAGACTAGACTATGATCGGCGTTAGTCATACATTATTAGTCAGTTAGTCACACTTTCCAGATGTGTAATATAGCGCCAATTGGGATCGGACAGCTTCCTGCGACAATCTAATGTGAGCAGTTTTTGGAGGTTATCTAACGAATAACACTTCAGGCCAAAATTAAATATGCACTAAAAATATTTATAAAATCATTCAATTAAGTTTGACTGGTTTACTTCACTGCACTGTTAATTTCACAGAAATATTGTATAAAAATAATTTCACAATATAATATAAGAAAAACTCTTATTTTTAAAATAGCATGCAATAATTCAAATAAAAATTGCATGAAAAAATTCGGTATGAAGCTTATATAACACAAGTTATAGCACAATATCAATACATATGATTAAAATATCTATGGCTTTGCACTAGCCGAATCCATATTTCATATATAATATGAGATATCATTTGCTTCTTTTCCAAATTAAATATAACAACTGTGTAAATGAAATAAAAAGTGTGTTCCATTCTCATTTATACAGTGTACACTAAGCAGTGAATACCAGTCGGCTATAGAATTGATTGTATGCGACGACCGACGTCCTGCGCACGCGTCGCCCACGCCCTTAGAATTGGCGTTTAGTGATTATTATTATCTTTACCAAACCAGAAATTATTGCTCAAATATACGAAGGTATTTTTTAAAAATATATTAGTCTATTCAAATAAAAATAAATGCTAAATCAAAGAACTTTTAATTTAATTATTTTATTTTATTTACTACTACGCCCATATTTGATTATCTAGCGGACGTAGCCATGAGTTGCTGTTTCTCATAGAATTAAATAATTAATATAAAATCTTTCCTACCCTTTATGTTAGATTAAATGGCCGATAGTAATTTTCTCAAAATCGGTTAATGAATTTCAGAGTCTATCAAAACTTGTAACATATATCATGACACGAGATTTTATATATATTTTTTACTCAGTCACGCACAATTCTATTAAGAATATTAGGAGGCTGAAGTCATAAGTTAAAGTAGGTATTTATAGTTTTGATTGAAAATTATGAATATAGCTACTGGTAATAATTACAATGAATAGATAGAAAAAAAAAACGCTGATCAGAACAGACCCTCGACGTGCGGGAAGCAAAACACCTTGAAGCAATAAATCTCTATAGTATCGGACATAATTTAATCGGACCTCTCGATTTTGGTCCCATAAATAACAGATTTTTACATTTTAAAAGATACAAAACAAAACTTTTAATATGCCGTATCGGTTATAAATCACTTGTAACTGGCATATTCTTCTTTGGTGGCATACCAAGCTTTCGAAATTTAAAGAAAAAGCATCTTTATTGAATTATAATAAAAACGAAATCCCAACCACTATCGCGTTTATGAAACTTAGCGCAAATCTCAATGTAATCTTGACCATTTATTGAAGGCGATAAAGTTGAATTTGTAATGTGTTTTTGTTTTAATTTCTCATATAAATCAATGTTTTCGGTGTTTCCTGATCTTCGATAGCCAAGTATTGATATAGGGTGAGGTGTTGTGAGCTCGTCCGTCACGGTGTGTTTTAAGAAATTAGTGGAATGTTAAACCTTTTTCTCGGCCTGACGTGTACAAATGCTGTTAGCTGATTTGTTAATTGTTTTGAATAATGTTATTACTTTAATTTATTGATCAGAAAACTACCACTTTGTTTAAACATATAATTGAATAATATTAAAGAGTATAGATCTTATGCCATCAATCAGATCTTAAGGTATGTGGTTGTGTGTTATATAAATTAAGTATATTACACATATGACAATAATTTCAAATGGCGAATAGATAGCATTAGTGTTCCTATAAGATTTTTCCGAATATTTTTTAGAGATACTTTAAACCACTTCTTATATAGATTAGTTTTTGTATGAATGATAAAAACAAATATTATATTAGATTATAAAACATAAGGCAGTATGTCGTAGACTTTGATCAATCAAAGAAAGTGGATATGCCGGAAAATCTTACTAATCCAGATCGTATTAACAACTACTTTCTAAATGTTCCTGGCGGTGATAATTTAAATTATTTAAAATTTTATTCACTAACTTCTTTAGTTTTTGAAGCTTGAAAATCGTTAAAAATATTAGGACCAACGCGTAAGATGTCAATTTTGCGTTAGATATGTTCATGTTGACATTACCATGGACATTGAGCGAATATTACATTTCGCAAGCTTACAAAGACCACCGTAACTATTCAGGAAGTTAAAATTGACTGCACGACCTTCTCGAGTTGCCGATCGTTTAATGTTCTCTTCCCATCGCTCAGCTGCTTTCCGATGTAGTTTTTGCTGCTCAGCTACCAAGTGTTGGAACAACACTCCTCCTCCCATTAGAGATTCAGTCAATATCAATTTGTGCAAAAGTAGAAACAGCCGATTTTCATTCAGCTTGCAAAAAGCAAATTGCTGTGTGGCAAGGTATTATAATGACTTTTTTATTTTTTACTAAAGGTATCCGCAGACTACCAGCGTCACAGCGGACGAATTTGTCAAGGAAAATTCTCATGGCGTTATGCCAATATGGCATAACTGGCTATTATAGGCTATTAAACCAATCTAACCAATTAAATATTTAAAGAAAATATTGGATTTCACAACTAACAGAAACATTAATGGCAATTCAAAAGACAATTTAATATAATATTTTTAAACTCACACGATTTGTATACATTATAATTATATGCAATCGGGTCTTGTTCGTGCATTTTTTAAAACAATTAATTTACCTCAACGTTTCGGCTACGTTACAGCAGCCGTGGTCACGAGGAGTTAATTGTTTAAAAAAATGCACGAACAAGACCCGATTGCATATAATTACAATTTAATATGTTATTAAGATAAAGCTATTCAAAAACGAAATGTAATCCGAAAAACATAAGTCTACTCTTTTAAATTATAATGTAATAAGTTTACTACTGTTAAATTGATTGTCTACATAATCGTCAACACAGTTTGAATTGAAACTAAATGTAGTCTAATCTGAACCCACAGAATTACCGCCATAATTTTTTTTTTTTGTTCACTTTTAGAGTACATTTGATACCGAGCTCGACAAAGCTCCCAGATCACGACGGAAGCAATTCTATGTTTAGAATATAGTCTATTAACGATCTCCTTTCTAATTACTGTCAATCACACATATATTGACTCACTTACGTTCAAAGCCCATTATACATAGTACCCAATGAGTACAATCATAACAAAACTAAATTGCTGAAGGGACATCGACACCAGAGCATCCTTATTACGTCCACCATTCTAATGGCGTGTTGATTATTAATTAAAAATAATTACGATTACGAGCGCATTCAATGACTGTGGTGTTACTGTGTACAAACGTTTTAGGGATGGGATGGGAACAGATTAAAATATATCGATGAAGGATTAAGGAAATTGAATAATCAGTAACTTGATGTTTTAGTTGGATTTCTGTGAGCAGTTTCGTCACGATAGAAGTTTCAGGCTCTTGTAAATGAGTTATGTCATTGTCATTGACAAAAAATGTGCTATGAAATAAAAGTTTTCACATATAATACGTTTCACAATCTTTGTTATTACAATAACCAGTGTCCTGATAGCTATTAAAACTTGTACAAAATAAGATAGTGAACCGGTTGCACAAACGCCCATTAAGATTTGGCGACGCCTTTTAATTCTAACAAATATTCTTTAATTGAAAATTAGTATCGGTAATATCGCTTTGACCTTGAATGACATTTTATTAAACTTTTTAATCTGGGTGTTATTTTCAGCTTAAGCCAAATCACTCATGACTATCAAACATTGTTAATATACTTCTAGACTTCCTAACAAGCTTTTAAAAAACCATTAACCCTAATCCTATTTATCGATATAACGGATTATCATTTCCCAACTCTAAATACAATTCTAATTAAGGCATCGACGCACCGAATGTGTGTTTAATCAAGCCTATGGCCGCTCGTGTTGATTTGTGCGCGAGCGCAACATGTTATGTCTCACTATGTTATTTCGAATGTGCCTATTTCTATATAGGTATAATATAAAGGAAGTATCAATATGTAAATTATAAACTTAGAACTTTTTTACGATAATTTATTATGCAAAGGGTAATTTGGAACAGTTAATTTTTATATAATAGATATTGGAAAATTCAGAAATAAAGTAGCTAACGCACTTGTATTATAGAAATCTAAAAAAATTAAGGTAGCGTAACACCCAGACAAAACTTGGACAACAAGCACTCAAGACAATATAGAATAGAACCCGAAATGTCAAAGATGAGGATGTCTTGAAACTGGTATGCGAGTCACTCGACCACAGAGGTCACCAAATTCTGCGGGGATTGAGGGGTCGATTAATAGCAATGTGGAAAATCAGTGCATATTGCCACTGGTGAAAAACTAGTACAATATAATTGTCATTTCTGACGTTCGAAAATCGACAACCGCAACGCATTTTCCACTATAAATGCATGCAGCTTAAACGGAATAAAAAATGTCACTTCGTAACAGTTATTTATATCAAGCGAGTTATTATTATAACTACCCCATCTTGGAAGCTGTCAAAGCACGGTTCAATTCGAAATAAAACATTTTTGATCACCTACTACTAATATTTAGCTTCTGAGAAAGTTGTTCAACATCCACAATCAAAGATCAAGTACAAGGATGCACTTCTTCAAATGTCTTCAAATCAAGAAAGCTTTAATTGTCAGCATCACTCACCAAGTACCTTACGACTTTCTATCAGAATTTAAAAGAAAAACCTACTTACTACTTTCTATAAGAATTTAAAACAAAAACTGATTTGATTAGTTATCAGTAACAACAAAATACTGCCCACTTACTGCTAAATCGGTTAATAACAATGTAGTAATAATATTTTAACAATAACTGATCGCGTTTCATTATATAAAAGCTACGCAATATCGCTATGCATCACACTAAAGCTTAATTTACTCCCGCGCAGGTAGACATCGTATATATAAACGATAAATGTTTATATTTCTGTTCTTTCGATCGTTAATTCCGATATAACGACCGATAATAACGATAACGATATATAACGATACCGCCGCTGATATGCGACAGCTTAATGTGGATACGCCGTGTATTTTTTTTGCTGTCGAGATGTACATTTTCTAGATTTATGTCTGGTTCTGATTTGTATATTTTTTAAGATGACATGCTTTGATAGTGGTGGTTATTAGCGGAGGAAACTTCAGTTATTTTTTGTAAGTTATGTATTATAGTGGTATCATAAAAAGGAAGCAGCAGTACTGATGGCCTTTTGATTGTATATCAATATTATAAGAAAAGAAAAAACGGTAAATGCTGCTAATAATCTTCATAATTCCGGTATAAAGCACGAAAACTAAAGAAGTACTACGTTTTATTAAAAAAATATGTATTGTAATGGATTTTCTACAATAACAAATCAAAAAGCACATTGCTGCCAAACTAAACAGTGAACACACCGAATTCCGATTAAGATTCAAGATAAGTAAACTTAAAAATCAAAATGTTATAATCCTGATGTCTATTGAATTAAATACTTGTTAGAGAAAAATAATATTTTCTGCTTTAAATATTGTAAAAATAAAATGTTTTTGTATTAAAATAATAACACTTTTAATTGGCAAAAAGCAAAACAACATACCGATATAAATAGACTTCTAGATCGATATAAATAGTAAGAAGAAGTATCCAGGTTAAGCCTCAATGCAGATGTGTTAAAAAAAAACAATAACTCATCGCAAAAAAAAGCTGATAAACGAATCCACGAGTTACACAAAGCAAGAAATTTCATCTTGAAAATGTAAGATATTGCAAACCAAATGGTCACTCGGGAAAGAGATAGAGCTATAGATCACAACCATTACCGGTGGTTTAAGCCATTCTAGGCATAGCTTTCCCAATACCAATCTTGGGTTGGTTTCTCTAACGTTATAATCAATAGTGGAAGTGAACAGCGAGTTGGTTTCCTTAAACCTTGTGAACCACTCACAAAGACTAGCAATTATTATTATCTATAATTATTAACATATGCAAAGTGCCGTCTGTTATTATATTGTACAATAATTTTTAATTGGGCACAGATATATAAAAGTATTAATTTATTGTAAGGAGTTCTGTTATTTGTGCTTTGTACTATTAACTAAATACTAAAAAACTTTTAGACATCGCTCAAGATATTTTAGGGTAATCAACAACAAAACATATATTTCTATGACTCTTATTATGTTATTGACTAAAAAAAAATTAACGGGTTCAAGACAATATTTTCCATAAGTTCTACATATGCAAAAAGCTGTCTTGAACCCGTCATCTCATGCTGAATTCCCAATTTTTATGGGATAAATTTACTGAGCTTAAAATATATCTAAACTATATAATTTTAAAATATAATGTATATAATATTCGATAAATTTTGTATTCACAATGTTATACTGTTATATATGTGCTATACTATATTCTGTAGTAGTAAAAGTAACAAGTACTTGAAAAATTCGTCAGTCCTGTTATGTCCTGGATAGCTCAGTGGTTAGAGCAGTCGTCCGGATTGCGAAAGTCATGGGTTCGAGTCCCATCTCAGAGTGCCAGGGACAAAGTGGACTTTTCAAGCATTTTTCATTAAGAATATAGAATGTATAGAAAATTAACAATTAAATCGCACATCTTACATTGTACAACAGACTTAAAGTTATTACACAAGTCTCTTCGCTTGAATTATAATACTAATAACTATAAAACAAGTCAATAATATTACAAAACAATATCTCAGAATACCATTACCGAGTCTTCGATAAATATCATTTAAAAATACTCATTTTTTTCGATAATAAATCGGTTTTTATAATCACATTCATAACAATAATGTGCGAAGACGATTTTCAAAATGCAACGACTACTTTGTTCGATGGTTTCTTTTTATTCATAATGGTATATTGTATTATTTTATCGGTTTTAATATGTTCCTTTTTATTTGCGATGTGAGAATTACAATGGCGTAGCTTTAAACTTTCTTAGACTTTTTTTTTTTTTTACTTTTTCATTTAAAACCAACAATAAGGAAGTCATAATAATTCCAGACTATGACTTTATCTGTATATGTGTTCCATGATATAACAATAGTCAATAGTGGACCGATTTTGATAAACAGTTTTTTTTTAATAAGGCAGATTTCCAATAAGGTCGCATGAAATTAAAGTGAAAATAATTATATATTATAAAATACACACACAATACATTCCTTTCCCAAATTCTTTCCTTCCATTTTTCTCAGCCACCTTTGTGGTCATAAGAGTTATTTCCGATTTTAGTGTTTTTTAAAGTTTTTAAAGTTTAAAGTCACATTGGTGGAAAATGGTGCAGTATGCTGATAAAAAAACTAATTCTTAAACATCATAAACAATATTTTCTTATTTATGGTATTAGTGAAATTCCAATATTGGCAAAGTATAAGACATAAGAGGGTTGACACACAAAAGATTTATGCATCTGAAGGGTAAAAGGGTTAAATTCGTAGACGGCCCCTGCTGCTTGCTTCTTTAGTTGGATTAAAAATGTAATAGTAGTAGTAATAATTGTATTGATTACAAGACAAATAATATTTATGTGCTAAAGCAAAGCTAAAAATGGCATTTTATTTTCTAGGAGAAAAAGTTTTTTTTTTCTTGTATATAAAATATTGGTGTCTGTAACCAACAATCCTACAGAAAAGTTGTTTAGCGTTTCGACAGAATGCGTGCATTGCTTTAATTCATTTTTGTTGTATTCAGATTACTATTGTAACTAATAGTAATAACTAAAACTGACAGATGGCGTTGTTCCGCCATAGATTTGTAAATAACGCTTCCTGTTTGTAAATACAACTCTGCAGAGCAAAAGGTCCAACACTTTCTACATAAAATCGATGGTAAAATATGAATCGGACAGAGAAATAAAAATTACAATATTAAAATCGAATGATTAAAATATAAGGCAGATTTTTTAATTCTGCGCTTTCCTACCTCACTAAACAACTCAGATATGTTACCTTGGGTCTTACCACGAGTTTTTTAAGACCTACATAACAGATTTAAAATTATTTCAACAGAGTCAAAACAATCCGCACTCATAAAAACAGTACTGCCAAAATACAACTTTAAAATAAAAGAAACAACTTGTATTAGATTTTGCCTAAGCAAATTTGTCATTGCATAGGGAAGGGAGGATCTTTTAGATCACAAATTTCCCATTACCTAAAATGATAATGTCTGATTGTTTTTCCGTTACGAACGTTGAATGCTGAAGACATGTATAGAAACGATGCCTTTGCCATGTGGTTGCGTGAAAATAATGACAGAAATTACCTTTGCATCGTATTCCAGAGTAAGACCCCTATGCGTTAAATTTTAAATTATGAATATTCGATGGGAATTGGAATTAAATATTTCCAATGAGTCCCGTCGCCATGTCTACGCGTGTCCGCGTTTTTATTACGACATAAATATGCTTTACACACGATTTAATCGAGGCATTAACTTTTCATCGTGTTGCCCGCTGCGAGTAATTCTTGTGCGGATAACACTTTTTTTCTAAAAATAAATGAATTTGTTTTGAATCGAGTTGTCATATATGATTTTTTATTATGAATCGGTGCGAATTGATTCCGTTGATATACTTTACATTTTATGAAGGTACAGATATTATTTTCACATTACCTGATAATGAGATGGCTCGGTCTGAATGTTAAGTTGCTTTCGTAAAGGTCGACCGTCGAATGGATGACCAAAAGTTTACTATCTCGTGCTCTTAATTGCATTGGAAAGCATGTGATTCCGTTGGCTGCTGCTGTATCAGCGGTAATTGGCCCATGTGGTGAGTCATGCACCGATCTCCTTGTTCTATCTATAGGACATGTCCCTGTTCGGGCAGCGGAAACATTAATAGGTTGATCATTATAATATTATTAAACTGAAGAGCAGAAAACGTATGTCACAAACGACTATTTTTATTAGCTTGTAAGAAACGATTGAATCAATGAGTCAGTCTTCCATTTTCAGCGAATAAAATAATATTATTATTAAAAAAAATTGCATAATTTTAATTAAATATCTTGACGTTTCGGAACATTCTTGAAACGGTATTCGGAAGCTTCATTGTGACTGTGATATAAGAGACGGTGTATATCTGACGTAAGATGCGTCACGTATCGTCGTTCGATGAACGTTAAGAACTGACAAATATATGATGACTCGATGGATGATACGTCGCTTAATAACGTATCCTTATATAAGACACTTTTTGTATCAACTTTATATTGCAAATATTCCATATCAGCTATTTTCCCGCGACTTCTTCAATGTAAATTAAAAATTCCCGTACCTATATACCTAGTAAAAGAATTTTCGCGATCAGGGGACTAAATATCTAATTTTATAATCCACCGCAATCCATTTCAATTTTACATTAGAAATATATTCACGAACTTCACGCTACAACTATTTGATTATGATCACGATTTTTTTAAAGAATAAAGACACTGAACGAACGATATCGTGAATTTAGCATTAATTTGAATTGTCTAAGATAAGTGTCAATCGCTAATATTAGTCTATTATTAACCATTGAAAAACGTCAAACGAAATGGTTCAATGCTAACTGCAATCATTCGACGGGTTATCATGTTTCATAATCATTTAAATATTCGTTCCTTTTTCGACTAAAATTGAACCCTTACAAAGAAAGAAACATAGTTGGAGACTTTACCACTTCATGACATTAGTATAGATTATTCCCTATTAACAATCGTCCGAAACAAAAAGCGATCGCAATAAAACAACAAGCCATTATCAACAAAACAAAATACGTCGGCATTAACATAAGGACTTGCGGCGGCAACTCCGTAGCCGAGTAAAACGATAATTTACCCAGTGTGACTGTTAATAGCCGATAGGATTTTCTGTCCTCGGTTTCTCTCGCAAAATTCGAGAAGTCATTAGGGGTATAATTTTCGTAGTAATAAACACTGGGCGATAAACATCGAAACCCCTTTTGTTTAGGGGAGACGATAACTTGGGTGCATATATTGGGAGACGGTTTAGGTGCCGCGCGGAGTGTTGTAAGAGGCAGTTGGCTCTCTTATAAAAATGTATGATTATTTAAGAAAACTAAACTATAATTTGAACGATAGATCTTTGTATTTGTCTTACACAAGAGATCCTAACAAAATTGAGATTCGAAAAATTCCGATTTTTGCTACTTTTTTAATATGACAAAATTGGAATTCGAAAAATTCCTATAATCTTTCGCAGCTTTTATAATATTGTAAATTGCATGCAAAAATAAATGCAATTAATTCCAAATGCAAAAATTTGTTTCGTGAATTGAAATTTATTATATTACGATGATTGTAATAACCTTTCCTCGGCTACAAAGTAACTCAAATATTTATCGACTTTATCTACATAATTGCGAAAAGAATAATAAAAATGTTTAATCTGTTTCTATTAGAAAAAACTATTCATTCACACTTTAGCTCTTTTAAAGCCTTTTATAGATAATATTTTGTTCCCTTATTTTCAATTATAGGTAATTCGAAACTTATTTCTTGGTACAAAACCCATTGCAAACTAGTTATTTTTGGTGTATAGGTCCACGCCCTCTTAATTAGACTTCGTTTTGAGTGAATGTAACTTCATCATAGTTTAGATAATTTACCAAAATAGCCAAAAGACTTATCCCGATATCCGTCGCGGGAACTTTAAGCATTTTCCTATAAAAACCTATGTTATAATGTTTACATTTGATCACGACACCAATACGAAGGCTATTAATGATCGAGATAACACCCTTTATATTCCATGTTGACAGTTTCTAAGAACGTAACTACGTGAACAGTTTACGTTATCGGTAAAAATCGAAATCGGAACAGGTTTGATTCGGTTTTTCGGTAGGAGACCACTTTTTCGGGACCGACTTCGACGAATCATAAAATTTTATGTCTCTATTTTGAACGTGATGCGTCGATAAGTTGGAAAGTGTCTTTTTTATTTCTTATTTATTATATTAAGAGACAGACAGTGTCATTTTACGTGAGTCAAGAACTTTTACGAAAATTACGCAAACGGAAAAGTAAGAAACTGCCACTGTTAAAGTTCAGATGAAGAAAAAGTACAGAATGCTAACATTTGTCTATATAATGCATAAAAATATAATGCCTCTATAAAAAACACACTCTAGGTTTACATAATGATGGGTTTGACAACTTCACTATTACCACGTGTTGTCAAATTTCCACGATTGAGAGTGGCTTATCCATGGACGCTATTCCAGTCGTTTCAAGCTCATGATTACAATTTATAAAAATGACAACCGGAGGCAAAATGGCTATTACTTAAAAATACTACTTATTAAAGCTCGGTGGCGTAGTGGATAAGCGCCGCGGCCCGCGGTCTTTGTCGTTAAGCAACTTTCGCAAGGGTCGGTCACGGGATGGGTGACCAAAAAAATTATTATCACGAGCTACTCCGTGCTTCGGAAGGCACGTTAAGCCGTTGGTCCCGGCTGCATTTGCAGTCGTCAATACCCTCCAATCCGCATTGAGCCAGCGTGGAGGGTTATGGCCCATACTCCTTAGCCATCCAAAAGGAAGGCCCCTGCAGTGGGGACGTAAAAGGGCTGGTGATGATGATGATGATGATTAAAATTTTAAATTTACAAAAAATAGTTCATTTTTTAAGTTAAGATTCTCATTTGGTTAACTTCTCGTAATGTCATTTACTTAATCGATGTATTCGCATAATGACAACTACTCACTATTTTTACTTTGTTAGGCGAATCAAATGACTATATGACTATATTGGTTCCAACTTTCATGGTTACATTAGAAAATAATTGTCGAATACTCGATATTTTACTATTGCAATTGCAACCGCCATAATATATGAAAATGGTGCTGTTGGACAAATATTCTCTAAATACTTTCGAAAATATAAACATTTTTGTAAAATAGCGAAGTATAGTCCCTATTGCCCAAGTAGCAAAATTCAGTAGGTACTATAGAAGTTTCAGTTTTATAATAATGTTGTAAGCCCTAAACAGGCCCTAGTTTTATCACTGATTTGTTTTAAAAACATAACGTAAACAAACGCTCTTTTATATTAAATCGCTCTATTGATAACTATTATAGTACAATAACCATTATTGGTTACTGTTATAGATCTATTTTACCACTGTATAGTAACTAAAAGCCTTAGTATGGAAAATAATGTTACTTGGTGTCTATTTACCTAATCTTCTTGACCTTAACACTTCGCTTGGCATTTTCTTCAATTATTTGAAGTATATTTTTATAATATAATCTTTGATTTCATACTTTTATATTAAATATTCAACGAATCTTGCATAGTTAACGTATGCAGAGCCGTTGTGCGGTTGCGAAATAAAATGGGACTATGTTGATATTTCTGTATAATTCGTAATATCATTGTGAATGCAAAATTAATCTAACATAAAGTAATAACTGTATAAAGTAAGTTATAAGTATTGTTACTATACTTATTTACACAACATCCGTAGCCAAGTCACTCGCGCTTATACGTGTAAATTGGCAAAACTTAAAAAAAAACTCGAACGATTAAATTATATTCCAAATAATATAATATGCGTTAGATAACAATCGGTCCGCGGCCATTCGATCTCAACATATCCTTAACAGTAATCTATCGGGTTTTTCGTTAATTAGCTACATCTCGATCGGACCGTACCGATTTTATCGACTACTCGGAATCCGTTATCGGAACTTCGAATGCCTAGCCACAACTGACAACAGCAATAACATGTTTGATATATATGTTTATTCAGATTGCTTGTTTATTGGGACAATTTATTGATTCTGATCAGCATGAGCGGATGGTGTAAGTGTTTTGAGGTTCCATGAACGCCCGTAAAAGCAGAAACCAAACTCTCAAACTCAAACCATCGATTAAAAATAACCAAAAATTTATTATATCAAGCTCCTCAGTACTTCGGAAGAAGCAGTTGGTCTCAACTGCATCTCTGCTTACACCCATAAAAATCCACTCTGGTCCCACGACGTAAGTCATGGCCTATTCTCTCTATTCGATTCAAGATTCAATTCCATCTATAGAGCAGCAGCAATGACATTAATAAGCTGCCGATAAATGTTAGTAAGAATAACAGCAATCCTGATAATTAAATAAAATATTCATTAAAAAATCTTAACAATTAAAGATCAGAAACCAAAGGATGCGTAATTATGTACAGAAGCTAGCCCCTACTAAAATCGACAATTAGTGAAACGCAATAAAACGCTACACATTCGAGGAGTTAGCGATAATTGCGCCACGCTAGTAATTTAGTGCCGAAAGGGTTCATATAATTACTTTTAGGAATTCCAACTCGATAGACAATGGCTTTTTGGAATTAAAATGAAGCCAGAATGGGGTATTGGTGAGTTATGGCACGGGTCATGTGCTGCTAAGACGCAAGACGCGAACGCTGGCGGCGCTCAGTATACCACTTATTTGATATGCGCACCGCGCCAATAATACACTGGAAAAAAAATATATATAAGACGGATATTCTCAGTACAAAGGTTCCCGTTGTGTATTGAAGAACTGACGACAAATTTTTGACTTCCATAAGTGCTTCATATTAGAACTTAAACTGAATATAGAGTATTGATTTGATATAATGACTTAAATTTTATGCTAACGTCGGTCACGGGATGGGTTACCAAAAAAATACTATCTCGAGGTACTCCGTGCTTCGGAAGACACGTTAAACCGTGGGTTCTGGCTGCATTTTGCAGTCTCTAATACCGTCCAATCCGCATTAGACCAGCGTGGAGGATCATGGTCAAGTTAAATTGATATCGTTTAGATGCTGTAGGGGAAAAAAATAAAGATACGTTCAAGACATATAATTATCCTTTATGATGTTTATAGAGAACCAATGCTATTGCAACGTAAGACAAAAATATTATTTGGTGTAAAAATCACTCGAATAGAAACATCTCAACACATTTGCTATGATGTTGTCGGGTAACAATAAATACTAATTATTATCTGCAGGAGAAAAAAACCAGCGTCAAAATATATACGTAAAGCAGAAGTAGCGTACTTTTTGCTTATTCAAATAAAATAAAATATGCGAAGCGAAATTACGACAAGAAATTCAATACCTAGTAAAAACCTGGAGTGGTGAGCACCAAGAGTGCGAAAGTAAAATCATTTTTGATGTATTCACAAAAGCTTCTATTGCCCACAATGGACGCCATGAAATTTACATTTCAATCAAATCATAACTTCGTCAGTATAAAAAACAAAAACCCGAAAACCAAATATTCAAAAAGTACTAAAACTATAAAGTGGTCAATCCTGAACAACTGCAAAAAAATTTTATGATTCAAAATTACTTTAATAAATTTATTTTAATAAAGGTCATCTTGTCTTTGAGTTATACTTTAGTGTCCCGGCTTCTTCAGCTTTCTACCACATAACTGTCCGCCGCACGGTGTCCGGTTTATGAAAAAATATCTGTACTGACACCAGATATACTATTGGTACATTTTTATTTAAATATCTGCTTTAAAAACAACTAGCTGTTTTCCCGCGACTTCGCCTATGTAAGGTATAACCTATATGACCCACGAATGATGTAGCTTCCCGAAGGTGAAATAATTTTCAAGATCGGGTCGGCAATTACGAAGATTACCTCGTACAAAATAAACAAAGTAAAAAACATTACCTTTTTATTAAAAAAATATTGAATCCGCTTAATTTTGTGAAAAATCCTTCACATATTGTTTGTGACAAAATAGAAAGTCATCGGTGACAAATCAAAAACGGAACGTCTCAAGTATCAAAATCAACGTTTCCACAGAAACGGGGATCGTTCATAAATCACCGATATATACGCATTTTGGTACAAAACGGGCTTTTTAATAAAAGTTATAGTTTCTTCTCGGAACGACAGATTGTGCCTCGCGTACTGATGAGGACATAAGTGATATCAAGTTACTTTTTATGTTAACTGAGAGTCTTTATTTTATCAAAATTATCATTTATGTAATGGTGATAAAAAATAGTATTGCCCCAAAGATTTTCACCTCATCACTCTCACCTCTATACTTAGCAATGGCATTATTCGAAGTTTATTATTATGGTGTGACTTTAAAAAGTAGTAGCATGTTAATGTGCTTTGACAGAAAGGTAAACTATCGATAGTTAATCTTTTTTGTTTATATAAATCCCTTTATAGTAGTAGATAACTTGATATATTGCAGTAGGTAATCAAATATTAAAACATTAAAAATGTAATTTTAATTAAAAAATTTAAACTTAAAAAAAAATAAAATATAATATTTACTTTTTTTTAAATATTCAACAGAGTACTTCGAAAATTTTCTGTACGGATGTACTTTCTTGGACACGTCCACTGCTTTTAAGATGCCGAACATGATAACAAGTCGACACCCGTTTATCCATAGGACAGCCAAGTGGTCACCGGTGCGGTATTTGTATACTGTAGACGGAGTGGTACCATACAACACGAATATATAATTACCTACTATCTATAAAAAATAAAAGTGAACAGCTGAATGTTGCTAAACGCGAAATTAAAGAAAAGGTTAACAAATTTTGCTCATATTTTTTCTAAATAGCCGTTAAAGTTCGAGAAAAGTTGCTATAAAGAAAAAAACTTAGAAGAATCGAGAGGAAAATAGTGAAAACAACACTTTTCTTTCCCCATAAAAACTGACTGTTCTGAAACTCAGTAGGTCAACTAGTTAATATGATTTTAATAAGTGTTTATTCATTATACTAGACGTAAGCTTTTGTTAGAGTAATTAAAAATAACAAGGGCAATAATATCATTCTAAAAAACATATTCGTTGACAAAATGCATTAAAATATAAATGTCTGTTCACTTACACTTTTTAATGACAGTTTAAAATAATAAAACTATTTTAATGTAGTACTGAACTTTATTTAAAATTAATGTAATGATTTTTCTTTATTTACATAATTATATAAAATCATTGTACGTAACTGTTTGTTGAATCTATATTCTCTATATAATTTAGCTTGAAATTATTTTGAGCTAAATACTCGTATGCTGTTGTGCCTTAATAAATAAACAAACATGAGTTTGAACTCTATCGAAAAGTTCATATTTAAATTCGAAAGTTAATTCAAAATATGTATTTTTAATGAAAAATGCTAAAAAATTCACTTTATCCCTGGCACTTTGGGATGGGAATCGAACCCATGACCTTCCGCAAACCGGGCGACTGCTTTATAGCAGATTTTTAAGTATTTTTTTAATAAAAATATTTTTCAGTATAGTATTGTCAATGCAAAATTGATCAACTATCCTATTCATCATCATCACCAGCCCTTTTACGTCCCCACTGCTGGGGCTCAGGCCTTCCTTATGGATGGTTAAGGAGGATGGGCCATGACCCTCCATGCTGGCCCAATGCCAATGATTGGAGGGTATTAAACGACTGCAAATGGAGCCGGGACCAACGGCTTAACGTGCCTTCCGAAGCACGGAGTAGCTCGTGATAATAATTTTTGGTCACCCATCCGGTGACCGACCATTGCGAAAGTTGCATAACGACTACGATTGCAGGCCACGGCACTTACCTATCCACTACGCGATCGAGCTACTCCTATCCTATTAATATTATAAATATGAAAGTTTATTTGTTTGGATATGTTTGTCCGTCAATCACGCCGAAACTACTGAACGGATTTTGATGAAATTAGGTATACAGATAGGGTATTGGCTGACTTAGAAGTTAAGATACTTTTAATTACACTTAACTTCTCCCTAGAGAAAACCGCTGGCGAAAGCTTCTATATAAAAAATAATCATACATAATAAAATATGTATTTCTCAAAAAAATACTCTGCGTATAAAAATTTAGCCAATCGTCACAGACGACAACTTGTAGTTGTTTCGTGCAATCTAATCGCTTTGTGGACGCATTGTTTGATATTTTTTTTTTTATAAAACAGCGCTCAGAGAAGCGGCGCTATCTCGCGGCTAATCGTCTCTTGTAATGAAAGAAGGCTTCCATAATTATTTCGAGCGGCTGTCTGTCGCACCCCTGTGTAACGGTCACTGGATGGGGCATGTTACTTCGATTCCTAGACCAATCTAGAACTCTTCTGTTGAATATTCTAGTAAGTACTGTAACACACGCTTTCGTTACTATTTGGAAACGGTTTTCGTCCAAGTATTTTTAAGATAAATAGGTATTAAATGAAATTTTTAATGCCAAATTCACAGCAATATTAATCTGACTTGACTGATCCTTAAGGCATGAAAATGTCACAGTTTCGGTGCTTGCAGTTGGAATATGAATAGGCTTAATAAGCTGATTTATTTATATTCTAAATAAAAAAATGTAACATCAAACAAAAAAGAATATAAAAACAGTTCGTATTAATTTCTAAAAATATGATAAGTAGTAGAAACAATCACATACCTCTTTCTTGGGTTTATCTAGGAGATACACATAAATGATATATAAATGCAAATGTATACACATAAATGATGTTAAAGATAAAAGGCAAAAAGTTTGGATACCAAACCTAGGACAAAATAAACGGTGTGGTACTACGCTGTAGTAGTAGTAAAATTTCGTTTAAATCCATTCAGTCGTTTTTGCGTGAAGAAGAAAAAAATGTACAAACCTATAAACTTTCGCCTTTATAATACCTACTTGTAGGATATTTTATATTTCATTATAAAGGTGTTTCTATAGTATAGCAGAAATACTTGGATAAGTGTTGCCCTGGGGGTAATACTTTAATGGCAATACAGTATCGGCACACCGATGGTTACTACTACTTATGTTGTACTAAAAGAAGCTTCAACTCTATAGCCAAGTGCTCGTATGCCGATTTCAAGGTTTCGCCATCTCCGAGGTCTTGGGTTTCCAGTCGAGTCAATAAAAAATTTGAACTTTTGTGTAGTGTCTCTGGTTTGGGTGTTATACAACCTTTTATGTTTCAGATAATGCATAATTTGAATGCTTTAACTACTCAACTTTGAATCTAAGCAACATATATATATATATGTGGCGTCTATAAAAAAATATATTGTTTTCGGAATATACAGTAGCTCATCAAGTGTGCCACATCCAGTAAAACTATTCGACGCCACTATTTCATTACGGTAATCGTAATTTTTACGTAATGGCAGCCGGGCGCGCGTGATAGTATCACGCTGATTGCCAACTGATTGCTAAACTTATGCCGCGGGTTCGCTTCCCAACGCCTGCCTTAATGCGGTTGAAGTGTTTCGCCAATGAACCACAAGACTGCTATTAGTGGATTATATGCCAGTTTCGTAAATTCTGATAAATTTATGACAGAAAACAGATAACGTGGCGTCAAATGAAAAATATGTGTACTGGACTGGTTTTATATATTTTTCTCACCAATTTAAAATAAGGGACCATATTTCATTTTAAAATATTGATAGAATACTAAATTGATCAAAGATAATAATTAGAACCAAATTTCATCTTTATCGGAAGTTTAAATATTTATAATAATATTTCTTTCGACTATTTTGGTGGATTGCCTGAACATTGATGAAAAATACACTCTTTAGTAGCGAAAAAGCAACAAGTGCTTGAAAAATTCGTCAGCCCTGTTAGGTCCTGGATAGTTCAGTAATTAGAGCAGTCCCCCCGTTTGCGAAATCTCATGGAATCGAGTCCCATCTCAGATTGCCAGGGTCAAAGTGAATTTTTAAGCATTTTTCATTAATATTATTTTTAGTATAGCATAGTGAGTGTTAAATTGATTATATATAATAATGTCGCTACTTTATATTTTTTATTAAAAAAGGCTACTTTAATTAGTCACTTTTAGCCTTCGGATAAAGTGGAGACAAATGGTAGTCTGCATGAAAAAATGTTATCAATTCTAATGTCAAAATAAAATGTACTATTCTGTTACTTTTGATATGTTGCCATAAATAGTTTGTAACACAACCGGGTGTTTATAAAGTACTATAGGTACAGCATCGGCACGCATTACTTGTATCCTTTGTAGCTTATTTACTGTTAGCACTCTAAATTATTAAAAAGTATCTCTTTAGTCGAGTTCCAATTCAAAGAAATGAAACATTCCTAAAGAGGACGGTTTAGGTTATTGCAGTAATTTAATTTTTTATGAAGGCAAGTTTTAATTTCTGAAGATAAATTCTTTTGAAGAACGGTCTCTATTTATTTACTAGAATCGTGAATCTTGATCGACCACGTTACGCGACGCAACTGGATTGCCTAACTAGAATATGCTGCTTACATAGTGATAATACCTACATCGTTTTCTTTTATCTATGGTCGATTTATTTATACAATTTAATTATATAATTTGTAAGTTAATTACACAAATTTTAGTAACTAATATTCACATAAGCATGGCAAAAGGTCAGTCATTCCCTTGAATAAATATATGTGATTACATTTTATCCCAAACTTCGCCAATTGATCTCTGATTTGCGACTAAGTTATGTATGGAGGGAATTATAATCAGTACCGGTCAGTTAGAGTCTATCCCTTCTCCGTTCTATGAGTCATGTGACCCGCCCATATTTACTCCTTTTGTGCGAGTTTGTGGCTACGTCATTGGTTTTCACATTACATATATAAACTAAGGTATTCATATACATATACATTTCTCGTGATTACTTGATAATATTAATGCAAATAATCTGAAAAAGTCAAAATATCGAAATCAATACAATATATCACTTCAATATTTTAGTCCGTAAGTTTATTTTGTGCTAATCTTTTGAGAATATTTTGTGGGGAGTGGAAGTTGTAAAAGGGGTAGGGTAATGATGTGATTTATTTGTTTTTATCAGTATTTATCATTATTTTATATAAACTGATACGTACTACTATACTATACAAGTAACAATCAACAAATTATGGAATATTAATTGAAACGGAAACTAAAATTGATTTAACCTGTTTCAGGAGCCCTACACATTTAATTTGCAAAATAATTAGTCAAGCCTGTTAACAAGCACTCGCGAAAGGTGTATTCAGAAGGTAAGCGTCAGCAAAGCGAGTAATTTCTTAAATTGTTTGATTATATGAGAGCGCCAACCTCTTTTCTACCTCTTCAGACACATGACGCATCTCCCGACTGTCCTAAATAATTTCCCTATCTGTCTCACGTTTGTTTTTAGGGTTTTTTCTATTTTCCAAAAGTTTCACTAAAAAGTAGTACACCTGCTCCACATATAGTTTCATTTGATTATGACATCATAACTTATCCATTACACGTTAAGGGAAAAAACAATATTTATTCATAATGAAAAATGTTATAAAAAATTCTAGTCATTTTTGCACTCACAATGATAGCATTGATCAAATAAATTATTTATTCAGTTTGCAATTAACATATACACTAACGAGTTCGACAGACCGTGGTATTAAACGTCAATCTAATTCTGTATCTATATTCTGATCTGGTCGGGAAACAACTACAGATACCACAGGAGATGACATAGAAGGCCTATGCCTTCTAGGTCATCTCCTGTCTGAAGTAATGTTTATAGACTACTCGGCTACGGTTTCCGGGTCTGAGTGCCCAAGTAAAGGTACACAGTAGGTTTAACTGAGTATATCTCCGAGGGTCCTTTTGAAGAGTGGATATACCACCTGCCCCATGAACACGATGGACGACATTAAAACTGTAGGACTGTTCTGAAAGAAGGAAATGGACAATCATACCTAATCGAGAAATATTAGAGAGGTGAATGTCCAACATTGACAAACATATCCACTGTTGGCTTTCGTGCATCCCCCAAAGTCCAACAGTGGATATGTTTGTCAATTAGATCGGGTTGAATGTAAACATAGAGAAGAGTATAGTATAATCTCGTCGCCTGCCAGCGATGGGACATGAGAAAAGCATTCTTACCAAAAAGGTCTCCTCCTGTCTACTTTGCCTCTCAATATCAATTTCTCGAAATTGTCATTTTACTTTATTCCAAAGACCTTTTATTTTTGACACCAAAGTGTTCTGATGTATAGTTTGCTTAAGAAATCTATGACTTCACCGATACAACGCGTCATTTTAACTGCGTGTACGCACCCGCGTCACGCGTGGCCAGTCGAGGCACGGGGGTAGATACCAATCTAAACAGCTCCATCGGTGTATCGGCGCAGCCAGCCGAGACCAACGAATTTCGAACTTTAATTAGCTCCGTATTAATAAATGTTTCCATCGTTTTTAATATTCGATAAAAATGAGCCTACGACATCTCCAGATTTTCTGTAAATTCTTTACATCATAAACTTTTTGTTATAATCTGTATTTTTGTTGTCATCGAAAAAGGCTGACATAGGGAATTGAATTCATATAACCAATTATAAAGAAAACAGATTTACCCATTACCCATCACTATTTGGCAGTAAGCAACATGAAAATATATACAAAAAAAAGTTGTAGAGGTACATAATTAGATCACGTTGAAGATTTTTGAATCCATTTCCCTCTGGCGGATTTTCGGATGATGCAATATTTATATTAAACAATACCATCGGTCAACATGAAGCTTACTTCATTTCACATCTCCCAAGATGGGACCTAAATTTATTTGCTTCATATAATGATATGACGAAAGATTTTGGAGACGTAATGAATACTGTTCCATTTTCATGTAAAGCGCAACATTTTTCTTCTACCCCTTAAAATTGGTCACCTCCAACGTGGCAAAGAATGACGGGTAGATGATGTTTTCCTTCTCCTTCTGCTTAAAGTAGTAGATTAGAATATATTAAATCGCCATTGCCTGACGTGACTATTCGCAATGCCCGCTCTTGTTTCTTAACAACACATAACATATTGTGTTACCAAAATTCAAGGATATTGCAAAACAATTTAGTATTACAACATCGAACAAAAAATTACTATTTAAATGTTTAACTGTACAATGGCGGAGTCGTGTCACGGAATATTTCCTCATTCATACGATTGTTGTCTCATAAGCACAATAGCTTTTGCGTCACTACCTTTATGCTTAGTGACACAGTCTAATAACAAATAATCACACATATACAAGAATATATTAAATCCCCCAGTTGTACTGCTTACTTCGGTTACTTTGGTGATTGTTAATTTCTAGTATAAACTTTAACAGTTAAAAACAAATATTATAATTGTTGTGTGTTTGTTTTTTTCCTTCTTTTAAAATGCGACAGACCGATATTATGATATTGTTTTTATTGATCTAAACTTTTACCTCGGTTATCGGTTAGTATACCTATGTTTACAATTTTATCAATACTCCTGATACGTGCCTATGTAAATAAATATTGTGAGATTTAATTGGAAACACTTTCTGTCTTTTTCACTCCCGTGCTTTCACATATTCTCTTAATTGAGTATTGGCACTATAAAATAATATCAGCCATCGTTCCTCCTGTATTGTTATTATGATTTAGCCAATATAAGATTCTATACCATCGAAATAAGAAAGTGTTGTACGAGTCTTTTGTCCGAACATAATGGCTGGCTGGAATTATGTCAAACGTCAAATTAGACGTCTACCTTCCTGTCGTTTGCATTTTCTGTTACAACAGAAACGCTATTAAATGTTTACAGGATGGTTGTCACACCGAACTGTAACATTTCGGTTACTATTTATTTGGGCAGTTTCAAAATAAAACATTGACTATGCCTTTTTTATAAAAAAAAAAACTTCCTTTCTTGGTTAATTTATAAAACAAAACACCTTTTTTTCTGAGATTCTTAAAACTGTGATTTCGAACATTACTAAACTTAAATAAGCTATTAAAACTGACGCAGAGAAGAGTCATTACGTGGAAATTTTCAATCCTTTGTTCTGAAAAAAAATTAATAGTTATGATGACATTTTTTGTTTATCTGTCCATTGGATAGATTATTAAAGAATATTAGACACGTATTTTTTACTTCATTGCGTAATTAATAAATTACGACGATATATTTAGTTGAAATATCGCATGACTTATGTACACCTTTGTACATTTTCTACATAGTTGTGACGTAGCGACTACTCAACTTTAATGCCTATTATCTAAGTCATTTCTTGTCAAATTGAAACAAAAAAATACGTATCTAATGTTTTTTTATTTTCTTAATGACGAACTTGTATCATTTTTTTATCTAGTCATCGTCACTATAATAATAACTATTATATTTTTTTTTCTTTATTATATTATTTTTAAATATAAAAAAACAAATTCATGTAGAAAACAGGAGTCCAAACTAGGTAGAGCCTATGGAAATTCTATTTATTCTGTTATATATATTATTGTTTTATGCTTTTTGTTCATTTATGGTGTAAGTAGCGGCCATCCCTTGCGTTAAGGTTTTTATATGACAAAGGAGCCTTATTGAATTCTCCATTGAGAAAAATCGTGACACGTAATTGTGATCATCAGTGTCCCGGTCCTGTCCCTATTTGACGGACAACTAAATTGTATCAGATCAATTGAAATTAATGGTTATTGTATATGTCAACATTATGTGTACGATGTTAGAATACTTAGATATCGTTCACGCTGAATGTTAGGCACAAAATATGTTAACTGGTGGTATTTAATACACTTTGAGGATTTCTATTGCTGTAATGTAATTAGTGACATAGAAGGATAAATGTAGATGAAGAATTGAAAAAAAGAACTTCTTACAAGGTGATTTGGTGAAATAAACATCTATCTGAACTTTAGGTACTCGCTTACGTATGTATTATAAAAAAAAAATATTCTGTCATCGTCTGTCTGTGGAAATAAATACCTTAACTCAAAAACAATTGATTTTTATGGGATATATAACAAAATGATAGAATTCATGAGAAATGTTTTTTTTTTTTTGTTATTAACATTGAAAATATCTGAAAAACTCACGTAATTAAGGAGTTACAAAATATAAATTACACTTGACGAGTACATAAATGAATTTTAATCAGAATTATGTATTTTTATTTTAACCGACTCCAAATATTGCAATTCAACGGCATGTTTATAAGGCCCTCTTGCACCTGCACTTACGTTCTTATACAAATACGCAACAAAGCAAAGACGTGATCGCTTATTATGACGAATTATATTAGTCATAAATCATTCCCAAAAACCCATCTAGAGTCATCTTTGAGTTTTTTTATCTATCAAGACAATTATTGAAATTTATGTTTCTGTTCTTTGCAAACATACTATAATCGACTAATGTTCAAAAATATATATTTTATAAAATAATAAAAATGAATTTAAAAGTATATCCAGAAAATTCTCGCCCAAATTCAAATAAAGAAAACAAAAAAACGTAGAATCGTTACCCGCCCTTGTAGTTTAAACTTTTTTTTGTTTTTAGAAGTAAACAAGAGAAACAAGTGTTTCTCTATACCGTATTATATTATATTGATATTAGAATGGATTCATTCGTTCACTCGCTCAACTGAACTAAGCTTGTTGTTCGTATTCAACCAATAATGATGCTGTCCGCAGTTCCACAGACAATGTAATGTCTATGGAACTGTCAATCACATCGTCAATTATCGAACATCAGCGTACCGTGTCTAACCACTAGTCGACTATTGAATTTGATAATTTACCATGAAGAATAAAATATTTTAAACAGATATATCTAACTTTGGAAATCATTTTACCGTTTGTGAATATCTCTCCGTTAATTTATTTTCAAGATTTTTTTCATATTATAACATTGAGTAATATTCAAATATGTATTTGAATACACTTAATGACTTATGACGTCATAATAATAATAATAAAATCTTTACTTAAGTTGTTAACAATTTTGTATACATATCCATTATTAATATAAAGTTAATTAAATCAACCGCTAGTATTAAAAAAAAAGTCATCATCGAAATAAGTATCAATCACGCACAATAAAACGTCAATAATGCAAAATAATCATTAATAAAATACAAATTGTCTCTTATATAGAATCAAATTTATAATAGAAAATAAAAAATGTAATGTCATCATTTTTAAAATAATTTTAAAATAAATACAAATTTTCAATTATCAACGTATCTAATAGATTATGAATTATTTATTATGCAATTTTTACTTATTACCTATTTTAACTGCCTATAAATTATCAAAATGTCAATGTCATTCCCAATTATAAAGAAATACAAATTTACGATTACATATCATACATTTTTATCTTTAAAGAAGTCGTTTATTGCATAATATAATTTATCGATTTAAAAATAAGAAAAAATCCTTTTTGAATTTAATAAATTTAATTTTAATTTTTAACCTTTTTTTAATTTTATCTAAAATTGTGTAAAATCATCAAATAAATTATAAGTGTTTGTAATACAGCAGGATCTTGATTATACGAATTGGGATCGACACAAATAACCAAAATCGATAGGTGATCATAATGAGAGTTTTTTAGGTTAAGATCAAACAAAACCACTGTTTTAGAGAACTGGTCTTTTCTCGCCATTTTTGTTCTAAAGACTGCAAATGTAATCGAGGTCAATGGTGACGTGCTTCAAAAGAACGAAAGGCTATATACCCGTGTTATTAAATTTTGGTCACCCACCCTGTAACTTGGTTTTGACTGCGTAGCAGACCGATCATGCTAACTGTTGCGTCATCAAACTAGTTTAACTACATACAAACATCATAAAACTTTCATGTTACAATTATCAGCAATATTATAAAACAGCATTGTTATAGCCATTAAAATTAGTATATAGATATTAGCACGATGCATATTTAATCACAACAACAAAATCTAAATAACATTTTTTATATGGTAATTTTGCTAAAAAGTCGTCCAGACATGTCTCCTCTACGTGTTATTCTTTGCCACAACGAACCGATGTAACTTGGTCACGGTTCACAGAACCATATTCAACGGCCCCCATTGTATGCCGCTGATGATGGGGTTGGTGACGAATTGATTGATGTCCACCATGAGCTGATTTTGTTTTACCACTTTTTTACAATTGTTGTCTTTATTTTCTTTTTTGATTTCGTTTACAGATTTCGCAGAATTGCAAATAGTTACATTTTTAGGCGATATAATACTGTTACTCAGTAACTATCTTGGAATTTCAGTTGTGTTTCCAAATAAAATGTGGTAAAAAAAATCATATGAACATTATTACAAATTTCCTGGAATATCAATATTATATTTGATATGGTGTATTTAAACCATAACCAAGACAATTTTCCTTTAGTTTCATTTGGTAAATATTTAGTTACCTCAAACGTTTCGGTTTGTAGTTTTATTTAAAACACTAGATAATCATGACTCACACACGTAACATTTTTTCCTTGAACTTGATTTAATCTGTGTCCACAACCTCATAATGTTTCGTATAATATAATCACTTAATAACAAACGTAACTTTGTCGTTCTCAAAATTATCATCACCAAATTCATCACACTTAACTATATAAGATTAAGGATCATAATCCAATATCGTCTCATTTCCAGGTTTCTTAGTTTTTCAAGTTTTTCTAATATCATTATAATTAAATTACGACATAAGTACCAGTAAAATATCATCAAAATTAAAATCGTCGCCTAGTTTCTCACAGTTTGAAATGATTATATCGTCAA
Organism: Diatraea saccharalis; assembly: GCA_918026875.4. Lineage (NCBI taxonomy): Eukaryota > Metazoa > Arthropoda > Insecta > Lepidoptera > Crambidae > Diatraea > Diatraea saccharalis. Next base: position 32,511,628 of record OU893334.1, read on the forward strand.
TATAATTTAATAGTGTTAGTTTCGGCAGAAAGTAGCGGTTCGTTTAACGATCATTTGTAAGCATTTATTACCACATTTTCTGCTAATAGAGCAATATTCGTAATAGTTTATTTCAAATGTACGAAACTACCATGTTGCTGACATTAAGCTAAGATTTATAAAAGACCTTTTTTGTTTGTGATAAATGTATGTCTTATGTTTCGATCTAGAAACAGGTTTTATTTTAGAACAATATTGTCTGAAGTAGATGTTATTTAATTGATTCGACATAATTCCTTTACCACCATCATCAGCCTGTTAGTGTTTGCACTACTTCGGAATAATCCGAGATATGGGGGAATTCCTGTGATATATCAAAAACACAGGACAAACAGGTCATAACGCAAAACAATACATTTTTGGTCACCAAAATCCCTGATCTCAGACCAAACGCATTTACCACTACGCCAATCCATCCGTGACACCAATGAGATTTAATCCATCGAAACCTTCAGCAGCGCAGCGGCAGCGCCAGTTAAACATCACAAAATTGTCAGTTCCGCTTGTAATGACGCCAGTTAACATTACGGTCGCCTTCTCACGTCGTTTATGTAGTTTTTGTGGCGGTCATTCTGTTCGATTCAATGGTTTAATGGACACCTTTTACAACGTTTTCTGGAACGCGCGCTGTATTATCTCTGGTTTGGTTCATTTTATCGGATTCTTAATTTTTCAAAATAATATCTGATCTTTTTGGTCCAACTAGCTTTTCTCTGCTACTTCATTTGCATGGTATAGTTGATTGGAATAGTTGGTATAGTTGAAAATGGTATAGTTGTACAGCTGTTAGGCGTGAAAACGATACAGACACACAGACAAAATTAACGTCGTATTTATAATATTAGTATGGATTAAATAATATTAGACTTTTTCAGTGAATGTGATATTTCTGCGAAAGAAAACTAATATAGATTTGTTATCATTGGCGAAAGCGTACAAGAAATGTTTATTTGTATGGACTAGCTTTCCGCCAGTGACTTCGCTCACATAATATACACGATGGCTTGCAATACATTTATCCTTAAGAAACCGTTTAGTAGGATATTTATTTATCCAAGGTTAGCATTAAATAACTAGTTTTAATAAACATCAATTTATTAGTTTTTGCGTAAACAAATATTTATACGTACACCTAGGGTTTTCAAATACCCGACAATTTTAGATACCCGGGTCTCGGGTACATTTATTTTAAATACCCGGGTATACCCGGGTACCCGGGTATTCTTGAATTTTTTGTGAAACTGGGAAAAAACGAAAACAAAACGAACCAAACTCTGGTACATAAAACTAAACAATTACATTTTTTTCAGTAAAACAATAATCACTCTTTAGTCAGTCTATAATTCTTCAATCAGTCACACTTAGTAATGAATACGAACAATTATACATTGTTATAAATATTTATCAAGTTATATTAGTGTCTAATCTTCTCTGTATATTAAGTATATTTCTTTATCAAATAAAAACAAACAAACCAAAGTCTGGTACATAAAACTAAACAATTAAACTTTTTTCAGTAAAACAATGATCACTCTTTAGTCAGTCTATAAATTACTTTATCAGTCTTTCTTAGCTTGTAAAAAGCGAGCTTTCAAAAATACAATTGCATGTAGAGATTTATCTGAAAGTCTGTTTCTGGTTTTTGTCACAAAATTCCCAGCTACCGAAAACACTCTTTCGCTGTCGGTTGATCTAGGCTTGACTGTTAACAGGGCCTTGTAAAGAAGTTCTAGATTAGAAGTGCGTTGCTTGGAAACTTCGAATAACTGAAAAAAAGTATTCGGCATTATTTCTTACTTAAATTAACCAAAACAAGTATTTTTTATATTATAGTGTTATCTTTGTTGTTATTTGTTTTATAAAGTTTTTCTAAAAGTATTGTTATATATATTATATTGCTATTGATATTGCTTTGTTCTAAAATAAAAGAGAACGAATAAAGAAATTAATTCTAAGAAAATTTATTACCTGAAATTGCTTCTTTAACTTAGAGGGATCAATCTTAGTTGCCGTAATAGACGCAGTAGCTTTGTTTATGGCTTCATTCAATTCAGATTTTAATGATATATTATCATTGTTATTGTTAGCCATAGCCATAACCACATTTTTCTGCAGGCGTTTTGTCTACCAACGCGCATATATCAAAATTACCCGAGACCCGGGTACGTCCGTTGTTTGTACCCGGGTACCCGAAGTATCAAATACCCGGGTATACCCGGGCCCGGGTACCCGGGTAAAAAACCCTACGTACACCCATCCTCTAAAATATTCGCATTTTAGTATGACAAAGTTATCAGTGCAAAGCTCAAGTTACTGGATCGATTGACCTGTAATTTGGTTAATAATATTATTTATTATTAGTTATTAATAGACATATAGGTTCACATAGAAAGAATTTTCAAAAACCCTTAAGAGGTATTATTATTATTATAATGGCTATGCAGTTCCCTGACGAACTGTAGTCACTGCGATCTTAAAGATCTATTGTGACTCGCCGCCAGAGCTATAGTAACTCTTTTAGTCCGGTAGACTTCAACAAGTCTATAATAATCCTGGCTTTTAGAGATTTCATATCTTCTGGGCTGATTATAAGTCGTCCCAGATATATGCTTCGTTTGTGAATCAGTGGTTCACATTCACACAGGAGATGTTTTGGTGTTCCACGTTCCTGTTTGCAATATCTGCAAATGTCAGTATCACTTAGTTTAAGAGGTAAATAAGCGTTTGAAACTCATTTGTTTGAATTTGAAAGATTAAAAAATCACTAACAAGACTTTTTGAGAAACAAATAGTTTTTAGTTTTAGTTTTAACTTTGATACGGCGGTATATAAGTATTCATTTCATTATGTAAGCTGAGCCGCGTCTGGCTCGAGGTGAACACTAATTCGTCAATTTAACATCAGAACCAACATCGTCCGAGATGTATTGCGGTGGCGAACCGTGAGAACTTCGTAAGCGCTATGAACTAACCGAGCAATCACAATCTAGATATATATAAATTAGATAATTATCTTACTAAACTCATAAATCATAAAAGAGTTCTGTTAAGCAACTATTGCTATCAAGGAAATGATATTTCTGAAAATGAATTTTGTAAATCGGTCGATAATTCACGGAATGTATGCGTGTTCACTATAAAAATAAAATACACATCACCATATACCTAATAACATAGAATATTCATTTCGAATTTTGATTTCGATTTATAACCTCCTCCTTTTCGATTTTGAAGTCTGTTATAAATTAAAAATCTCAATTGTGTATCTATACTAATATTATCAGAAAGCTTTGGTTCTAATTGAAAATGCTTAAAAATCCACTCTGTTCCTGGTTCTCTGAGATGGGATTCGAATCCACGACCTTTCGCAATCCGGGCGACTGCTCTAACCACTGAACTATCCAGGACCTAACAGAACTGACCCATTCTTCAAGCACTAGTTATTTCATTCAGTGCATATTTTCATCAATGTTCAGGCAATACGCCCAAACAGCTGAAAATATTTGAAATATCATACGGGGTTGACATAAGCTTTAATTTACGCGTGCGAAGTCGCGGGAAAACAGCTAGTATATTATAATGACGTTTGACATATTCATTCGAGGGTTTTGGTGCTTAAATTAACTTAATCATCAAAATCGCTTAAAAACGAATTAAAAAAATTTGATATCGTAACTTATATAGTTTTAATTTTGTAAAGGAAACGTGCCATTTCCACTAGAAAAAAGGTGTTTTCATGAATCTCAAAAATCACCATAAAATAATCGGTAAATATTCGTAAATATGTGATTAATCTAACTCAATGATCTTTAATAGAAAGCAATGAGTGCTAAAATAATTAGCATCCACATTTAGATAGCAGCGCAGCGTGATTTTGTTAACGCATACCGCAGTTTTGGTAACACTACGCTTAACGTTCTTATTGCGACAGTATTAAGGTTTGATTTCACAGTCGATGTGATTGAATGAGTGCTTTCAATACGTTGATGTGTTATCACAAAGCTGTATGCAAATGGACATAGAACTTTGCATGGTCAACTCAATTATTTCCATTCATTAATGCCAATAGTCGACGTTCTGAAACGAGTCGTTTGAAAGCTTTACATTCATGTTAATTTATGTTTAATGTTCTAATTTATTGAAAGTGAGGACTCCATGACTGAATGAAGCAATTTACCATTACATAGGTAAAAAGTGTAGTTACTCTTATACAACGATCTATTATCAGATGTTTCATAAAGTATTGATTTTGCTCAACTCTTTTCACTTCAGAATATAAGCTGCATGTATAGTCCTTAACACCTAAAAACTACCTTAGCCCAAGTCCGAAGTTATGATCGATTTACCTTTTACGACTTTACCACCATCTAGATAAAAAGTATTTTTTTCTTCAATGTTCAGCCCTATACCGAACCAGACACCAAGGCAATAGCGTCATCAACCAGCTTGTGAGCCACTTGACTTTGGATATCAGCATAAATACACAAATATCTATTACCCAACACTCAATAAACCCATATTACTTAATTATTTACTATGTTTGATAATAAAAAAATTAAAACAAAGCCACTTTTTGATAGTACAATATAGACAGCACTTACCGTTTCATATTATGTATCAGTATGACAAAAATCCTTGACTTTAGGAGCATCCTCGTTATTGAATACGACTTCCTTAATCGGACAAGTGCTAAGGCTTGTTAGCTTGGCCAGCCAAGCGGCAAGTTCAATTGAAACCGGTGGAAATCAAACGCCATCACCATTGTGTATCATCCAGAGGTCTACTACTAAGAAATCTGATAAATATTGTCCTGGCCTAATTGCAAATCAATAAAAGGCAGAATTTAATATCCCACATCTTACAAAGTACGTATTACACACACTGTTTTCCTATAAAACGAGGATTGACTTAGTACCAAGATTAAACCATTATCCGACTAAAATAAGTCAACATCTTTCCATTTGCCGTTTCCTCTTCTATCATTGTCATTAACTTTAGGCTGCCAACGGTTTAAACCAAATGACTTTAATCCTTATTTTATAATAAGAAGGTTAAGCTCCTAAATACGTTTAAAAAAAAACAGAGAGAGCTATTTGTCTGTATATCGCTTTCCCATTTTGACCACTGCAATTGCATCGTGTTTAGAGTATCGTGTCTAAACAATCTTAACTAACCTTTATTTGATGGATTATATGTTACTGTATTTTTAACTTATATTCAACATACTGATTAAGTTATAAATGCAATTTTTGGTAGTAGAAAAAAGTAAATAAAAAATATATACACATTACACTTTTCGACACTCTAAAAAGATAAGCTCCAAATTCAAATTAATGGAAAGTTCATATATACCTACAACAAAGTCGCTTCCTGCTGTCTGTACCCTGAGATCTTTTAAAGGACGCAAAGGATTTTAATGTGGTTTTTATCAATATACAGAGGTTTACATGTACTTACAATGAGGGTAAAGCCACTGGAGGAAAACTAGTAACTAATAAAATTAAGACATATTTACACCACAGTCTACTGGCAAAATTAAAAAAATACATCAGCCGCCACATTATCAGGCGACACGTCTCATTGACACTCTTAATGAAGTACTTTTGAAATTTTCCAACCACATTCAAATGGGATTCGAACCGGGCCCTCTACAAATACGATTCGACATACTGCTTTAGGGGCGTTCCACTCCGCTGCATGTTGTGCCACCATCGTGATCATTTCATAACCCTAACATAGTTTAAGACAATACAGTACCTTTCTTTGAGGAAATGGCAAAACATAGTTTTACTGTCGCAATAATAGGCTCTGAAATACATGTAATCCCACTGAAAGCGGAATCAATTATAAAAAAGACTGTTTCCTTGACACCTTGTGACAGATAACAGAATTACTGTCTTACAACCTGCATCTATTTATGGCACTGATTGATATCACAGTGCTATTTAATTGGTGGTGAACATTGATCCCAAATGTTAGCTTTGCCTGTTATCGGTTCTTGTTACCAATGCTGAGGGCGAGGGTGAGTCTATGACTACAGCGAGTTTTATATTCAGAGTCTATTACTGTCTCTCTACTTTTTATAATAAGTATATATTTAATATTGTTAAAAAACATCTACGGATTTCCGTAATATAACTTTATCTACTTATTTAACCTCAACTGTGTATTCTTGTAGCGGCGCCAACGAAATGCCTCGCTTCCTTCCTCGAAGATGCCATCGAGGATATGTCGATATTAATAGCCGCAGTCAGCTAATGGCGATCCTATGTTTTTAATGTTTTATTGCAACGTAAAAGCTTTATGTCATCCGCTGGCTCTATGTTCTATGAAGCAAAGTTTTTGGGCATAAAGAGGCTCTTAATAAATCTGCATGAATTTTCAAATTAATTCATTTTTAATTTACGCTCTTAACCTTTGAAGATCGGATAGGACTGTGGATTGGTGGGTATATGTTTGAGCTACATCCAGCGTGCAGGCGTACAGCATGCATTACCAATATAAAGGTCAGCGTAAAAACTATTCGTTTGGGTGAATTTTAAGATTAGTGCGTGATAATATTATTATATGCTAATATTTTTAACTGGATGTACGAACGAACTTTCACCTTAATTAGCATAAAATCTTGACGCTCTGTATGAAATAAAATAGGGAGAAAAGAGCAACCCTTGCCGAGTTTCTTCTCGGCGCAAGGTCTTCCGCCGTAGATTTACGAATCTATGGCGTAGCTCCTGACTTTCACAAGTGCTTGTAACAGCCTAGACTGAATAAATAATTTTGATTTGATAAAAAAGTCAGTTTTGTATATTGAACTATTTTTACATGAATATCAAATTCACCAAATTTCATAAAGAAATTACGTTAAATGAAATAATAATAATAACGTTAGATTTTTTGTCCCAATTAAAGCTTATATATTTACCTAAAAATCGAGAAAGGCTATATTTAGCATTAGAATCACGTCATAAGTAACTCATACGAAGCATGACGGACATCAACCAACCTACTAGACTGTTTCAAATTCAAATATAATTCCAAACAATTTAACAACACCATTTAAAAAGTGTCCGGTCACCCAAATTGACAGGAACACCTTTAAAAATACATTCTCGGCTGGTTGGGCACGTAAATGGTGAGTGTTGGGAATCAATCAAACCCTCACCTTGCCAGTTGCGACGTGGCTAATGGGCCGAGACCGCAGTTTGGTTAGTTTAGTCTCATTGTCAGAACAAGGCAACGGACCGAAGAAGCTCTTTGATGTCATGTCTCCTTAATGCTTTTTATGCATAATAATGAGAATATGTTTAAAACAGAAGGTGCTGTTGTAGGTACATAATAAATGAAACCTGAAATCATTGCAAAAAATCCACACTGACCCACGTAGTGGAGTGGTTTAGTTCCTCCATAATCTATAGATAGCAAAAAGCTGAGGTCTCGCTAATTTTGCACGGAGCGAGCAGGTAAATTTGGTCCTCCTGTCAATATGCTTTATGCTTCTTATATAATATTTTCACTTTGAAAGTACAAGTCGTAACAGGACATTTGTAACTGAATATTAAAAAAAACTGTTTTGTAGTTTCTAGGACTCGAATATACTGACTGGTGGATTTTTTAAGCCGTATGATTAAGAATATTTTCCAAGATAACCTTAATATCGTGAATGTACAATTGATCAAATATAAAAACTATTTTACTTGGATACTTCACCAAATATACTCTTTGTTAATTCAGTTTGTTTGTAAGTTCAGTGTAATTTTCTCCATAGTTGATAAGTGAACTAAATATTTGGATTTGATCTCGAGACATATTTTATTGTTTCAAGTACACAACAATCGTTGTGTACTTGAAACAATTAAATATAGGGGCTCGGATCGTGACGAACAAAGGCACAAAATTACTTATCATTACGTCTGTTATTAGGTGAACCAACCGAGTGTGCCAGGAATGGAGACAGATTATAAAATGCGATAAGCGCTATTGTTGATGTATAGATCTCTGATAATGATGAGACTTGTATATATTATGTAGCAGCAACTAACTACATCTAGGACGTTTTCCAGAATTTCAAAGATATGTGTAATTAAAAATTGTCTTGATCTCATTCCCATTTTGATTTGAAGTTATTGATCCAAACATTATCTGCAGGCGTTAGAATACAACAACCACAATTCATGAAAGGTTGTACATTAGTAGAATTTGAATTGTCCCACATTACGCCTATACGCGCCTTATAATTAGTCCATTCTGCCTGTGTTTCTCTTTACGAGAAAGATCTATATCCTGTAACTGATGAAGATGACGAGAGCGTGTCAGCAGAGGCAGTAGAAGCAAGATGTAATAATGATATAAATAATTTACCTATTCTATTTATTGATAACTTAAATTAAACTATTTTTATAGAGCTAAAAATGGTAACGTTATACTTTGACATATTTTTGTATGTGTCTTCCACACTGAGCACAATGCACGAAGAGGGCTATAATTGCATTATTATAAAGAATTAAATCGGTGACTATAATAATAGAAAAATATGTTAAATCAACTTTAGACATCAAAGCAGACCAGGTGTGAGAGTTTTTATTTAAGCAATAGCTTATAAAAAGAGTACCGATGGTAAAAACAAGGAGGATCTTTCGATAAATTATTAAGGGATTAAGAATCCTATTATTAAATATAGAACTTGAATAATGAAGCAGCATTCTCCTAGAATAGATAATGTATGGATCTCGTAACTAGCACACTAAAAATGCTACAAAAACCTAAGCCTGGAGCCTTTTTAGAAAGCATGGAAACTCTTTACTCTTTACATCATACTTGACTACAAAAGAGCTTTTGAATCAAAATTTTACCAGGAACATATATAACATATATGTGAGGCAAGAAAATAAAAGTGTGATAGGAGGAAGTCATAAGATATTAATATTAGTAAAAGGCAAATGAGCAATTACGGAAATTCGTTTAAAGACATATTGCATATTGCTTCCACCCTATAGATTTTAAGCACATCATTAATCAACCCCAACTGACACTCAAAAAGAGCAGACTCAAGATTATTTAAGGCGTCAATATGCCAATAAAGAAAACAAATGTCTTCATGAAGCGTTGAAAGTTGTCTATGGTGAAGGGCCCACAGAGGGCATAGACAATCTACAATGTAGCGGTAATCACGAAGTTAACAGATAACATCGTTTCCTGATTAGACACGCTTAAGACCATTGTTGTGAGCTAGGAAACTATCTAGTCCCACTTTGTTCGCGCTACTAATGTAACTCGAAAGAAAGATTTTTGTAACGTATCAATTAATAAGTGTTTAACGATATTAGACAAAATTTTAAACTTAGTAGCGAGTAATTGTGGAAATCTGAAACAACTATGGTGCCATAATGCCCGGTTCATTTTCTAAGCATTTAACTGATCTGGAATGAGATCTGGTACCTTATTATATTAAATTTACTTATTAAAATGTCTTGAAACCAGCGTGAGAGTCACTCGACTACGGAAGTTAGAAGACGTTCCTGTTTCGTTGAAATTTTGAAATCTGGTTATAGTCCATAAATTGAAAATAACAAGTCCTATGATTAAAATTTTAAGATCACTTCAAAATATGTTATCATACTCTATAGTCAGTGAATGTCTTTTTTGCTATTCATAGAAAGTATAATCATTGATGAGGCAAATGGTAGGACCCCTGATCATCATAGAATATCAAGATCAACATGTCCTCTATACGGTCCGCTACCCGCGACCAAACACCAACAATTATTTGTTTAGTTAACTATTTAAATGTAAGCCATTCAGTTTCTCTTAGTAAATTAACAAGATTTTTAAGTTTAAACTTATATACTTACACAATGTGATACATTAAACTTGTAACATTAGACTAAATAATTTATAAATTAACGTTTATATAAATTAACCTAATACATGTTGTGTCAAATCAATACTAGCATATCATGATCTACATTATGTTGTGTCCTAATATTCACTTCAGTCTACTCTATAGTATATAAAAATAATAATAATAGTGTCATAAGAAAGTTTTAATTTGGAGTTACAACCTTAGAATCACTATGATTCAATTTTGGACCCTTTTTGAGAAAATTGCGTGGATAGAGGAGTTTGAAATTTTACACAGTTAAAGTTTATATGAAGAAGAAAGCACAATATTAATAATAATGAAAAACATTATCTAGCAAAAAAAAACATACACTGCCGTCGAACATATAACCTCCTCCTTTTCGATTTTGAAGTCGATTAAAAATACATGACACACACTATAATGCATATTTTTGTTTTAGGATTACTACAACAAAAATATTATTGATTCTAATTAACATGCATCACGTTTCACCGGTGGTACTGCTTTATAAATTGTGTGGCCATATACCTTTAGTGCTTCTGTTGTTCTGCACCGTGAGCCATAAGCGCCGTGGCCCGCGATCGTTGTTGTTAAGCAAATTCCGTTAGGGTAGATCACGGGATGGGTAACAAAAAAATATTATCTCGAACTACTCCGTGCTTCGAAACGGAAGTTAGGCTGTTGTTCTCAGCCGTATTTGCAACCATTAATACCCTCCAATACGTATTGGATCGGCGTCACGGCCCATCCTCCTTAACCATCCATAAGAAGGCCTGAGTCTGAAAAAGAGCTGATGATAATGACCTATCTACCTTCAGTGCTAGTCTGTAATAAAATCAGCATTGATTAACGTCGAGCCCAGTGCTATCACAGCGTAGAGGTTCAATCAACTAAAACCTTTTATTTCATTGAACCTCCAAGCGATGACAGCGCTGAGTTTGACTTCAAGTACGAAGCTGATTATATAACTGAATCGGTAGGGTAAAATTTTCAACACCAAAACACCTTTGGAAAATATTATTTTTTCTTATAGAAAGGCGAACGCTAAAGAGGTTTTCTATGAAACTAAAATAATTCTGAAAGTATAATCATAAAGAAATGAAAACAGCCTCGATTGGGAAACATGCATTAAAGTATGGACAATCTGGGCAAAACAAAAGACTTTTTACCTCACAATTATCGATTTTATTTACAATTCAAAAAACAAATCGACTGCCGTAGATTTCTAGCTAACACAATACAGATGCTAGATAGCCTTCGGTTTCAGCCTCTTAATTAACCTTTAATTACAGAAGAGCAACCGTGTGAAAATGTGATATTGTTCCAGTTATAATAGTGTGAATGCGTATACGCACTTTCGAATAATAGCGATGCGATTAATCGATTTGAGATTGCGTTCATTCATATGTTGAATTACAGTATTCATTATAATTTTATCATATTAATATAATAATGGGAACAGTTTCAAAGATGGCAACCATTTTGTATATTCAAATTATACTTAATTTAACATAAAAAGAAATATGACATTCTAGCGGCCATTTTGTGCCAGTTAGAAAATTTCAGACTTCATATTGTAACTGATAAATAATTCAAATAAAACCTACTGTAGTAGTAGTAACAGAATTTATAAACAAAAGTTTGAAAAGCTATTGTGATAATAAGCTATATGACACTACTCGATTTCTTACGATATATTATATTCGATAATATTATATTTTTTCACTCAAAAAAAATCAACAACATTAAAGTCAGACCTTTGACAATCGACATGGCCACGTGTTAAATATATTTTTATTTTTCAGTAGTAGCAATTAGTCCAATCGCAAGGATGTAATTTACTTAAGTAAGTTTCTAATCTGCATGTTTTCCCTATATTTTCAACTTTGTAAATTATAAACAAAAACTTCCTTATGAACTACTCCATCCATTAGTGAAACTGTACCTCTAGAGTTTATTGCATTTAGATAAGTAGACATAACGTAAGGGCGTTTCCCTATTCACGACGCAACATTATCAGTATAAACAAGATGTGGAGTGCTAAATATTGCTAAATAAATTATTTATAAATAGCTACCTTCTTTAGTCAATTGTGACCAACCGAGAAGAGCAATAAAGGTTGTAATCGACAAATTAATAATTATATAGTTGTCATTACATTTTATTTTTTTAATATTAAATGTATTTTTCTTTATTCACGACCAAGCAATTTTCTTTGGAAGCTTCCGCAGTGCATTCAAGATTCTAAAAATAATTATACTGCCTTTTAATTGTAAATAGCTTGTCTAGCTAAGCATACATTGAAGTCTTGTGCTTACAACCAATTTCTAAGTCATAAATGGTACCCAACGGAGGACATTTTAAATATAACGAAACATATTGTAGTTGTTATATTGAACAATGCGCGGATGTAATACGCGTCGCTGCGTATGCGCACAATCGATCTGATTCCAGACGCCCATTGAATCTACGAACCAACGAATAAACATTATTTACATACATATATAATCATTGTTAGGAGCTCGATGGTGCAGTAGTTTGCGCCTTTAAGCTTATTCCGCAAGGGCCGGTCGCAAGATGGGTGACCTAAAATTTACTATACCGACCTCATCCATGCTTCGGGAAACACGTTAAGCTTAGTTTCCTGCTGCATCTGCGGTTATTAACACTCACTTATATGTGCCCGTGTAGTAGATCTTTACCAATTCCCCATATTCAATTGCGTTCATAAGGAATACCAGTGCCCCATCTTTAGGGAAATAATAAGGTGATGGTTGTGACAATCATTGATAATAACGTCGTTAGTATTTTTTACAAATGATTTTAGAATTATATACCGAAAGGATTTATCGAGACTTTGTTAGTATTTCATCCGGGGATCTCTTACGCGTACATTCTAGATAGGGGAGAATATTTGTGGTGCATACGTCAACTGGCTACCGGCAGACGCGATTTATGGAGACAAGATGCTTGTTATTTCAACAAGAATTATGATAGCAAAGATTGAGGCGTATTTCAGTTTGTTTGAATGGTCTTAGATTAATTTAAGCCTAAGGAATTCTGGTTTTAGGACCTTTCTGAAAATGGCATTAAAATGTAACAATACTTCTGCTTCTGTTACGGCAAATTTAAAAAATTTCATTTTAAACTACTGGTTGGAAATATATATGATGTAATGAGATTTAGAATTGATTTAGGATGTTACCATACATTTTTAAATGCAGTGTAATTGCATTGGTTGAAGCCAGGCTGAAGCCATATATGAATATGGTGGTATCTTATCTTAACACTTCAGCTACTTTCACATTTACCTCTGAAGACGTAAAAAGTAACATTTACCTATTACCTCGAATAGATTGACAAATTCAAATAAGACTATTTAAATGAATATTTGTAACACTTACGGTCAGTTATAAAAACGTCCATTAAGGCTTTTAAAGTCTGATGAATGACAAATTTGTATTTGTAATGTCGCATTAAATTAATCACAATTATAATGGACGTTTGTGCAACTAGCTGTATAAGTGACACTATGGATTTCGTTATTCTTAATATACACCAAGGATATGCTTATGGATTGCCTGAAGCTCTTCTGTGTAGAATTACTTTCTATATTTTACAAAATAACAATTGAGCAATATAAAAGTAAAACTATTAAAAGAACCAAAATATCTTTTCGAATAAAATAGTAAATAATAAGATGATTATTGGAATCATTATTTGTCTTATACCATATATATAACTACTAATAAATGGGCACTAGGTTAAACTTGGAGTAAGAACTTTTGTAAGATGTACATTTAAATATAAACTACAAATATATGGGTAGGTACTAGGTTAAACTTGGACTATGAACTTTATTCGATGCATATTTTTAGTTTTTCAAAACAATATATATAGAATAACATAAAAATTCACTGTTAAGATTTTATAGGAACTACCTAAGTATAGCATTTAACGCCTAATTATTGTCTGTTACGCATATTAAGATCAGGAAATAGGTTGAAACGGCGTAAATCAACAACAATTTCGACCTACCGGGAAAATGGTCATAATTCCTTAGGTTTTTGTGATGCTAAATCATTCGGCGCCACGCCACGAAGGATACTCTTCATCTGAACTTAATTAGGACTGCTGTAAAGGTGGACGCAAACGGAAGACTAACGCATTAATGATTAACATCAGTCTCTCACTATCTAAATTTCCGTTTTATTGTCCTATAAAGTCAGTTGTTTAAAACATGTAATTAATTTATATCATTAATGTTAATATTGATTTAGTAATGATATGGTGTTTGTAAATGTCGCCTTCTGTAGAACTAATGAATTACTTTCGGTCGTTCTTGATATCAATCAAAAGACGTCTTGAATAGGACGTCCTGAATCGTCTATTTTTTACCTACCGGGTGGTAGGTAAAAAATAGACGATTCAGGACGTTATAAAAATACTTTTAATAATTTTATTTATATAAAATTTATTTTGACATTAACTTACACGTATTGTATTACTTTCCTTTTTGTTTCATATACAGTGGTATATTAACGTCTGGTAGCTTATTTTAGTCTGGTTGGTGCGGACATGTGCGCCTTAGCTTAAAATATGTGATCATGAAATTGATATTATCCAGCACGAAAGTGGAAGAGTATACAAGAAGTCCCGAGCTGGGGTTAAGTCCGGAGCTCTCCTTGCAAAATCCTGGATTCTTCCCCGCACCATTAGTGAAGGTTACGTTAAATAAATAATATACAAGAAACCAGAGGAGGCCAACATATACCTTTCAAGCAAAGGCACATTGGACTATAACTTATGATGATAGGCATCATAAATCATAGTCCCTGCACGGAGAAGCTCAAAATAATAAGTTGATGGTCACCAATCCTATGGCTGATCTTTACAAAAGTTGTTTACCTTCCGTATTCATAAAAATGAACTCTGAGGGTAGTAGTGAAATATTCCTTTTATCTGTAAAAGCTCAATGCGAGACGAAAACGATTCGGTTGTTTAAGGGTTGTTGTTTGTAGAAATAAAAATAATTATATTAAAATTTAGACCTGTACAGAACAAACTTGTATACGCGACATATCATCCGTCAAGTGTGCAATTTTACATATTTGTCAGTTTTATGATATGCACTGACCCTAATAAGTATAGTAGTGATATCAAATGTAACATTATTGCTACCATAAACTCAATTGCACTATAAAAAGTGTAATAGTTGTCAAGATTATTTGGTCTCAAGTTTGTAACTGCCCTAGTTACACATCATTCTGTCGTTCCACGATTAACATGTCCTGGACACTTGGGAAAGATAACATGCGATTGTGTCTGTACTCTAGAACTCTATGTTCTAGTATATAAGATTGATTTCAGTTTAAGCCGCCTGTTTTAGCAGGTGGTATTAATAGTCTTGTTTGTTTGTTCGCTTTTATTAGTAGTGTTTAGTGTTAAAGGATCATGTGGTGTATGATGTTCATATTTATAGGAGAAATACTTATTAAAAAATTTAAATGGATTGTTAATCTAAAGTGACCAGCAGAATTACTTAATGTGTTTCAAAATTAAAACTTACATTTCGATATATATTTAATAATATTTACCATTTTGAATTACCTAATCCCATGTTCTATACTAACCAAATAGTTATTTAAAAAATAAAATAACGGATTTAAATAAAAAAAAATCTCAGTTAATTCACAATGGTCAATCAAATTGAGCTTCCGAGTAAACCGTGTATCGTTCGTTTTTTTTTTTAGTCTAATGTTATTTTTTTTCATAATTTGTTTTTTTCCTTCTTAAGTTTAACTTGTCATACAAGAATGTTGTGTATGCTTGTAAAGGCTTACATATCAAACTGTCTGTTTTTAGTATATTTTTTATATATTATTTAATATGTCTAGCTGTAAGCATGCCTTAATATTAATAAATAAATGAATAAATAAATCGTTCGTGCAACATGTACCTTAAGCATTACATATTTGTTAGACTATATGTACGTACCTTTATTAGTTCTTCTCTTGTTATTTTTTGATTGTTTGGCGTCGATACTTTATTTTATGAATCCAAAATAATTTATACAAAAAACATTTATAAAAACATCAAAAACAAACGTGCAGATTCCTCGTAAGCTGCTCGAAATGAACACCGATCGTTTAGTTCGGCCAAAAGTAAAATATTGTCACCCATTCAACGTTCGAAACAATCGGACGATTTCTGTGATCACCCAATTCCTATCACCGGCCTTCAGTTCAGTGGAATTTCAAATCTTATCATTTACACAATAAGAACAAATATAAGTTACCCGGTTTAAAACAATGCTGCTTAGTTAAAATCCCGTGCCATTCGATTTTAGTCTTTATTCTTTTGCGATAATGACATAAATTGTCGTGTTAGTTCCTCTTATGCGTCCGAATAAAACATATTCAGTTTGAGAATTCATAATATTTAAAGTTGCACAATAATGTCTCTTAAATTCTTTGAAATAAAGCAGTCGGAAAGTTACGTTAGCGTCATAATAATGTTGTAAGTATAATGACGTCACGGTGTGTGGTTCTGAAGAGTATTAAAATGACATTTACTAGATGTACCGCACAGTAATTTTTATTCACGCCTCAGATTTTTGAATATTTAGCACTAATCGCGTAATGTATTTCCAAAAGAGGTACACGTTGCTGCGGCGACCGTTCACCTTTTTCATGGCTTTCTTTTTAATCTACTTCAAAAAGAGAGGAGGTCCTCAATTCGACTGAATGTTTCTTTTTTACGTAAACATGTACCACGGTATCTAGAACTAACAAATATATAATACGAAACAAAATTTGCATTTTTTTAAATAATTTAATAAACTTCATTTGGAGGAAGGAGGATTCGATAACCGGCTTATAACCACCCGACTTCAAATGAACTTTAACAGAATATATAGAGTAATCTAAGAGATACAATATTAAAACATAATTAAAGAGTAGCTCGGTGACGTAGTGAAAAAAGCTGTTTCTTAAGGGTCGGTCACTCGATGGGTGACCAAAAAATTATTATTTCGAGCTACTACGTGTTTCGGAAGGCACATAAAGCCGTTGGTACCTACTGCGTTTACAGCCGTTAATACCCTCCAATCCGCATAGGGCCAGCGTGGAGGTTCATGCATGACCCGTCCTACTTAAACATTCATAAGGAAGGCTTGAGCGCCTGCAGTGGGGTCTTAAAAGGGCTGATGATGATGATGTTGACACAATTATAGACCAGAGTCAAGTTTCGACTAATAATCTAATAATGCAATAACGCTTTATTTGTTGTTATAGATACTCCATAATACGAGAACTTTAGCTACTTAGAATAATGCATGTGAAATTTATCTAACATTTGAGTATTATTTTAAACCTTTTTTGTTTTTTTCTATGTGCCACTCTAGCTGACATTCTTAGCGAAAGCTTTCTTAACGAAACTCTTGCTTAACCCTACAAGGCTCAATTTTTTTTTTGGTTGTGGAAAAAATATATATGATGTAATTAGTTATTAGTAGTTAGGAAAAAATATATAAAAAAATAATAATTCAATATTTTACCAGAAAATCATTTTTTTATTTCAGTTCCATATATGGTACACTGAGCCTTAACTATACTATTTGGTACTGAACTACAATAAACGTAATAATTAGGAAACAGTATCTCATATTAATAATCACGAGTTTTTTTTTATTTTATAATTATTAACATAATAAAGATGTAAATTACAAAGTCTGAAACAAAATGAAATAAGAAACAATTATGTTTGAAAAAGCTTCTTATGAAAGTTTCAGAAACAATTATTATCTTTATTCAGGCAAAGTTTTGCGTGACAATTCTCCCAAGAAATAAAGTCTTGCTATGCAACCAGGCTATTTATATCGTTGTCTTTTTTCACCCCAGACCATGCTCAAACCCTTCACGCCTGACGTCACAAGGAGGTAGGCTTGCAGTATTGGGCTTCTTTCTTTTCTTCACAATTTCTTCAGACGCAGAAGCCCAAACATACATAAACTTTTGTCTACCTCAAATTTGAACTTCTTTTGTTTTAGTGGAATTCGCGTTTTATTCTGATCTCCAACTCTTTTGTACAATAACCAGCTATTGATCAAAAAAATATCAAGAAGATGATAAAATAGTCTCAACTACAAAAAATATCGAAGGGGTGTTTCAAAGTGTATAATTGGTGACTGTAAACTTTTGTCTCCAGTAAACGGAAAATGAGGTGAATGAAAAGTTGTTTTTCTCCAAATGAATCACCTTTTATTTCTTATGGCAACAGACGTAGAACCAAAGGTTTTAGTTGATGATCCCCCAAGTGTCCGTGATTGTGTAATAGTACTTGTAGTTGTCCCTGATGTATTAGGCTGCAGGTCTGATATTTCAGACCTTCACAACATGAACATCCTCATTGGCAGGAGACAAAGATGGTCTTTGCGGCAGTAGTGAAGTTTCCTCGTCGCTAAGTGATTTCGATATCAGCTTTTGGAATAACTGTAACTTCCAGCGTCAGAAAATCCTCCTCATCTTCACTCCCAGAAGGGATATTCAAGAAATCTTCAATTTCTTCATTACACAATCCTCTTCGTGACATAATCTATAAAAGAAAATAAAATAATAGTAATTATTTGGCGTAAGTACGAAATAGTAAAGCGAACACGAAAGCTCAACGTACCATATGTGGCACATAGATAAAATGAGGATTTCAAATACTATTACTACAGTAATATAAAAAAATAACTTACCTCTGCATAATATACACTCCCTTATTTGTCACTTAATTTTTTTGGACTCAGAACTATGCGATTACTAATTTTTAGAAATTGGTGAAATCACGAGATTGGTTAACGTAAAACTTTTACTCAAATTTTTTGCCAAACTCTCTAAACAGGAAGCAGTGGCAACATCTATGCGCAATGCGTTGTATTATTTTGTTGCTAAATATCCAACGGTTGTGTTCAGATTGATAATAAATGTCGCTGCACGTTTTTCATCGCTGTAGGGACGATATAAATGGTTGTCCCACATGTGGCACTGGGGGCCTTGTAGGGAATAAAAGGTATTAAGCATCAAATTAGCATGACACGAAGCAGTTACCGATATTTTAAATATATCAGATCAATGATGCGTCTAATCAACTATGTAACTCCTCTCCGTGCCCTAATGAGTCGTGCCAACACATCCGCGGTTGAACATCAATATCTGTCCTGTCTGTCATGTCGCTACGAATTATTAAACAGCTGTTAAATGTGTACTCAATCCTAATAATTATACTAATATTTAATAGTAGCTGTGTTCCCGTGACTTTGCCCACTTAAATTAAAGTGTATTACCCCGCCTTTGTTGTATATTTTCAAAATCGATTCAATACAAACAAACAATCATATCTTTCCTATTTATTATATTAGTATAGAAAAGAAATTTTAAAAATCCGTTAACGCGTCTTATCTAAAGATTTCATTACATCTTTAGACGTTTGAGTTCCATTGATGCTTTTTTATCGATAGGGCTGTCGCAGCGCTAGAGATAAAATGGATATTATCCTAAAATACCTAGATTACAAATAGGTTTTATTCGAATGAACCGCCGGCAATTACACAATCAATCTATATCGTAATCAGATCAAAGTTGCACAAATCAAGTCCAATATGTAATCTGTAATCCATTTCAATCTGACGTCAATCAGATCGTGTAATGGCCCGATAATTCTGCGATAACGCGTTCATTTCTATATTTTTAACAGAACATCACTGCAGTACGCCATTCTTCTAATGTTTGAGTAATAATTGTATCTAAATACAATTCCAACTACTTGCACTTTGCCATTGTATTATCTACAGACAGACTTATTATATAAGACTACAGTTATATTATTATAACTATATCTGTCACGATTGATGTGTGAGGAAGACATTGCAGTAGAATTAAAAATGTATTGAGATCCAATTCTTGAATTGGCCTGCTGGTTATTTTCTGTCTGGAGTGTCTGAAGGAAGAAAAGACATTTTTACAGTCCAAATCTTGCTGCACTTTATATGCGTTGCTGGACTACAGACAACATGATGCCAGTCCGGTTACTACAAACTCCCATAATCCCAGTATCGTCGAACGTACATTATCACCGAATGTCGAATTACGGTACATTTTTTGAAGTCAGTTAAAAATAAGAACAATTCTCAATTTCTTTTTTTTATTCTTTTTTTTTTAGAGTAACTTCTTTCTACAGCACAACGTCCAATTATAACTTGTACCTACCTACTGTTGCTTACGATGGAAATTCTGCGATTTTCCAATAAAGTGGTATTGAAATCTGTAAATCCGAAATCTTGCATTAAAAAAATATATATTATCAGGATTGCATAACGAATACCACCATTTCACTCAAAGAGAAGGATGCTAGAATACAGGTCGTTACACAATACATTGCTCCTATATCTTGAATGTAGGTTAACTACTCGCGCTCACCTAATAAATCTAATCACAACATCGCCAGTCAATCAATAAATCATCGCCAGCCTATTATAGATACAGCAGCGCTGAACGGCTTAACATATCTTAAAGAACAAGGAAGTACTCGAGATAACAAATTTTGACTGGCCTTTACGAAATTTGCTTAACTTTCACATCACAAATAACGCACTACACACGCGCACCTAACAAATCTCATCAAACAACACGCATCACGTTCTTGTCATTTGTAATTATTTCAGTACAATATGACGAGTGCGCGTGCGCGCAACGATGCCGTTCGTCGATCGATGATACATCGCGATCGCAATACCGCGGCGATGATTTGCGCCGCGACAGGTGCACGCCGCAAATATACGCGGTTCGGTTACACCGGACCGATTGGCATTTTTGAGCGGTTCTCAAACTCTCACACGTAACATTTGCTGAAGAAAGAAAGAAAGAAGATTGTGAAGAAAGTAAAAGAAAGTTTTCTCAAGCTTGATCATTCTTCCGGGGATCGAACGCAGTTCTGTCACGTTATAGAGATTCGAACAAAACCTACTTCATAAGGGAATAAAGGTTTTATTTCATAAAAACTCTGTGGCTGGTTCTGTGCTTAGGTGTTAGTAGTAAATGAAACGGCTGACTAGGATTGATAAGTAGGTATATTTTTACTCGTTTTGAATATTTCTTTAATATATAAAAGCGACTAATAAAAAAGAAATGATCTTAAAGACCACAGACAAAAAGTTTGGACGCTGGAATCTAGGACAAATTAAAACGGTGTGGTACGACGCACCGTTTCATCTCTATGACGTACCAATGCTGTATTCAACATCGAGTTGAGACTGTTTTTTTACAGACTCAGATTTGGTTATCTTATCGTTCTTTTAATTTCTTACCTTTTAAATGCTTTTAAAATGTCAATATACTAAGTAAGAATTAAATGCTTAAATAATTTTGCCTAATTTGTTCCTTCTTTATACTGCAATAGACTTCAATGCCTTTACCCTAATTGGTACAGTTTCATAAAGCCTAAAGCTGCCAGGAAGAAGTTGTTACCTTAGCAGTACGACCACCTTTGATGTTTATATTCTTTCTTCCATTGGAAAACCAGCTCTGCCATTTCTTTTATTTCATTTGTATGACAATAATTTTAATAAGGAGAAAAAAACAACCGATTCTTCTCAGAACAATGTATCCCGCAGTAGATTTACGAACCAATGGCACAGAGTTTCCTGTTTCAGAAATACTTGTAACTACCTATAAAAATAGTATTCTATGTATAAATATTAATCTGGACACAACCACCTAAGAAATTAACCTGAATTTTCGATTATTTTTTCATATTAATATAGTATTCCATTAGCAATTTCATTTTATTTATTTCATTCAATTTTATTTACGTACCTATTATTTCAATTGCTTTCTTGACTGCAAATCGTGACGCTGTTAAAGTTTGAGAAACGCGTCATAAGTTCAGACCATCGATAAATCTATGAAAATGAACGCAACTCTAATGTCGGGAATGCTTTCATGATCCACAACAGGGCCGTATTCAAATATCATATTAAATAAATTTATAATTTTATTCTTTCTCTTCTAAAAGAAACTTACTATCTAGCCGCCGTAGATTTACGAACTGATGGCATAGAGCTGCGACATTCCCAAGTGCTTGTAACAGCCTAGACAAAAGTAATGATTCAATAAAAGAAAATGACAATAGTGTACCACGAACTGAAATTGTATCAATCTTTATTATCACCATATCTTTAATTATTTTAATGAAATATTGTAATATTGATGAGCTCCGCTTCGAGTGTCTTGTTTGATGGTTTCATAGTGTCCCTATCTTTGAGGTCACGGGTTCAATTCCTAGACGTACTTATATGGAAAATTAACTTTTCTACATTGCCTGGGTTGTAAGTGTAGTGGTAATTTAATTTTTTTTTTTTAGATTTTATAATATGAGTGTGAGCTACTAAACTTCGGAACAATGCACGTAATGTTATCTGATATTAAAATGTATTTATTTAGATTTTTATCACTGTAGTAATTAACCATAAGTGAGTGATCGATCATAAGAATAATTAATCATAAGAAATTTTATAATTAACTATTAAACTTTTCGTTATTGAATTAAAATTTAACCTTCTATTATATTAACATCAATACACCACCACCAAGATTTGCGACAGAATCCAATAAATAAATATTAAATCGCATTATGCACATGCCAATTATTATTTCAAAATCCACCCCTGTATCGCTACTAATCTCACCAAACGACAGTTCGTATTGAAACCAACGTCGTTCTAAATTTAAACGTGGACTGGACTAGGTCCGGGGACACATAATAATCTGATCAAATACAATGTTATTGACCGGTGACATACATGGTAAGATATAATCAGCGCACAATATCTTTCCTGTGCCTTAGTATAGTAAATATTTACAAAGATATTTTTTATCTATCTATATTTCACGCCGTATCCCTTGCGGGGTAGGCGGAGAGGGAGGAGTGTCACAAGGCACTCACGGTTGTTATAAGCATGTTTCGCCTCATATACTTCCATTACTTTTTTTCAGACATGCTCGCCAGTTGTTATGGCTTCTGACATCACCTTCTAACAACACGCGATTGATTTGATCGTGAAAGGTGTCTTGCCTTCTTAGGCTTCTGCATCCTTCCACTTGATTAAATTTCATAATATCATTATTATATTTTATATTAGACGAAATAGTGCGTTAGAAACCATTTTAAGCTTACAGCTAAGAAGTCTGAGATCATTTCACTTAATTGGCTACTAAATAAAATAAATGTGAAGAAACAAAATCATTAATATTATGTTCTTATTGAAAAAAAAAATTATATCTCCTAAAACATTACCTCCATTTAACTCTCAGGTGACTTTAAGAATATTTCTTTTAGGAAATGTAAAGAGAAAATTATTGGATTTTAACATTTAAAATTTTACGCGAAGGATATTGTATTTCAGTAAATTCAAACGTTAATAACGGCTCTACCTATATTCCTAAGCGTATCAGTAGTAATTATAAGTAATACCGCCTCTTTGTACGAAGTAATAGAGATGGGACATCAGGTGAAAAATCACTTGATAAATTTTACTATAGTGTAACGAACAGCTAAATAACACACTAATTAGTGTGTCGAATTTGTGATTGCTGAACTTAAATAACTTTTGCTAACCAAAACTTTTTTATTTCAAGATACTCTATGCATCGAAAAGTGTCTACAGATCCTTACTGGATCTATAACTGGATCATAACTAATTGCCAATGACCAATGACAAATCATTAATCATTGGCAATTGGTTATGGTCCTTCATTTAACGGAATATGGTTCAATGATGGGTTTGTACTTTAACGATGTGTCCAAATATCGACTAGGTTTACTCTTCCAATTTATTTCTATCCATATAATAGGCATGTACCTCAACAGTGGTAACAGTACCATACCTATGGAAAATTGTGCCTTGAAACTCTTTTATAGTTGCAGTCTAGTTTTATTTTTATTTATTCTTGCAATTAAATTGTTCTGTCTTCTCTAGCTGATAATACATACAAATATCACTTTCTACAACATTTCAAAAAGAACATTCACATCACAACAGAATAAACTTCACACTTAGAAATACTTCATCATTTCACTTGATATTATTCACATATCTAGTTTGTACTAGCCTGTTACACGATACGTAGACCACCCACACTCTCTTACCTATAGCTAGTTGAAATACAGCTCTCAAGATGTACTTACGGGATAGATCGCTAGGTCGCCACCTCCCCCCCATCTCCCTAGCTGTCGCCTTCATATAGATTTTTCTTTTTACCCAGTGCTACGTTCCGATATTAAATACTAGTAGTGCTCGCTTGCGATACTTGAACTCGTTTTCCTTACTTGTACTGTTTCACAAGATATATCCAGAACTGTTATTTTACTTTTTTGTGCCTCAAAATAAGATTTTAACCATTACTTGAAAATATAAAACCTAGTTTTACAATGAAACTCATTACTTTTGAAGAAAGAACACAAAATCACTTTCTCAACTAACTTTCAAATATAGAATTCCATATTTAAAAATAGGAGATAAAATGTTGGATTTTCTTTTTGCGATCTTACTTAAACTTATTCTTTAATAATAGATGCGAAAATACATAAAAACATAAGTATAACAACACTCCATGCAGTTATTAAGCTATACTGTTATTTGACTTGTTGAATAACTATTCTGATTTGTAATTTAAAGTTACATATAGCGAGTTCCTGTTTTAAATTTCAATATTTAAAATGAAAATTTTACAACTATTAAATACTTTTTGGAATGTTGCATTTTTATTTCTATATTTTATGATAATGGACAAGCAAACCTTGAATATATTTTTCCCGGGCGTGACTCGCCGGCAATATTGCATCTAGTTGGATCCAGTTAACTTCGCAGTAGAAATTGAAATTCCATTAAGGAGATTGCATTTTAACGTGCCAAGTCTAGGGAGGGGGGGGGGGATAATCGTTGTAGATATTAATACTTATTAAAGTTTTCCGGATAACGTTTGCGTTAGTATTTTAATTTATTAAACGTTAATTTCGAAATTTGGTTTATAATTTAATCAAGTTCCTAAAAGCAGTTTTATGTTTATATATCTGGGATTTGAAAATTTCAGAAGCGTAAAGATTCAATAACTCTGGTTAAGCTAGTTTTACAAGAGACATTATAAAATACATTCCAATATACGAAAATGTTCTGACAAAATCTTTTGCGAAAATCTACCAATACTCGTACATATTGTGTTCTAAGCTTTTCATCAGTTTAAATGTTCGTTGTACTAAAATCAAAAGATACATCAAAGACTCGTTAAAAAAAAATTGGTTCATAAAGGCTACAATTCTATGTACCAATCACGAATCAGAAGCTATATCTAACGATATCTCCGTAAACGCAGTCCCATGTACGCGCGAAAAAACCACGAGAAAATCTACGTGACGTAACACGCAACCGATGGCCAATGGCGTATCGAACCTTTAGCTCGAACGGCCATTATAACAAGACCTCTCCCGCCCCCCTGATCGCTTCGAAGCCGCCAGCGTCCAGACGATACTCAACGTAATGTCGAAGGCAAACGTATTATGGCGGTGAAGTATCGAGAACGGAAGGTTGAGCGTGATTGGTTGATCGGTTCCGCCCGATTGGATAGAACGGCGCACTCTCGAACCGATACGTTCAGTTCGACGTTAATCGATGTGTGTGTGAAACCGCCTTCGTTAGGTATTTTACGGTGACGATGGACGTGTGATGTTTTGAACGACGTTGCTCGAATCGCTGGTGCCCGCTGCTTGTGTGTATTCAAATGTGTAGTGTTCTATTTTCAAATATTAACCATCAGGGGTAAATAAGTTCCAAATAACAATTATTTGACAGCAAATTTCATAGAGATTCTATTCCATTTTTAAATTAAACCAAGATATAGTATTGTATTTATGTGCAACATGTAAAAGGGTAATTTGGTCATAACGTATCGATGAAGAACATATAAATAGGTAATTAGATGTAGTTTTTATTTGTAAGAAATTTTAAACTTCAATCATACTAATTAATGTGCCGTTAACAAAGCGAACGTGTAATATTGAAACAGCAGGCACCATGTTAAAAAACGTTACGTCCCAACAAATTAATACGTTCCATTTCATTTCGAGATGTGAAAAAAAAACTTTACAGATAAAAAAAACTACGCAGCCAACTCATCAACAGTCCAGCTATTAATAGAAAAAGTGTGCAATCCGCGTTTCACTGTTCAGTGCCTACTAATATTTAACGAACTTCCAGATAACGTAAATATATGCGCTTTTCCGTATACTTATTTAAAATGGAAAAATATTTTTCCTACGTCGCGCTCGCGGTTTGCGAGGAAAGAGTGGTAACTGAATTTTATTTTTCCTTTACACATATCCTTTAAGTCATGGTAAACTTTAAGAAACAATTCCAATTTAATGTTTTAGTCACTGATGATGATGATGATGACACATATCCTTTAAGTCATGGTAAACTTTAAGAAACAATTCCAATTTAATGTTATAGTCACTGTCATGCTAACTTAATAATTTATTAAAATTAACTATAAAGAAAGAAAGAAGAAAGAAATTTATTTATTGACCCCACATTTATAATCACAGTAAAATATAAAAAAATAAAAATGGCCAAGATGGAACCCTATCTCAGCAAAGGCCCCTGTATCATTTCATAAACACCCAGAATGATACTAAGGGGGCCAGAATGATAGAATTCTAGCTATGGTCTTACATTTTTGTTAATCCTATTAACAAATATTTTCTAACAATCATATAGGTAAATCGCTTAGAATTAATGCTCAATACAGTTTATTAATTTACATTAAAAACTTATTTTTCTTTCTTTATAACTTTTGAAACCAAATACAGGAAAAAAGTAAGTTTCTAGTAAATATAAGTATGTAATCTCTAACAAACTTTTCAAAATAAAATAAATAAGATCCAAATAAAAGTTTTGTATTATTGTCCAATTTCGAATATTTAAAATCACAACAATAATATTCGAAATTCAAAGTTAGACGGTATTATTCTAGTAGCTTAGGTATGTGGTTGTAAATGGCAGCTGTGAATTCTCAGCTACGGCATTATGAAATCGCCCGATATCGCAGCAGTAGATATTCGCCGTTCGGCCGGGGCATCGCTCGGTGCCGCTCCTGTGGCACACACAGTGGGAAAATAGTTTATTGTTTACAATTATCAGCAACCTATTTAAGTGTGTTCCAGAAATAGGCTGATGATGGGATACTAGCACAGACTGTTTGAGCTGATGAATTTCTTTCGCTCGTACTTCTTATCAGCCAAAAGACGTTCTGAACCAGTAGAAGGTAAAAACATGTTTAGCGAATCAAAAGTACGACTATAAGTTACACAGTGACTTCCCTGTATATCTATTTCATACATTATATAAACCATTACCGTATCAGATTAGTATTAATAGAGTGGAGAAAGGTTGTTTGTCATGCTTTCCATGTTCGAAAGGAGAGACACTGCTTCCCTCTCAGAATATTTAATAAATATATGAAGCTTAATATGGCATAAAATAATAAAATTGTGAAAGCAACAGATCTTATTTCAAATGTAAAAAAGAAATGCACTCAGTGTGTTTCACACATAGTCCTGGTTCCGTATATGACGTTCGGTGCAGTCGGAATATGCTCGATATACGGCACGTCGGCTCCACTCGATCCCAGTGAAACATCACCGACGCTAGTGCTGGCTGAAACTAGAAGATCAATTTAAATTTCGAATGAAACTGACAAAAGAGTTCTCTACAAAATGCTCACTAGTATCTGTTTTGAAACAAAAGAAAAAGAACACGTTTGAATTTAGAATTTAAAACGTTAAGTGATTAGTATTATTTATTTGAAAATGTTAATTGGTTTTACCTTGTTTATTTTTTATTCAATTATACTGACAGCCAGTTGCACAAACGTCCATTAAATTTTTCATTAGTTTAAGGCAATACAAATTTGACATTCATTAGAGCTTAAAGGCGTCATTAAATCTTAATAGACGTTTATGCAACTAACCGTGAGACTTCTAAATTAATGGGCTAATATTTGCAATGCGAAAACGACTTCTATAGAACTAGGTCCAGAAGGGAAAGGAAAATAAACTCACTGTACCACTTGTGTACAGTGAGTTTATTGTGAGTGTACCCGAGTTCAAATATTATACTATATTTAATTTTTTATTATAACCACTTGTTATATATTCAAGCGATTTATCAAATTTGAAATAGAAAATATTATTTGAAAATTTAAATCGAAAACGCGCCCACCACACTAATCCCTATATACTTTCGATAATAACGTTTCACACATTTATAAATAGTGATGCGCCATGAAAAATCCAGCACGTTACAGCTTCGCATAAATCAACAGATCTGCCGAGTTCACGTCGCATTCAATTTCCATGAATACTTTAATGGTTATATTATTTAAACGAAATGTTTTACTGAAAATATGGACGAAGATAATGATAAATGCATAACAATTCATTATAAGTACCTAATTTGTTTTGTTTCGAGTTTCTAATCCTACAAATGTTTCTACATGAAAAATAACATATAAAAACTGAGCTAGATACCTTCTTTATTGTTTAAAGAAGAACATCAAAAATATTTATATTTTACTTTATTCAATTTATAAATCCTTGCATCGAAAAAAATGTATTTGGTAAAAACGTAACAAAGTTCGATTTTCATAAAATGTAACAACTTCATAATAAACAAAAAAGGACCAATATGTTTTTGAAATATTAATCAAACGTGTACTAAATTTCAAATTTTATTCTAATAACAAAAAGAAAAATCGAGAGGAAAATAAGTTTAAAAGCGGATTCTTTAGGTCCGTCCAACCTCGGCAGCAACCAGGGACGTAAACCTAGCCATTTTTATGAACTCCATAAAGAACGAAACTTCCCCGCGGCCGCCGCCCGCCCGCTGCAGTTTGATTTTATTTAAAAACAAGGTGGGAATAACTCGCGGTTAGTCCGGAGTGTGGAATATTGAAAAATTTTTAAAACATGGAAATTTTTAAAAATGGAACAATTTTATGTTCGGACTACGAGCGCGTTCCTTTTATGAACGGCCGAGTTCTCGATGTGTGGAACGTGTTGGGAAATTATTAAAAATATTATAAATGAATTCATATTTGACGATTGTTGTTAGGTGTTTATTTTACGGGTCGTTTAAAGCAGAAAGTAGTAATGCCGCTATTCCAAGTAATTCGTTCTGTAATATTAAAGAAGCAATAAATAACTAATATTATATCATACACTTATTGCTTCTTAAATATTTGCTGAACTATCATCCGGTTTCTGAATTGAGTATTTAAAGTTTAGTAGCACGTCTCAAACTGTTCTTAAACATCACTTTAACGGGTGTTTATTTCTAATTTTAGTTATTTGCAATGATCAGTTGAGATGTTGTACTTTACTCAATTCAGAAACTAGCCGTTAGTAGTAAACTTGGTAATTTTTCAAAAGCTCCCTAAATCTCAAAAGTCTGCTCAATGATATAAGGTTGAGCTCGGTGGTGTAGTGGTTAGTTCTTTACGTTTGAGATACGGAAAGCTTTGAAGGGCCGGTCATAGGATGGGTGACCAAAAATTTACTATCTCAAACTCCTTCGTGCGTTGGAAGGCACATTAAACCGTCGGGCCAGGCTGCATCTGCAGTCGTTACTACCAATCATCACTTTGCCTGCATGGTGGGCCAAGGGCCATTCTTCCTATTCCATTCCGTTCTTATTGAAGGCCTCAAATCAAATCACATTACAAGAAATGAGATTAAATTAAGTTTGAATTTAATTTAAAATAAATTAGGTGTTGGTATACATGTGACCTACAAGGGCATTGCAATAAGTGAAAATAAAATATTAACAACTATTTAAAATTAAAAACATCTCATAATTTAGTTATTCATTGCATTAAAATTAAATTAAATTCCATAAGATAAAGTTATGTCAAAATAAATATTCTTAATGAAAGACGACCAAAGATTATATAAGAACAATAAGTAAAATAAATTAAATTAATATTTACTCGTCACATTTGTCTTCAAAAAAATATTTTATATTATAGTAACATTTATTAATGTGATTTTAATTTTGTACTAAATTGTGTAGGCTATTCTAATTTTTTTATGCGATTTGGTATATGGTTATATATCTTAATTAACATTGAATGGGGGCTGGATGTAACTAAATGCATTTTAGAGAAGGGTACTTTTAGCTTATTTAAATTTCTATTGTTTCGTCTAATGAGTGGACATCAATAAGTAACTACAATGTAAAATAAAGAATAAGATTCCAAATCAACCATTTCAAACCACTGTTTCATAACTTTAGTTATTTAGGAGATTTACTTTAGTTAATCTCCTAAATATCTGGAGGGAAGCAATCTTTCCCAAAGATTTTTCCTATAACTCGCGCACCGTCATATCTTACTAAAATATCTTCTCCATTACATATTCTAGTGGAAACTATAACCGTAAACCAGAATACACTACTAACATCTGCTTGGAAACTGAAAACTCGGATGTTATTCGACTTTCCATCAACATTGAACAATTTAAATTGAATAATAATTTTCAAAGACATTTTTTTTTTTGGTAGATTTTTTCCTTAAAGGAAAGGCGAAGAGATTTTCAAAGACAAAGAGTTCGTTTTTATTTATTTTAAAGACAAAAGAATTAGCACCACACAGCCAATACCCTTTCGCAAACCGCAGAGCAGTCGCCCGGATTGCGAAAGGTCGTGGGTTCGATTCCCATCTCAGGGCGCCAGGGACCAAGTGGATTTTTTAAACATTTTGTATTAAGAATAAATTTCAGTATGGCATTGTGAATGCAAAATTAATCAAAATACATATTTTTTGTGTTGACGACCTCCGTAGCCGAGTGGTTCGCACTCCGGTTTCAAGGTGTCGCCATCTCTGAGGTCCCGGGTTCGATTCCCGGTCGGGTCAATGTAGAAAATGAACTTTTCTATATTGTCTCGGGTCTGGGTGTTATGGTACCTTCGTTGTCTCAGATACTCCATAATACGGGGGCTTTAGCTACTCATCTTGGAATCTGAGCAATGTATGTGATGTTGTTAAAAATAAATGAATTACAGCAATATATGAGGTGAAATAAGCATATTTTCTATATAGTTAGTTATGACGTAGTGAGTAGGTCCTCAACTATAATTGCCTATTATGTAATTAAGTCACTTCGTTCTTAATGAAAAATGCTTAAAAAATCGACCAGCCCCAGGTACTCAGAGATGGGACTCGAACCCACGATCTTTCGCAACCCAGGCGACTGCTCTACCAATGAGCCACCCAGAAGCATTTGGTATTTTTCATTACGAGTGAGAGAATTTTCATCAATGTTCAGGCAATCCACCCAAACAGCAGAAATATATTTTTTTTTAAACTTCCAATTAAGATGAAAATTGGTGCTTGACACGTTCATAGTATAACTGAGTGTTTTGGAAATACCAAAAATAAATAAAGCGCGGAGGTACCAAGTAAAAAATTATTACCACACAAAATTAAATGTAAACTCTTTTAAAATAAAACGCATTCCGTATCCACAACGTTACAGTTCAAAAACTGAATAATGCAGATTATCTTTTCCAGAACGCTCGTCTATGGTTCGGTCGTTCTATATTCAAATTGGGCATCGCTATTGGCCGCTTTAAACAGAATGAAATTCAGCACAGAAAAGCGTTGAAGCGCTGTACAAAGAGAATACAAAACTTTGTAACGAGATGCTTATGTAGGTGCCTTTATAGTTTAATGCTTAATATATCACACTAAGATACTGACTTCCTAATCAAAGTTAGCAGCTTTTATTCAGTCTAAGCTGTTATTAGGAAGTACTAATAATGTTCACAAGTGTGAAAGTCGAAACTTATGCCCCCAGTTCGCAGTTTAAACTTTTAAAATCCCGCAAGAACTTGGCAAGGCTATTTTCCCCCCTGTTTTGTCTTGTCAACACATCACAGCTGTTAATGAAAAGAATGACCACAAAAATAATTAAAATACGTGACATAACTATCCTATCGAAAAAAAATGTATAATTGCTGTCACCAGCAGTGATTTTTCTTGACATATAAACTTTAGCTAGTTAAGTATATACTTCAAGTTGACTTTAATATCGATATACATAGTTACTAGGTAACGACTAAGTACAACAAGTCTTCTGTACTTCTATCAATTTAAATACTTCATAATAATGTTAATAACCTTCAAGTATGTACCTTTGTAAATAATTAAGTGATATGATTACCTGTTAATTTATAACTTTCATTTTTTTAAAGAATTCATTCCACGAATAGCCATACATGTTTTATGACACGCCAAATGAATTCATTTTTGATTAGCCATTTTAATTTTTGTTTCTTTTTTACGATGCTCAAATATGACGAATTTTTTTTTGCTTAACCAACTGACGAAAAGTCAGCAATCGAACTCGTTAAAATAAATGTTCCAACATCCTTAAATAAAGCCTTGAAAAGAGAAGTTTTATGTAAAAAGTTTCCAATCTCGAACTATCTATGAGCTCAGATCCACAACAAAAAGTATGCTTAACTTCAAAACTAACCTACGCCAAAGCAAAAAAAAAAAAATTCTAGAACGAAATTTAAACTGCCGATACAAGCTTCTAATAATGCAACACGGACCAGATTGCAAGTGTGCACCTGGCCGTTTGACACCCACCGTGGGGGGAACATACCCATGGGTGTGGGGGGTGTGAAGCGATTTTTGCGAAATTATATTTATTTTATGTGAGCTCTGTGCTTCGAATGGCGCACTCTGATACTAAGTCTGTAAGGTGATAATAAATGTCCTTTGTACATTTGAAAACTTCTTTAGGTTTTTTCTTCAATCTTAAACATCTGTAGTTTAAACAAGCAGTTTACCATAAATGAAATATTTTCATAAAACTAACGTACATTGAGAATAACACCTTGTAATTTTATACCCTTACTCGCAATTGCATAAGTTACAAAATACTAGCTTACTTCCACATTTCATCCCCGTAAATTATAACATAAATCACTCGGAATTATGTAACTTCACGAAGATAACATTTTTTTATATTTTGATCAGTCTTTCCAAAGATTACTCCCTACCCTTCAGTTAAACTGAACCCAGAAAAAGAACCTAACATTAAAATGTACAAACAACGTAAAGTTAGAAATGACAATAATCATTAAATGAGAAATGTCTTATGGAGAACAGAATACATTAACTATATAAAAAAAACAGCGTAAACATCTGAAACGTATTAATTGCTAGACATTCAGTATTCCGCGAACATCGAAACACCCGCGAATAAAACATACACACACACACACACAACTCCTATATAAGAGCAACTAAATCGTCTACATAAAATTCATATATAAAAATGTCAATACACTCACACAGATAAAAGCGAATACAGAGTACAACGTTCAGACTAATCGCACACATAAACACAGCTATGTGTATATTGTGATCTTTCAGTGCACACACAGGTCGGGTTGTATTTCAGCTGGGAGGTGGTTTTTTCTAGGGGTGTTTGGGGGTAAATGTGGGGGTAGCATACATTTTCAGGAAGGCCCCGGCGTCACAGGGCGTCTTTCAGCCTTCCGAACTCGCACACATCGGCGACTATCGGAGAAACGAAGATGCGAAGCGCTACCACAGTGCAATTAACGTTGCAGAGACCGAAAAAATGTTTTATTTTTTAATTTTATATTGATTGTTTTACTTTGATTTTATAAAGACTCAATCTTAGTGCGAAACATTATATAATGCTATTAGGATTGTTAATCAGAGCCATTATTTCCTTGAAAAGTTCCAGAATTTCCAATACAAATATTTAACATTTCTTTTAGTCATTTGATCTATTTCAGATTTATAATAATCCTTGTAAGTTTGCAGACAAAAGATCACAAAAGACTAAGGATTTACAAACATTAAAACATAATTGTAATGCAATGCATGTATGGTGGAACCATTTTGAATCATTACTCTTTTTTTACGTTCATGACAAAAGCTTTTAAAAACATCTTTAAAAACAATATTTACAATATGTGCATAATTTTATGTAACAATTTGCCAGATGACATGAAACTGTTAAACATGAATCAATTTAAATTAAAACTGACAAAGTGGCTTCTAGAACACTGCTTTTATAGCGGTAAAGACTTATTAGCTTTAAAAAAAAATCCATGTCATAATGATAATATATAATAATAATTTGTAATGTTATGAGATGTTTAATATATAATATGAAATGTAATAAGTTAATAATATAATAACAATATTTGCACGCCTGTCCGCAGGCAGAATACTGTACTTGTCTGATTATTTGTGACCTCAATGACTTGTGTTCTGGCAAATAAAGATCTTATCTTATCTTATCTTATCTTTATTTTTCGATTGATGATTTAAGATTTAAAAGAAAATTGACACTAATTTTCTGTTGTAAAATGTAATAAAAATATAAAAGGATAAATATACTCAATGAAAATTAACGTGAATTAAAAATATAATTACAACTGAATATTAACTATATTATTAACTTTCTTATTAATGAAGACTTTAATTTCGCCTCTCATTGGAATTAATATTGTTATAGTCTAACTCCCGAGTCACAATTCCAGACTCTGTTTTCAACGTCCCACAGTTACTCTGTGCAATCGGGCGCAGATCAGTGGGGAGTGGGGGGTTTAATGTACACGTGTGTGCTCGGAAAAATGCCTTATGGCCCCGACTACCACTGGGCTTAAGTTTTTCAGCGGACTTCGATGCTTCCCGTTAGTACCTCCTCCCGATCCTACTATTGTGTAGTTGAACAAACTTAATGTATTTGTAGTTTATATCTATATTGTGTGATGTATACTAGAGGATAATGATTATGACAGAATTAAATATAGTAAAATTAATTTAGTGATATTATAAAATTATCGAAGACTTTGTGTGAAAAAAAATAGTGTCTATCGAGTTTCTAGCTGAATTGTCGGTTCTTCTCAGTACAAGGTCTCGTCTCCTTAGTTTAATGGATCGATGGTATAAATTTTCCGATTTTGTTCTAAGAGCTAACTATTTGAGATGACTAATGATTTAGATGAATGCACTACTCAGTCGGTAATGTACTTGCCCCTTATCGTGCTAATATCCTCACAATAATGGATGGCGAGATGATGACTGTCAGTTTAAAGATGACGCTGTCTAACTGCATCGCGCTTACAAAATTTCTGCAGCAACTTAATATAATATAACATCCAACTAACGTATACATATACTCATATTAATCTTATCAAGTAAACATACTTCTGTGTAGACCTTTACATACTTTAAGCTCAGTTCGGATCTCAAATGAACTTATTAATCTAATAATTATACATTCACATCAATAAAATATCCATAAAATATCGCTACCTCCGGAGAATAATATGATAACTGCAAAAACCAAAATGTTCAGGAAAAATAAAAAACCGATTTTGTTTAATAACTCCTTTGTTTGAAATGCTATCCCGAAGAATGATATATCAAATGAAAGCTAATTTTTTTGCGCAACGATGTGAATTATGTTTCGTGGAAAAGCACTGACAAGAATCGAAATAATCGCAAAAATAAATATTAGCAAAAATCACTCCTAAAATGTTTTAAAATAATACGCTATTGTCATGTTATTTTAGTAAAATCACACCTAAAATGTTTTACAATAATAAACTATTGTCATGTTATTCTGGTAAAATAACCTGAGAGAGAGTATGTGCTAATAGTCGATAAGAATATTATTCAGGGTAATTTTAAATAAATATCCAGGTCTAATAATAATCTTTTAATGAACATAAAACAAAAACTTCTAAATAAAAAAAATTGTCAAACTAAAAACAAAAACCAAAATTAAAAATAAAATTATCAAACTATGATTTATTAATTATAATTGGATCAATCATCATGAGATTCATCATGGGAATCAAACTATGGTACTTTTATAACTAGGGTTATTCGTCCTCCTCTTCTGATGATAATACTTCTTGATCTGTCGATATCAAAGACGTATAGAATGAATGATAGTGGCGAGGTATAGCCTCACATGAACACAAACTCTTTAAATCGTTGTATAAAGCTTTAGTAACTGGAATCGGTTTACTGTAAGCACATTTTAAGTCTTCAACATCATCAATTGCAGTCGAAGCTGCTGCAGTTTTTCGACCACGGCCGACTCGTCCCATAACTCTTGAAGAAACTTCTGTGTTTAAAATGGAATAATCATTATCAAAATCATACTTATAGCGTAAAATCTTTGGTTCATTGCTTAACACCTTTACTTCCATCACCTTAGACCATAAAATTTTATTGCCTTGTACGTCTCGCACCCAATGTTTTCCCGCAACAAGAACTTTAATGTCATAGAAATTGGACTGTTCCATTTCTTTAACTATAAATTTATTGCCGGTAGCCTTTGCATTTTGAATTAAAGCATACATTTGGTCTGGGGTGTATATCGTTTTATTTTTGATCTCTCTTTCTACGCAAGAGTGCATACTGTCAGCCTCACTTTGCCCGTGTCCAGTTTCAAAGAATCGATGCGTGATATTTAATTTCAGCTTTGCGGCAGCAAACAGATAAAGAGCAAATATGAATTTATTCTTATTTTGGCCTACACAACCATCAGAATAAAAGGAAATATGTTCAATGCCACGTTCATGTTCAGTGTTCAAAAACTGCCACAAGCAACTGCCAATTTCAATTGCTCCTCTTTTTGCTAGTTGATAGTGCCACACGTAACAGAATCCTTGTCGGAGCACTGAGTTATAGACAGTAAAATTGTAAATTGGATATTTCCTTTTGTAGTGGAATATTCCTACTTGAGATTGTGGTATACTCAACACCTTCTCCAAATCGAAAATTGCAACTGTACTTTTATTACGATCAAGGTTCTTCTTTTCTTCCTCTTTCAGTTTCCGAGCTCTTTCTTTGTTTTTTATATGTTTATCATAATCTTCTTGCAACAATTGTTTCTTGTCGTCATCAGCTTGTTTATATAATTCACACTTACCGCATAAATCTTTTTTGGGCACAAAAAAGGAGTAATTGTACTGAGTATTAAACACAGTTTGGTATTGTCTTAGTGTTCCCATCTCTATGTCTTCATCGTAATTTTGATTCTTGAACCAATCTTTATAAAAACGATACATTTTTGAAATATTTAAGTGTGTTGAAAGGTACAATTTTTGGGATTTTTCTCTGACATAATGTGATTCAATTGTGGGGAATAGTTCAATATGATTCTTTATACTGTCTTCAGTATACGTAGTCATGCGCCGTGGTCTATTTTTATGACGTCCTCTTTGGTCATGAAAACCATCTGCAGATTGAGCTTTTTCTAAAGCAGTATATATAGTTTGATGTGTTACATTCAATGTGTTTTTGAAAAATAGACGACATACTTGTAATTTTGTGTTATTTATGGGTAAATAGTATTTTACGCTTTGAATTCTATTATTCTTGCGGTCCAATGTCATACGTTTTATAGGTTCTGCTGAAGTGTGTTGCACTATAAATTGCCATTGTCGTTCATGATCTCCTAGTCTATAATACGATTTAAAGATCTCTTCTCTTTCCTCTGATGATATTAAATTACCACATTTTTTTTTGCATGAACAACCAGTAGTAATCATTGTTTTTTCAGGAAACTCTTTTTTATTTCTGCATCCAATATATTTCTTCCCAGAATTCTTTAGTGTCTTATTTACTCTGTCATTCCATGTTGCAGGATCTCTTTTTCTTTTTCTACTCATCTTTTTTCCAGAATTCGAGTTTTGAGAATTGTTTTCTATGTCATTTTCACATGTCCATCTATTGATGCTCGTTGAAGTCGATGGATTTGATTGATTGTCATTTATGTTCAATGAAGAATTATTTCGAAGAACATGGTCACAGGATAAAGATTTACGTGGTACACGGTCGTTATTTGAACATCGAGAAGTTTCTTGTTCGTTATTCTGGCATTCGGGTGTTTCTTGGTCTGAATAGTTATCATCTTGGTAACAAGCTTGTTCTTGTTCGTGATCATCTAATAATTCAGGTATTGTTTGATTAGGCTGAGGATCGTCTGTGTTTCTAGGGTCTAAATGTTGAACGTGTTCATTAGAGTCCGGTAAGTCTGGTGTTGTTTGATTAAAATGTGGCTGTTTTGGGTAATGAGCTTCTTCGCTTTCAATCGATAAGTCAGGTGTTTTTTTAATAGGCTGCAGTTTTTCTGCATGTGATGATATTTGTTGAACTTTTTCGTAGGGCTCGGGTAATTCTGGAATTATGGAACCCTCTCGTGTGTCTTTCGGGTCAAAACTGCCATGGTTTGGTATTTCAGGTTTTCTTTGAATAGGGTGAGTTTCGTCTGTATGTACGCTTTTTAAAAGTTGACCATTTAGTTTGGGAGTTTTTTGATCTCTATATGCGTTGTTCGGGTCAAGGTGAATATCAACCTGAAGCCGTTCAAAGTTTTTTGGTGATTTAGGCACATCATCATAGGTTTGTACGTCCTCTGGGGTTCCAGGAGTAATTTCTATAGTTATAGAGAGAGACTGATGAGTTTCATTGCCAGTGTTTGTATTTAGGATTCCTGTATCTTTCTTAACAGCCTGTTTATTTATTTCTAAATGAAATTCCTTATTTATTTCTTCATTATTAGTATTAGCATTTAAAGCGTCTTCTTCAATTGATAGTAGATTAATAGTGTTTACGTCCTCTGTCAGTGTATCATCAGCTTTGCCTAGAAGTGATGGTGAGCTATCTAAGTCACCTACGAGTGTTTCATCCATCAAAGATTCGGAATCAGGTATGGCAGAACTATTATCAAAAGATTTTTCAATACATTGAAATTCTGTATACATTTTTGGAGGGTTCAAAGTAATATCCAAGATTTGGATTTGTTCTTTCTGTTCACTTGTTTTATGCCTTTTAGAGCTCGGTGTACTCTGAGTACTTTTACTTTTGTAAATAACAATTGGCGAGGCTACGAAGTCGCAATCGCCTAATATAGAAGAAAGGTTTGATATAACAGACGGAGCCCGCGATATCTTTTCAGACATGGCTTCTATACGAGGGGAATCTCCGCCCAGACTCGATAAACTACTCAACGTATCGACGCTTCTTCGCTGTGAACTAGGTATGTATTCAGATTCATCTGCAGAAAAATCTTCGCTGCGATCACTGCTACTGAAGTATGTTGTTTTGGGTATATTTCTTAAGTGATACACATTGGGAATGCTTTCATTACCCTTTTCATTTTCTTTCTTAGTTTCAGTTACTGGAATTGTAAATAAATAACATATTTAGAAGATAGAAGAAGACGGGAAGAAGAACGGGTAGGTATCTTTAGTTACTGTTAGAAGTCTATACAAATTGTTCATTATTATACATAAAGGTTAGTTTCAACCTACATCAAAAATAGACCCAGAAAATAATGAGAGGGCCTAGGCAACTTACGGAAATAAGGTAAACTAAGTGCGGTCAACGTGACATTCGTACCTAGTTAAATATAATTTTATGGTAAGTAAAAGTAAAAGTAAAAGTTTTTTATGTAGGTAAAAGGTGATAGTACTATATCTAAGTACATTAATTAAAATCCGTTGTCGAACTTTAAAAGAGTAATCTATCATTTTCACAGAATATAAACAACTAGGCAATAAGTTCAAATAGGTATTTCATCATCATCAGCCTGTAGCAGTCCACTGCTGGACATAGGTCTCCCCCAAAGCGCGTCACTGTGATCGGTCCCACGCTTTGCGCATTCAATACAGTTGCCAGCCGTCTTCTTGCGCAGATCGTCACCCCACCGAGCTACAGGTGCCCTAAAGTACGTTTGCCTAGACGTGATAGGCTCCATTCGAGGTAGAAATAGGAAATTAGTAATTGAAATAATTTGTTTACGTAGAGTTAACAGGTATGTACCTACTTACCTTGCACGTCAAGTTTCTTTCGTGCACTGGGCTTCTTTAATTCGTCCATTATTATCTTCTTTAAACCACTAAATTTTAATAAACATTAACACTGAAACCCTCTTTTTTACATACGAAAGTAAGAAACGAACCGTCTCTTCAGAGATAATAACGCAAACTAAAAAAATTGGTAAACAAACATTAGCACGTGCCGAGAAATGAAAAATGACAAAATATTGAAACTGCATTATTAGACTTGGGCGTGTATTAGAAAAAGACGACAATAGGTTAGTAGTTACGTTTCTTTAATCTAGCGTACGAAGCTATCATACTATTGTCGTCAAGGTTGTCACCAATTTTGCTAGAACAACGTGTTAACATATGATTACGGATGTAGGTATGTATTTTTTTACAAGAATAATGTGACAATATACTTTGTCGGCTAAGAATTACTAATTAAGGATTAATTATTCTGATTATTTTATTATTTAATACTATAAAATACTTAATTGGTATTAAATACTTAAATTACTGAAGATAAATTTGCTGCTACCGTGACTCTAAAGCCGCGGCCTTACAAAAATTTATACGTAAATGATAACTACTCCTTTACAAGAAAACTATTCCATAGCTACTTTTTTTAGCTTAATGTTTAAAACAATATTTTTTTTAGATAATGATGTAATAAGTTTACATCTGTTTACGTATTTATTGTTAATAAAACGTAAAAGAAATAAATATAATCGTTGATAATCATAGTTGGTTGTAGGTATTTATTAAGTTTGATGAACATACCTAAAAATTTTA
This sequence comes from Diatraea saccharalis, assembly GCA_918026875.4. Taxonomy (NCBI): domain Eukaryota; kingdom Metazoa; phylum Arthropoda; class Insecta; order Lepidoptera; family Crambidae; genus Diatraea; species Diatraea saccharalis. The sequence goes on from OU893334.1 coordinate 32,552,306, forward strand.
TTACTTATAGAAAAATTTTGACAAACCGTTGGAGAAACCTATTGTTTGTACAAGAATACCATGCTTATAGCATATATCAATACAATCGCCTGATTTTCTTACGCGAATAACATGATAAAGTAACAATGTCTACCTAAACAGTTATATTATTATTGCTAATGTATTAAATATTGTTGTTCTAGGCATAAATAAAAACATTGAATTTGTTGAATATCATGCTAATATTTTGTATCTTTGTAAATACTCGTAGGAAATATCTGGAAAAAATTCACAAGGTGTATTGGACCACGAGGAGCTCAAAAATGCAATAACACTAAAAACGTGACAATCGTTTTTGTCATATTATTCTCCGGAGGTAGCGATATGTTACAACATTATTTTGAAATATTGGGATTATTTATACATATTTTAATTTAATTGTATATATAAAATCGTATCGGTGGTTTAGATTTCGCCCGCGTGGACGTCAAACACCGTTAACTGGGATAAAAAGAGTAGCCTATATATTAATACATTCTTATAAATATCCACACATATACCACATTTTATTTAAATATATTTATTTAGATATTAACAAGACAGCCGAAGCCCACCATGCAAAGCCCATATTAGAACTTTTTTACCGATTTGTAACATCTAAGATATAGCTATCTACATATGTCTTCACGTTTCATTCCTTGCCGGGTCGCATCCTCGACGTTCATTTACTACTTTTTTCATGTGCTCGCCAGGTTTTATAGCTTCTAGAATCACTTTTCAAAAGTATCCGATCGATTTGATCATGAAAATTGTGTCTTAAGCTTCTGTCCTGATTTGTAATTATTTATGAATCTTTATTGCCAACCCGAGCCTAAACCGCAGTAACAGCAAAACCAAGAAACCGAGAAAAACGCACGTGAAGTTTAAATGTTATATATCTTTATCAAATCTCTTTAAAATTATGATAAACGGTTTTATCGTATTTGTATATAGTTTTATTGATATTTCGAACCCGTTACAGGTTACGTGTTCACATAAGACTAATATACAGATTTTTTTTTTATTAAAAGTGTAGCTAACTTCAAAACCCAATACAATTTTTTTTTATGACAACGCTTATATTTATTAAATTATTTAAAAAATACATTTTGACTTATTTATTTACCCCTGGCTACCGTATCTACCACCAGTTCTTTAGACATGTCTCATGACGAGAAGATATATCTGTAAGGCGATCTACAGATACAGATCTGTATCTGTAGATCGCCTTGTGGCGCAATAAGGTGGAAGGCACGAGACCACACGGAAGGTCACCGATGCGCTGGACGGACCAAGTGAAGTCTGCTTTTAATGGTGCTTTATACGACTGTACGAGGAAAGCAGACGTCCGAACGAGTGGGGACATATCATGAGACACGTTACATACCCTCAACAGACGGCCATGATTACTCTGCTAAGACTGACTAAGAGGAAGATTACTGCATCTAACTTTTTTGCTAAATCATTTATTAAACTATTTAAAATGTAGTAAAGTCAGCTGATAACGCATATTCAGCATTTTATTGTATCATATTAACATGGTATTATTATATTAATAAACTAAACTGCAGTAAGTAGGGCTAAATTATAGTGGTAATATTATCGCATTTTCACATAAATTTACAAAACTTGTCGCCTTGATTTTAAAAAAAATCTTTTAGTGGTCGTAGAAAAAAGTAAATAAATTTGACTTGTAAGGTTTGAAATGGGCTTTCAGATGAATTGAAAAGCTCAAAGACGCAAATTTTTCTGTTGCTGCGGCCAAGGATCGGGAGGGCTGTATATTAAACCAAAAAATCGCACTTAAATCACGAACGTAGTGGAAAAATATCAAATAATTCTGAAAGGGTGACTTTAAAGGACAGTTTTGTATCTTCGGTATCCTCTATATAAACTAACCACAAACAAATTTTCTGTTCATAAATTACTTTAACATACTCAACATTATAAGAGCTCACAAATAGGTCACTACGTCACCCCCCTCATATAGGATGGAGATGGGAGGTCCATAAGTCGCGATCTACCGGCATTACGTGATAATTGAGAAATTCCAGTTCCTTCCGAGATTCTTTTTTGTTAATAACAAATTGGTTTGTATAAAAAAGTGGTTCATATCGATTGAATCTAATTAATCTGTTAAGAAATGATTATAAATTTAAAATCGCATATAGTTTTGGACGTCCATTGCGGTAATTTTGTTAGCACAAACTAAACATTCTATACTCGGTTGCATAAACATCCTTTAAGATTTAATAACGAGTTTAAGTTCTAATTTAATGACAATAATTGTCATATTGAACATAAACGATTGCGCACTATCCCTTAAAAATAAGTAATAAGAATATTTTTTAGGCACTTTTCTCGGCAGTTAAATAATAATGTATAGGTACTTTATTGCACACACAGGACAAGAACAAATTACGCAGCACTAGAAAACAAAAAACTAAATCGCACTTAGTTAGAAGGTCTAATTTTTTACTCTTTGGTTACGGAACCCTAAAACCATACATTCACTTGTAGAGACATGCATTAGTCGTCAAAATACGCTCGGTATAAGTTAGTGATTTAAATTGTGATCACTCTCTTGCCCTGGGCTCAGCTCGTATGAGCGTCAGCGCACACTCCAAAATGCCTACTTCAGACAGACAGACACCTCGTTTGTGAAGTGTAGATGCGCTACGACTCTGATAATTCATTATTCCTCACTACATAATAATCATTCTTTTAATTAATATTCTTATTTATCTTTCCCGTTATTTAATTTATTATAATGATAATGAAAAGCGATTTCTAATAATTATAATAAAGTACTTTCTCAATTTATCACAAGAGCATACATTAAAGAGCATACATTTAGAGTTTTACGGCTCTCGCAAGTACTTGTCCCCTAGACTACATTAAATCGAAATAAATGGCTCCCCTATAGTTACACAGAATAAAATATCTTTTAAAAGGTTTTTAAAGGCATTTCAGAGCCTTTACAGGTCATGAAGCAACGTGGTCTGGAAAATGTAATGATTTTTAATAAAATAAAACTGTTAAAGCCGCTTGTAAATTATTTAATTAGATTTCGTTTGACATTTTCATTTAGATGTCGTTAGTGTTATGAAATTCTACGTCCTCACCACTTGTCCATAAAGGTAGTTAAGTTATGACATACATACTTAATAATAGTAAAACGTGAATACAATGCGCAGTGACAATAGTAGTCGTACATACGTTGTGTAACGGTTTTGTCTTACTGCCGTAGGTACATTATGTTATACAAGTACCAGGCATACAATGACTTCTGAAGTAGGTATTATTAACCAACCTTCTTTAATGTATATACGGTATTACATCAGGATACAGCAAAAGACCACACTTTACGTATATAATTAGCGCAGAGATGGCCAAAATGTAATCATTATTTAGTAAAGTTCATCTTAAAATAAATTAGAGAAATATGATCTTCAGTGTAATTGCATGCTTTCCGATTATACTCACATTTTACTTCGTGAAATAGGTCTTAACTAATGGCCGACACTAATGAAAGAAAAATAATGATTATATTCATATTAATTTAATGAAATCACATTAATAGACGCATCAATACGGACGTACTTTATCAGTACTAACACAAGACGCGTAAAAACTCGATTCGTGCATCACAAAACAATAGCGTCAAGCTTCGCACTCGCAACGAAAACGAGACATAGGTAGCGTCAACAAAACATAGTGTATGCTCAAAGCGCGAGAAGTAGAGCCCTCTTTATCTAAGAGGCGTCGGGTAGAGAGGAGCGGGGGGAGGGGACAAGTGCATCTCAAAGAAATGCAGATTTTACGTGTCGCTACTCTTTGGAAACGGGAGGTGCGAGCTGTACAGTGCGACTAAAAATCTTGACGTTTTTCTTTTTACAGAAAGATCGTATGACTAAAACAGTTGTAAAATATATTATCAAAATTGGTATTAAAAAATATTGTTCTGCAAATCAAGACAGATGTCGTCACGGCTTTAAAAAAGATATGTCAAACCTAGGGTCAATCAAAATATCACTGAAATGAATGCGCATTTCTTTAAGATGAGATACGATAAAATATAATTTAATTTTGACATTATTAACCTCCTATATGTTTTTCACAGTCTCTAGACTTCTAAAATTTGATTTATTTTTGATACTCTTATTTCTTGATTTATATTACTAGTAAACGAACGAATTTTAGCCTTTTCGACTCATATTATGAGTACTTTAGTAAAAGACAAAGACACACCTCTCACGCTCAAATTAATGATTCCTACATAGTATATAAAAAATCGCTGTATGTTGTGGTGAATTTACCAAGATCTTTTAAACTAAACAACGCATTTATTCAACAACTATGCAAGGATGGTTTATATACATATATATCAGAAACCATAAAGAAAAAATAAAAAATCACCTCCTATATGTTAGACAGAGAAGGCCTTTCATTTTTATTAAATACTAACTTTCCGCCAGCGGTTTCGTAAGCGTGGTTCTGTATTATATAGTATAATCAACATAAGTGATCTGAAGTCCGACATACAAATGTAAGGTTTACGTTAAAATGTCACGTATGTTTCTGCTGACCGTCCGTACCAAATATGATACTCGTTATAGTAAGATAGGCATACCTCTTAAATATGTCAAATGTAACGCCGTCCTGTCTCAGTTGATTCGGTTATGTACTTTCTTAATGTACACACTTCAATAAATAAAGTTTTGTATTAACATATAGTGTCAAAAATCATATCACATTCACTGTTTAGGTAGTCATCAGCCTATCAATGTTACCGCTATGTATGAAAAGGCTGAAGGTGCAAAAGGAGTTGATATGGCTTAACGTACTTTCTAGATCACGCAGAAAGAGGCACTAAATTTTGCTCACTCATCATACCAGACAAAGCGAAAATTGCTTAAACTCGCATCGCAGACCAAACGCGACAATGACGACACTGTGCCATCGAACGCCTTACACCACAAGCAGCTAAACTTGAGTTATGGAAATATGATATAACGAATATTGCACAAATACTCATAAGCAAGACAATATGGAACAGATATTGGGCTAGTTGCGAAGATTCTATAGAGTTTATAGTGTTTGATCTTTTTTAATAACCTGATGAGATGCCGTACGTACATAAAAATATATTAGTCATGTTGGTAAATAGTGAGCAGCGTATATGTCCGCATAGTTATCTAACATCGGGTTATTACAAAAGATCAAACACTAAAAACTCTATAGAATTTAACAACCAACAGAAGATTTAAAATTAGTAACAGAATCAAAGTCAAAACATTGTTCAAATAAACTTATCGAAAGAGCTTTGTTTACTTATCAGAATAAAGCTCATTTGAAACCAATTGGCAGTGCTATTCTGTAATAAAATCAGCGTTGAGCTCGACGTCGAGCGTAACCCTGCATAGAGGTTTAATGAAATAAAACCATATTTCAGAAGGTTATTAAAATTAAAACCTTTTAAGGATTCTCTACTCAAAGGGTAAAAATGGAACACTATTACCGAGAATCTCCTGTCCGTCCGTCGGTCATCAGGCTGTCCAATGGTGGCTAGATAGATGAAAGTTTCACAGTGTGCTCATGCACACAAACAAAATAAAAAAAACACCTTATTCAATAATTAAATTGGGTGCAAAATGATAATATTCAATTGTAATTTTAATCTCAATTAGTCTGAAGTTAAATACGAATGCAGCCGGATTGCCCCAGGGGATGACGATCATTGGTAAAATTCTACAACAATATTCAGAAACTTCGCACATTACCCGATCTGATGTGAAACGATTACAGCTAAGTTTTTCCGAAAGGGTACGGATTTCTACGATCGTGTTTTTCAGATATAAGCATAGAGTTGTTGCAACCGAAGTTTATTTTTAAACTAGTTTTTGCCTGTGACTGCGTCTGTCTTTATGTATCATTTCCAGTACAGTTACAGTAGCAAAATTTTATCTCAATTCATTTTAAAGTATTATTTAAAAAAAATCTTCATAAAGTATTTTATTTTAATTGGTGTCTACGAGTAAAAACTAAATGATCTTCGACCATCTCAACTTTATCAAAGCAAGACACCTTAGTGAAGGTGAGAACAGTGACACTTTTTATTAAGAAAAACAAGTGAACTACCGGCCACTTTATATTACAAATCTTACGATGGTTATTTTTTGATCATATTAGACAACATCACATTGTTCAGTTTCCAAGAAAAGTAGCTAGATGCCCTTGTATTATAGAGTATATCAAAAACAACGTTGGTTTGGTATCTTCAACACAATAAAGATTTAAAAGATAAAGTTTCTACAGTAACCCCACCTAACAAAGAAGCAGAAGAGAAACAAACCCGCAACCTCAGTAATACTAATATCTTTAAGAATACTGCCATCTCACTTTACAAACCCAATTGGTAGTAAGGTGGTAATAACATCCCAATATATATCTACTATTAGACAATCGGAGCATCGGTGGACCGTGAGCCATTAGGGTTTTAATTGAAAATAGCGTAAAGGCAGTAAATTGTAGAGTGCACCCGTCGCTCTGCACTCTGCTCTCTCTGTAATGGCCGCCTATCGAGACAAAACTCCCCGCAATATTGTACTTATATACCGAAGCACTAATTTTCAATTGTCTAGCAAAATAAAAATTGTTACATAAGACAAGGGTTTCAATCTAGACAGGAACAAAGTTAGCGAATATAATCAACTTGAAAATAAAGTTCAATTATAGACATTTTAATAAAAATTTAAAAACATTAAAAAACATAAAAAACTTAAACAAAAATCAATAAAAAAAGGCCAGGACACATGCTTTCCGAAGCACGGAGGGGCTATAGATACTCGTAATAAATTTTGGTCATCCACTATGACCAGCCATTACAAAAGTTACTTGTCATAAATGTTTTAAATAGTTTAGCATAAGTAATTACGTTTAAATTATTTGTTATTCAGAATAAGAAAACTACTTTCTTTTAAATAAAAATCTAAAAATCACCAACATACCCCCCTATTCACCATTTTGTCCAACCTTCTTGTGATTAATCTTTAATAGGAATAAAATTATAAATATGTAAGTCACTTTAAAACTGAAGAAATTATGCAGCACTTTTAGAATAATCTTAATAGTTTGCGAGTAATTAATAATAACCGTTAATGTTGTCCCTGTTCCTGTTTATTTAATTGTCGAACGCCATGAGACGATAGAAACAATCTTTTGACTTAACCTTCGCAAATCGAATGCGGTAACCACTGCACCATCGAGTCTTACCAATTGTGCTAATTTAGTTTCTGGCAGTATTGTTATTTCTTAATTCAAAAACAAAACAAACTTAATACATCAAATAACAATACAATTCCTGTCCCTCCCACGATGAAACTCCACCGAGTACACGTTAACCGTCAACAAATAAGCCATAATAAAGGTATAACGATCGATCGACTAATAAAACTGTGGTTAACACAAAAATGGCCGCCAATACAATACGGTAAAAGAAATTATGTATATTAAATTCTCAACTGACTTTCTTATCGACATCGAAATGTATCAGTAGAGCGATCAAACGTATTTGATAGTTGGGTGAAAAAAAGAAATTTTATCATTGTAAAGTGCCCACGTTCGTCGATTTTAACCCAGTAGTCCACGGTTCGTTTGATTATAGTGTAAATGTAAAATATTAAAATTTGTAAACTGCTGGAGCTGAAAACTTGGATAACTTCAACTCAAAAGCTTTTAAATTAACGCGAAATCTGAACACTATGTTTATTATCCATCGATTTATTTATGGTATTTATCAAATCGTATCATCTTTTTGATTATTTATCAACTACTACAGTTATCGTCCGAGAAATTATCAATAATCTTTAGATTTTTTCATGTTATAATTTAAATAAAATCCATATAAAAACTAGTTCAACCTTAAATATACATATATATATATATTTATTAAAAACCACTCTTGTCGATAGCTTTATCATCTTTTTAAAGAATTTTTATCGCATCTGTTAATGATATTTAGAATTTTAAACATAAGAACATTTAAAAATGCTAAATGAAATCAATTCGAAGGGAAAATATTCGAATAGACTCAAGCATCAACATCGTCTGGTTGCATTACATGACACGTTAATATCGCATGCGAGTAACAATCTAATTACAACCCGCGGGAATCGAACCCGCGATCGAGCGATAGCGGCCGATTACGTCGCACCGACCGATTGACCCGCGCGCCCTAAACGCCCCATTTGGGGGAGTTCCACTATTCAGTTAACTATCGTTAACTAATTTAATGTGTGTTAGTTATGAAAAGGTGAATTGTGAAATTTATAATGTTAAAGAGGTTGCATAAGTTATTTCGATGTATACACAGTCAACTGTTTCATTTAAATACTTAACGGTTTATTTTACTTTCATTGTAAATGTAAAACATACTTTATAGATCATATGATAATTAGACCTTAAAAATATTTTTAATACAAATGTAACGATTAAAACAAATTTTTATCTTTATCGATAATTTAAAAATATTCCTTTCGGCTGTTTGGGTGGATTGCCTGAACATTGATGAAAATACGCTCTGTAGTAGCGAAAAAGAATTAAGTGCTTGAAAAATTCGTCAGTCCTATTACGAGAAGTCATGGGTTCGAATCCTATCTCACCGTACCAAGGACAGAGTGGAGTTTTTTAGAATTTTTCATTATGAATATAGCATTGTAAATACCAAATCGATAAATGAGATACGTATATACTTGAGAAATTCGCCAGTTAGGGTCATAGATGAAGAAGCGATAACACGCTATATACACTGACAAGTGCAGTGCCGGATTAGTCCATAAGCAAAATCAACAATTGCTTAGGGCATCACGTCGTGGGTACCTGAAACAGCATCAAGATACAATTGCTCGCAAAAATATAAGGTTCTTCAAAAATCCATCAGTTTTGTACTTGGACATATGTGGATATAAATGAACATAACTTTAAGTACGTAATGATCTATCTAGTTGTAAGGGCATTAAATAGTCTTAATCCGACTACAGGGGTGATTTGAACAATATAAAATTCTCTAAAAGACATCTTCTGACAGACTTAACACTGTCAGCAAAGTCATCCTGCTCCCTCTAGCCATATGTAGGTTTAAACATAATATTAGATTGTCGAACTTTCTATAAATTCTGCATCGCCAGTTACCATTCGATCTATTATCAGACGGTCACAGCCTGTGACTCTTTTGTGGGCATTTCCTCAACAAACCGCAGTCTTCAACATACACCTTTAATTACGTTCATATTGGTGGCCACCTAACACCTGTTCAACCAAGCGTTGCCGTCAGTCAACCGGAACGACAAACTAAAACCTACCTTAAGACTATATATATTAAATTTGAAAATGTCTTATCGTTTCTTCAAGGGTATTCGAAGAATCACCTATCGATGAGTCGATAAAAAAGTATTTTATTGTTGAAGCTTTAAAGTCGACAGTCGGATAACTATAGATTTTTGGGTAGAATGACAATGGTTACGTATTGCTGAGGTCAATAGCAGCGAATTCGGTTTGTTAATTACTGACCACGTTTGACTACTTTTTTTCTAAAGAACCTTCAGTTTTGATAATTTGAATTTGATTAGTGTATTTTGGGAAATGTTCGTTTTTTTTTTGTTTTTGTTAATAACACTCTTCGTAGGAACGTTTTGCATCGACATCAGCAAAAGTTTGGAGTTGTATCCCAAGTTGATGAAGTAGAGTAATAATTTGTTATTAAACTAAATATGTGTTTTTTTTTGTTATTACCAGTGGTCGGCATTAGGTAGAGTTATTCGTGTACTTACACTGATTTCATACAGCGAAAGAATAAAGTGGATATGCCTCAAATCCCGAGATTAATTTTAAAGAGCAGAAAAAATCCCGTGATTTTTTTAATTAAAAAGTTATTTACTTTTACACAATTTAAACTACTGCACGCACGACGTTGCCAAACTTACATCAATGACATCTGATGTCCAAAGTTGCAAAATACCAATACGCGCGATGTTGCCATGAAGGTCCACATTAATATCAACATTTCGATGCAAGTACATAAATAGCTCTACCTAATTCCGACCTCTGGTTATTACAAAGACATTACAATAACCCAAACTACTGGATTTTATTTAAATATTGTTCTTTACAAAATTATGTATTAACAATATGTTTGGCCAAAACTACTCGCGTGGACAGAGGGACAGCAGAGCGTGATCAGATTTTTTTTATTATTGTGCTAATGGTAAAAGTAAGATGGCACTGCAATGCCGTTTCGATAGTTTCATTTTCCCAATTCATTATTTACCTAACAGTTATTATTTTTAATACAATAGTGTCCGGATGAATTGACACTGACAGATTCCTTTGATTATTAATGCAGTCACAAAAACTATATCAGCTGATATTGAAACACGATATAATAACATTATCATTAGCATAATTAAGCCGCTGAATGGGTGGGATTGAGAAATTTTACAGTAATTCTTAAAGTTTGCTACAGGGAGAAACAAATATAACATTTATTTAATAACCGTGCATCCTAAAAGATGATTTACCAAATTTGGGAAAAAAGTAGTACTCTCCACTGCTCACTAGTCGATTCTTGCTAATAATTAACTTAATATTGTTTAAATTTTTTATTTCACACTGCACGCACTTGCCTGGTAATTTCGTTTTGTCTTGTCATTTACCCTTTATACTAGGAATAAGTGAGAACTTTCATATATGACATTCAATAAACTTCACAAAATCCAATCCCGTCGAAATCGTCGCAACAATTAAACGGATATCAATGAAACTTATCTCCATCATCAGTTAAGGCGCACTGTACATCTGCCGCGCACACCCATCCGATAACAGTGACGTACCCCACAACATCGAAACTGAATCAATTAACTCACCCACAATTTATTCGGTTAAGATAACGGAAAATATCGTCTCATTAATGTACTGTGGACAACACGTCACTTCACACACGTTTACTTAACATGCCCCTCCAAATGATTTTAAGATGTCATCTATTAACAATAAGGTCCAAAATTAATTGCGGAAATTCAATGTTTCGTATTAACCTAATATGTCATTTTGTGTACAAATGGTCTTTGCTATTAAGTCACTAATAAAAATACGAGTAAAACGAAGAAAAGTCGCACACAGTTAAGTATAAGATTGATATCAAAATTATTATTATGGTGCTATAGTTGTACATTCCTATACTATTGTGCTTTTTGTATAAAAAAAAATAAGTGCATATAATATAATTAAATATATTCTTACAGTGTTATGTCTGTGGAAGCTCGCGTGCTTAATAATGAAAAGAACAATGCAAATGACACATAACCACTCTCCGGGGATCGATGTTAGAATTAATAGCAAAATTTAAGTTATTAAATAGAAATTGGACGCTAAATACTCCCACTTATCAGTACATGTATTTTAAATTAAAAAGCTAAAGTGATTAACTTTAAAATATTGGCACCAATTAGAAGTGATCAAAGTAATACGGACCTAAAAGAAAATAATCAGCTCTTTTGGACATTACGATTTCGATGTTACATTGTATTACATATCTAAACTAAATATATTACCCATAACAGATAATTAAGAAACGTTGTACAACAAACTCATTACATAATCCAAGTCTGACAGAATAAGACATTAAAAAGGTAAAAACACACAACACATTTCGCTTCTTCGTAAAAATAACAAAGAAATGCCCTTTAAAATAAAGAAAGAACAACAATGGCGTCCGTTAGCCGATTATACACGTCAATCGATACGATCGATAAATAAAAAAAAAACGCCCGCAATAATTAACAGCGGCCACATGTCATTCGAAACAAAAGCACCTACACATGAGAAACTAATTACTCCCCGCTATAGAGAGGGACAGAAATAGATGTAACCCTAAAGTGTGAGTGGGATATGAATGGCCAAGATCGGAAGCAGATTGGTACGCTCCACTGCTCACTGGCCGAATGTTTTTTAATAATTAAAAATGCAGGCTGCTTGATAAATGGTATCTTGGTCAATTTATTTGACTTTAGGTTATGCGTCAGCGATTTCGACATCTATAAATGATTCCCTGTAAATTAATTTAATTAGCGTTTCATACTATATTTATAATATTAGTTTTATAAGTTTAATTATTGTGTGGCGATTGAAAGAAGATTTAGAACTTACAGTCAAGATCTACTCTATCTATCTATACTATCTTAAAAATTTAAAATAACATCGGTAATACAAATTATATTACAGTTAACATTTTAAAACTAAAAATCATCATAAATATATCAGCTATTTTTTTATTTTCTCAACTTGTGTCTCACAGCTATTTCTAAAAAATCTGATAAACCCCTCGTAGTTTACCCATAATGATTCGATTCATACGTCAAAATGCATTTACTAGTAAACCATAAATCCAAACACATCTCATCCGAAAACACCACGTAAATCACAATCATGCAAATCAGTCCTTCAAATGCCATCGAAATTCAAATGATGCCCATAAAATCGGTCTTGGCACAATACTTTAAAATGTATGCAGAAATAACAAACACAAAACCTATGGCACTTACGCTCGAATGGCTTAGCATCCTTTTAATGAGCTATTGAAAAATGATAGTAAAAATAATTCGCTTTGCCAAAAATTATCATAAGCCATTTGGGGGTTAGTCATCTTTCTCATGCTAAAAGCTCCTTTACATAAAAATGAACTTTAAAGCCTACTTATAGATTCGAAAGTCAACATGAACCACGTTTTCAAAAAGAGTGTACTCATAAACATCATCTTTCATTGAAATTCAATCATAAAGTAGATTTTGGATTCTATTGGCCAAGTTATATAGTTCATACTTGTTCACTTTTAGAATACAAGTAATCATATGGTAATTTTTTCTAACCCTAAAACAGCGTATGCAAATTAAGTCGCCGCATTGTCGATCGCGTGGAAGGATTTACGTAAGTTGAGGGTTGAATCAATACACCGTTGACAGATGCAAAGATGCTGTGTCAGTGTCAGGTTACTCGTAGATTCTATGGGAATTGAAAACTATTTATCTAATACTAGCTGAGGCCGTGTATCTCCGATGCCGACCGGCACGAATGCCGATTCCCAGTCGAATTAATGTAAAAAATAATCTTTTCTATATTGTCTGGTTCTGGATGATGTGGTAAGTTCCTTGTTTCAGACTTCTATAATAGAAGTATGTAGGCCTTTAGCTACTTATTTTAGCATCTCGGCAATCTACATTCGCCCTAATGATTAAAAAGAATTAGATTTTTCCGCGGTAAAAATTAAATTACATCTACACGACCCAAAAATCATAATATAACGACGCTCCATTGCAACTCGATAAAGGACGAAACAACAAACACAGTTTCCATTTTCAATTATTGATTATACTATCTAGAGCCATATTAAAATCAAATAAAAAATCTAACAGTTCACAAACTTCCTTATATTGTAAATACGAAAGTAAATCTGTCTGCTGCTTTCTTTCAACCACTGAGATGTTTGAATGCTTAAAAGGGCATATCACAGTTATTATCCCAGAAATAAATCCAAGGAGCACAAAAATTTGCATACAGTATTATTCACTCCTTGCTTATACGAATTAGTTTTCTGTATAATAATAATTTCAAAATGATAAAAAAATGATCGAACGCTGCAAGGGAAGCGAATCGGATCACCAATTTCATGGGATATTTCTTCACAATGTCAGAACTATTAAGCGTTAAACGGAGCTTTCGTGAAAAAATACTCAATTCGTATTGTTACAACTACAACTATGTAATACGTTAGGTTAGATTACTTTGCAATATTGACACAGAAAAAGTTTATTTTGAGAACAATAAAAATGATAATACCCGTTTAATTCAATCTAATATAATGCAACGCGAAAGTTTAAAAGTAAATGAATCTGACTGTAATATTATATTATCCACAGAGCCTGTAACCATCATCCTAATAAGTAATATACAAAGCAATGCAAATTGGTGAATTTATTTCGCTTGTTAATTTCATCAGCCAAAAAATGACCCAATTAATCAATGTTAGTATGATTGTTAGCTCGCTATTTCTCCAGAGGAAAACACTAATGCAAATTTTAATGAAATTTAACACAAAAATGGTCATTGCAATTCAAGAATACCGTTTTTGCGATAAATATCATTCAGTGTTTCTTAAAAATACATACATTTATACACGATTGAGTAATAAAACTATAAATTGGTCATATTCATGACATAAGATATCAAGATCTAGAATAAAACGTCAGCCGGGTATCGAAAATATCGATCTTTTGTTACCGATCGATGTTACTTAACAGACGTTAAATTATACGGTAATTACTAACGGTGGCTTTGTTCATTAACCGACCCACCGTTGCATGGATGATATTGATAAAATAGTAATTTAGATAAATTTTAAGCTGTTAATTTTGAAATTTGAATATCGTTATAGAATTCTTGGCGCCATTATGTAGTGTTAGTATGCGATATTTGTAATGCGAAAAAGTGGTTAGAAATGATCAATGGTACTACAAAAATAGTGTTATCACTAAAAGAATTGTTACTATTGAATTTAAAATTAAAAAACTGTGTAATTTTAAACAAAATATTTTACAATAAATTCACGTTTTGGCTTATTTACATTACTTAAACATAATCTTATAAGGTATTTAAGTAAGTAGAAGCTATTTTCCCGCGACTTCGACCTCAAAAAAGTAAAGCGATGTCACCTTCGTATGATGTGAGAGAACTTTCATTGACGGATCAGTATTCCCTAAGATAACCCTATACAAACAAACAAACTTTACCTCTTTATAATAGTTACATTACAACTTTCTAATACTGCTAGAGCCGACATACAATATCGTATAAGCGTGTTCCTTGTTTATTGTCTGTGGTCATTGTTCCCTTGTCTGTGGTCGTGTGCCCGGGCGCGCAGGCAGGTGCTGCCTCGGTTCATTTGACCGCGCGCCGTTGGGCGCCAAAACAAAATATCGCCTCTGCATGACAACAAAGCAGCTCGGTGGCGTAGTGGATAAGCGCCGCGGTCGTTAAGCAACTTTCGCAAGGGTCGGTCACGGGATGGGTGACCAAAAAAAATATTATCTCGAGCTACTCCGTGCTTCGGAAGGCATGTTAAGCCGTTGGTCCCGGCTGCATTTGCAGTCGTCAATACCCTCCAATCCGCATTGGGCCAGCGTGGAGGGTCATGGCCCATCCTCCTTAACCATCCATAAGGAAGGCCTGAGTCCCTGCAGTGGGGACGTAAAAGGGCTGGTGATGATGGTGATGACAACAAATATATACGTCGTGAAATGCTTCAGATACTTTAACAATAATAAGTAATGGTAAGGTAAGGACTTTTGGTCTTTGAAGCGTTCATCTATCTAGATATCACTTCATCTAACTATATAAGTGCTACAACAGCTTCTTATGACATTGACCATTGTTAAACTAGAGATGGCATTTAAAAAAAAAACATGTGAACAGATCGCAACACTATCATTACTTCCACATCAATTACCGAGTCGAAAGTCGTTAGCATTCGTTCTCTGAACCCGTTCAAATGCAGATTGATGATCCGCGGACTGAATCGATCGGATCGATTGAACCATCAATATGAATTACATGCTACGATTGATCAGCAGAAATAGTTTTTTTTTTTTTTACTAATGATATCAAGACGTGTACGGAAACAGTAGTGAGTTATCCAAATTAAATTCTTCATGGTAGAACTTTATATGTTATTATGCATCACAGCAAATGGCATAGACTGCAATTTGCAGAAATTCGCTTGGCATGCTATATGCAAATCTCATAATTTTGATAGATACGATCATCTTTAGATATTAATTTTATTTAATTACATATACATTATATATTCGAAAAAATTGAATATAATTTACGTATTTATTTTTGTTTTAGCTGCGATTATAACCAAAAATATTGATGGGTTCTCCCTTTGTGATGCCAAACGAAATATATTAAATTAAATTAATTCCATCGCAAATTCGTATTTACAAATATTTGGCGAATTAATAATTTGCTATGCAAAATAAGTTTTATAGCATTATAATTCTATCAATACAAAGAAAAATGGTTTTTAAAGTAAAATTTTATTGTGTGCACGAGTTTGAGATTTTTTTATTTATCGCAACTTTCTATAAATCTTACTAAAACCTTTTATATCAAGTGCTAATATCACATCAACATTTTTAAATACATTAAAATTCTACGTCCCCCACCATAATATTGAAAATAAAAAGAACGATATTCAAAGGAAGTCCACCAAACAAAATAAAAAAAAGTAACACCGGAACTCAGAATTCATATTTCAATATTCGAATTTAAAAAAAGAACTCGAAGCCATCAATTAGAGTAACTCAATACGGTGTCACATTAAAATGACGAGTCGCACTAATGGATTTCCAAATTTGAATTTCAAATACGTTCGAATGGATTGGAAGGATCGCTCTCGTCGGCGGGAATCATCGGTAAGCGGTGACCCGGCTACTATTTTCTTTTTTATTTACAAGGAATCAGGTAGCTTAATTTTACACCCAATACGGCTAATTTACACAAAATAGAAAAGACGTTATTACTTATCTTATAGAGTGATCTCGTAAAATGTCTTTAAAGTTGGTACTTTCAAAAAAACAACACATGCTGAGTTTTTGACAATTCTTCTCAAAACACGATTTGCGAACCGACGGCATAGATTTTCACTTTCTCAAGTGCTTGTAACAGCCGAGACTTATTATATCCTTGGGCAAGACTAAATAAATGATTTCGAGTATTTTATTCAAATGGTAATATTTTTAGGGACAAAATGTGAACAATATTAATTCAGTATATTTTTTTTAATTTATGATTACTTATAATAATATAAAGGGGGTTTGTAAATATTGTGCGCGAATACAAATAGGCAACCACTTTATTTTCCAAATAATTGAAACTCCAAAAATCTATGTTTTGATGAAAGCAAACAACAAAATTCGTAGCTACATGCTGTAAAAGATAGATTCATTTGCCTTTAATGAAAATAAAAAATAAATCATGAAATTTTGAATGTAAAAAGCTATTTTTTGTCTTTCTTTCGCGTCCTATCAGAGCGTCGTAAATATATGTGCGGAGATATAGGGGCACTGGAAAGTAACATCACAGGCTACTTTTTACAAACTCATAATTAATTTGAGTTCGAACCTACGGGAAACGGTTAGTTTTTATATTTGAAAATAACTTCTACATGAAATCTCGGCTACGTCTAATTTCTATGGAAGTTTTTTTTTTCTTTTGCCATGTGTATATTTAACAAATATGCCTATGTTAATATTTCCATATATTTACAGTATACCAATATGTCAATGTATTATGATTTGACAGCATTTTAATATGAAATAATTCAATGTCAATAATTCCAACTTTTAATGAAGTTAATTCCAAATGCATTATGTAGTCGAGACAGCATTTCGAATAATTTATGTTAATGTAACACCTTTTTTTATCTAGATTTCTTTATATGGGTAATAATAACAAGGAGTAATTTCATTTGTAGTAAACTCAATGAGCATTTCCACTTTTTATATGATTCAAATCGATCGGAATCCGAATCGATTATCGATTCTCTTTGACCGCTCGCCGACAAAGCTGCGGCTTTTTGCTCGCATTACACCTGGTTAATTACTTGATTGGAACTAATCGGCTGCTTTAGTGCTACTGATGTTTGTGCCGTTATATTGACTACACTCCAGGTCTAGTTTTACAGATTAATGATGGTGAAACTATAATTTAGGGTATGTGCATATCTAACAGAAGATCCGTCAACCGTCCGACGTAAGTATGCGTTAGTACGCGACGAATTATACGTCGCGTTTGCAAGGTTGAGTATCACATCATATATTTGTCAGTTGCGATAGACGACCGATGGTTACTCGATGCAGATACGTATTGACTTACGAATATCGAAATGTTTCAGAATAGAATAGAATTCTAAAAAGAAGTCTGTTAATCGTAATCTGCTAAATTAGCCCCTACTATCTATAGACTTGTTAAGTAGGTTTATGACAATAAAATCCTAAATATTTATAATATTATGAGGCAACAGCAGATACGCTATTCCACATTAAAATATTACACGACTTATATTATGAGAATCAGAAAATATGAAACACGCGACCACGCATACTTAAAATTTCAAAACAAACAAATTAAGCTAAACCACAATTTATTTGATTATTTTTTCGATAAATTGCTACCACTGATAAATCATAACCGTAATGCTAATTATAAACAATAGGCATAATATTTCTTTCTCGTGTTGGTAACGAAATGTGTTTCTTGTACAACACCCCGGTTACACGGTGCAATCAGCTATCATTAGTGGTGACAAATGACGCGTGGCAGGCGCAACGAATACGCGGACGCATTCTGCAGATTACAATATAAAGAGTGGCGAATAATTTCTATACTATAGACAAAGAGAAAAAGAGACAGATCAATAAGTTCAATAAGGACAGAAGATGGCGTTTTGCGCAAGAGCGCGAAAAACTTTTTTATTTGCAAAATGATTATTATAACTACGAAAAGGAATAAAATGAGACAGTTAACTTTTACGTCGAATATTTGAAAAAGTTCAGGTTTTAAATAAAAGTAGAAATTTCTCAATCTTCTCGAGCACGTGAACCAATTCCAATGCAAAATCATTTAAGGGCCGACCCACGCGCAGGCATCTCGTTACCAACAATGAGCCATATATTATCGCTCTTCCGGCCAGATATGACATCTTCTGTCCCACTCAAACTTGAGCCAAGGCCTGCAGCTGTCCCCCTCTGCAATCATCTAGACGTATCAAGATCATTACCGAGCGATACTGTGATTTGTTTGCCTTTTTTACCAAGGTATTGTGTTATTTCAATTGGATGGTTGGTTGCAGATTCTAAGTTTGGAAGTTCCGTAACATGTTTTATCATGTTATACGGTCAATGCCAAAATATCATTGAAAATAAACTTTATGTACACTATTTTATTCGATAAAAAAAAATATTACGTCACAGATGATATAATATTATTCATGATACTATTAAAAGTATTTTTCTTATACTTTCTGATCGAAACATTTCCATATTTTAAGTCTTCATTTATTTAGTATCAAGGTGTCTCTAAATACGTGCATATTTACATCTATACCACATATTCTGCTATTTCAGGTTATTTAATGGTAGATTATCAATTTGCTACAAATGGTACGCTTTCAATTGCGTCGCTTATTTATAATCTGATTACTGACAACACGTTCGTAATAGATCTGAATGAAATAAAAATAATTAAAGCCAAATAATATGGAACACCCCACCATTTGCGAATAGTAAATGATGCGCTACACGATGACGCCCCGTCAAAAATAATTTATAATCTATCAAAAAATAATTGTTACTTATGCAACACTGAACTGCATATCTCCCCTCTTGTTACAGTTCTTTTTTTATTATTCAAATCTTCTAATGACGGCGGAAGGGTTATCGGCCAAGGATTGTGTTCCGTTGCTATTATGAAAATAAAAATAAGCTTCGGAAATCGAACGGACGTTTTCGGATCGAACGTATTGTTTAAAATATTTGAATGGTGGTTCCATTTTTAAAATGCGATCCATCTTTTATGGTTACGTCAAAATTTTAACGCAGCTATTTTGCATATGAACAGTTTTGCGTTATATTGTTCATTGTTTGATTTTTGTCAGTTGTTTGTCTGATGCGACGAACTGTTTACCTTAGCGCGGTTTGTTGGTTCAAGACTTTTGAAATTTGGAACGAATATTGTTTACTTATTTCCAATATTGGTGTCATCCCAAAATTCTTTATGGTGACCACACAATGACTTTTGAAATATGTATACTTACGTACATATATCATTGGCTTATGTTTGTCTTTTTAAAGAAAGAGTTCTGTATGCAATTGATATTTCTTTTACATTTTAATATGATGTTACCTAGTAAATTCTTGCTTTTCTAGTAAGAGTGTTTTATTTATATTAATAAAAAGAATCATTAAGTAGGAGATCAAATAATTTCACTTTCAATAAAAAGTCGGAAGTATAAAAGCAGATGTGTGAAGTAGAATCGAAGGTCGTGTAGGATTTCAAAAGTACTGATGTCGACTCACCAAACGTGGCATATACGACAGCAATACTATAATAATCCTATCGGTTTTAAGTTGCAATAACAAAATTATATACCTAAATATCATGCTTCTATGTGATCATCCACAAGTATAAATATGTTGTATATTTTTTTTAATAAACGAATTCTACATTGTTATAAAAAATCCACAAATATTGTAAATAGTGAAAGTAGCTTTATTGATCAGTAACTATTTCATGCATAAATCACTAAACCGGTTATGATAAAGTTTGGTACAGAGATATGGTTGGCCTTGGAAAAGGACACAGATTACATTTTATCGAAAAAAGTTGTTGAAAGAGTTGAAATTTGCAGATGAAAGATTGTATTTTGTGTAAAGTAACTATAGTACTAGTCGAAAGAATTCATTGATTACTATATATTTATAGAGGCTGATATGTTTATTCTCCGTTTATTTATCTGAATTAGCATGTGGTTAATTTTTTTTTTACCAAATGACAAAGGTTCACGTACTAAATGTCCCACTACTTACAAGAAAGCATCGCTTGCATGAAAAAAAAACATAAACTAGTTAAAATTTTAACTTATTACTAATCTAATCTTAATAACAGACATGGCAGTCAAAACCAAATCTGTCCATTTCGGACGTCCTTTATAAAGCTTTGGTACTCGCGATATTGGAGAGTATAATAGAATACATAAAATAATTTAACAAATTTCAATTACTGAATAAGAAATTCAGCTCTATTGGCTGAAACATAAAAAGTAACCGTGAACAGCCAATTTTAAATATTACCATATTTTCCTTACGCTGACACCTCGAATGATTGCTACCGACCCATCTTTTACACGACCAGATCAAAATCTGTGGACAAAGACATCCACGCATTGTATCAAACAAAACTCAATCAGCCACAAGCCAACTCAATTGTACACCCTCAATGTTTTTTTCTGTCTCTTTTCATCACTTCCTCCCATTCCGAGACAGATGTCGACTCTTTCACATTCAAATCAAGGTGTTATTATATTTAGATTCTGCTTTTTTTACGGTTGGTACTCTACAAAAAGATCTTATTAAAAAGTTTGTAACGAGAACTTTTTTCATTTAACAATTGATTTTATTTTAATAATCAGATGTCGCCACTATGAAATCAATAGTTAAATTCCTAAAAAAAAAGAAAATATTTTTAAAATATCACCTATTTTTCACAAAAATCATACAAAGATGTTCCAGCTATTAGTAGATGCTTTCTTTTAAATATTTTATTTAAAAAATAAAGATGAAATGATTATTTATATGTTTACATTGTAAGAACGAGCTCTGTAGCCGAGGGGTTGCATACCGGTTTCAAGTTGATGCCATCTCTGAGGTCTTGGGTTCGATTCCCGGTCGGGATCAATTTAGAAAATGAACTTTACTATATTGTCTCGGGCCTGGATGTTGTGGTACCTTCGTTGCCTCAGAACTTAGATACTCCATTATACGAGAGCACTTTAGCTACTATTACTATATGTTGTTATCTAATATTTTTAATATTGTGAAGGAAAGTGACCCCATAAAATCAGACGGTTATTACTCATTTATCAATGTAATTTTGATTATTAATTTGATATTAATTCGGATGTCATACATGGTTTTTGTAAATATCAATAGTTCTCTTAGAGCCGGTGAATTTATTTCGCTTGTTCTTCTTATGAGCCAAAATATGTTTTGAACGAGTGGTAGGTTAAAATAATAATAATTGGCTGCATAAATACAAAGTAATATATCAATCATTATAAATTATAAAACGCTAATACGAACTACATAAGGAACTTTCAAGTTATGTTTCTTTACCCATATGTGTAGGCTATTCATATAAGTATATGTAACACGAAAATTCCTTCCCAAAATAATAAAAAAAAAAAAATTATCAAAAAAAACTCAAGATCTATCGAATAAAGAATACAATAGACAATGCACAAGTACAGTAGGTGACACATCTGGGTGTGCAACACGAAACAGAGTGCCCGCATCATCAAATTTTAATTGTTGCATTCGTATGCAACGAGTAGACTTAAGAATCTTATAAATATCTTTTAATTATTTAGTAATATAGATCCATCCGTATCAGAGAGTATATTAATTAATACGAATATGCTATGTTGAAATATAATTGCTATAAATAACAAATCATTTGGATCTTAATTATCAGTATCTTTAAATAAATGAACTTCTGTTTATTTATTTTTTTATGTACTATTGTTACACTAAAAGATGAAAATCATTCATTGACCGAAAAAATAATCGCAAAATAACCCCATAGCGAAATTCGTGTCGCGAAAACAGTCACTGCAACGATTTTTTTTTTACTGATAAGGAAATAACAATCTAAACAATATCAGTGTTATTTATAAACAAGGTTTAGCGTTAGAGTAAATTAAAGCTGAGACTGCACTTAGTATTAGTCAAAATTCATATTATTAAACAGAGAATTAGCAAAGAGTAGAAGGTAGTAGGTTGCTTATTCTTCGTATAATATGAATTTTGCACTAATACTAAAATTAAATCTACTATGACGCTAAACCTTGTTTATTAATGGCACTGTATATGTATATTCCCCAATTTCCAAATAGTGCTCCGATTTCTATTATAGACATTCTATTACAAACTTAAGTCTATGGCACCGCGTCGGAAACGTAAAGTTTGAGGGCATTTTTTCAAGAATATAACGATGTTGATTAATTAATACTACGTACAGTAGCGGCGCGGGTGAAACAATGAGGCGACATGTGGGCGCCGGCGCCGGCGCATGCATATATCGACATATTACAATTTATTTATATCTATAAATGATACAGAAAGAAAATGTTAGCAGTGCGCAATTTTAATTTTCTATAATTTAGCATCGTCAATTTATTTTAACATTATAAAGAGGATGAATTCGACTGATTGTTTCTTTCTACTAAATATGAATGAATGAATACACTTTATTGCGTACAATTGCAGTTATACAAAACATTTACAATCAAAACCAAACAAAAAGCGGCCTTATTGCTAAGGCAGCAATTTCTTCAAGTCTACCCTTGACCAAAGTAAAGAAACGAGAAAGTAGTAGGTTTTTCTATGATAAATGTAAATTTAGAGGAAAGAAAAAAGAAATAAGAGGACAATATAATTCAGGATGAATTGAACTACCCCTAAACTACTGGACTGGTTATAAAAATCCCTTCACGTGAGGGATGCTACATCATACGAAGGTGACACAGGCTTTAATTTATGAAGTCAGGATAACAACAATAATTGGACATTGCTTTTTATTTCTATTAAAATATTTCAATTGCTATTTTAATATATTAGTGAAAAAGCTATAGGTATATTGACAAAGCATTATCTTTGCCTCCGGATAAAGTAAAATAGGTAAATATCATATTTAAGTAGCAATATGTTTATACTAAATTTATAATTTATAATTTAATTTTATACTAACTAGTAATTTTATCTCACTGGATAAGCGTAGACAAATGTTGGACTTGATATTTTTGAAAAACTTGCTTTGTGGTATCGTTGATTGTCCAAACTTATTATGTAAGGTAAATTTTGCTGCCCCGATCAGGCCACAGAGATCAAATAATGTCAAATTGTTTTCTTTTCCCAAGTATCACACTAATCTTAGACTTCACAGCCCGCTGTCTCGGATGTACTCTGCCTATGGAATCTACCAGGATGAATTGGATTTAGTGATTTCTTCTGTTCGGGCCATAAAGAAACTTGTTTGTAATTATTAATTGTTAATCAATTTATATGTATCTTGCGCCCTGGATCCAATGTGGAATGATGTAGATTAATTGATGATTGTTAGTTTATTATTAAATATATATTAATTGGTTATTGATAATTAATGATAATATTTTTTTTTTTTTTATGTTACTATCAATTTAATGCATGCAGTGTTCTCTTGTAAGTGGTGGGGCAATAGGAATGTATTTTCTTTTGTGCATTTCTCTTTATATTGTCATGTAACATTGTGCTCACTGTTAGAGAACCAAAATAAATAAATAAATAAATAAATAAATAAATAGATATATTTTTTATTTTCATATCCGATTGTAGCAGGTTGAAAAAGGAGATAAAAGATAACGAATGTGATTTACTGTATCTGACAAAATATTAAAGTTTGTACACTGACTACAAGTTTTTTCTGTATAAACAAATCTTTCGTCAGAATTTGGTTGTTAATATGTTAAAGTTTGTTATTATCAATATCTTGAAAAGATTTCCACTTGACAGCTTAAGTTCTTGAAGTAGGTGCATATTTTCGGTTAAATCAGAGTGAAATGTAATTAATTGAGATGCTAAGTGTTAAGTGATTGATAATCAGTGGCCGGAATTAGGTGGAGTTATTTATGTACTTACACTGATTTCATACATCGAAAGAATAAAGTGGATATGCCTGAAATCCCGAGATTAATTTTAAAGAGCAGAAAAAATCCCATGATTTTTTAAATAAAAAGTTATTTACTTTTACACAATTTAAACTACTGCACGCATGACGTTGCCAAACTTACATCAATGCAAGAAAGAAATAAAGAAATCCCGGGAAGGTCCACATTAATATCAACATTTCGATGCAAGTACATAAATAACTTATAATTCCGACCTCTGTTGATAATTGATGCTAAGTTTGAAGGTATTAACAATTCCGAAAATTTAAATGAACTTTTCTATATTATCTTAAATCTGGGAGATTATGGTACCTTCATATTACGTAATAGTATTTATATGTATTTACTCTTTGTAAGCCGTGGCTTTTTCTGCATGTTAAAAGAAATGAGATGATTTTATCAAACCTCCGTCACACTCTAAATTTTTATTTTCACACAAATTCCATAAAAAAATTTTGCAATTTGAAAAATAAGACACAAACAAACACACTTTCTCATTTGTATATTAGTATGGATTTTCATATACACATGGCGATCCCAAAAGTAATACAGATTGATTGCTATTCTAAGCACGTATTTAAAACAACAATACAAGAAAATTCCATACAAAAACATAAAAAGACATCCATTGTGTAAATGTACAATTTCGGTAATGCGGATCGGGATGGCTGCCATCATAAATATCGACAGACAAACTTAAAATGTGTAAACGTGTTGTAGGGAAATGAACCTTAAAACGAAAGGTGGATGGTTTCCGCGAACTACCCTTGTAAACTGTGTTCGGTATAATTTTCAACCCTTACGAAACCGCGATGTGCATTTCGATAATAGGTGACAGAGTAACTCGTTATACAGAGAGTCTAAACCGAAAAAGTATACATATGATAAGAAATAGGACGACTAAATTGACTTTGTGCGTGGCTGTGGTGTGATATTCCACCCAGTATTCCAATTTCAGAAGGTATGAAATGAAAAACAATAGCTTAAATAACAACCGGCACACGGACAGACAAATATGTACAATCGAGTAGTTTCCTGTTCGGGTGTATTATTTACTACAGCCTGTTGGCTTAACGAAACGAAGTTTATTTAACGAAGTTTTAGAATTATTTTCAACGGGATGCTGTTTATCTACTAGTATATAGGCTGGCTTGTTTTTCCCTTAATATTTAATTTAAATGATTTGGAACTCTGTCCAAAACGTTGTAGGGTATTCCTGTATATGCTGGTTGCAAGGCTAGGCGGACTGTATCGTCTCATACAAATATGTGACTAGTGGTAGCCAAGTCCTTACATATGAATAATTTACAAGTGTGATGCCGTGAAGCTGGTTCATCCATATGATCTGAAGTGAAGTGAAAAAAATATCTGTGTAAACCGAAGTATACGGACACCTAGAAGTAATAAAGGCAGAAACTCCGTCCACTTTACATAGGCATGGCATGTTATAACGACCTTCAACTGTCTGTGGAATCGCTCAACGAGGCCGTCAGCAGCTGGATGATAAGCTGTGGTTCTACGATGTTCGAAACCCATCATTGAAGATAGAAATTGAAAAGGTTGGATTCAAACTATTTTCCTCTATCCGTAGCAATGATGGTTTAACGACCATATCGTGAGATCCAGTCTCGAATTGATGCTTTAACTCGATTTTTACTAGATGTTCGTAATCGGTATTGCCTCAGGCCATTGTGAAAATCGATCTACTGCTATGAAACATTATTTATTACCACGATAAAATCTGAGGTGATCCTATTAAATTGTTACCTTTAATATTAATTTAAAAATGTAATCATACTCCGTTCTATGTCTGTGAGTTTCTAATATCTCCTAATATGTACTGAATTAGGTTAAATTTTATACTGTGGTCCCTACCACAGTATAAATTTTTAAAAATCAAATAGAATATGTTTCAGATGCAGTCGACTTCATGGTTGACTGATTAACGGACACATGAGACGGTAATATTGAAAAACATTGGACACTCCATGCGGCCGCTCCGTGTTTATTTAACGTGCGACTGTCTCTGCATTAACGTTACTCTGTGCGCTGTATCTTAAGCATCAAAGATTCAAGATGCTGGGCGTTGGATTATTGAACTCTTCTGCTGGCTGTACTAATGTAAATAAAAATAACGATACTGCTTATATTGTACAGTATGTTATTACCACTTGCATATGTGTACTATAGAATCTTCAATCATAAATCTTTAAAGAAAATTTTATCTAGTTATTTGCGTTTTAAAACTGGTATTTCTAATCTACATAACAATTTTTTATACAACATAAATTTTTATTCTTATATTTAAATATTAATTCTTCTCAATAATATTTAGTAAACCTTCATTTTAGATAAAGTGATATTGGCTACACCATACCATCAGCCCTTTTACGTCCCCACTGCAGGGGCTCAGGCCTTCCTTATAGTTAAGGAGGATGGGCCATAACCCTCCACGCTGGCCCAATGCGGATTGGAGGGTATTAACGACTGCAAATGCAGCCGGGACTAACGGCTTAATGTGCCTTCCGAAGCACGGAGTAGCTCGAGATAATAATTTTTTGGTCACCCATCCCGTAACCGACCCTTGCGAAAGTTGCTTAACGACAACGAGTGCGGGCCGCGGCGCTTATCCATTACGCCACCGAGCTACTATTGGCTAAATAGGTAACGGTGCGGAATGGTAATTTAGCAAAAAAACTATTGGAGAGGTTTAGATAATTAATAAATAAATCATCAACTTTTTTTATTTTTAGTACTGTAATAAAAATTTACGAGACTAATTAAGGCAATTTTCAACCAGACCTCTTTGTATGCAACAAAATTGGAAAAAGGAAGCAGCCTGAGCTGTTTTTCTTGCACATTCTTTTCAGTATAAAGTCTCCCAGTGTACATTTACGAATCAATTGAATGGCAATTTTTGCTTTTTAAAGCTTGGAGTGAATAAATCATATTGTTTTTTATTTTTTCATCCAAAGTCTGTTTTGACTCAGTAATCGTAAATCATCCTAAACATCGTAAGCTTTGTTTATATTTGATCAAAATAAAAATCCCTGGCACTCTGAGATGGGACTCGAATCCATGAACCTTTCGCAATTCGGGCGCCTGCTCTCAGTGTCTGGGATAAAGTGGATTTGTATTTTTCATTAAGAATATCGTAAGTTTTGTAACAACTTATACAATTAGAAAAGAAATGCTAAAATTGAACTACCCCTAAAGCTTTACGATGACGTTGTACATCGGTTCCAGTCAGACAAACGAAAAAACACAATGGCCATCTTCTTGACAGACAGACACACGCCTACTCCACACCGCTGCTACACATTACATTATGTATGGTCCAAGGCGATAGCAGCATTCATCCTCCTAGTGTAATGACAATCTTTCTATTGATTTCAAAGCTAATGTTAACTTCAGAGTCACGGAAAATTATAGAAAGCACCAATTCTACGTATTAGCATTTATACATATTAAGATAACATTAATAGAACTAGGTGTTCAGGACTTTAATTCCCTAAGTTAGTAAGATGTGAAGAAAATACTGTGCTAATTGTATCTGGCTGATTTTGATATTAAAAAAATACATTTTAAAAAGAAACAAATTAGTAAAATGGTGATACTAGCTATTTTTCATTTGCTTTTCTTTCTGTCAAAATGAGTGAATCTAATGAAGAAATTCTATACATATTAAAATTAAAAAGAAATCTATTTTCATTGTCTGTATCAGCAAGAGTATCAAAAAGTTGCTATCAGTTCAACACAAGCTCACCGATAAATTTGCCATTCGTTATTGAGACCGAGCCATATTTGAAATAGATCACCTAACTGATGATGAAAAACGGATCTCGTTAAGAAAGATCATTCGTAAAGGGTCGTTCAGATATTACAGACTAGTATAGTTCGGCTATACTATAATTATATCGCATCTCAAAAGTGCATGAACCATTTAACGTAACATTCGGTGTAAAGTACCACTAAAACTTATCCCTTGTACCAACTCCGCAATCAAAGTGCCGCACAGCTTCCTAAGAATTCAGTTCACCATCAATTATTAATGAGTTTGATGACTTTATTGCGTTTAGTTTATGCTAATTCGATACTATATTTATTGAATAAAACACGTGGGCGCATAACTAGTAGCATCTCTTAACAATTTAAAAGTCATTCAGGCCTAATTAAAAATGAAGGTGTAATGGAAGACTATATCCAATTATCCACGATTGGTATGATGTTCGATGTTCTTCTAGAAACTTATTACTGACTCATCGTTAAAATATACGCTGTCGATATTCTTGTTTTAATATTCTTTGTTAAGAGGCTAGACAGTGCCATATTTACTGCGACCTAAAGAGACATTGTTACTTGCCACCAGAATTAAAATAATTATTTTACTTTGGTCACCTCTAAAAGTCTGCAATGTTTGGTTTTCACAGATTTTATCAGTGCTGGTTTGATTGTGTGTCTACCCAGATGAACGCCAGATGTTTACGTCTCTTATTTTTGGTGTTTGTTTAATTTGCAGTTCCTAGTTTAAGCTCGCTCGTACAATCGTTAAGCTATACGTTCTTTGAACTTCAAAAGCTGTGCAGTAAATTTTGGAATAATTTCCAAACATAACTATTACTTGTTTATTTACAATAAATTGAGGACATCCATTGCTAATAAGTAGAAAGAATTAGAATATTCCATATTTATATTAAAATTAATACTGAAAGAAAAAAGTATTTCCCGATCGGTAATTAACAGGAACTCTTAAAAATCAACAGTTAATTAACACTTTACGTTTCGTAACTTATTTCAATGTCCCCAATTTTCTCCCTAACGAATTCTATTGAAAGACGAGAGAAGAGGCGAAAAAAAATATGCAAAATTTCCTACGAACCCTTTCCGATGTATCTCACGATTTTTTCTCCTAATTAACTCTTATAGAATTTTTCATAAGTCGCTCGCGGAAAAAAGCTTAAAGTTAATAAATCATTCGGAAATTAATAATGAATACGGGCGTTGCGACGCGACGGACCGTAATCTGGGTGTAAATATTAGAAATGAATATTTGCATAAGGGGTATATTTTTTTAGACAGCTTCAGATTTTTCTACTTTCACTTTTCGATATCCTTCTTTTTTAACCCTGCGAAAGAATAGTGTGGAATAGTCCATTTTAAAAATCATATCTTATATTTTATATCGTTTATTTAGTTGTGATATTCGAAAAACCATTCGCAATTCTAGAGCTCGTTCTAAGAATTGAAACTTTGAAAGAAATCTTGTACTGCAAATTGGTGAGAAAGTCAGCATAGCCTGTTTTTTTCTTCTTCAAATACTCAAAGTTATGCAAATAATTATGAATTCCTGAATTGTAAGGTGTCACTAAAGTAATGTCATCATCTGATTCATATTGTTATGCTATTTAACAATAAACGATAAATTTTTTAAAGTTCATTGTATACTAAAGAAAAATAAAGAATAAAGTCCACAGAGCGAAAAAAATAAATATAAATTTCCAGAAAAAAATACGAAAAAATCAAGAAAAGTAAAATTGAATAAACAGAGTTTATTTTAAAAATATATTAGCCAATAATTATACTGACTATTACGTCGAATTAAAAAAAATGTGTGAAAATTGAACATAATCACAAAAAATACAAGTATAAAACAAATGTATCTCTAAATACAACCTTTACTATCCAAGTTTAGCTTCCGATTTTTTCTTTAAATTTTAATGATTATCTCTCATCCATATTATGCCACGTTAACCCTTCAATGCGCGGGAGAGGCGAATCGAAGGGTTCGAAACATCTGTCCGTAATGTCTGCAGGAGTGTTTGCATTTTTACTATTGTTGTTTTAACCCTTAAGACGTTGCTTCGTGTTTACGTAGATTGTTTGTTGTTTTGTCCTTTTTGAATTGATTCAATTGCGTCATTCGCCTGTTCGATAATATTCGACCTCTCTGTCATAGGTAAATGTCGTCATTTATAGTAAAGACTAACATAAATACTAAATTGTTTTATACTTATACAAAAATATACATAATCGAATTTATATAACTAATTTATTAAAAAGTTAAGGTTTTAATATATTATTTTGTAATAGGAAACTAACCGTACAAATATAAAAATAAGATTTATTGACTTTTAACAATAAACAAACTTTTTAATTTAAACATAACTAAGTCGGAAATAACATTAATAATAATCGATTACTGAAACATATAATTTTGTTGTAGTCTGGTGTATATTTATATGATAAAAGTATGACAAAATTATGATACTATCTATGTATTTATAAACAGATAGAGTAACATTACATAGACACGAAGTCGCTGTAATGAAAGCACAACTTGATAGTACCAGTAATTACTTGTGCACGATCGACTCCCGCGCATAATGGAATATTGCGAGACCTCTTGTGTCTCTTGATAACTTGTATAACACTAATAATTGAAATAGTGCAGGAATCGTAACACGATATTAAAAAAAAACAGTTAAATTAAAGAGTTTTATATCTATACGTCTTTACATATATCTTGTATACACCATACTGGAAATCAGCAACAACGCCGTACTCCACCAACCATGTGATTATAACTAAAGACAGTACGCATGTTTGGCGAAATAATGTAGTTATCATGACATAAAGTTTTGCTCAGAAGAGATTTGAAAAATTCGATCCAACATTTTAGGGTTTCAATATCGCGTAATCAACGCAGACGAAGCCGCGGGCAAGCAACAACTTATAAGTTATCTACCTCTATATATAAACAGTTAAGATTGCGTGATTGATATATCTACACACAGTTCGAACTACAGATCGGCCCGTAGAGTAATTTGACACAAAACTTTATTATGATGTAGACATTCACTAAGAAAGCTTTTTGAAAAACTCGACCGTTACGAGGGTTGAATACGGATATTGAAAATCATGTCATTCGCTTTAGACGAAAACGGTTACGTTACGTCATATCCTCACACATCTACAATTAAAAAAAACAGCTACATGTTCGATATCGTTCCTGTTCATATAAATACTATTGGTTATCTTAAGCTAGTGACTAGCTGTTTTTTCGCGACTTCACTCGCATGAATTATAACCTATGTCACCCGCGTATGATACAGCGTCCCGTTGATGAAAAAATGTTCATGATAGAATCAGTTATTACGAAGATCGTCTCTTAAACAAATAAAATATAAAAGTAATAATAATTTATTTGCCTTTAAATGAGGTACATTGTAGATGGAAATACGATATATGAGTGCATTCTTTTTAGCTTTAACGAATAGCAAGCAAATATTTATGTTAGAATTACAAATACAAGTGTCAAACAAAATTAAGAATTAATTAATACTTTACCTCTTTATAATATTATTAATATAGATATATAATTATAGAATAGAAAATATATTATTTTACCATGAATTTACCCTAAATATACGGTTTATATTACAGTGTAAACCGAAATTTAAAACAGTTAACACTTAAAATAACTGACCGAACTCAATAATCTTTATAATTTAATCAAAAAGCACTCAATTTCGACTAGTTAACTAAACTTTTCTATGAAACTTATCATATTACAGGATAATAGATTTTTAGAGATTATTATATAATATCAATACCAAACTAATATATTTTTTAAATTATATGACTTATAATTCCCAATTTCTCATTTTTAATGTTGCATAAATATTTCTTAATTTTAAAATAAATGTACAGTTTTCTAATACTTGAGTTTTACCTGTTCAATCATAATAAAAAAGAACGCAGTTTCGCTTATTGAACTAAAGAATTAATTAATAAGTAATAATAAAATATGTAACGCCAGCTAAAGT
Source organism: Diatraea saccharalis (assembly GCA_918026875.4). Classification (NCBI taxonomy): domain Eukaryota; kingdom Metazoa; phylum Arthropoda; class Insecta; order Lepidoptera; family Crambidae; genus Diatraea; species Diatraea saccharalis. Next base: position 32,584,742 of record OU893334.1, read on the forward strand.
TGTTAAAAAAAAATACCATCAAATAAATATTATGGAAATATTGTATTAACGTATGACTCGAAACATCAAACTTAAAAATTCAGTATAAAAAACGTATTCTCTATTAATTAGTAGAAAGTTTTCTTAACATTATTATAATACGTAAATTTATTATTATAATGCATATATGTTCATGAAAACTTGTTGCGCATACACCAAACACTTTGTTCTTGTATTTAAACCTACTTAGATACGAACCCGGTTTATTGAAATAGCAATTTTGTACGTCGTGTCACCCCTCGCTCGGAAAATGGCAGGGAAATGAAGGAAAACCGACGTGTGGCTCCATCTAGCGACGAGAGGAGCCAAGCTAAAAGAGCTTTACGCTACTGTAGTAAAAAAGTTAATACAGTTTGAAGTAATAATGTTACGTTTAAAAGTATTTTATATTTTGAAACCATTTTTTATTTGGGTTTGAGATGAAGGTAAAAAATGAGATATGTATTAAATTAAAGTAGAATTCATAATAACTTATTAAAAATATAAATAACTTTAGTTTTATGAAACAGAATTAACATCTGAAGTGGGATACTGTGTTGTCCAAGAGATTATATGTAAAACGAAATTCAAATGAAAATTTTGCCACTCTTCATACAATTGGCAAACCAAAATAAGTAAGGTAAGTTCTCCGATAATTGGCACTACTCAGAAGATAACACGAGCGAACCCAGTAACCGAATTTCGGCGCGAAACAAAAACTGACCTACATCTGCGCCCTACCGAGTTCACCCACCCCTGCCCGCAACTGAGACGATCACCCTACGCGTCTTGCTTGCCCTTACAGTTTCGTACTTTCGATTATTTCAAGGTAAACTGTGAAGTTCATTCTTTTTTGCAAATACTAATTTAATTTTTAATTTAATATTTTTTTAAATTTTGTCGACAATTTTGGAAATGAAACCAACTTATCAGATTATTTCAGTGGAACGTCCCGTATGAAAAAAAAATTAATTTAAATAATTGCAAAGTGACATGACAGATAAAAGTACTTAAGGATGGTACACTGGTAAACAGTTGTTGTGCATCTTTGTAATGTAAACAAATAAACGCATCCAACGTTGCATCCAAGAAACGGGCAGTCGATCGCGCCGCAAAAAAAAAGCGCATCCTATTATCGACTACAACAAAAGGACTTGTGCAGTGATACCTAAGTACACATCTCGATTCATCGTCTCGACTCGATCCGCCGAACCGATCCTATTGGCGCGCCCCACTGTCGCCGCGGGGGAGTGAGACGGGGCTAGTGGTTCCGTTTGCGTGCGAGGAGGAGGGAGACGGTCATCTTAGCTACCGAGTAGCGTCCCACTGGGCGGGGCCGCGCCAAGGAACGAGCCTCAGATGCGCGCGTAGTGTTGGTGGGGCTTCGAAGGATCACTGCAGTCGTGCCGCGACTACGACGCGCGCTCGCGGCTTCATCGCTTCGCATCTGTCGATACACCTTACGTAATAATAAATAATCGAAACCATCCATCCGATAATCGATTGTGAATAGTGAACTCTCGATAATTAATTGTGACAATTTTTTTCTTAAATATTTTTGTAAAGCTACCGAGGAACATACGTGAACTTGTTTAGTGTAACTTTGTGTAATGTTTTTGTTTTGTTTTCGCACGGACACGAAAGATTATTTTTGGGCGTAGCTGACTGTGTTTAGTTTGAATGATTTTTATTACATTGAGACATTAGTGTGAATGAATATAGAGTATATTGAAGACTTCGACGGTTTTAGTGGCTTTTTGACTCGTCAGTGTTATGTGGACTTTTGTTGAAATTTTATTGTGATTCCATCATCAGAAATTATCATCCAACGAAAACGTAAGTGTTTCAAAAACAGGTGTTATGTATTATGTTGAATAGGAATTATAGAGAAAGTGATTTGTTCTCGTCATATCTTTACCGAACTTTTATTTATGTTGATAGGTATAACAATTTACTTGCAACTAAACTAAATAGAATTCCAATAAGAACTTTACAGAAATAAAAGTAATAGTTTTGTTATTATAATATAACTTCATGGTTGGCAATCTGAATAAAATAAACTTCCATAGAAACTTCCATGTAATTTCAACTTTGATCGTGATAAGAACTAAAAGCAGCGAGTCACTTTACTTCTTAATTACAAATAACACAATCAATGATAATAATATAATTCATCAAAAAAGATATGCACAGCATTCAATAGGTATAGTGAATGTTGAGACAAAAATATGTAACTCAAATATATTTTATTTTGAAAATCAAACACAATTTTTTATTAAAACAATGGCAACATCACGTGACCAAATTTTTTACACTAGTAAATGTTCGAAGTTTAATTGGTCGGAAATTGTACCGAATCTATGTCTCGATGCTCAATCGGCGGAACAATTCGCTCGGTGATTGATCAGTGTCAATTAACGGCCGGCTTACCCTAATTCCGTGGCTGAGACGGCGGAACTCCGCAGAAATTTGCACTCATTTAAAATAAGAAGACTGATTGATAATATTCTTTTTTTAACTTAATTTGAATTTGTTCCGAAAATATTTAATAAAAAAATTATAGAATAAAAATAAAAAACGTAAATTTGAAAATTTAATAGATTCATATTATTACTTTGTTGATGGATATAAAATAAAATAAAAGACGATTAATTTTTATTTTATATTAATGTAAGTAATTACAATTTTCAAGTTCTTGTAAAGTATTTGCTGTATTAGTCTTATTACGAATAAATAATCCATTACAATTTTGAAGGCAAATTACATATCGAAAACAAAAATTATTATTTTGTTTAAACTAATAATTTTTATAGGTACTGTAATTTTAATATTCAATTATTTTGAAATATTATTACTGACAACTTATTATTCGCTCTACAGAAATATTTCTATTGAGAAATGTTTCAAATGGGGTCCCTCTCAGTGACAAAATAGAAAATTACATTTGCTACTATAATTATTATAGAACATTCTTATTGGAATTATACAGTTAATATATTACAGTTAAGTACGAATATATTACAGTAAAAAAAAAATATTTCTATAGTTTTCATTTTTGATTGAAAAAATCAGTTATTACTAAAAAATATTTTGTTAATTAAGTATTTTGATATTTTTCGTTAAAGCATTTTTTTAAACTGGCTCTAATCTCTGATTGATATGGCAAATAAATATATGTAATGAAAACTTTTAAAGAACGAAAATTACGAGTATTATTATATTATGAGGGCACAAAATAATGATTTACTCTTAATTCTTCATCTATTCATTTTATTTTTGTGGTTCTAATCAAAACCGTGTTCAATTAATATCCGTGTCAGTTACCTGTGCTTTTACCCTAGTTCTATCAATTAGTGTCGCGAAATGTTAAATCAATACAACTCATTGTTAATTATAAATGGATAAGTTTACGACTAGATTTAATTCTTGTTGCGTGGTAGAATGTGGAATTGATATTATCTAGTGTTAATGAAAAACCTATTGAATATGACGATGATAGGATTGTTTTTGGTTTGCCATAGATTATTGAACATTATTACGGATTAAATTGGATGACATACAGATGCATAGATTATATAGATCTTAGTAAAATTACATATATTTGTAATTTAAGTGATTATTTTAAAATAAAAAATGTGCTGCAATATTTTTTTATTGTCAATAAAATCCTTTTAGCGAGGTTCTAGGCGTTTTATATACAACAAAATTTTGATTATTCTTTTCGAAGCATAATTTCATCAATGACTCCGTAATAAACAAAAATGTTGTTATTCTAAATATAAAATATCTAATTTATTATATTTTATATTTGTTATATAGCGAAATCGAACTTGTGCTTGAGTCAGAATTCGAACCTCTAACCTTTCTCGAACTGAGTAAGCGCTCTACCAATTGCGCGCCCCGACTTTAACAAGACTGATTCTCTCATAGTGTCTCCAGTTAGTAACTTTCGTTGCATTGTGAATGAAAGATTTATCAAATATGATTCCTTGTAATTTATGTATTGGATTAATTGTATTATGCTTTTTATAAGCGCAAAGATGTGAATAAATTGTAAAATTTGATTGTAGGATTATTGTCTGTTTTTTATATTGATTAGAGGGAGACAAGTATATATTTATAAGTTTTCAAAATAATATAAAAAATAGCAATATAGGTACTTTATAAGTCACTTTGTGACTTTTATAAATGACATTTTTATTCCATTTATTTAACCTCATTTAATTTTCACATTTGAATGACAATACATTAAAATTGAACTATATACTCACCTCTGTGGTCGGGTGGTGAACCCGGGTTCGATTCCCAATCGGTTGAATTAGAAAATAACCTTTTATCTCGCTCTGTGTATTGTGTTGTTTCACGTTGTTTGTGATTCCCTTATCATACGGGCTTTACTACTAATATGGAATCTGAGCTGATATGACATTGTGTATTTATTAAATTGTTAGTATTACTTCAATTATAATGTAAATTAATATATTAGCTAAATATATAGATCTTATAGGAAGGTGGATTTTTGGACTATAAACTATAGAATTTTTATAGTAATCTAAAGAAAGTTTAATAAACTAATGGGTGCTCTAACCATAGATATTGCTCTGGACACAAATCATGATGGTGTTTGATGTGCACAGCAGATGCTGGCTGATACTGATGACTTCCGCAGACGAAGCTCGGTGTTAATAATCCTTGTATTATTATTTAACCAGTATTCAGAAATATTTAGTGGACCGATAAATACATATACTTAATATTATGTGAATTGTGGCATGTTTAAATATATAAAAAGTTAAAAGAAGTAATTAGCGTTAGCGACTTGCGATTGTTGTGTTAAGCTACTTTCGCAAAGGCCAGTCGTAGAATGGGTGGCCAATATAGTAGTAGTTATATACGGGGTCGTTACAATGTACCTTATTTTTATAGAGACATAAACAATTAATTTCAAATTGATTTTTATAAGCTTTGAGATAACCTGTACATTTACATTATAAAATAACCATACAAATTTTAATATTATGTGTTAAGAGAAGAAAAATTGAATAATATCATCCTTAATTAAATGAAAAATATATCTACAAATATATACATGATGTAAATCAAAGTCCTGCTTCTGTCCGCTTAGATCTTTTAAAAACGATACACAACGGATACTAATACGGTTTTCGACAACATACACCAACAATAATTCAAGAAGATGGACAATTTTAATTCATAAAAAATCTAATTAGAAAACTAGCACCCAATATCAATGCTAAAACATATCGTCTTATTTCATCTTAAGCAACTATTGTAAATCCCTTCATGAGATGGGTGAGCATTCATTACAACTACCGAGCTCCACCGTATTCGAGAAAACAGAAGTGCAAAGCGATAAAAAAGGTCACCCATCCGAAAAACGGACTTCGTGAACGTTCTATAAACTATAAATACATTAATTTATTTTATGCGTTCTTTAAAATCATTAAAATGACATCACTTTAACAGAAGCGTAATGAAAAAAATGGTCACCCATCCGACATATGGACATAGCGAAGGTCGCTTAACATTCATGATCGTGGGAAATATTTCGATATCTTATGGCGTTCGTTTAATAACGCCAAGTAACTTGACACTTCAATGGATCAATAGGTGTACTATGTACATACCATGCAGGATGTCTTTATCTATGGGAACGCAGATAACACCGTTATTAATTATAGTTAGCAATAATAGGTACTGTGAACGGCATGTGTGTTGTGACATTCGAAACAAATACCGGATCGATGAGACACACCACTTGGATATAAGAAGAAGGGATTATTATTTCTTTGTAACAATTGTTTTAGTATTCCATCTTAGGTTTTTTTATTAATTAGATTTGGTGGGTCGTGGGTTAATCTGTAAATAAGGTTCCACCTCACTCCTGGTCATCGACATTTGTTACATTTTTACAATAGGCTTGTGTCCTATAAGTGATATAGTTTTTTTTTTATATATTCGGAAAATATAAACCATTCTAATTTATTTACCAAAAAATTTTTATGACATTACTTTGAAAAATATAACGCTTTGAAAACTTGAAAAAAATTTGCTTAAATACATATGCCATTAAATAAGTTACATGAAAACGATAAAACATTTCATTATAAAAAAAATAACAAAGATTGCCCGACGCCCATACATTTCTCGCTACCGTTGCACTGTGTGACGTTACTTGGTGCCTCGAATTTGTATGGAGCGTTTATGGCTGACCAACAGTAGTTCCACAAACAAAGCACCGTATCTCTGAACCTATAAACCACAGATATGATGTTACTTTTACATTATTTCTCAGATATTAATGGACTATTTATTTACTAAATTTAAAAAAAAAAATGTCACCCTATTAGTTGATTAACACTATTAAAAGGAGCAACAAATATTTTGTTTCTTTCCTATAAGAATTTTCAGATGTAATTTAGAAACACATTTATTGTTTCTGCACTCTATATTTTAAACTTGTCTTGACAATGTTGACAAGACTTTATCTCTTATAATTATTTTTGTTTATATATTAAATAGATTTAATAATAAAAAACATACCGTCTTCGTTGGGTTCCTATGGGCCCAGTACTCCCTTGCTTGCTTATGGCTTCTTCTCAAGCTCTACCATAAGATTTATAAAACAAGAATTTCACTAAGCACATTATAAATACTTTAACCACAAATTATTTAATGTATCTTAAAATGTGGACATTAAATATAATTTTCTTTAAAAGAGTATTAAAACTCTAAAATTCATGGCAATGTGTATTCTTTTATGTTAAAATAAATCATTCTTTCATAAAGGATTTCGAAGATCAAAGATATAAAAAATGTATTAAGACATTGACTGGATACTTTTCTTTAAAAGTCAGCCTAAAGTTTGTGTATTTATATTAATAAGCGGCGATTGCGCATAGAGCAATCTCTACAAGCATCTAAAAAAAATGTTTGTAAAAATAATTATTAGGTTTCCATTAAATAAAACTATAAAGCCGTTCTTAAGGTCACGGGTTTGAATCACATTTGATAAATTATACTTACAACTAAATTATCATCCTTCAAGTTGTTATATGAACGTATGATTGCGAAGAATCCGTTACAAAAGAACATTAAGTTTTTCCAAATTCAAATTTCATATTTTCGAACTGACGTAAAACTTTACGAATATCCAAATTAAAAACCTGGAACTTTCAATGTGCTGTTTACATTTTTTATTGACGCGATTAAAAAAGCAATATTTTTAATTTTTAATTAATTCTTCAAGTTTTTACAGTTAATTTTAAACGAAAAAATAAATTGCCACGGCAAAAAATCAGTAACATAAAACTTTCTTTTTCAAAACACAAAGTTTTCTCAGAATTTGAAATAGGGTTACTTAGTATTTACTTGTATGTATGACACCATTAAGGCGACCCATACACGTGACCATCACCAATACCCGTCACTAACCGCTATTAATTGATACGCGCTGTATAATTGTTTACTCGCAGTGTGCGTTACATTAGTGCGTGGCCCAAGTTATAAGAGACGACCGCTATTACAAAAGGTTTATTTTAATATAACCACTATGCGAAACTTTTCGTGTGAGAAATAATTTCTGAATTCAATTTTGCCGATTGCTATAATTTGTTGCTGAGTATAATTTTGTATACAAAAATAACTTTCAAAACAACTGATTTTGAATTACCGTATATGCGTACTACACTCATAAATTTCACTCTCATTATATTATGAATTGTATAGACTTTCAACACGAGACATAGGTTATTTTAAAATATATATGCGAAAGCATTACTTATTTAGCCTTACTTAACTGGAATAATGTATTTATCAAAAGACCTTCAGAAAAAATACACATTCATTAATTATTAAAAAGACAGTATAAAAAATATTAATTTAATATTAAACGTTCTTGTAATATACTAATTATAATTAAGGTACATTCTTTTATTACGTTCTATTGAGCCTTTAGTTAATAAACATAATTTTAAAAAAATATGTGTATATCCAAATTCAAATTATTAGTAAATATAAAACTTTTAAAAACATAAATAAAAAAACCAAAATATTAATCGTATTTAAAATTAAAATTGCTATCGATTAAAATCGCTACATCCTATACTTTGTACCGCGCCACATCATAATTAACCAAGTGATTGAATCCAAATCATATGGCACAGCAATAAAGATCATACTGCAACAACAAGCGGCGTGTGAAAAAAATGTCTAATATCTCAATGCGAGCGATAAGAAATGGCCGAACAGCGAAACCCGAAGCTTATTTTTTGTTTATATTTAAAATTAGTTCTAAGAAACGTATGGTTATTGATACATTGGCCACGTCAATTATTAAAAATGCTTATGGCGCGTATCCATTTTCAGTCTAGAAAATATAGCAAATACATGTTTTTTTAAAGGTAGTTTTATACGTGACGGACTAAAACTTGGATGAGACAAGGATGGGACGGAGCACCATGAGATTATTGAACGGCTTGAATTATACAATTCACAGAAATCGAATTTAGTTTACACTGAATAAGTTAAAATTGGACTAGGTTTAATATAATCAATTACGCTATTCTATAATAATAACAGCCTCGAACTCGCCGTAACGCACAGTACTGATACAATATAGAAGTTCAATGAAATAAATAATTTATTACGGTTTGAAGTAGGTTTCATTTGAATGTATCTCTATGCTATGGCAGCGTTTTCGACATAGAGTTCAACGTTGGATTCTTTTACACAATATCACTACAGATAAAAGATACTTAAATGGATAAGCTAACAACATGTCACCATTTGTAGCAACAAGTGGTAGGTATACATATAAATGAGCTTAAAACTTCGAATAACATCGCAGTGCATTTATATTGATGGCTATTAAGGAGTTCGATTCCCGGTTGGATTAACATAGAAAATTACCTTTTCTTTTTGTCTCTGGTCCGGGTCTTGTATTATATTTCAAATTTCCATAATACAAGTGCCTGTGCTACTTAATTTGAGATTTCATCTAAGTATTGTTTATGATCATACTTATTTAATATTTATCGATAGGACTCGCACGCGGGGTGCTGAAGATTCTGTAACTCATACAATAGGGCGGTTGTTATTTAATATGTCGATATTTTAGCCATCATTTAGTCCTCGGGGAATTCCCGCACTTATATCAACCAACATATATTGAATTTATTCCAGTATATGATAGAAAACTTTTGCAAAAAAGATTTATTTATACATAATTAAAATGTTTATTTCCAATAAAGAATGGAAATCTAAAAATAAACAGAATCAATTTGTGTAAGATTAATATGATTTTCCACATTAAGGTTGTTCCAATGACCTTCAGTACTTATTCACTAAACAAGACTCTCAAATTAGCTTTTAACACTAATGATATTTTATAAGTAGCTGAGAGTTAATCCTACTTTGCTGATATTTTTAGTATTTGCAGGAACATAAAAATAATTAAAAATACTAATAATATCAGTTATAAAAGACATTGTTACCTTTTCTTGCAATATTCAGATGTTAGTAATAATAATAATAATAAGTAATTATAGAATTCGTTAAAAAGCTTACAGAGCTTACAATCCTCACTTAAAAAAAGTTCTTCAAACACTTCTTTAACCACATTGATTTGAGCAATGTAATCCCCTTAAGACAGTAGGTCAGTTAGAACTCGCGAATCATGTTAGCCACTTTTACCGTAAAACAATATTCCATTTTTTGGGAAAATGTATCATATTTTACCTTAAAATTACATAAAATTAATCCTTTCAATTCTTCTATAAAAAGAAACAAAAATTTTGAAACAAACAAACCTAAAGATGGCAGCCATATTTTATTGCTGGCTATTTTTATCATGCCATTACAAAGTCAGCGAAGACTCAATAACGATTATAATCAACTCGCAGTCATCATCGATTCTCGGTATGATCATAATGTTGCTTGATAAATATTATTAAAAAAATAACAATATCCATTGATCGCAGGCGGGAAGCACATGTGTCGATAAACAGGGACGCCGCTATACAGGAGTAAAGGATGACGATATTTCTTTTTTTTTTATTACGAACGGGTCGAAGGCACCGATTTCGCCACATGTTCGATGTTCAAAGTGTATTTAAAAATGTTCGAATCAAAATGTGTTATCGGGTCCCGTTGATACTTATTTTCTGTTTTGTATTTAAATATGGAATGCATTTATTCAATATTGTATTTTTTTACTGTAATGAAAGTAAAATAGCTGATACGTCATTTTACATTGCCAAAAAGATTTTAATCAAATTAAATTTTGAATCAACTTTTTTTAGCTGCAATAATTTTGTCACCTCATAGTTGCAGATGAGAATAAAAGTGAGCAAAAGTTTTACTTGATTAGGAGTCTTATGTGGTCATTTCGACAGATGTTGATATAAGTAAAGACAAAGCAAATATTGTTTATATATTTCTGAGGTTACCTATCTATGGATCGGTCTTTGTGAATATTCCTTAATATCCAGAATCGCAAACCGAACGTGCTAACCATTGCACATTCTAATTATTATTAAGTCAATGTAACATGATAATCAATAAGCTTCTGATTTATTAATAATACAGAAATCGTTTTATGTCGAATTGACATTTGGTTTCTGGCAAAGTATCAGCCGCCATCGATGTTTGCACAATCAATTAATTACGTTAGGGAATACAATAATTTCCAATAATAAGTTATGACGGCAACATGGCAAACATGTCTCGAGTTCGTATACTCTATGCTCTATAAACTCTTACCTAAACCATAACACCAATACCGATTGATCATGTTTCTAATGAAAATTACCTTGCGGTACTAAATCTTATATGAATTTGCATTGATTATAGTCTTCTTCTAGCTTTCCTTTTCCCTCTAGGGTCTCCTTGTCGGTTTGTGCCAGATTATGGATTGTTTCAACCGTGGTGTTCATTGTAAGCATGTCTTTTGATTTCCCCTACTCTTGATGATGATATCATCACTTTATAACATCATCACCATTCAATCTATTAATGTTCTCAATGTTGGGGCATAACAATAAATAACTGAAACGAATGAAACCTAAAATTCAATGTGCATTCTAGTAGTTCGAGATAATACTTATCTGGTCACCCATCCCATATCCCACCTCTGCCAAAAATATTCAACTTCATTAATCGCAGACCAAACGCATTAAACACTACGTCATCGAGCTCCTTCATCTGTATGTAGTTAAGGTTTAATTCAAATATAACTGTATTTACATTTCGAGTGCATCATCCATAACAAAGTACGCCCGCACATTCTACACGGCTGATAAACCTCTGAGCCTTGATCAGGATGTGCTCAAATTGACCGTATCCATACAACGGCCATCGGTCGCAAAGTCCAATTGACAATAATGCCAAAATTACAATAATAATTATAGATCTGGACGAGAACAGGTGACGTCTGTTGTGATTTATCGGTACCACAACATAGTCAACGTTTGATCAGTAATTGAACTGATTAATTCAAAGAAAAAATTTTTTTTGCATAGTCCATTGTTTTCAACGCTTTCTTTTCTGACTAATGTAACGTTGACAAAAAAATCTACGTAGTATAAAAAAGTTTTAATTCTGGCAACTCACCGGCCGCTGACATGGCAACCACTTTATAGAATTTACAATACTAACTTCTTTTAACATGACTATTTCACTTTTTTCCTAAGCTAGCAGAATCGAAATTAGCTAGAATATGGCACTATAAAAACAGACAAAAGTAAAACGTATTTATTTTTATCTAATCTACCCTTATTCTAAGACGACAATATCTTAAAGAAGTATATAATGCTGAAATCCAAAAATATCCAGTAATGTTAAACCAGAATATTATTCTGGTTTAACATTATTCTGGTTTAACTACCTTAAAGTGCTTCTGTTGAATAGTTTTGTTGAAAGAAACACAAAGACAACGAATATATGTCAACCGATGAACAATTCATTAAAAATAATACATGAAAATAAATATCTAAAGGTTGGTAGTATGTTTTCGACTATGACTTCATGAAAGTTAGATTACTGTGAGTGAGTGCACTATGCCTGCCTGTCAGTGTATTTCTAACGCGTGATGCACACCCGTCATAATTTATCGATCGCGATTCATATGTAGATCATTGCATTAATGAGCCTATTCTAAGATATATCGTGTGTTTTGGAAGTCATTCAATTTGACACCTGTCTCTAATTTATGTTAAGCAACAAAGTTAAAAGTTCACAGATGCTGAGTTTATCCAAAAACTCTGCACCATCGTGTCCATATTTAAATTCTAACTTCATGGTTGCATCGACTACATAATCAAAAGTAGTCTTATTAAAATTGAGTAATATAAATACACTATAAAATTCTAACACACATTCTAGTTATTACTAGAACGACGACGTCACATGATCCAGTGTTTTTTAAAGATGCACCGCAATATAAAACAATGACATTTCGTTGGATACTAATTATTGATTTACTAGTTCTTATTTAATATCCTCTAAACTACGGCATTTATGTGTATCTGTGACTAGGGTAGACTAATATTAGTCTATTACTATCTATTGGTAAAGATTTATTAGCCATAGTTTTTTTTAAGATCGGATAATTTTATTGGAAATTGCTTTCCATATTCAAACTTACAAACTTATTTTTTTTGGTTTTCATCTCTTTTATTTTTTACTCATTTGAATTTAAAATAAAATAAAAACGCATTCGAAAGAATATATAGTGTTTTGTTTCATTTCACGCAATAATCAAATGATAAGAAAATCCATAGGAAGTCTCTCGCATAGCATACTATAAATAAATGATAAACTATAGCTCCCATAGAGATTCCTACGGGAGCGTATTGCTGTCAATAACTCATCCCGATTGACGCCTCCCAAAATACGCGGTCCCACGCGGGGTGTGTGAATCGGGGCGAACAGGGTGACCAACATTTATAATAATTTAAATATAATATAAAATATTTACTTTTTTATTCCATTTTATAATGTTTTAAATCAGTTTTTAATTTTATAATTTAAAAGTTACATTGTACCGAATGGACATAGGCTACTTTTTATCTGTTCATATTTTATAAAACTAATTTGAATATTTGTTAAGACAACAGATAAAATGTATAATAATTTCAAAATAAAAATCCCTTTCACTGGAATATATCAAATCGAAATTTAACGAATATATTAAAAGTCGTTTATAAACATTGATATTGAAAAAAATGGCATTATTGAACTAAAATTAATGTGCTGCTTAAACGAATAGTTAGAAAAAAAGATGCCATATTCTTGTAAAACTTTACAGAAAGTGAATAGTACGTCAACAATTATGTAAATGTATAAAAACTTTGCCTACATTATAAGTGGCGGAAAAAATGTAATCACCTAATGGGTTACAAGCACCTGTTATGAATAATCTATAACTTCATTAACATCGAAATTCATCACTTTTGCCCTAAGACTTATATTTTCAACACCATTACCATTCATCACTAAGTCACATTTTTTTTTTTTTTTTTTTTCCATCTTGGAATAGATGTGTAAACTATTCCATCTTGTCACCTCTGCGGTATTTATAGAAAAAGTTTTTTCTTTTTTGTTTCAGATTTTCATGACACAAATGCTTCAGGTACTTAATCAAAGTAAAGTATATGATATACTCTAATTGTTATATTAAAACACTAAAATCAATATTATATGCTAAGTAGGTACTAGCTGAAATGTTATTTTTTTAATAAACAAAGATGTTTTTTTTTTATACTAACATTTTAAATCAATTACAATCAAAATTTCGTTATTTCATTGCATGAATAGTATAGTGTAGTAATAAGTGAATTATATTTACTTTTCATCTTAGAATGAAACCTTTAAACAAAACTAGTAAATGTGGTAATTATTATAAAAATGTAGACATTTTCATACCTTACAAAAGCAAAATATGTGGACCTATATAGTTTTACTACTGAATTTATTGCCATAGAGGTCAAAATTCTGCTACAACATTCAAGCAATACAATATAATATACTGCTGACTATGCAAAAAACGATCTATTTTTAGATTAAAAGAGCTCTTGTCAGTGTATCTATTTTATAAACAAATTATTGAACCCGGCGTTACGTATAATTGCATACAAAGACAGGTGGCACTTTTTGTAGTAATTGTACGTATTCATCCATTTCGGTCCGTTTGTAGTTATTTTAGAATGTCAATTAATGTGTTTATGTCATGTAAATTTTCAAAAAGTTGTCGTTTATGAATGCAGAAAAAAATGTATGTAAGTTTCATCGTATCAATTAGGAAGTTATTAGTCAACATCACATGAACTAAGAATCCAAGTTGAATAGTTAAAGTACCTAATTGCATTAAGGAAAAATTTCTATACTGACCCGATTGGAAATCAAACCTGGGTAATGTTAATAATTTTAGAACCTTTCTCAATATTATTAATTTTTACATTCAATAAAAACATCTATTTTTATTTTCATAGATATTTTTTTAAAGGTTTGTCCTGATATAATAGAAAATCATGGTGTCACCATTGACGAGTGAATAAAAAACATACAAACGTCATATTCGGTTTGTAGCTCGTTTTTTCAGTTCCCCTCCGCCATAGACTATATCAAATAAAAGTGAACGTATATTGAGGAAGTCAAGGCGCATACACTATATCCACTTTTTCAGGGTTTTGTTGTATTATGCGAGTGATTTTTCAAAACTAGAAAGTAGCGCATATGAACATTAATTCAAAAATAGTCATGGGTTGAAACAATAATATCACAACGTTTTAAAAAGCACTATAAAAGTGTCGTTTTCTTTTTCAATACTTTTTTGAATCGGCAAATTGAACTTTATTATTCTGTTATTTAGTATCAAAGTATTATTGACCAATGAGACCTAACAGAATTGACGAATTTTTTAAGCACTTGTTACTTTTTCGCTACAACAGAACATATTTTCATCAATGTTCTAGCAATCTCAAATCAGCCAATCAGCCGAAAGAAATATCTTTACAAATATTTAAAGAGATAGAGATGAATCAAAGTGGATTTTTAAACATTTTCACATAGAATATTTTTTAGTATGGCTTTGTATATAAATATTATTAGAAATAATTTTCTCTACAAAAAATTTTTTTACTAAATCCTCAACGTACTCCTCTGACGTCATGGTCAAATGGCTCGCTCGCCGGTTTCCATGTGTCGCCATCTTAGATATCCAGGATTCAATTCCCGATCGAGCCAATGTATAAAATTAACTTTCCTATATTGTCTAGCGTCTGGATTTGTAGCTTCCTTGTTTCAGATTTCCACAACACAAGTGCCGACAGTTGTCTAATATTAATTTAAATTATTAACCGACTTTAAAAATTGAAGGGCTATCTTTAACAAATCTTAATGCCAGATAAAAAAGTCTATCTCCGACGCACCCTTGCATACCGTTCTGATATATATCTGTCAATGGAGCTCCTATAATGTGTTTAAAGCAGTAACATATCGTAATGAATGTCTCCCTATCGATGCTCTTATGTGGACGCTATAATTAACTCGGTAAGTTTTTTAACAGTCGCCACCGATGATGTATTTACAACGTATTTTGTTTTAATTAACTATTTTACTGTCATACTGAATGATGATTGTTTATCGTTTAAGTTTAGACACCTATGGAGTTTAAATATATTTTTATTGATTATCTTTTTTTTATATAATTTAAATTTAGAACATTATCTGTCAAAATGTGTATGTTGTGTTCAAAACGAACATGAGATGAATGTGGTATAAGTATTTGAATAAAGAACATAAATAAAATTTGACGCTGCTACGAGTATATGCAAAAATCCATTGACTACGATTACTGAAAAATTATAAATTTCAAACCCAGCACATAATAAAAAAAAAACGTACTATATTTAAAAATCGATAAGTAAAACTCAATATTTTTTAATTTTTATTAACCGCGTATTACAAAACACGTCACTCTGTGTTCTGTGGTAATCACGATTGAAAAAGTATTTGAAAGCTTGTACTATACGCCTGTTATTAGGGAATTACAAAAAAAAACATGTTTTTTTACATTTTTACATTAATAACCTGCATTTGAAAAAAGAACGAACGATCAATTCACACGCGACTCGATTCAATTCTATCGGAGATCGCTCTAATCGAGTGAAGCATTGACTTTCGTGATGGGTACGCATTAAGCCACTTTTTTGTCGATACTATGAATTGAAATTGTCAATTTCGTTGAGTTGATAATAATTTTTACGATCCAATTTAATTTTCGAAGGCGATAGTGAAATGTCGCCATAAATATTAAATTTAAGTTAATGAGGCCACTATATTAATGAGTACGTGGTGTTTCAACTTGTTCTTTGTTTGACTTTGTAAATGTTTACGAATACTGCCTGCGGAAACCGATCAATTAAACTTTTAAGTTGTCTCTGGATGTTTTTACAATAGATAACAACAACATCATGATGTTTAGATGGTAATTTATTTTTGTTAATGTACATACAATTTTACTGTAAAATTCTATTTCATGTTCTGCAAACCAGTTTTTCGTATATAATAAACACGATTAAATAAATTATATTGACTTTTTCAATCAAAAGCAGCCGTTATTACGGATATTGCAACATAACCCAACAATCAAAGTCCAGTCTAAAATCAACGGGAGCTAACAAACCGCTCACATTCGACAAAGAAAAAGCTAATACGACTAAAAAACCACCAATCAAAGAACGGCAATGAAATAATCGAATTGCCGATCACCGAGTTCTGCTCAAAGGGCACAAACGAAGAACCGCAACAGATTTGGAATATCGGAATTGAGAAAAAAGACAATCGAATGACTAATATCTCCCACAAGCACAAAGTTCGTGTCGATAACGTGTCTATGGCAACAAAAAGAGTAAGAAAACGCGAGGGAAGGAATTTAAAAATCGAACACGATGAATTCGAATTTGGAAATTCATATTAGTTCACATCATAACTTCGTAAGCTGCGATAATTTGCGGCTAGTGGGTAATAAAATCGTGTAGATAGATTTAATAGATAACATTTTTATTACTTTTTAAAATGTAATTTAGGATAAAAATAATGTGTCATTTTTATTATCATGCATAATAAACAGGTTAAAAAATCAAAATATGTAATGATGACTAAAGTCATCGATTGAAACAAAACCAAAGAACTTTTCTGTCACGAAACCTTTTTTCCGATGCACGATAGATTTTTACTGCTGTTCGGTATCGGCGTTTATTTTGTCGTAAGTTTGTTATTTACGAAATAAAACCTTATTCAACATCGAACCTTATTCTTAGGAAACAAAGACCACTTACTGGTGATGAAGAATTTGTAACGCAACATTGTTATTCGATGTTCTAAAAAGTTTTAATTCAGGCAGCGTGTGAGGGTAATCTTACAGTTTAGTTATATTTATGACAGTGATAAAACTGTTTGCGGCGATGTACGGTTGGCTTCTAGCACCTGTCACTATTTTTTAAATTTACGGTCGAAATTTTATCGATAATATATTCGGTCGATAAGTAAATCATTTTAAGGTCGTTAAATTTATTTCAGAAATATTACAGCGTCTTTTATTCGACTTCTGTTTTTTAATTTATTACAGTTAGTCCAAAATAATGAGGGCTTTGCACCAAATTTCGTACAGAATGCAGATTTCAATTGCCCGCCGCTTTCGAGTCAATAGACATGGCGTTATTCAAACCACTTAACAACACGACAAATTTACAATTCTAATTCCCGTGTAATTTCCTACGATTTATATTTTATTTTGAAACGTAGACATATATTCGGATTGCCGAAAAATAAAGTTGTTAAGGAGACCGTTAATAGAACGGGCGACGCGCACGCGACCGCTTCCGCGCTGATCACTATCAATGGCAAACTTAAAACTACCGATTGACAAGTCGCGGTGACTTCAAAGCGATCCTTAATGCGATCGTAATTAAGGCCAATGTTCTATGACAAACACAGTACATGAAGCAAATTTTGTTATGTCGTCAACCCTAAGACGTTCGATTTTTGAACTGCCCTCTTTTTAAAATTGTTCCATTTGCCTGTTTGAAAGTTCGATTTTCAAATTGTAATAGATGTTTACGATAAAACATAAAATCTACAAGAAGTTACTTCCCTAATTTTATTCACGCTTTCTTCTTTCCTTTCTTATAATTAGTTACAACTTATTTAATATTGTTATTTGTAGGTTAACCTTTTCCTTATCTAACCTTAACATAATTAACTCATATTAAACATGTTGTTTCTTTATAAAAATTCAACTTTAACTTATGTCGATACTATATGATCAATTTTGTATTCACAATGCTATACTGAAAAAAAATCCGCTTTGTACCTGGCACTCTAACCCTTCACCCAGCTATCCAGAATCTAAAAGGACTGACGAATTTTTAATTTTGCCTAATTGCTTGAACATTAATGAAAATACGCTCTATAGTAGAGATAAAGTAACAAGTGCTTGAAAAATCCGGATTGCGAAAGGTCATGGGTTTGCGTCCCATCTCAGAGTGCCAGGGACAAAATGGATTTTAAAACATTTTTCATTAAGAATATTATACATAGTTATATTTACTAAATTAAACGCTTTATTTTATGAGATAAAGCATTTTTATTTGATAGTTTTTTTTGTCGTATCAATGCGTTAATAAGTCCACTCGTCCGCTTATCCGTCAAATCTACCCTCAGTTAATGAATATTAACATGACCGAACAGTTGCGTTAAATGACTCGGACGAATAATTCTAGTATGTATGACTCATTTACGATCAAATTTCATTTAGTTAAAGGAAATGGGATATAGTTAAGCGGTGTTTTCTGTTTGAAAATAATTGAATATTCACTAATTAATTCAGATAGATTGACTTAAGAAAGTTGTCAAGCGTTATGAAAATACAATGCTTCAAATTGAAATAATTTTAAAAAGGTCAGTTTAATGCAATCTCATGATTTAATGCTTCCAAATTCAAATGTTTATGAAGGTACATAGTCTAATTGCAATCGAACTTTATCAAACTCCAGTAGTGGAGGGACGATATCGATATCGACATCGATCGGCACGTTCGTGCGGCAGTGTAATCCTGTTTGCATATCGCCGCACGAAACTCCCGCACTTATCATGTTTATTGATTGACACGCCAGTAATT
This sequence comes from Diatraea saccharalis, assembly GCA_918026875.4. NCBI lineage: Eukaryota > Metazoa > Arthropoda > Insecta > Lepidoptera > Crambidae > Diatraea > Diatraea saccharalis. Next base: position 32,603,961 of record OU893334.1, read on the forward strand.
CACAGTTGAACCCTGCCGTCCGCCACCTTGGAAGTGACGAGCATGTTATAAGCGACGGCGGAAATGTATAGCGTACACATTTAAGTCGGAATACAATGCATTTAAATTCAAAAACACTTTCATCTTTAAGCTAGCGTCCTGGTTCAGGTGGTGGTCGAGGAAGAATATGAACATATCTATATTATATATTTAAAATAATATTGGTTAAACACCAATTTCGAATTCCGTAATTTAAAATTAAATCAAAGATGATTCAAAACTTTGCAAGAAAATGCTGAATACTATCAATATCTACTATTGAAATATATAATATTAAACGAAACATACATGTAAAATAATTAATTCATCAATGTATTTGTGAAAGCTTGACAAAATAGTTTGATATAAAACGGAAACTTGTTCTGATCGCTTCCGCCTGTGCTTTGTAGTAGTGCTTTAAATTTACAAGTCGTGGTTTACGGCTCTTTGTTTTAGGTGGTGATAAGTTAGTTTTTAGGTGTTCCACGGTTGTACACCACTGTACCACCTAGAATTGTTTCGGTTGTTTACTATCCTCGGTTTAAATTGCTGACGGCATTTTTGATCGAGATCAAACGAAAGATAGAATAAATATTAAAATTCTTTATTTTAATACAACAATATAACATTACTATTATTGTGTCTGTAATATTATTTTTGTTAATATTTATTGATCCTAAAATAAATACTTTGAAAAGTATCGTTTAATTCAACGGCAAACATAAATAAGATAAATAATAAAAGGTGATTTTACGAACTTATAATTTTGCCCCTCAACCACAAACTGCTACCACCGTTAACAATTTATTGCCTTTTCATTGTGTTACTGAAAACACAAAACTAGTATTTAATCGGCACGAACCTGTCAATTTACTTTTTTCTTTCACCTATCGGAGTGAGCATCGAACCTGGCATAACCAAATTAGTTTCGACACGAAAACGCAAATGGCCGATTGTCTACCTCACAATGGAATCGATGGAAAAACTTCCCCTTTCCAATACTCTTTTTTTCTGTTCCAGGTCGAAGGGGCGCAACACAATAAGAAACTGAAACGTAAAGAACAAACGCCGATAGCACGCGATTGAAAAGAACAATCGACTAACATCGATTATAAAACTTGAATTGAGCATCTCTAGTTTGTAAACTGTCAAGGTTTGAATTTAAAAATGAGGTGTTCGAATTTTGGGTCGTGCTTGATGGCGGGAGCGTGGGTGGGGATGAGTCGGGGCTGAGTCGTCGGGGCGTGCGGACGTCCGGATGCACCCGACGGGCGCGGCCAGTCTGCCCGCCGCACCTGAGGCGGAGGTGCAAGCTATGCACTCGATGGATTGGCTCTTCAAGAAAGAAAGGATATATCTACTCGCACAGTTCTGGCAACAGGTGGGTGTTGTTTAAAAAATGATGACCTACATTGACATCGCTGTGCCCATATAAAATGAGATACACACTTTAGACTAATCGAACCTATTAAAATAATAACTGTATCCAACAGTATTGAATACAATTGTCCTCTTTGACCCTCTATAACAATACTAATATCAGATAATGCAACCGAATCAATTAATAGTTCCGCGTTACACCGGCAATTAACCCACGCGGGTCAGGCCCGTTCGGCGACAAATATCTGTTCAACCTTTGTTTTGTATGCTAATAGTGACTTTGTGTCAGGATGATGTCTTATTAATATCGGATGAATACTGATATAAAAACAGCTGAGAAATAAAGGAATATATTACGGTAGATATAATATTGTAGTATACTTTTTGTAATTTTCACATAAAATACAAGAAAAATGCAATAATTATTATTGTTAGTTGATGGTTAATGTAATGTGAGCACTTTTTGTCATAACCTCACCAATTTTAAAAATCGACTATCTACACGGAGTTCTTTATTTAAATTTGAAATCATTTCGTGGATGTTTCGAAGTAGGAACCTCATTTATCGGAACCCGTGTATTTTCTATGTAGCCAGTAATTATTTGATTTAATTCATGGAAGATTATTGCCAGACAATTGTTTTATGCGTTAATATCAGACGCCGGTATCTGAAGGCCGATCGAGTCGAATGGCATTGTTTCAGCGACATAATACCCTGATGGATATCTGTTTGTTATTACTGCATTGTGAAGGACACAGGATGTTGCGAAATGAATTAGAAATATATATACTTCCTAAGTTGTTTACACGGTTTCCGCGTGCCGACAAACAAATCTGGATTATAAGCCTCTTATTAAGCGTTACATAAAGGTAGGAATTCTACACTGTACATTACATTCTTTCAATGTATATAATTCGAACTAAATGAAACCAAGCATCGATACTATTTTTATTGATACTCATTCTTAAAGCTAATACCGTGTGTATACGTTTGATTGGTGCGTATTCTAAAAATATTAAAAATTAATTAATTTCTGATATTAATCTTATCAAATCAAATATCTATCATACATAGCTTATCTGTGCTACAGGTGCTAGCTAAATCCATTTTCAACGTTTATGTATATGTGTATGTTCATAATATGAACCCTCTAACCGCAGATTATATCCTAAAACGATGAATTTCTTGACAATCGTTCTTGATAAACGATTAGATCTTCCTTAGCCTGACATGATATTTAATATATTTAAAACCACGTGGGAAGGTTTGCTTGCCAATGAGTTATTTATAGATTCTCAAGCATGAGACCCACAGTTGTATTTTTAATTAATACAGTAATAATACTATCATTTTCATTAAGAAACACCTATTAATATCGACCGTATAAAGTCAAACGACATTATCATTATAAAAAAATAACAAATTACAATCAATCGTAACGTGTAATCAACGAACGCCAATAATAGCATCATAGACAAGAATCGGTGATCTTATGACATTAGACACGTCAACTGTCAGTGTCAGCGGCGATAAGTCAATTATGGCGCGCATTGCATAAGCTAATGCCTTTAATATAGTGTAATGAATTCGATTTTCAATGAGAGACACGTAGAGTCGTCAATGTAGACAACCGATTAGTGATTTATTGACATCCGTATGATGCATTTGAAATTTAAAACGAAGGTTTGAACTTTTTGTCTATTAACATGTATCGAAACTTTTATCGATGTCTAAATATAGGTCGATAAACATCAATTAAACTAAAAAAAATGATATTTCACATTACTATAAAGACAAGTTTATTTGAATTGCTTCGGGAGGTACGCTAAATGGTTAGTCCCGACCACCCACCTTTCCGCACTGGGCCTGCGTGGTGAATTATAGACCCATTCACTCTATTCGATTCAGTTTCATTATACGAAAAGCCTGTGCCCCACCAGTGGGGACATTAGTAGCTTAGCGATATTAATTCATTGTCATAAGTAGTCACTATAAAAAACTACAAAAAGCTTCAATGTTCAATTATCAATTATCAACTTCAATTATGTGTTCATTATAACAAAATCAATCATTATAACCGGATCGCTACCATAATATATATTCAGAAATTCGTTAAAATACAAATCATACGTCCGCCAGTGAACAGCAATTATTAAAAAGTAATTTACGACGTTTAAGAATTGTGTATAAATACAATGTAGGTAATAAATGTTGCACTTATATGCATAAAAGTTTATGCTAAGAAATTAAATGAGCGTCCTTGCAATTTCTAATCGATAACCGCAATTCACCGCACGGCATATGTAAATTCGAAATGTAAATATGCTTTTTAATCAATGTAAGGACTTCGCATGCTAGAACAAACAATACTATCGGGATGCAGAATTCAAATGTGTTTAATATCTCAAGAAGGATCGCCACTTCGGTTCCTTGTGGGATGAATATTTATTTCATGTCGTGGCTTAATACTACTATTGTTCATAATTTGTCGTTTACGAGTTTCTTATCGAAACCAGAATAGGTTTCGAAGATGCATTTGCAAAGCAAATAATATATTTATTTCCATAACATCTTGTTTATGATTTATTTCAACCCTTTTTTAAATACACGTTTTAACATAACTGTTACTTTCGATATTTAATTGACTTAAATCTACATCACTATGAATCAAGTTATAAAAAAATCTATCATTTGACGAGGTCTAAGCAAAATCGAAAATACGTGATACGAATAGTTCTCTTTTGTTTGAGCTATTTTGAATTTCGAATCTCGTTCTCACTGCACTTCTAATTTTAAATTTATAATAGTTTCCGAGAAACGCACTCACTATGCGTTAGCAATTACTTTTGTTTATGTTATTTCTTTTTTATTGCTATAGAAATAATAATTAAAATGTCGATTCGAAAGATATACACAGTAAAAGTTAACAAATGCAATCCAAAAATATTATCTGAATCAACTGACAATTAGAATAATTTGCAACATAAAACCTCCGTTCTTTTAGGATTATGTGCGACAACATTTATTTATAACTAAACCCAACTTTATTTAAACGTAACTACTGTTTCTTACGATGTTTCTTTTTTATATAAATAACTGTCATAATGCGATCTCACTATCAAAACCAATAGTAATAAATGAACCATTAGCCACCCATCTCGAGGCAACCTTTAAAACTATATTTAACAACCACTTTTAAACCTTCAAAGAAACTGCTCAATAAACTAACAATTAACAACTATAAAATTCTGCATCAAGCCATTTTATTGTTTACTATAAAAAGACCGTTGAACACAAATCGAACGGTAAATCTAACAATCAATACAAAATTATAATCTTTTCTCAATCTTTATTTCTTAATAATTTAAAGACCAAGTAATTGCGTGATTATATTTTTCTTCCTGGCCAGTTTCAATAGAAAACTGCATCAATCCTGGATCTCTTTACAATAAAAATAGTTCGCCAATAATTTACAAAAGGTCTTCGAAATTCGATTTTAAATTTTCAAAGTTCGAACCTCCACCGTTAATTAGATCTGGATGTCACCGCAAACATTCAGATCTCGAGGTAATTAATCGACTCGATTCATCGGCGATCGTATCAGTGGTGGATCGTAAAAAAGCGCATTTCCCTACCGTTCCCTGACCGTCCGGGAATGCGATCGGTTCCCACAGCCTTGATGTCCCGAAGAATGTGTCCCTATTAGAGCAAAAAAATCGCGCGCTTTCCCATGCCACTGTCAATTCTGGGTCGAACTATAGTGACACCACGCGTCGGGACGTAGCCCTGAGCTAAAAGAAAACAAAAATGTCGCCACCGACTTCTTAGGAAGACTAAGTACGATTATTTTTGAATTTTTCACTCTGTAATTATCTTATTAGTGTGCAAAAAGCGAACAACACTTAGTCGAAAACCAAGAATTTAACTCCGGGCCGAGCGCCGTAACAAAAAAGTTTAACCTGTATTTAAAAATCGATTGCAACCAAAAAATTGTCACTGACAAATGATTCGAACGCCTTGCGGTTGGAAATTACGAATTCAAATCTTCAAATTTCGAACAAAAACCTCCATTAGCATTCGGTTGTTACCTTTTTTCCGCTGTCGATGATTTTTGGGCTAATCGTGTTTTTTGCCGATACGTTCGAGGCTAATCGATGTATCGGCCTCACTAATTCGATTTGCGCCCCTCCCTCTGCACTCATATGTGGGCGGGGACTATCGATCCGTTAGATAGATCATGACGTTAGATTAACTTTGAATCCACCATTTAATTGGTATCTTAATCGATATTAGATGAACATGATTTTGTAAAGTATTCTATAGTTGTAATAATAAGATTCTTATGCTATAGAAATTAAATAAAACTTTAAGTAACACAATGTCACACATCAAAGGATTGTTTAACAAATGATTTAGTTAAAATTCAGTGCACGCAGCCAAATGATACGATGCACTTATCTTCATGTCACTCGTTGGCTCAAATAGATATGTCGGCCACATACTTAAACAGTGTATGCTTACTTTTATTTCAGACTTTATATTTAAGAAAATAGGGCCTTTATAATTCTTTCCTAATCTCAAACTATATCTGTGTCATATTTAATAATAATTGATCCTGCGCTGTTTCAATGAAACAGACAAACAGTTTTTTTTGCATTAATGGATTGATTCAAACAAGAATTAATAATCCTCCAATCGACTATCAAATTGCATTGACATTTTTCTTTATACAATTCAGAGATTGTGCTATAATTATTATGTCAGTACATTGGCCTCCAGAGATATCTTCACGATTGATGAAATAAAAATATAAAGAATCGATTGTGGTTGATGGCTGGCCACACGAATCATCTGTGGAACACTCAAATCACCAGCACTGATGGTTTTTTAATGATATTTTTCACAATCGGCCCGATCATTGATGGTTATTAGGTATAGGCGAGTGCCTCGAGACATGAACAACAGTGTATCTTAACACTCGCTGACAGAATTACACGAATGAGCTAATTTAAACTTTAAGACCCCACTATAAAGGCTGTAATCGTACGCATCGAATGGTCTATTAGTGACATTAGGTCTGTCCGGCCATGGTCCGGCCGTACGCTTCCGATTAGATATTGTGGGAAAACATTTTTTACGTCCAAAAATTGTAAAGCATCTTTACTGTGGATTCTGGTGACAATTTTGTCGATGTGGTCGTAGATTCGATTCCTGTTTAAGAAAACAAACCAAACAAAGGATAACTTGGACACAATTTAATCACGCTCCTCAGATCATAGAGCGTACGCTTGAAAAGGTATAATAAAAATCATGAGAAACATATTTATTTCTTATATTTTCACGCGCCCTTCATATAAGTCTTATGTGAATACGGAACTGTTAAGGGTCCGAAACGTCAATAAAATCAGAATACAAATTTTATTGACTTTTAGGAACCGTTTAAAAGTTGTTTCATTATTCATGAGAAACGTGTGACTTTAAATATATGCAACAGATTCACTAACATTATTAATTTATCGGTAGCATAATTCACTTGAAAATTGAACTTCAGATTCATTTTATTAATATAAAACAACTATTACCTGTATTATTAATAAAAATACCTATTTATTTCAAGCTAAGTGATTAAATCACTTATGAAATTATGTGACAATAACAATACTACACAAAATCGCAACAGATTCAAAACAGTGAAAACGACCTGTTTTTATTAGATTAGATTTTCCACATCAGGTCTCAAAATTCATAGCTAATAATTTGCAAATATCTATAAATTTCGCCGAATACCTAAGTCTCATTCATCAGCCAGAACGAACATAATGGATACCTCGAGTGGAACAATAAAAAAAATCCGCCGCCGCCGCCGCCAGTCTCGATCAATCATCATTACGATGTATCGATACATCGCGTGACCGTTCGAATCTACTTGCACTCGATTGGATAATAGTTTCATGTATAAAAAAATAATACCAAGAAGTTGAAAGCTTTTTTGTTCGTTAGAATTAAGCTTCATTAAATTAAGATTCTCATTAAAATAATTACTTTTAAATATCATGATATCACTACGTGACGTAAATGAAAGTGCACCGTGTCATAAAAGTATATTAAAAAAAATCAAACAAATCACAGCCGGAGGGGGTGTTTTAATTTCCCAAATGATACAAATCTTATAATTTCAAAGCAATTTAACAATTCATTTCCTCATTTCTTACTTTTTTTCGTACAATAATTATATCTTCTATATATGTAATAAGTCTTAGAATCACTATAAATTAATTTATTCAAAAGAAAAACCCAAGAGAAATCAGTTACAAGAAAAAATATCGCTTGTAGCCGAATGAATTCATGGTAGAGACACTCGCAGTAGCAACAAATAAATGCTATAATAGTTCTCCTAGGACCGTCAATGCCACTCAACGCGTTTACAAATTCTACTTACAAGCACTAACACTCGGGAATTAGCGCAACCGGTTCGAAGCGGTTAAGATTATGTTAATGAGCTAACTTCGCTCCTCCTTCCTACGGGATACTTGGGCCATGCTTGTGTTTCTAATAAACAGTTATTATTCATTTTATATAATTATACTTCGATTGCTTCTCTAAAATACAATTTAAAAAGAGAACCAGAAACCTTTAAATTATAAATATAAACAATACATGAATAATGTACAGTCATTTGTTTTAAAGTTCTAATTTCAAATTTGAAATACAACTATTTAATTCATTGCTCATTAGCGAGATTAATTTTTAAGTTACTAACGCGTTCGAATTTGGAATTCCAGATTAATGATGTGCGTCACCAGATGAGCTTAAACGATCAGATTAAGCTAATCGATTAATTACATATCGATGTATCGAGTACGTTTACAAATGGCTGCTGTAGATTTACGAGCGTGTTACGGGTGAGACGGTAAAACCGATGTCAGCTTAAAAGGTTAATTGGGGATGTTTACGCCGAAAATAACCAATCGTAAAGTTTAATGTAAAGTGCACCGATGTCGCGATGCTTTTAAGAGGATATAGTTTTCGCATTAACGACCTATTCGATATTACACGTGACGATTTATAACAGAATCGACAGTTGTGTTTATTCTTACTATGATTTAACAAATTCACACTCGGAATTTTCTTAACAACATTCTTAAACAAACTGTTTTGTTTTTGCTGAAGAAACTTTTTCAAAGTAAGTTTAAGTCATATAAAATACTGTTTCCATGTTAGAGGGAGAGTGAATCGTGTATCACCTATTATTCTGCAGAATTTGCAAATTATAGTTTACTGTGCCTTAGCTGTAATTGTAACTTTAACGTAATGTGGTACTTATGGTGTAATGATACGATAAAAATGTCATTCAATATGTTCGACTGATCGGTATCGAAGTGTGATTTTCACTGTTCATACGGTGAGCAAAAGAGAAAGTTTAGTTGTTTATGTCTATTAAAAAATATTATTACGATATTTTATACATTAAAATATTTGATTCTCTTTTACGAATGATGTTTGGATCAGCTATTAAAAGATGTTTTTAACCAACAAGCAACTTTTAATATTTATATGCACATTTAGATGAAGCTACTCTTAACACTCTGGGAAATATATCCAAATAATGCTTGGTCCTCTTTGCTATCTTGCAATGGATCAAAACTGAAAACAGAAATAAATAAATAGTTTCAACCATCTTATTATAGAACAAAGACTAACTTTGGTATCAGATTTAAACGACTTAGACGTTTTCTCTTCTGTCATTATCATTTGCTTGAGGCGGCCAATAGTTAAAACTTTAAACCAAGTTCTAACTTTAGCATTTTATAATGACATGGAAAAGTATTATATCTGTGAATAACAACGAGCGGTCGGAATTAAAAAGATAATGTGATAAACGCCTAAAAGTCAAAACACGTCAGTTCAAGTTTCAAGTTATAGTTTTATAGATATCGTTTTGAATAGATCAAACAGTCGATAAGCTTAATATTTAATTGCTAAAATACAAACGTGTTTTTTCGATAGAGAGAAGAACGGATTTTGTTTTTTTTTTTTTAATCTGTAGATATGTCGCTTGCATATTAAATATAGTTTACATATTAAATAGTGATTCCTTATTCTTTTGTATATGAAAAGTAGCCGAAAATGAAATAATAGAAAGTTATTATTGGTTTATTTTTATAAAACATAAGTTTATTTGGGTATCGTTACAGGTTTTTCTACTCGTTCTTCTTGCTTGCCAAAACACGTCCTGAACAAGTGGTAGGTAAAATATATTGGACGATTCAAAAACTGATGTTAAAAAAATATTTGTTTACAAAATAGTTTTTAATTTCGGATTTTATTTAATCATAACGACAGTTAGCCTTGGTTCAATTTTTTTTTAAGTTTAATTTAATAAATATCCTGTTTATGCTGTTAACTCTTGGTTCAGAAATAGTCTGCTAAGTTGACAGGATACCGTTTTCTCAGGTACTATTATTTTGGAATATATGAAAGTTACATTACTGTTTTGCAAACCGTACCGTGAGAGTAGCAAGTAAAGTCGGTCTTTGTTCTGTTGATATGCATCGCGCCTGAAATTGCTCGCACATCTCTACAATACTACAACTTTAGAAAACCACAAATATTAAAGCGGGAATGTCAACGTTACGAAAACAACAACAAAAAAAGACTAAACAACGGATTTTGTAACCGCCATTCTTCATCGACGCACGATGCGAGCGAACGGCTGTTGTTCGAAATTTCGAATTTTCAAATTTAGAACGCCTGCTCATTTTCCGAACAGTTTGAACGTGCGGGAATCGAAAACAGCGATTAGTTTTGAATAGAGTTACCATTATTTTGAATATGATGGAGACACAATATTAAACACGACCCGACATTTTTTTTAATTATTCATTAATTTATTTTTATTGCGTTACTCATATGCAATAGAAGTCAAAAGAAATTTAAACATTTGTACTGAATTGTAGTTTCATACAAACTACCCCTGATAGTGACAGCTCAAAGGTAAGAACTGGTATTCAAATTTTTAAGTTTTAAATTCATATTTAGTTCTGCTAAAGAAATTAATCATATAGAGACTTATTTAATTTCACAAAGATCTAACTCGTGCTATATATTTTTTAATTCGTAAATATATTGAGTGCCTTCCCTCAAAGTTTCGAACTTTTAAAATTAATGTCACCGTTCAAATTTAAATATAAACCGGGAATGCGTTCCATTTCGCCTCCACTTTACGACGTTTGTCAGTAAATGACGTCTTACGAAATGAGATTGGGAATATCAAATTTATTATCTCTTTTAATATATATTTTTTTTATTTTTATTGGTACACTAGACTGTAGTGTTTCTAGCATTCGTAATAATAACATCATAAAAAGTAATACAATTCAACTTTAGATGTTCTTTTGTATGTTACCTAAACTGTATTTGACATCAATTTTTGAACCCAAAATATCAATATTAAAAGAAAAATGAATAGCGAGACGCACTTTTCATTTTGCGTATGCGTACTTATGACTGTGAGATAAATATATAGCCATATATTACTTAGTTATAATATTGTATTAAAATTATAAGACAACTAGCTTTCTTCAGCGGTTTCGCCCGCGTGGATCCTAGGGGAAATGTTAAGTGGGATAAAAAGTATCCTATTATCTAAGTCAGCTAATACCCTATCTGTATACCATATTTCATCAAAATCCGTTCAGTAGTTTCGGCGTGATTGACCGACAAACATCAAAACATCCAAACAAAGAAACTTTACATTTATAATATTATAATAATAATAGGATAATCGTTCTAGTATTTTTATTTTTGTATTAATTACTGACAAACAAAAATGGCACTATTTGCCTTAAAGCATTAATATATTCTGATAAACAATAGGATTAATATAACAATATTGGACGACATGTGTAATCACAAGTCGAATCGATTTGTCAACATTCAATTGTGAAATAATGATAGTCGTAAATATTTATGAATGCCACATCCCTAATTAAATTTATTGTAATAGTGCCTTAATTTCAGATCATATTTTCAGCCAGGTATTATCGAGTCAACCTACAGCTCGTCTCTAACTAAAGCTGTCTCGATGACTTTGACATCTTTATCCACCTGGATTTGTCCGGGATGACAGTTATTTAAATCAGCCTCTGACATGCAAACTATTATGGAAATTATTAATGATTTAATAGTTCGTGTTGAACGCTTTGACGACAAAACTGCTTCGTGTCCTATATATAATATTGACCGTTAAAAGGCTATTTAATCTAAGCTTTAATTTAAGCGAATGCGAATGCAAACAAATAATAATTTCTCTCTTCTGTTTAAATGAATAACATCTTTATTGTTGCAGTGCAGTATATTAAAATATCACAGAAACACTATTATATCTTTCATCGGAACAATTGAAATGACCGAGAAAATAAAAGAAACAATAATCCTATAGTCACTATCGAAGTATTCCGAAAACACAAACTTATATTACATTTCACACACTCGCTACAATAAAAGACACATCTGAAACATTGTTGTAACAGAAAAATATAATAGTTATAAATAATGACGTTCGAGCGATCAGTGTTTCGTAATTTTAAAAATAGCTTTTCGCTTTTACAATATTATGTTAATTTTATTTTCGTGAGTTAATCATTTCAGGTCAACGGGAAACATGAAAAACTCGCATTGTGTTTTGTTTCATTGACACTCACCTACTTGGCAGACGACGCCATCGCCGGAGCGCTTTTACGAAATAATTTAAGTTTCTTTTAATGATAAGTAATGACACGAACGCTGAACAAGAAGGAAAACATTTAAAATATTTAAAAAATATACGAGAATCGATTTGAATACAGTTGGAATTCTATCAATAGATTCGAACGGCCATATTTTTAAATTATTGTAACCAGCCAGCAATAATTAAAAACACCGGCAGTAAAATGAGTAACAAGTGAAAAAGAAAGAGTGTTCTAAATTTAAAATCTGAGAGATATCCCCCTCCTAGTTCGATGGAGTTCGATTTTCGAATGCCGACGGTTCGGAAATAGAGCGCGACAGCTGAGAGACGACATCGGCGCTTTTTTATTACCTCCTTCGTGTTTATGAGCACTTTATGAGTTTTTATAGATTTTTATTTTCTAATCCAATGAGAGTCACACGCGTTTGATCGGATACGCCACGCTCTTTACGATTTTATTTGACCTGTTCGCACGTCCAATATAGAAACTTTACGGCTGTCGTGCTTCCTAATTACGAAACTCGAAAAATTTTTCTACCAATTAAAGTATTCCGTATTATACAAGCAGTATAATATTAAACACTAGCAACGGTAATGCAAAATCATTCGGCCGTCAATTCCTCTATAAACATTCAAATATATCGACAAAGTTAATTAAAAGCAAATAATTATGCAGTCACAACAACTGTAATTATTAAACATAAAATTTATCCAGAGTACGTCTCAAATTGGTTAAATCTATAAAAGCCGTTTCAATTAGACCATTGAATACTCTGATCAATAAAATAAGCGATATCCTTTACGTTAAATAAGGTCACTTAAGGAATGAATCTATAATCGAAATTCGAATCTCATTCAGTATTCGAATTACCGATTGAGTTCCGCACTTTAGAATTTCTCTTTCAAAATTTCGATTGAAAGGAGAAAAAAACTATTTAAAAGACGCTTCTATTTAAATTAAGAACGGAAATCAACCGTCGCGACCGTTTGTTCAAAGTGTGAAAGGATCGATTCGAAATTTAAAAGGGGGTATTTTTTTTAATCCCTCTCGTTTATTGATATGTTACTTTTTCTTTTTTTAGTAATACATGCCTTTTTGTTTTGCAAGCTGACATTCATATGCATGTTCGCAAACTCGTTCCTATTTCAAATATTTTAATGTTTTATATTTAAACCTATAAAAAGTCATTTTACTGTCATCAGAACACATAATGAAGTCAAATTAGAGATTTTCGGCTTCCCATCGGCGCGTCGTAAAATGACAATAAAATTCTTGGTATTGATCCGAATAAACTATTTTATGCTGCTTTTATTGTTATTTATAGATGAATAAAATAGTTTAATTTAATGTCATCTATGCATAAGAACAATTTAAGTGTAATCAATGATAATGTAATAAAATAAAAATAAAAAATAAGGAATTTATCCCGATATAGATATGAAGTTATAAACATGTAATATGATAGCACAATAATAACATTATTGGCGAATATTTGTTTGAGTTAAAAGTCGGTATATACCACCAGTGAAATCTTGCATCGATATTATATCTTAACATCGATCACTTGCCAGCTTCACGTTTACATAAATGCAAAACTAAAACGTATAAATTCAGACGATTATTATGAGTTACGCTATTACACTATGCTTTTCATTTGTTTTCAGATCAGTATAGAAATTGAAAAAAGAAATTGTTGACTATATATAAATGTTCTGTAGTTAAATTTATTTCACTCCCAATCGCATCAATAGATATTGAAACTCGTAAGACTTATTAATTCAATGGGGCATTTATGTGCGTTGTAAAATAATTGTACGACCGTAAACTAAAATTATTATAACCATATTAAGACTTTATTTTATGGTGATACCCGCATTCGATCTACTCAAAGCAATAAGCCTCATTTGTGCATTCACTAGCAAATATGTGATCTAATGATTCATCTAAATATTGAAGAGTTAAATTAGACAATGCTATCAATTCGTTAGGAACTCACATAACAATCATTGCATCGACGACAACGGGAAGAGAGAAAACAGTAGAAAAAAAAAAACAAAACAAGGACATTTTTTCAACTTTAGAACTGCCGGATGAATTTTGAATTTAGAACAAAACGAGATCGAACAAATGCCCCCAACTTCGGCGTGTGCTCGCCGCGTGAAAATTAATTATTAATTTGTTTCCATTGCCCGCGTCTCCGGGGGGAGGCGTGTGATGTCTATGCGCCGTTTTATTTTTTCAATTTATTTTTTAACGCTTCAATGATGGCAAAGGTAATGTGTATCAATTGCGTCTCTCCTTTGACTTTTCTTTTTTCATGTGGGGTTTTTGTGATCCGAACTCTTTTTAATTAAATTTGTCATATTAATGAATGTTGTGTTATTGCGAATTTTATATCACAGAGTACACATATACACGAACACGTCGTCGCTATTCTCGATTATATTAGCAAAATAGTTTTTTCCTATAAAATTGACGGGCGGAAGTATCAAAAAGCATAACTCGCAAGAACTCCACTCACTCAATTTAGCCATTCTCGTCGGGATTGTAAAAACATCAAAGAATGGGATAATAGTAGTTCGGGAGGGAAACCAACACTTTTTATTAACACAGTGTGTGATCCGCCCTCCACAGGGTGCTTCGGAATAGCAGCATAAATTATTTATCTGTCTCCACATCACAAAATAAATATTGAAACTTTTTTGCGTGTTGGAATTATGACTGTATACTTCTATCATGGATGACTATGATGATATTTATTGAATGAAGTTATACATTTTAAACATAATATGCAAAAACTATTTAGAATCTCGATAAAATTCTTATCGTAATTATATTTTTAAATTGTATTTAACTATTATCATAACTTATTTACATAAAAAAACACTTTATACTTTATTATTATAAGGCAATAGATTCAAAGTTATATGATTGTTTAAGCGTCTAAGTATATCAATGCAATTCACTATGTTTATCTTAATCTTTGTTATAGAACTAACACATAAAAAATGTTTTATATAACTCATCAGAAACATATCCAGCATTAAAATAATCACACTGTATCCTACTCGCACTACTAGAGTCCATTGTAAACCGTTTCATTAACACGACGTCGAAAAGTCGTCGATATTGCCCACACTGGCCACCGGGACACGAGAGGTTTTAGCACTTAACATGCTAAAAGTATCGACATCGACATTTTTTTATCGATAATTTTTTGTTCAGGAATTCTACTATACTAGATTTAAAAAAATGTATGTAGTTCCAATTTGAAACTTTTATTATTGTTTTTAATTTCGTAAAAGTCTATTTGTTTATTTTATAGCAAAATGCTTACTATTCACCAGTCTCTAGATGTCCAAAATTTATCTAGTGATAGCTGTGCTTTTATTCATTGATTTGTGTTCTATGATAGTTTTTTTGTACATACTTCAATGTACAGACATCGATCAGTTACGTTTTTTATTAGGGTATAGATGATAATGCCTATTTAAAAAAAATGATAATGTTTTGTATTTAAAGAGAAAATCAAGTAACAACGAAACAGTTACTTTTTATAATAAACTTATGTTTTACAATGTTGCAAGTCATTCGCATTAATGTCGAGTGTGTGCACACACTTACTTTTTTAAATTATCTTAAAGAATGTAGGATTACTGGCAATAGCATTACACATACAATTCGAATTTCAACAGTTTCCTCGCATTTTAATGTCATAATTCATATTTTTTACCTAAATATGTTTTCACGCAAACTCGATTATACAAGTTATCATTCGAATTAAAATTAACTAAAAATGATACTTGTTTATTTAAAAAAAAATACCAAGACGCACGTCAATCACTAATACAAGTTAGCGAAAAACAAAAGAAGGGCGATCCAAGTTTGCCAAACGCAGCAATCTGCGAACATCTTTCAGTCGGTGTTTACAAGTTCGAAAGAAAACGAACGAACCCCTCGGAGGGTTGGGGACACAGGTAAAGAGGTACTTAAAGGTATTTTTTTTCGCAAACGGATCACGTTCGATGTCTCGGTCTTAAGTGAGACATCTTTGTTTCTCCACCCCAACCGATTTACGCGCGCAAAAATTTCATTGAACGCGCGCCTTATTGATTCTTGCTGCGGGCGAGTTCCAATTTTAAACTTCGTACGCGTTCTTTTTTCTATTTACCTTTAGTAAACTATCAGATTATTATGTTCTTATTTTAAATATTTCCTTTTTTTCTATTTTTAAGTATAGTCAAAACCAGTGTTCATTTAATTCAGATATGTTGTAAACAGTTCAACACAGCATGCACGTTGTCCGTGATCTCGTTTTGCATTCGATTGCCGAGTCAATTGTGCGCCTATTATCCGGTAATACCGATCAATCTGTTTTGATTGAATAATCAATCGTTAGTCAATTGAACTCTATTGCCGTTCGTCGACCAGCTAAGATTGCGCAGTGTTCAAGGTGTATTTAAGTGCTTAGAACCACATGTCTATCAACTGCTGAATTTTACATTCTGAATTTATTATAATGAGGGAAGTATTGTAAAGAACAATATAATATCGTTCAATATCAACTTTCTACGTATTTACTTCACAAATAAGTATCGTGATTAGAAAATTTTACGTGCCATCGAGCCCTTAAACTGAGATTAAAATCTTTTAATTATAACCTTTTTTGGTCGTAAAGCGTTAACAGTCCGATAGCGGAATTAAAATCGATCCACACAAAATAGAGTCACCTACCGTACGGTGCTAAGTTTTTATGGTCTATAAAATGTTGACTTATTTGGGTTCTCTTTATCCCAAAATTGGGGTGAGCTCAAATTCGATTTTTTAGGATAGTCCCAATTTTGTGTTAGTAGTTAGAGCAGTCGCTCTGATTGCTAAAGTTTAGAGTCCCATCTCAGAGTGCCAGGGACTAAGTTGAATTTTAAGCGTTCTTCATTAAGAATATTTTTCAGTATAGCATTGTGAATGTGAAATTATCAAATACAATAATTATATTTTATTATCACAAACATTGCTTTGACAAAAAATAAAAATCCATAAATATAATAATACAGATAGATTATTTTTTGTTGCAAAAACTTTGTATGACTCAAATATTTGTATCCCAACTGACCCACTGACTAACTTATTTATTATAAGTAAATTAAATTGCAATTTTACATTTTCATAAGTTTTATTAAACTTTCATCATATTATAACAATATTAAAATGAATAATATTAACTGGAATTATCCTGAAAAGTCAATATAAAATGGAAGCCCTAACATTAACTAAAACATGCGACATTAAAATTCGATATTACGACCAATAGTTCTTATTTACGATAGTTTAAAACTAAACGTTGATCGCATATTAAAAAAAATAAAGATTTGATGAAAAGACACGAGTCGTAAAATTTTAGTTGTCTGTGGAACTCACAAATTTATAGTTATTGGCTGTTCGCGCGCTCTTCTGGCTATATATCATTGTTTGTAATATATAGACAGTGGGCCTAATGAAGGAGGTTCTTAATCAGAGTTCTACTTTTGAAGATAAAATCCATAATATTCCTTATTTAAATAATCTTAATAAAAAGCACTTTTGATCATCCAATATTTTTGGTCTCAATTGTTGTGTGATTGACTAAAATACTATATTAAATATAAACTCTTTTTTTACATTTCTATATTTATTTATTGTTAGCAACTAACCTAACCTTTATAAACGTTTAAATCTAAAAATACGCTTTTAAAAAATGTGTGTAAAATTAGTATACACAAATTGTTTTAGCCAAAAGGATTGAGTAGCTAAACTTTAATTTCAACCGAATGCTAACTAAAACAAAAAAAAATTAGACACTGGTACAAAAGTATTCTAAACTAAAAGAGTGGTATTTCATTCAAACAAAAATCAAATCATAGAAAAAAATTCAATGGTATTCGAACCGCTATAAATATCAAAACTAATGAATGTTTTGTCATGAAATTTACACTAATAGACAAAGTTTTAAAAATTTAGATGTATAATTAATTACAGTTTTGGGTAAATTGACTAAAGTATGGTATGCTATTTTGAAGACGTCAGTAATTTACCCGTGCAAATCCGGGGCGAATTACTAGTGGGCGATTATAATGGACATTACCGTCCTACACTCATTGCTGCATATTCCAAAAAAAGTCGGGCAAAATTAAATATCTTGGTAATAAACATACTAAAAAGCTGCGGCTACAGGCGGGGCATTCTCCGTGCGGGATTCCAGCCAAGGACACGTGGTGTGTATTCGAGACATTTTAATTGTTAAAATTGCGCTCGCGCATCTCCCTTTGATGTTCGCCGCACCGATGGCCAGTCGGGTATCGTACGTTGAACGGTACAGACGTGTCTATGCTTATGAGGAATCAATTGAATGTTTCAGAAATTAATTTGTCTGATTTGAGAATTTCATTTTATAAATGGTGATATTCATTTTCCTATTATAATAGCAGTCATTAAAGTGATTCTGCACTTAAAACATAATATATTTTTATTGAAAAAAATGGGATGGAGGATATTTTAAACATTTTTCATTAAGAATACTTTTCAGTAATTTTATAATTAACACAATGCTAGTTAATTATAAAATTGTTGTAACACTGTCGCATATTCCAAAAAGAAAGTACTTTATTCATAACATGAAACCTTTTTCACTGTGAGATCATGCTTAGCTACTTTCAGTCCCCCCCCTCCTCTACTTCTCATGTAATGAGGCACAATTACTTAAGCATCCGACTTAATATTCACCCTTCACGAAGAACTACAGTTTCGGTCACCCATTCAATGACAGGCTTTCACGACAGTTGCTTAACCTCCACAATCGTTATTAAATCGTCATTTTTTGTTTTTACTTCATCATCGATTGATGTGTTCGTTAAATATGGAATGCGTTTGCTACCGCCGGCAACGGCTAGATGTCGCCGGCGTCTTATAGATTTTTTTTCTCTAGAATTCACTTTAATTGAGCTGGAATATCTAGAAATTGCCATTTACTCTTGTTAAATTGGAGTTTTCCTATATTAATGACTATAATTACCAACTGACTTACTAAGGGCCGTCTATGGCTTTATTTATTGACTGGTGCTACAGTAAAATGTTGTATCTTTATTTTTTTAACGTCATAATATATTATTACTACTTAACGGGGTCAGTTTAGTTTTAGGAATAAAGGAGCTTTAATATATTCTTTTTTAAATAAGGAAAATAACGCTCTTTTTCCAAGTACCTAAACAACTACCAAACCCGAGACAAATGGAAAATTTGTTCTCTACCTTATTGAGCATCGAACCTCAAAATTTAATAATTTCTAATATTTTTATAACATGTTACACATTGAGTTACTTACCTAGGTATAATAAAAAAATTGGGATTTAAACACTAAAAAACTAATACTTAAAAGTGATTGGAAAGATTTGATCCTTTGTGGTAACAAAATGGACTATCAACTGTACCATAAGTCACTAAGATCATAATTTCCAAGCTAAGGTACAGCCTTTTGTACCCAATAGGTATCGTTATTATTCCGCATTATATGTACAAACGATAAATGGTACAGAAAATTCAAAAATTGAATCGATGAAAAAAATACTTATAAAATCACAACACTCAACCGGCCTGCATCGGTAACAACCGGCCATGACCCCGCACAGGAAGTCGACTGATCGATCGTAAGATCTTGCAACGCAAACGCACGCGCCGATCAGCGCAAAACGTTTATAATACCAGAAGAATCACAGTAGGTATCCCTTCTGCGAAAGATTTTTACGATAAAATTTTATTTTATAACTTTTATACTAATATACATTTATCATCTACCTAATTCTCAAATGGGACTACTTACTGGGCACTATTGAGAATAAACACCAAAAAATTAAAAAAAAACAATTTTCAAATATTACCTCTTTAGATATTTCTTTTACACAAACGATCGAGAATCTCCCGAGTTTTCACTACACAAAAACAGTAAACGTCCAATGATTATCGGCAAATCAAGAAGAATGTTTTTGATAGCGCGGTAGAGTACGAAATTAACTGTCAATCGAGTTTGACAGCTGTGAAAAAGAAAGAGCGAGACTTGAACATCTACAATCGCGTACACTGGCCGCTTTTTATTCGGATGCCGATTATTCTACGTGACGTTCCCACAGACCCTGACGTAGTCCGAATAGGCCGCGGCTGCGCGCCCGGTAAAGTCAAATTCCTTTTTCGAATTAGCGAATCACCTGTCTAATTACGTGCTCCGGCTCGATTTTGAATTTGGATTCCCTGTCCATTTCCAAATAGCCCATTCGTCTCTCGTTCCATTTTCAAATCGCATTAAACCGATTCGCGCCCTCCGGCAAAAGTAGCAGTGTAACCCGAAAAAAAACCTTAGAAAACAGAATATTAACATAACAAAAGTGACGAAGTGAGGAGTGTTTGCGGTGAATTGACAATCTGACAAATTTACAACCGATCGCCGAGCAAAGTACACAAAAGTGCCCTTTCGAATGCAAATTTGTCTGAAGGGATTCTTTTCGGGAGTTTTTTCTCCCCGATACGAAACTTCCGCCTATTTTCCCGCTCAACGCACATCCGGTAGGGGGCGCCGCTTCCGCTATCGGTGCCGTTCGGAAATCGGATGAGTTCCACCGACCGAGATACGTCTATGCTGTATCCCTCGCCCCATTGAATCCTCGCAAAGTGGTCATATTTTCTATTCCGCGTTTCTTATTGACTTTGAATAATGGTTTTTATTGCGTTTGATGGCGTATTAGATGTATTTCTCGTGAAATTTTCGACACTTCTTTTTATTATTTTCTTTTGATATCTTTGATGATACTGTACAAGCTCTAGTTTATTAATAACAACGTTTCCCATGTTAATGTACAAATCGTTGAACAGTTTTCGCTACTTCTTTATTTTTTATGTTCATGTTATCTGATATAATTTTATATAAAAAAAAATATAGGTATAGCATTATTATTTCGAATGGGAATAAATATCAATAATGGTCACTATAGGGACAATAAAAAACATAAATACTATATTTTAAAATCGTTACATACTGGTTTCAAATAGTAAAGTCATCTGGAGCAGCCACATAAATATTTTTATGAAGCAGCAATAGCAGCAAATTAAGAAATTACTCTATACACTAACACTACACGACTCTATGCAATCGATACTCTTTGATGAGACTTTCTGCAATTCCATTTTTAAATTTCATAATTTTCACTCAGCATCATAAAGAGATTCCGATACATTTTACCTCTAAACTAATCCACGTAACAAGGACACATTGTGTTGTAACCGAACAGTTGGCATGTTCATTGTCGATCAAACGTCCGTTAAGCAAACGGCGTCTGACCGCAAGGGCCCGGGTTCGAGCGGTCCGTGCGTGACCGCAAATCGTACACCGATTGTCAGATGCCATCGATGGGTTAACTAAACTGTTCGTTTAATGGGTTAAATAAGGACGCTTCTCGAACAGATTACAGCTAACTACAGTACTCAAATGTGATACCTAGATCATGATTGTACCTTTAACCACCATTATTAATTGTACTTCTTTGACATATATAATTCATATGTTGCTAACTTCCTATTTGTTTTATATTTAATCTAAAGTCATTTTTGTCTTAATGTATAAGTTTAAAATGTTATATCCACACCTACGTGCCGTGGCAACCTATAATTAAGGCAGAATTTAGCGTATTTTATTATAACCACTGTAAAACTATAGATAATTTGTGTCTTGTTAGTTGTCTCATTCAAATAAATAAGTAAATTTATGCTTTGAATCAATAATGTTAATGTAAGCTTTTATTCAAGCTGCCGTGTTAGAGTGTGGGTCAATTCTTGCAAGCTAAATTTGACCCACTTCCGGCTTTCCGAATGAGCTGAAATTTCGCATGCATATGTAGCTAAATGACAATGCAATATTAATATGGAGTGAATGAATGAATAATTTTATGATAGGGCTGGAAAGAAGCCACGTTTTTTCTGTAATCAATGAAGCAAACTCATCGCACTTCGTGTCGTTTCGTTTATTTTAACAATGACTTTAGTCCGAGATAATATTCACAGTCTAATGACTAATTAGAAGGTGATCATACGAAGTTTTGTAATCTAATATTAATAAGTATATCTTGTTAATATAATATGTTAAAATTTCCATTTAAAGCTAGTTTTTAAAAAGGAAATTTTAACTTTGAATTATGTTACTCTTTTATGTTTAACTCCTTAGATATATTATTGGGTTTGCTATTTCAGAAATAGTGAATAGAAATAATTAATTATGATAAGAATATTATTTATTTCATTGAACTCCGTTTTTTTTCAAAACACCATTTAGATGAGTAAAATCGAAAATAGTACAGACAGACAGGCAGACACTCCGAACAAAATGAAAGACAATTACCCTCCACTTGCCGATCAGAAATAGCCGTCCGATAGCTGAGCAGATGCGTCGCGTAACTGTCACACGTTTGATTCCCTTCACCTGTTGTTTTCAAACTCTTCGATTACGGCCATTAGTCAAAAGACATTTAATACTATTGACCGAGAGTACTGTGTGGGATTAATGAAAACAGTAAGTGTATTGACTTCGTGTTTCGAGTTAAAATTAGTACATTTATTTATAACTTACGGTTTTCCAATGAAATATTTTATTGAACACAAATTGAGAACAAGGGAAGGGAATCAAATCTAAATGACTACAATCTGAACGAAAAAAGCGAACTCTTCAGATGATTTAAAAAAAAATCAAGAAAATTCTGTTGTTCAGTTAACAGCACGTCAAGTTATACAAATAAGTAAATTTATAATTTGAGAGTAGAGTTTAAAATCTTTTGGAGAAATATGACATACATAATATTCATGTCTAAACTATCTTAAAGTAAAAAATCTTATTTCTATTTGGGCTTGTTAAATAATGTTAAATAATTTCAAAGTCACATGTACTCTAAATCGCAAAGTTAAACTCCTGTATATTAAAATATAATAAGTATAATACTGTTACCTTAGCTATTTATGTTCACAATTAAAAACACATTTCGACAGGACTAAATCTAAATTTAAATTATAACAGTTATAAAAATATCAATTACAAACAATCAATGTACTATTATAGTCTACAATATCCAATTAAAATAATCGCCAACCAAAAATACATCTTATTAGCCGTAAGATAAAACACAAACACTTCACGAACGAAAGGGAAGCATCGTAGCAGGAGGGTATCTCAACAACGGAATACTTTTGGTCAGCCGCAGCTCAATAAATACTTCATAGTATCGGTTTGAGGGAGTTGACCGGACGTCCGCCCTTCGATCTTACGCCCTCAGGGACAACTTAGGGGAAGCTTACATGCGGACAAGACTTGAGATAACTTTGTGATTTATGTTGAATTACTCGAAAAAAAAGTACTTAATAAACTATCGGTGAAATAAGAATATAGAAGGCATTATTCCCGTATTACACTCTTATATGATCAAATTCCAAAAGTAATTGAAGCTTTTGTGTGAAACAAAAAAGTAACACAACCAACCATACCCGAGATAAAATAGAACAGTTCGTTTTCTATATCGAAATCGAGCCCAAATCAGGTTACTGAGATACGGATCGACAACATGTGAGACAATGTATAACGTGAAGATACAGATAACTTATTTATTCAGTTATATATACTACAAACCTTTGCTTGACTTTACTTGTGCATTATATTTAGGAAAAAAAATATAATTTATCAGTTGTTTTTATTAATATTGCATAAATATACTTAAATTATTGAATAATTACCCATTCTTATGAATTTTCATAAGGCTTTAGGTTTTGATTGGAATCTATTTGTTTATGTTACTCGCTTACACAACTCATTATGGTGCCTTTAATTAAACCGTTAACTGTTTAATTTATATGTATCGTTAAAGAACTTCATATAAACCCTCTGTAAGAGTTCACGAGGGCGCGAGGTCACTTTAAATAATGGAGTAGACAGTGGGTTCCGTAGGCGAGAAAAGTCCGCCAAAGCTGATATGAATCGTCCAGTGTAACTTGACCTGTTGAATTGTATGAATATATAAAATAATTCGACTCCTTTATTATACTTTAACTGGGATACACAATACACATTTTTCTAGAGAACAATTAACATGTTTTCATCTGTCATGTTAAAAAAACATGCTTTATTTTACTTTAATGTACACTAAAACCTTGCTTAAGAACGATTTGTTGTATTCAAGAAAATCTAAGTTCAGTAGTTTTAAAATTATGAACAGGTAGTAGTAGTACATTAAAAATACTTTATTATTTCGATAAGAAATTACAAAACATGGCAACCCTTGAAGCAGTTGCAATTTTTTCTATATTTAATATATACGGTGACAGAGCTGCCTTGGTCTCGCACAAAGACCACCAGAAACTGGTCTAATAGTAAAGATGGTCAAGTCAAGAGGTGTTTTATTGGGATAAACCCCGGA